>JAZKJV010005881.1:0-600000 GCA_037367405.1 Ottelia alismoides | reverse complement strand
TCCATGTGGTATGCAAAACAGAATTTTTTAAACCTAACTACATGGCGGTGTGCATTCGTCAAAATCGCCCTAGACATTAGCTGCTATTAACGTGAAGAACCATAAGCTGGTCATTTATCTTTAACCCTAGGGTCCGGTCTTGGCTCACCCCTCCTCTTCTCGACACGCTCGAGTTTAGGAGTAGCGCTTGATGGGGCTCGCTCACGGCACGTGGGTTAAGAGATAAATGACTTAGCTGTTTAAGTTTGACTAGATCCATACGAAGTGGACTATAGGAACATGCATTCTTATTAATGTTTGGACCTAGCTACCGAGTCAAGCAACCTATATCTAGGGGCTCCAAGCACACAAAACAAAGTAAAATAAAGGCGAAAAGCACAAAACAGCGGAAAACAAAGGAAAGAAGGCGGTAGAAATCGCGGAAAACAGCGATGAGGCCCCCAGGTGAACAGACACCCGGGCACTGGACCTCATTGTGAAGAGTAGAGTCCTGTTAATTATTACATGCCAAAATTGTCTCTCTCTCACCAAAAATTACAAAGATAATCCTAAGTGTTCTAAGCCTATCTAATCCACATCTCCTTGCTTCCTTGATACTCTCTCCTGATGGTCATGCGAAGGGAAGACCATCCTCCTCCAAGCTTGGCTGCATTGGCCTCCTAAGAAGCCATCCTTGCGTGGCGGACCCTCGTATCAAAGTCACAAAAAGAGTGTGTTAGAATAGCTCGAATCAATCAATTATAGAGCACATAAAGATAATCACAAGAAATGGATCAATGAAGCACAGTGATTAATGGCAATAAAATAGCTGCTCACAAAATATCATCAATTATGAATCAAAAATGCACACAAGAATGACAAAAATAATGTAGGCTATGCTCATTGCTCCCCGGCAACGGCGCCATTTGATAGGGCCCCAGAACCGACCGGTCTTGTGTTCCACACAAGGCGGGAGCACAGTCGTAGTGTCGACCAACCAAATCCTGGAGTCAATCAACAATTAACCCACAAAGCAAGAATGTATCAATTAAGTCCAAAAAAAAAAAATAAATGTGAATTAATTTTTATTACTCTACAACAAAATGTATAGTGACAAGCATGTAGAGGTCGAACCACAGAGAGCAATACAAAATGCGTAGCCTAGATGTATCACCAAGTCATCCATGTGTGAAGCTTGTTTTTATGTGGGTTTTTAATTTTTATTTTTTTTTATTTATTTTTTTATATTTTTGTTTTTATAATTTTTATTTTGATTTTATATTTTATATTTTTTTTATTAATTATATAAATATATAGATACTATATATATATAAAGAGACATATATATATATATAGGAAGAGAGAGAGAGAAGTAATATAGAATAGGTATATATATATAACATACAAACTTAATATATAGACATATATATTTTTTTAAAAAAAAAATTTTTTATTATTTATTTTTTTTTATATTTCTATTTTTTATGTATTTTTCAATTCAAAAATGTCCACAATATAGGACTAAATAAATAGCCGCATATAATTTGGGTTTTATAAATATCAAGTAATACCCAAAATTGCCCAAATTAATTTTCACATATTAATAATAATATATAGATAATTATAAAAGAGAGAAATGTATTTTTAGGGTTTTTAAAGAATTTTTCTAATTTTTATGTTGATTTTGGGGTTGTATGATTTTTATCTTTTTCTTTTTCACTTTTTTAGGGTTTTTCATTTTCTGGACTCAATATATATATAATTAGATCATATATAGTTTTTTTTTTGAATTTTTCAAAAACATTTTCTAATTTTTTTGTATTTTCTAAATTAAACAGTACAAAAATGGCTTCTTTTTCATTTTTAATAATTAGGAAAAATGCAAAAAATGCAAACTAAAATATGGGCATGAACAAGCATGGCATGGAGCATCTATCCTAATTTTTGTGGATTTTTAGAAGCCTAATAGGTATTTTTAATAAATAGATAAAGACACAAAGAGTAATTAAGCCTGGCAGGGGCATTTTTGCAAATAAAATAACATCCAGGGGCACAGGTGCAAAAATACCAGAACATTATAACGTGTTTTTGAATTTTAAGGACTAAAACCAATTAAGCAAACCCGCCAGGGTCCCCTTGCAATTTAACCACCACATGGGACTGCACGTGATCCGCACCCACAGGGACCAAAATGCAATTTCAGAAAGTATAGGGTCCTGGTTGCAATTTTTTCAAAAGTAATACACTGAATATTTTATTTAATGGACTAAACATAAACATGCGACTCTACAGGGGGACTTGTGCAATTTTACCACCTCACGTGGGACAACACGTGAGGTGACGTGGACTGGACCCAAGTGTAATATGCAAAAACTACAGGGGGTCATAAGCAAAATATCCACATTATTTACAACGTTATATTTTATTTACAATATTAAATATGAAATATACAAAAATGCAGGGGCTAGATGTGCAAATTACCCCTAAAATGCGCGCTGGCGAACGGTTGGGATTTCTTCACTTGCCACGTGTCGCTCATCCAACGGCTGGTACCGCTTCGCCGATGAACGTTTGAGATTAGATCACTTGAGGTGATCTGACGGTTGCTACGGAGCTCCATCCAACGGCTCTGGTTCAATCTGGGACCTTCGTCTTCATCCAACGGCGGAGAGGGCATCTGGAAGAACAGGGAAGAACCCTCGCCTGAGCGAGCTTCTCCCGACTGGATCTCGCACCTCCGCCGTTCATCGCTGCTCCAAGGTGTCCCAAAAGCTTCCTGGAAGGTTCCTCTGTCGTCCGGAGGTGTTGGATCGACCAGAGGTACACTGGAGCACCCTCGCGAGGTAGGAGAAGAAGTGGGGCTCCAGGTACCTCCGGCGTGACTTGATTTCGCCTCAGGGTGCTTATTTGCGCACCAGACCTGCACAGGAAGATAGCATGGCTCGAGGGGATGCTCCTCGACCAAAAAGGTTGAAGCTGTGCAGCAAAATGAGGTGGAACGGAGGAGCTCCGACGAAGGGCGGAGGAGGAGCTCCGATTCGCCAAGACCTGGGGTCCTGGGTTGAACAAGTGTGTGCATTTGATGGAGAACTCGAAGGGGATGGAGATGAGGTGATTTAGGCGGTCGGAGACAGATAGGATCACAGTGGGGAAGTCGCCGGAGCTCAGCTCCGGCGAACTTCGAATTTCGGATTTTGGCCTAAGCCAATCATCTAAATGCTAACCTAAGGACTGGAATTAAAAGCTAATACTAAAACCTAGCTACTAAGCAAGAAAGAACAGCTCTTATACCTGGGGGCCTCCAGGGAGCAGGGTGGTCGCCGGAGCACCACCGCGTCAAAATTTCTCCGACCTCCGGCCAAGTCGAGGTGCTGGGCGACTCCTCCTGTCACGAGGAACACACCAGGAGCAAGAACAAGGCGT
Source organism: Ottelia alismoides (assembly GCA_037367405.1). NCBI lineage: Eukaryota > Viridiplantae > Streptophyta > Magnoliopsida > Alismatales > Hydrocharitaceae > Ottelia > Ottelia alismoides. The sequence goes on along the minus strand of JAZKJV010005881.1, from coordinate 596,598 downwards.
TTTGGTGGAGTGAAAATGGCCAAATTCGAGGAAGGAAGCGGAGCTCTTTATTTATACACATTGGCGAGTAGCCTTATTGACCGGCGATTATTTCATGATCCAACAAGTATCTAGTTGATCTATGATCTTGGCGGGCATCATGGATGATCAGAGGACAAATCTTGTGAAGGAAGCGAGTGCGATGGTTCACTGAGCCAGGCGGGAAAAATGGCGGAAATCGGGGAAAAGACAGGATGCGTGAAGTCAGACGCCTGGAGGTCCAGTTGACCGGGGTCAACTCTCGGAGGAACTGGGTTGGTCCACCTCAGCCCGCTACAAGACAGAATAGGGAATATTTCGCGAAATTGAATTATTTGGCATAGTAAATGATTTTATTATTTTTTTCCTATAAAATAAAAAATGTGTATTATTTCATGTAGTATTTATTTATGATTTTTATTTATTTTTTTGGATTATTTTATTATGGTTTTATTAAAATAATGTGTATATGTATGTATTTACATGTGTTTTTGTGTATTTTATTTTTAATTTGTTTATTTTATTTTATTATTTTATTTTCTTATTTTATGAATTTATAACTTATTTTTATGAGTATAAGGGTATTTTTGTTTGATTTTTATGTATTCATTTACATTTTCAAATAAATATGTATATGTATAAGTAAGTATACTTATAGGTATTTTACCTATAGATTATATACATCTTATTTATTTAGTGAATTTTCTTTATTTTTCTTTTAGATTTGTATTTTTAATATGTTTTATGTAATATTTACAATATTATAAAAAAAATGTGGATGAATAAATAATAAAGGAATAAAATCCCCCTTTTACATATAAGAGGTATAGGTATTTTGTCTATGTGGTACATAGACTTATTTTATTTTACAAATTATCTTTGGTTTTCTTTTAATATCAATATGTATAAGTATTATATACATTATTTACAAGATTCTAAAAAATATGAATTTGTAAGAATAATAACTATTGAATAAAATGAATATTTTAATCGGGTACTATATACAATGAGGGTCAAAAACCTAACTTCCACAGATGGTCTCTAAAAATTATGAAACTATTTTTATAAAATAGTTCATGAAATGCTATGTACAATTAAAGGTGAGTTTGGGTGATTTGGAGTTTTTATTTGCAAGATAGGGGTCTGTGAAGTTGAGATTTTTGCTTTTTATTCTGGGTATAAAATGTACACTGAGTATTATTTTTGTACAAACTCAATTTTGTATTTTTATTTACATTATTATCTACAACTTTCATGAACAAAGTTTCTTGATTTGATGAATAAATAATTATGTACAAAATAGGTGTCAAAAATGCATAAATAAATGAATAAATAAATGAGGTATTTATTGTATAATTGGCCCTTATCTCCCCCTACTTTATTCCTTGTCGACCAATTCCATTCTGGCCTTGGTCTCGGGGTTAGGGTCATAAAATATTTGCAATATTTTATTCCTTTTTCTTTTCTTCTCTTTATTCTATAATTTTGGCATTAAAAACCTTATTTTATGTATAATTAATACAATAAATAATAGATGCTAATATGAACAAATTAGTGCTATTTACATGCATTTGCTGGGGTTTTTAAGGCCAAAATGATAGAATAAAGGTGATGAAATGGAGATTCATCAGTGGGGCAGACGCGGAGGGTGGGGCAGGCGCGTGGGGCGGGGGCGCGTGGGCAGGGGCGCGCGGGGCAGGAGCGCGCGGGGCAGGGGCGCGTGGGAGGGTGGGAAGATCGCGCGGGGCAGGGGCGCGTGGGGCAGGGTGGGAAGATCGCGCGGGGCAGAGGCGCGTGGGGCAGGGGCGCGGTGCAGGGGGTGGGCGATGGGATTTGCAGGGGGATGGGGGATGGGGGATCTGCGGGAGCACGTTGTGGAATCGGAATCAGAGAGGCGATGCAGACCTTGAGGCGACGGAGGGAGCGGAGGGGAAGGCGGGGGGGAGGGGGGGCGAGGCGTGGTGGGAGGGGGCGGGGAGGCGTGGCTCTGATACCACGTTGAATATTAAGAATCTTCTTTTTCCCTGTTGTTTACAGTAGTCCCTATGGCTCCTTATATAGATGGAGACCTAGGGTTAGGGTTACACTAAGGGACGACTACTATGTAGTGATTTGACCGAAATACCCCTATAATTAGGGCTAATACAGCAACTCTCAACATTGATGTTTAAAAGTCATCCAGTTGCGATTGATCAGAAGCGGAAAGCCGCAAAAGGTCACACACCTGAAGGTCTTGAGGAGGCCAAGACCTCTGTAGAGCTCAACGTAGGCTTTGCGTATCATCTTCTCCGCACTCTGGATCTTCCTCGTAGACGTCCCGCGGTTCTTCACCATGTCCTCCCATAGCACCGAGGTCGCCTCCAATAACATCCTTGTCGGTGTCGTGTTTGGGATGTCGATGCGCATGGTCGGTGTCCTTGGACTTACCGCTCTCTTCACTATCGCCGTCGACCCTCTGAAGCTCACCCCGTTCTTCTCCAGCACCTCCATCATCTTGCCCATGGGTGACGACATCTCTGGCAAGCTACCTCGCTCCGTCTCCTCTCCTCTTTCTATTGTAATCACTAACATAATTAGAAAACATGAGGAAGCATTTCACGAAATCCAAATTGGTAGAGGATATTTACCGGAGAATCGGGTGGGGGAACTAAGGTGGGAAAGGGATCGGCTGACGCATTTGGAGACGGAGTCCGAGTTGTTGACGAGGAGACGATGCTCGTGTAGGATGCGCTTGAAGTCGAGAAGGATCTGGAGCTGCTTAGCGAGGACGTCTGCTCGCTCGATAAACTCCATCTCCTTCTCTTCATAGAAGCCATCGACCTTTTGGAGCTCTTCGTCCAACCTCGCAAAGAACACCTTCACCTCGTCTTCTCTCGATTGCATTTGATCCAGCTCGTACTGCTTCGCCGTCTTCTTCAACTACATCACACCCAGGGAAAGAAAAAAAACTATACTTTTTTAATTATTCTATAACAATACTATATCACAATTCTACATTTCTTATCTTTTTTTGTTAGGTTTTGTTTCAGTCGACATTTTTATTTTCCTATACACGTATCTGCCCTTTATTTAGAATTATATATCTGAAATTAAGCAATATATTGGAAATTCGAAATGTGAGGAGGGGAACCTGGAGGACGGAGCGACGGCGGGAGAGCGGTAAAGCAACTGAGCGGATGGGGTGGACGACGGAGAAGCCTGCAGAGGCGAAAGGGGTATCGGGGCCAGCAGGACGCAAGGATTTGATCTTTTTGATGATCTTCTTGAGGTGGCCGTAGTTGAGGAAGGCATCCGTCCACTCCGGTATCATCTGTATCTCGAGCTGTCGAAAGAACTTCATCTTCTTCTGTGATTGTTGCTGACTTGTTGTTCTTGGTTGTGCGAGTACGCGTGGGTATGTAAATATACATACGTGGATCCACCACTGTTTTGACAATGGGGGGAGAGAGAGAGAGAGAGAGAGAGAGAGAGAGAGAGCTGTTTCTGACGAGATTGGAGCGCTAGTATTAATTCCCGTGTGGTATCGGTAGAGGAGGCGGAAGGGAAGCAGTCGCGAACAGTAGGAAGGTCCTTTCTTTCCTCTCCAAATATCTCTGACGATTTTTTATTAGAATGCCCCTCTAGCAACTCTTAAATGTACGGAGGCCCTACATTTTTGATAAATAAAAATATAGCATGAAGGACCTGTACTGGATTTGTTTTCCATCTTGGTCCGTGGAGAAGCATGTAAGCAATTTCGGATTAGGCGGATGCCAACAGCAATCTGACTCAACAATACAGTACAAAGATTTGGTTCACCAGTACACGTCGTTGTTAATCAGCAATCGAGTCTTGTCCTGGAAAATGGCTTTGTGACGTGATGTGCTATACATCGCATTCATGGTTAGGTGGTTTTGCTGGCAGTCAACCGTGCGCACAGAGAAATGGACCTTTGCTTGTTTTGTGTTATTCCACTTTTGATTTGCCCTGTTCGTTTGGGGTATAAGGAGGAATGGAATAAGGGGAATAAGCACCCAACACGTTTTCTCGTGGTACGACTATTCACCATTATTTCACTCTTATTCCTATCTTTATCGTACCTTACCTACCTTTATTTTACCTTATTCTCCTTATTCTTATCCTCCAGCCGAACGGAGAATAGACCGGCTCACCTCTTTCTCTTCCTTAGCCAGAGGGTACACAATGGTTTCATGCTGACAAACATGCGACAATGATAGAAGATTAAATGGCACATGCTCCTGATATCTTATTATAGAAAGCTCTTACTATTCTACGATGTTTTGCAGAAAAGAAAATTGAAAAGATAACTTTCAACAGAAGTCAACAAAAGCATTACAAAGTGCACCTCGGAATAAAAAATTAAATATTTCTGTCAACATCGAAAATAAACAGAATTAATACTGGTGAAAGAGCATTACAAAGTGCACCTCGGAATCAAAAAATTAAATATTTCAGTCAACATCGAAAATAAACAGAATTAGTACTGGTGAAAGCAGCAATATACAAGTAAGCATAGGAGACATTTACATCAAGAAAGATGCCATTTAAAGCAGAAACTAATTGCAAGTAACAGGGGATGTGGGGAACTATACTGATGCCAGACCTGTTCATCCTGCAGAGGAATGGCAAATCGAGCACGGTGCCACTGTGACAAGCATCTATGATGGCATGAAGCTTGGCTCCTTGTGGAAGAGGTCTGACCATGACTTGATTGATTTCATCATCAACAATTATTCCTTGCGCGGGCAAAGGGTCTCGTCATATCCATCCAGCTCATCCCTACCGTAGTTTTTTTTTTTTGATAGGTAAATAATTCATTGATGAAGCTGCAGTTAGCAGCAGTACCTTTACAAGGTGTTACAAAAAGCGTAAAAGAGGAGAAGCTTTACAAGTTGTTTACAGAGTGATAATATGGCAACTGAGAACACAAAAATCAGCGCCATCCATCAGTGTAGTAAGTATCTTGTATTAGAGACAATCAAATCAGCAAGTTTGTGTGGTGTGGATGCGGATGAGTTGCTTGAAGCCCACCGGCTGTTGCGCTCCTTCCAAATTTCCGAAGTGGCTGCAGCGAGCAAAACAGCCCATAACTCACGAGTATTAGGATCCGAGATCACGGCGATCCAATCAGTGATAATAGGGAGTTTGTATGACGGGGGGCTGCTCAAACCCATGGCCTCAAAAGCCCGCTCCCATGTGTCCGCAGCAAACGTGCACTCAAAGAATAGGTGGTCCCTTGATTCATCTCCCGAAGCGCAAAGGTAGCACCTGCCATTGTTGGGTAGCCCCTGACGAGCCAACCTATCAAGAGTGGGCAGCCGGTTGATAATCGCCCGGTAAAGCGTGCAAGCGAACCTAGGGGCGGAGCGCTTGCCCCAGACAACAGACGCCCACGAGACCGGAGCAGCACGGTGTCTAACAAGGTCGAAAGCTTCAGAGAAGGAAAAGCCCTTGGAGGAACGGGCCCAAGAATGCCGCCCATTAGCGGAGGAAATAGCGTTGTTATATGAATCACGCCCACGCAGAATAGATTTCCAAATCTGTGAGTCATTGCAAGCCGGGGCAGCCTCCCAGAGGGAGCGCGAGTTAAGGTACTTATTCCGCATATAAGTAGCCCAAAGGGAGTTGTCGGCGGTGAGGATACGCCAAGCCCACGAAACCACCATAGCATCTTGCAGCGAAGCACAAGAGCGCAGTCCCAAGCCCCCCTCACGCTTGGGGAGGAACACAGTATTCCAACCAATGTGATGCCGCTTGAATCCCCAAAGGAAGTTAGCGCAAAGTTTGTCAACTCTGTGGGCAGTCTCTCTCGGAATGAGAGTCCCAGCCACCCAATAAATGGTGATCCCCTCAATTACGGAATGAATAAGTTGACAGCGCCCAGCCAGGGAGAGAGCAGAAGCTTTCCACCCGCCAAGAGAGGCCCTGATCCGGTCTTCCAGGTCTCTGAACGTCGACCCACGCCCAGCTTTCGCATCAAGAGGAATGCCCAAATATTTAGTAGGGAGGGAGGCCCTAAGCACCCCCAGCCGTAGAGTGGAGGCGAAGTCATTAGGGGCCCGTTTAGGCCTAAACAACTTGCTCTCTCTCGCATTGATTTTCAGCCCAGTGGTGGAAGCAAAATCCTCCAAAATCTCCCCCACCGCGATGAGTGAAGAAGGAGAGGCATGGCAGAAAAATAGAAGATCATCTGCAAAGATAAGGTGAGTAGGCACCCTAGAACGGCCACGGCCCAAAGGCATGAGGCGCCTCCTAGCAACCGAGCCCTCCGCAAGATTAGTGAGGGTTTCCATGCCGACCACAAAGAGAAGGGGACTAAGCGGGTCACCTTGTCGAAGGCCCCTGGAGCCCCTGAAGAAGCCTTCCGAGGATCCATTAATGAGAATTGAGAATGAAGTCGAGGTTATGCAATTGGCAATCCAGCCCACCCAAGTAGGGCAGAACCCCATGAGTTCCAGGCTCCTTAATATGAACCCATGTTCAATAGTGTCAAAAGCTTTGGTAAGATCAACCTTCAGGCACGCCTTCTTCAAGTTCTTCTTCCTTTCAAAGCCCATGAGCACCTCCTGGGCCAGGCGGGTGTTGTCGCTAATGGACCTTCCTTTCACAAATGCAGTTTGATTGAGCGAGAGGAGCCGAGGGAGCGCCTCTGCCATGCGTTTCGCAAGAAGTTTGGCAAAGACCTTGTAAACCACATTGCAGCATGAAATAGGCCTGAAGTCCCCAAGGTTCGTAGGGGAATCGATTTTGGGCACCAGAGTTAAGAAAATATGGTTAGCTTCCCTAACCATATGCCCACCCTTGTGAAGGAACTCCATAGCCCTGCAGAGATCCTCCTTAACTAGGCCCCAATGCAATTTGAAGAAGTATGAGTTGAAGCCATCGGGCCCCGGGGCCTTAGAGGATGGAATGTCACGGATAGCTTTCCTAATTTCGTCCTCATCAAACGGCCTAACAAGCCATTGGCTCATCTCCTTTGTGAGTCGAAGTTTAGGTGCCGGGGGATCCGGCCTAGTGGGCCTAGGAAGAGCCGGGCTGAGGAGCTACCTAAAAAATGCCACAGCGTTTGAAGCAAACTCTTGCTCAGTGTCCACCACCCGGCCATGATTGTCCATGTGGAAAGGGATGGAGTTCCTGACAGTTCGGCCTTTTGCCATCATATGGAAGAATCTCGTGTTTCGATCACCAAGCTTGAGCCAGTCAACCCTACTCTTCTGACGCCAAACAGATTCCAAGTCATCTTCCAGGGAGTCCAAATATTCCTTAGCATCGGCCTCAAGCTGAGCCAGGACAGGGTCAAGAGGGGCTAAACTCAACGCGTCATTGATCGAGTTGAGCGCTGCCCACGCAGTTCTGGAGTCACTGAGGACATTCGCCTCATTAGAGGCCCAGGCCCGGAGAGCCTTCTTAACATTCTTCAGTTTTAGGATAAGACGGTATAGCGGATTACCACAGGGATCAAGATTCCAAGCATTTGCAATGACCTCCATATAGCCAGGCCTGGAGGGCCAATAGTTAAAAAATCGGAAGGGTTTCCCTTTGGAAGGCAGGTCCCCAAGCCTGATTGAAAGGAGTAGATGATCTGAGGACTGCAGGGGGGTGTACGTCAGCGTACGGTTCGGGAAAAGGACTAACCAAGCTTCGTTAACCAATGCACGATCAAGCCGTGCGGCAATTCTTGAGGTACCAACAGAAGAGTTGGTCCATGACCAAGGATTACCAGTGGTCGGCAGATCAATAAGGTTGGAGCTTTCGATGCAGTTGTTGAACTCCTCCAGAGCACTACAAGGAGGAGGACGACCCCCCCTCTTCTCCGCAGCATATCTGACGGAGTTAAAGTCCCCAAGAACCACCCAGGGGGTACTGTCCGAAGGGCGAATAGCAGTGATGTCATCCCATAAGCGATTACGAGCTACCGAGCAATTGTCACCGTAGACAACAGTCACAAGAATATTGAGACCACCAGCATTGACACAAGAGAGGGAGATCGCTTGTGGGGACACCTTCAGCGGTGTGCAAGTCCAGGAGGAGACATTCCACAGGACATAGATCCGACCCAGGTCCGTTTCATTATGAACAAGGTTCCAACCAGATGGAATTTTTGAGGCAAACTTCTGCCTATTTTCAGGCCGTATCTTAGTTTCGACCAGCCCAACAATGCCTGCTCTCAATTGAATCAAGGTTTTCCATAGGGATCTTTGCTTGCGTGGCCGATTCAGCCCACGCACATTGCAAACGACGAGAGACATTAATGAATTTGGGGAAGGCCATGACGGCCAGCATTTTTGTAGGCACCTCCTGCGGCCTTCTTTTTCTTATGGGACGCCAGAGACCACATTGGATTGACCTCAACCATAACTTGGGGGATATGGCTTTCATCCGGTTGCGTTTGGCTTGGAGCAGCCACGCCGCCCGGTAAATTAAGGTCAATTTCGCCCACTTCCTTGTGGCCAGGCTTCCGGCTGTGCGGTGGAAGCCTATGCATGAGGGCTCTAGAACCAAAGGGAAAGGCACTAAACGGCCTCCCAGGGGTCCTCCTTTGGCTTTTAGAAGGTGTTTCAAGTGCAGGATCCAGCTGTGCCCCTGCTATTGATCTTCCAGCAGCAAGCTGCCGCACAAGAGGGAGCGGGGGAGAGGGTGCATCTCCACCCTGGATAGGTGGTTGCTCCAGGCAACTGAGAAGTCCATCCATAGGCGCGAGGTCCCGGGAGAATGGTTGCGGGCTTCCCATGTTCAAAATTTCAGTAGCCGTAGATGCATTACCCGGATGCGAGGATGCCGCATCCAGGCGAGGTGCATCCTCGCCCATCGTATTTGGCTGAGAGCTGCCGAGGGGGTGCTTATGGTTGTCAGGAAGAGTGGCGCCATCCTTAAGTGTTGCTGAGGGTGATTCATTTGTGTGTTGGATCCTAGAAGCAGAGGGAATAGAGGATTCAGCAGAAAACGAGCAGCTTGAGGAGTTGTGGCCATAGGTGAAGCAGTGGCCACACCGCGGGGGACTCCATTCAATCTCGACACCAATCATTTGGCGGTGGCCATTATAGAAGACCAAAGGCACCGCCTTTGGTATTTGTTTGGAGGTTGGGATAGAGACGCAGCAGCGTGCAAACCCATCCCGCAATCCAGCAGCCGTCGCTGCGTCCATAAAAAGTGGGGTGCCCAAGAGGCTAGCAAGCTTGTTGAGGATGGATGGAGAACAATGCCCCAAGCTGAGACCATGAAACCTGACCCACATTGGGATTTCCGATAGCAAGTCCTGCTCAAAGCAAGAGCAGGCCTCCCATCGGCGAATGACCATGTATCTTCCTTGAAAGAGCAAGGGACCACCGTCTAGGATGCGCTGGCAAGCTTCCGCAGAGGAGAGTTGCAGGTAGTAGAACCCATTTGGCCTAGGGAATAGCTTGAAGCCCCCTTGTGGCCGCCAAACTTTCTCAATAAAGGAATTCAGTAGCTTACGGAAAGGATTCTTACCAAGCACATAGAACACCAACGTGTTGGCCCAAATCTTATCGAGAGAGCAAATGTCAGTTTCCGTTGCAAAGGCGACTTCCTCTCCGTCGATTGTGACAGGCGCTTCAAAACCCATACGCCTTGATGGATGCAGGGGCCTGGGGCCACACGCGTCGCGCCAGGACGCATCAGGAGAGGGCGCGGCTGCGGGAAAAGGACGAGCCGCAGATGCAGGTTGGCCAGGGGAGTGCGAGTCTTGCGCGGGAGCAAGAGCAAGGGAGATATGTGGGGTGGTCGATTCAAGGCAAGGCTGCACGGAGATGGTTTGGGGGATGGACTGGGAGGAATGTGTGTAGGGTTGGGAGATCGGTGATGAAGGCCGAGATGTCGGATGGTGGGGCGTGTCGGTGGGGGTGGGGTTCTGAGGTGGGGAGAATGGTTCGGAGGAGGGGGAGTATTCGACGGCAGGTTTTGGAGCATTGCAGAAGGCAACGGTAGTTGGGGGGTGAGGGTCGCGGGGACGGTCCGGGCGTCGTGGCAGCGGCGGCGGCGGCGGAAGCGAGACGAGGTTAGGGTTTTTCGGGGGGTCGGGAGGGGGGTCTGGAGGGGGGTCCATTGCGGGGTCAAGGCTTTTTAGGATCTCCAAAGTTGCTGATGAAAGGTTGAAAGGGGAGTTCAACTTATCAGAGATGGAAAAGTTGATTTCCATAGGGCTTTCTTGTACTCAAGCACTTGGCAAACAACCATCCCTACCGTAGTTAATTTGCCTCGAGCCGTGCCTAGAATAATGGAACACCAGAGAATCCCCGGATTGGCAGCCTTGTAGAAGCCAGTAGAGAGCCATCCTTATGTTGTGCTTTGTAGGAATCCTATATGGATCAGTTTCCTCCTCAGCAAATCAACTGTCAGAAGAAGAAGCATTAAAGGATATAAAATAAAGATAAGTGATATCTGCTTCTTTTTTAAAATTATGGGCAAAACAAATTCGTTAGTTGAGGTAATCAAAAGCCGTCTCTTCTTGGGACTCCTAGTAAATTCTAACTTAAAGAGGAGAAAAAAAAGTTCTACCATATTCTCATCCAAACTTGGTGATGAGATTACACGTCCAACATATGGGCTTGTACATACTTACAGTAGAATTTGCTTCAAGAATTAATATATGAAATGGAAGGTGAGTGATGATAAAAGATGGGAAATAGTGAAGAAGGAAAAGGATACCTGTGAGCATGAGGACGGAGGAGTCGGGAAAGTGGAAGCGGCTGAGGAGGTGGCGCACACACTTAGGCGTCGTTGAGGCAGCCCTTGAGGTCTCGTTTGTTTCGTTCGAAAAGAATTACAATGGAATGAAATCAAGACAATAATAGAATTAACAATGGAATGTAAAGGAGTAAAATTTCTCATTCCATTGTTTGGTTCATACTAAGAATTAAAACAATTAATATAAGGCGTATCCCTTTCTTATGTTTGGAAGGAGAAAAAAATAGAAAGAAATTGATCTTTCTTTTGATATAGTTCATTAAGTAGAAAACATAATCGATATCAGCCGACTTATTTTATATATATAGTTGATATATTCAATTTAAGGATCAATAGATAAATTGAAACGAAGACTATTTTGATATATATCTTTTTCATATAATGGTATCTATAAGTGCTAGAATATTTTGTAATCCTTATCCATATCCTAGAAAAATTGGAAATGGTATCGATATCCGAATTTGTATCTGCAAATAATAAAAACCTGTATCCATTCCATATATGTATTCGTATATGTATTCACTAGAATATATTATGTTTTCATATCATAAAAAAATTGAAAAATGCTATATGTATCATATTCATATCCGCAAGAAAAAAATCATATCTATGTTCATATCCGTATTCGTAAAAAATAAATAAAAAGCCATATCCATATATATACATATATGTATTCTCAACAAAATAAAAACCCATATCCATGTCTAAATCTATAACCGCTAGAATACAATTCATATCCATATTTTATAAAAAAATACTGAAAATGATCTTCATATCCAAATCCATATCAAGAAAAAAGTTAAAAGACATTTGTCCATATTTGTATCCATAAAAAAATAAAAATATATATCAATGTATGTACACGTATCTGCAAAAAAATCCATATTTGATATATTGCTTCATATAATTAATATATTTGATATATGTGTCCACATATATGTTAGAATATTTTGTAACCATATATGTATACATATCCTAAAAAATCTGAAAATGTTATCAGTGTCCATATTTGTATCAACAAAAAAATAAAAATCCATATCTACGTCTATATTCATATCCGAAAAAAACCCATATTTGATTTTTTCCATATGATTAGTATGTTTTATATATATGTATCTATATTCGTTTGAATATTTTGTACCATATATGTATCCATATCCTAAAAAAATTGAAAATGATATATCTATATCCATACAAGTATCCACACAAAAAAGAAAAATCATATCCATGTCAGTATCTATTTATGTATATATTTGTAACTTATCCAACTATTTGCATTTGTATATGCATATATATGTAACAATGGTATATGAATTAAAAAATATTGAATAAGAATACATTCCTTAGCATTTCCAAGGAATGGAATCCCAATTCATAGGGGGATACCTGGGAATGGCTAATCCTGTGTATGGGGAAATCTGATTTCCATTATAATCATTATTCCTACCTTAATATGAACTAACAAACATAGAAATGGCATCGACATAGGAGTGGTGATTCCATTCTCCCAGCTATTCCAACGTAACATACGGGGCCTGAGCTCGTGGAGAGAATAGCGGTAGGATATCCTACATATCACTGCTCTCTTCTTATCGCGTGCCACTGGATCGGAAATAGAGGGAGGAGGGGTGACGTGGGTGATAGCTTGGCAGATGATGCAGCATAGGGATTGGGCATCAGGTGGGAGCTGCAACGGCATGCGATATCCCGAGCAGTTCACCAGCATCATCATCATTATTGTCGGGTTCATCAGTAGGCGATGTTGATAATAGTGATGAGCTTTATGGAGACTATCGAAGAATATGAGGGGTACCTGTCGTGATGTGGACACCGGTCAATAAGCTCACAGAATCGATCACATGCTTCATGGAATTGCTCGTTGGGGATCATGGAGAAGTTTGTTGATCAGAACTCATGTTGCATTCATCCGGACGAGTGGATAGTACTTGTAAAGTACTCGATCCGGAGCTGCTCCCACGAAGTGACATATCTCCCCAAATGCTTCAGCCAGTAGCCTGCTCTGTCTACTAGGGAGAAAGGGAATGCCATCATCTTGATGGTGTCCTCATCCACAAATCTGTCGTGGAAAGTGCTGCAGATCATCTCGAACTCCTGTAAGTGGTAATACGGCTCCTCAGTGGCAAGCCCATGGAATTTGAGCAATAGCTGGATAGTCTGAGGGGGGGAACTTGAAATCTCCCAGAATCGTCGGAAGCTAAATCCAACGATGTGTAAGAGTTGCATCGGGATTGTGCAACTCCCTCATCGGTCTAGCTGGTTAGACGGGCTCGTGGGGATCCTCTGTATGTCCTCCATCTCCTCCTCCAAAATCTGGAATCTCTCCATCGCCTGCTATGTTTGGCTCTCCTCTGTCCGCTCGCATCTGTGCCATCTCTCAGCGCACCTCTGCCATGAAGGCTCCCTAGTCTCTAATCTGCCTCTGCATCATCTCCAGGGAGGTTAACAGTGGTTTGTTGATGGTGCCCTGATCTAGAACATATGTGGTACTCTGGGGATGTCCATCGGTACGCTCTTCGATGCTGGCCATCTCTTGTGTCTCTACAAAGGCAAAAGACTCGAACTCAGGTGCTGTCAAATGAATAAATATTTGTGTTGATCTCTGCTCGGGCACCTCGAGACTGGAAGAAGGGTGGTCGAGGGGGAATAGGGTGGAATCGAAATCGAGTTCGGAGAGCAGGTCTAGGCTCTCCTGAACCTACCTAGATGAGTGGGGCGGAGTGCTCGAAAGCGGTGCAGCCAGAGGCTGCCTAAGGGACCTCCAGCCCATCATTGTGATCTGAAAGAAAGGAGGATGGGATATGAAAACAAACAAGATCGTCAGTCAAACCCCCAATTCCCCTACGCAATGCGGAGCTGATGACCATAAAAGTTCGGTCTTTTATCTTGTCAATTTTTATTTAGGTGATAATGTAGTCTAGCAGGGCAAATAAGCAAGCTGGTAGCAACCGATGCTCTCAAGAGACTGTCTCATTCCCGAAGCTAGATCTTTCCCAACCAGTTCAAGTTGCGGATCGTTTACCGGATACCTGATCAACTTGCTCTATTAAGGATATCGCAACCCGCTTTACCGAAGATCGGAGCGATCCTCACTGGAGAACGACTAGCCCCAAGACCAGTAGTCTAACGAGAGTTTAGGTATGGCTCTAGCCAAGTGTACATGTCACTCTCTCGCGCAAGCAAACCAAACAATGAGGGGATGACTCTCCCAAGATAAATTTTTTTGTGAGATGTCTTTTAGGATTGGGTTTATTTAGTAGTCCCAATTTTATGATTGTCACTTTTTATGGTATTTTTCAATAAGAAAACAAACGCCTACGAATTTTTCCATCTCTTAATTATTTTAAGTCCAAAAACAAGGGGGGAGAAGTCGAAAAAACCGATGCGTGATCAACACGATGATGTATGCAAAGTAAGAGATGCGTACTGATGAATCCGTGATTCATCATCTCAATATCTTGATCTTAGCAAAATCCTCGAGTAAAATTCCAAATAAATGTCTATAAAATCAATAAATTAACAAGATGACTCTTGTAAATAAAACACACTAATTATTGTATATTATATTGTATAAAATAAATTAACAATAAAAAGGTGCAAAATTAAAGGAGTTTTTCACCTGTAAATATTCCAAAACTTCATGTATTTTTAATAATTTTATGTCAACTCCTTTTTGGCTAATTCTTTTCTGACTTGTTCATAAAAATGTATAGAAAAATAAAAAATAAATAGATAAATTGTACCTCAAATAAATGCTCCTAAATCCCAAAGAGAAAAGGTCGTAAAGACCAACTTCCCAGCTAATTTTCCGCTCCGTACGAACTCCAAATTCACCAAACTCACTTTTAAAGTTCAAGTTAGAAAATTATCTATCCAACGGAAGTGGTTTCACTAAAATCGGAGCTCATTTGCAAAATTTGAGTTTTGGGACCTAGATGTACATTGTATATTATGTATTATTTATTCTTTCTTCATTTTTTATTTTATCTTTCTTAATTACTAAAAAATCAAAAAAATCATCGTTGTGTTGTATCTTAATTCTAGTATTTTATTGTATTTTTCTGTTGTAAATATCTCTTAATCAAAAGATAAAAAAATAGATAACTTAGAAAAGAAAAAAATATACATGTTGTTTGTCTTCTTTTGTAAATTCTCCACTCTTTTTCTTCTTTTTATTTTTATTGTATTTAAAGTAGCCTACTTTATTTTATTTTCCTTTATTTATTTTTCATTCTCTACAATAACTTCCATTCAACTCCATATTTTCTCTTCTACTACCAACTTCCATTCAATCCCGCCATCTTCTAATAACCTCCATTCCACTCCACATCCACCTTCATTTTCTCTAACTCCCATTCTTCTTTTCTTTATATTCATATCTTCATCCACATTTTTTACCATCTATCATTCTAATAGAAAAAGTAGAGAGCTTGAAGTGTTTTGTTGGTGACAGCGGGGAAGCGTCTTCCTCAAGCGATGACCTCCTTCAGGCGAGATCCATGGAGCTTCGATCCGCATCACGAGTTCTCCATCGAGCTCATGTAGCTTCTCCGATTTTAATTTCATCAATCGGATCGAGGCAACGACAGGAGTCCAGCGTAGCTGCTCCACAAAACCGACGAACATCATGTAAGTATTCCTCCTCATTTCTCTTGTTATTTTATTTTATCAAATATTTTGTTTTCTTGTTGTCATGTTCACCACCATTATTTTTATATCACCACCACATCTTCATCATATCATTTCCATCACTATCACCTCATCATTTTTTACCACCATTCATTTTCAGTCTTTTATCTCCTGCTTAAAAATTTTTGACAAAAAAAATATAAATCAAAATAAAAAAATTAAAAAAATCCGCATTTGGAAACCTAGATCTAAATTTTCTAATGAACCTAAAGTTGTTCCTTTACCTCCCTGTGTTCGACCCCGGACTTGCCCAGGATATAAATTAAGCTGAGACACTCTTCACGGAGATCTTCTCTCGGTTCTGATTGATTCGCTAAGTACACATACTACAATAAATGTATATTAAACATCGTATTCAGTGGATCGATCAGATGGTGTCGTTGTCGGAGAGGCAAACGGCTTAGGGATTAATTTGAAAAAAATAGATTTAGTTTTCATTCACTCAGGTAATTTGACCCTCGAACCTCCTTGTATTTTATTCTATTTTTCTCTCAATTATTTTTTTGTATTCTTGAATATATTTTGTTTTTATCTCTCTGACATAAATTTTGTTTTTCTTGTAAGGGTCCGGTGGACTTGGAGTGCATCGGAGGTCGACGGACGTGACACGCGCCGACTGCTGAAGATCAAGGACAATTAATTTATTTCTTAGAGAAGTTTTTGTGATTATTGTGTTCATAATTTAGGTAATTCTCACTTTCCAGTGGCTCTTATTTTAGAGCTCGCGCTTGTATCCAGACTGGACTTTGGACCCTCTCGTGGTCGTGTGGTTGCTTGACGTAGAATAGGACTTGCACTCGTGGCTCTTAGGGCATTTCTACTAGATTATATTTTTTTACTTGTGCTCGTAATTTTTAGGACCACACATCACATTTAACGAGATGCACTTAGACTGCAGATCTATTAGTTCAAATTAACTTGTTCATCACTCGCTAATTGAACTGCCTGTCTAGGAACGGTTTTCTCGTTTGCATTCATATAGTATAAAATTTCAATTCTACCTTGCATCCCGCATGTAGAGCGCGAGGATCACTGTAAGTCTCTTGAACTGGGCATGCATCATTGATTTCACTATTTGCATCAGTTTTTCTCGACTCGCTCCCCCTTGGTTTTTGAACTTAGGTTAAAATGAAATCGGGATTGATCATTAGGGGTGCTTTGTTTGGTGGACTAATCAAGTGATAATCGAACTTAAAATCGGGGCTGCTAATGAGAGTTGACAAAAAAAATTTGATTAAAAATAACATTTATTTTGGGAGAGCAAAACCCTCATTGTATGCTTGGCTATTGTGATTGTTGAGAGGTGAGGACATATCCCTAGGATAGTGCCCAAAACCTACTTTTAAGCCTTGCATAATTGGACTTTTATCTTGATTTATCACCTAATTAAAACTGAAAAGATAAACGGTCAGACTTTTGCGACCATCATTGTGTTGAGTAGGTGAACTCAGGGGTTGTTCTGGCGTTTGTTTGTTTTGTGTGTTATTCGGTGCACTTGCACGCTTTCTTCCTCGATCCACTTCATTCTCCAATTTCCCTTCCAAGATGTCAGAATATTGGTCACCATATCCATGTCACTCTTCCTCGACCTTATTCTGATCATCTCCACCCTCTTATTCCTCCTCATACCCACCTCCCGATCGTGAAGTCAGAACTCCGACTGACTTCCCCACTTCTTCGTCCTTCTCATCTACCCCACATTCTTATACCCCTGACCCATAACCACCTTGGATTGACACACCTTATTCTCGTCCGCTTGCTGGAATGAAGAAACCAATCAAAGAGCAAGCCACTGCTGAGATGAATGATTGGCAGAATCAGTTGACCCCGCATACCTCATTCTCACCTCGAGTTGGGACCGAGCAACCATTGACCTATACACATGCAGACTTATCCTTAGGGTACAACATGGTCGACCAAACAGACCGAATGGAGAGGCCAGCATTACATGATATTCCTGACTTGATTGACCTGAGTGATCAAGCTCACATTGACCAACCTTTATATCACCTATTTGGAGAGCCGACATATACAGGGGATTGGATTCACGAGACTGATCTACAGAACCCCTGTCTACTGACTCCATCTTATAAGGCTTCGACCAACATCTGCCATACAGACCGGCCATACTCAACCCAGCATTACACGCCTGAGTCAAGGTGTGTTGAGTATAAGAGCCTGAGTTCCCAACAGTATCCTCCAATTACGCAGACTTCTCTCATGAGGTGTCATGAGAACTTATTGGAGGATGACATTTGTAGACCAATTAAGAGTCCAGGTAGGAATGTGGATCATGGATTTCGTTGAAAACCTAGAAGACACCGGATTGACCACACGTCATGTACAGCTGGAGTCCCTTCTACCTCCCTCTTCTACTAACCACTTTCCCTCCAAACCAGAGTCTGTACATTCTCCTAGTCCTCCTTCGCCTATAAAAAAGACCAAAAAATTGAAAACTCAGAAAACAACATAAAATTTGGAAATAGAAAAGATCTACAAAAATGGATCCTGCACTTAGGGAAGCATTGGATAGAATGTTGATTTTCGAGCTTCCCTTAATAATGTCCATTGAACACTTTCCCGAACTTAAAAGATTTGTGAGAAGTAAATTGATGCCTAAAAGGTCGGACAATAAGAGAACAAGGACTGAGAGATATGTAGTGTCTATGGCCACATCTTTGATGATAGGGAGAAAAACCAAGAACCGCAGAGTAAAGCGGTCGCCTAGATTTGATTGTGAAATCAAAGATACCACCTTCACCTATGCAAGAATCGATGATGAATCACCGATTAATATCCTCCCAACATCCGTGTTTGCCAAGCTCAAACTCGGATCTGCCAAGAAGTCAAGAGAGATCATTCAGTTGGCGGATCGGTCCATTAAACGGTCGAGAGGAACCATTTCAGTCATCGTTACTTTCCAAGGTGTTCTATTGGAGATAGACTTCACGATCATTGACATTAAGCATCGAGGAGAGTTCACCCAGTCTCCGGTCATTCTCGGGAAGTTGTTCTTAGCCTTGGCTAAGGAAACTATAGATTGCGAGACTCGAGAGATCGATTTCACTGCATTGGGAGCACTTCGTCCTCACCCGATCTTTGAGGACACACGATATTCCAAGGTAACCCGTACAGTCGCAGATAGTCGTGACCTTCGAGAGACAGTTTAGTTTTGTCTCTCTACTACACCTGAGATACCATCTGTCAAGACGATCATTGGTTCAGAGACTCCCTACACCTCCACACAACCCACTGCTTGCATCACCACCACCGTGACAACTAATAGAGAGGATTCACAATCAGAAGTTGTCCCTGAGTCGGACATGATCATTACTGATTTCCTTGATTATTTAGATGATCTGACGCATGAGCCAACCAATGTAAAGCCAACGGAAAACTCTATGCCATACAAGAGATGTGTGCTGACCCTCTAGGAGTATTACAATGCATATGGTGACTCATCTGATGATGAACCTCTAGTCAGTACCTCACACACACCATATCCAAGACCTACACCAAAAGAGACAACTGGGACCAAATTGACCAATCTTGATAAACCAGTTACTCCATCCTCTAGTCGGTCATCTGGTAAGAAGAAGACGGGTATCAATTCCTTAAGATGTTCCCCCAAACTCCTTAAGACGTATCAATCTCCTCTTCCTCTTGATGCTTCAGGTTCTAGAAAAGCGGCTAAGAAAGTTGCCTTCGACTTACTAGAGAAGGAACTTTCTGAAGAGTCCTCATCAGGTCCGGATGAGGTGATCTATATGAGTGAGCTCAATTCGGCTATTCTGAAGCCATATTTGAGCAAGCAGTCGTGTGTCGACCCTCGTTGGACATTCCCCACACCTCACTATTATTCCTCTGTGGACGACTCTGACAGCGACACACATGTATACTACCCGCCCCCTCTCTCCCGCAAGAAGGTCCTTCACAAACCTTCTTGATCCTTGTCTATTCGCATTCCTCCTAATACAGATTCTCCTTCCTTTATTCCCCTCCCTCTCCCATGATTCGCATCATTCGCCCCAGTTCCGTATCGTTTTCATTTTGTGGCTATACTTAGATGACTAGATCCTAAGTATAGGGGGGTGAGTGACCCGAGTTGCTCCATCTCTTCTTTTTATTTTCTTTTTGTGCATTCTTTCCCATTCTCATCGGTCCCCCATTCTTGTGTTCTTTCCAATACTTAGGCTGATCAGAGCCTAAGTATAGGGGGGCGATGCCCATTGTGTAGTATCCACACTCTTATATTCTTTTTCACTTCTATTCTTTTTCACCCACTTATGCTTCGTACGAGCTATGACCTTTTGTCACCTAGTGCCATGAGGACATAGCACATGCTAAGTATAGGGGGGCTTGTATATATTACATATATACATTACCTATAGCTCGTACTTTGACTTGTTTGTAATTAAAATAAGGGGTTATGGGTAAATTATTGAAAATAAGAGGAATAACAAAAAATTATTAAAAAAACTATTCAAAAAAATAATTTTCAAAAAAAATTCTTTTTAGAAAAACTTTTCAAAAAAAATTCTGTTCTTTCTTTTCAAAAAAAACTTTCAAATTTTCTTTTCTTTTCAAAAAAAATTATGTGCTTTCTTATTTATCTTTCTTTAGAAAAAACTTCTGAAAAAAAGAAGCAAAACCTTTTTCAAAAAAAACTTTTCTCTTTTAAAAAATTAAAAAAAAAATTCTTTCAAAAATTTTTCGCTCTTTCTTTTCAAAACAAAAAATCTCCTTTCTTATCTACCTTTCTTTTTCAAAAAAACTTTTGAAAAAAACACGTAAAAACCCTTTTTTTCAAAAAAAATTCTTCCCATTCTTTTTCTAAAAAAGGGGGGTTTCCAAAAAAACAAAAATTCTTTTTTTTTCAAAAAAAAATCTTCTTCTTTTCAAAAAAAACTTTTCAAATAAAAATTTTTTCTTTCTTTTTAAAATAAAAATAAAAATTTTACAAAAAAAACTAACTAATAAGTTGGTTTGGTCCGTGACACTTACACTTTCACACAAGACTTGTGATGATTAAGAACACTTGGTTGATGAGGTCTTGAGATTTTGAGTTAACCAGCCTTAGTCATTAGGGTCCTTGACTTAATTATTCACATTTCCCTAGTTTGAAAGATTTGTGTGCTATATTGTATGCTTAGTCTCTACCTTAAGAATATGATCAGCACCTCACATACACGATTGCAGTTATGATGAGATGAGTTGAAATTTCACTTAAGGAACTGGGATGTGGGATTTGAGTTTGGACCCGATTTGATGATACTCGATGATGGGATAAAACCAATGAAGGCTTCATGAAACCTGAGTGTCAGCACCTTTAGCCAGTATAAGAAC
The DNA here is from genome assembly GCA_037367405.1 of Ottelia alismoides. Taxonomy (NCBI): domain Eukaryota; kingdom Viridiplantae; phylum Streptophyta; class Magnoliopsida; order Alismatales; family Hydrocharitaceae; genus Ottelia; species Ottelia alismoides. The sequence continues at coordinate 575,820 of JAZKJV010005881.1, read as the reverse complement.
ATGGTTCTTGTACTATCTCTTGACATTTACCTAAGTGTCAGGGTATGAAATAATAAAAAATATTGATCAGTGTGCGCCAACTCTTGGTAAAAGCAGTGGAGCTAGACTAAAATATTACAAAGCAATGAAATATTAAAGAAAAGCTCTCATTCCACAAAGTCAAATATCAAAGAGCTTCCACCAAAGGCGAGCGCTCCCAACCATTTCAAAGTGTCCACTTGGACCATCGATATTAGGACCAGGAGTGGGGCTTGCACCAAAAAAGGGCTCTGCATCGTAAATGCTACAAGTCTGGGTGTAGAAGGTACGATAGGTACTCAAAAAAGTCACACCCCAATGTACTCCCAGGAAAATAAGTGCATATGACTCCAACTTCTCTTGACGGACGAACTGAACAACACCAAAAATATGCGTTGAGTAATAAGGCAGTTGAGAGAATCCTTGTTCCAATGAGAGGGAGAGAAGAAATGACACAATCCTATGCCTTCCATCAACTGGCCTTTCATCTACACTTTCAAGTCTGACAACTAAAGAGATGGTGGATTGGATGCAAGAAATGGTTTATTCTCTATTGTTGAGGATTGGGTTCTTAGGAGAGTCTCTTGCACTGGAACCTTGGGTGACATTGTGACTCTAATCTTGTAACTGCAGTCAACACTTAAGTCATATCCCTATTATATATGTATATAAAGAGAGTCTGATGATTAGGGAATTGGATACCTTTTGACTAGAGCTTGGTTCAACTTAGAATTCTAGGATCTCTGAAACGAGAGTTCTTGAACGGATCAAGTCTTGTATTCACATGTACAGTCAGGGGTTATTCCAACTTATTCATTCTTTATTTGCTCGAGGACTAGCAAAGTTTAAGTATAGGGGGGTGATGAATCCGCGATTCATCATCTCAATATCTTGATCTTAGCAAAATCCCCGAGTAAAATCCCAAATAAATGTCCATAAAATTAATAAATTAATAAGATGACTCTTGTAAATAAAACACACTAATTATTGTGTATTATATTGTACAAAATAAATTAACAATAAAAAGCCGCAAAATTAAAGGAGTTTTTTACCTGTAAATAGTCCAAATCTTCATGTATTTCTAATAATTTTATTTCAACTCCTTTTTGGCTAATTCTTTCTCTGACTTGTTCAAAATATATATATATATATATATATATATATATATATATAATATAAAATAAATTGCACCTCTAATAAATGCTCTTAAATCACAAAGAGAAAATGCCGTAAAGTCCAACTTCCCGGCCAATTTCCTGCTCCCAATTCACCAAACTCACTTTTAAAGTTCAAGTTAGAAAATTATCTATCCAACGGAAGTGGTTTCACTGAAATCGGAGCTCATTTGTAAATTTTGAGTTTTGGACCTAGATTTACATTGTATATTATGTATATATTCATTCTTTCTTCATTTTTTATTTTATCTTACTTAGTTACTAAAAAATCCAAAAAAAATCATTGTTGTGTTGTATCTTGATTCTAGTAATTTATTGTATTTTTCTGTTGTAAATATCTATTATTCAAAAGACAAAAAATAGATAAATTAGAAAAGCAAAAAAATGTACATGTTGTTTATCTTCTTTTGTAAATTCTCAATTCTTTTTCTTCTCTTTTTTTTATTCTATTTAAAGTAGCCTACTTTATTTTATTTTCCTTTATTTCTTTTCCATTCTCTACAATAACTTCCATTCAACTCCATATTTTCTCTTCTACCACCAACTTCCATTCAATCCCACCATCTTCCAATAACCTTCATTCCACTCCATCTCATCCACCTTCATTTTCTCTAACTCCCATTCTTCTTTTCTTTATAATCATATCTTCATCCACATTTTTCGCCATCCGCCATTCTAAAAAAAAGGAGAGAGATTGGAGTGTTTTATTGGTGACAGCGGCGAAGCGTCTTCCTCAAGCGACGACCTCCTTCAGGCGAGATACACAGAGTTTCGCTCCACATCACGAGTTCCCCATCGAGCTCACGTAGCTTCGTCGATTTTAATTTCGCCAATCGGATCGAGGAGACGACAGGAGTCCAGCGTAGCTGCTCCACAAAACCGGCGAACATCAGGTAAGTATTCCTCCTAATTTCTCTTGTTATTTTATTTTATCTAATATTTTGTTTTCTTGTTTTCTTGATCGCCACCGCTATTTTTATATCACCACCACATCTTCATCATATTATTTCCATCACTATCACCTCATCATTTTTTACCACCATTCATTTTCAGTATTTTATCTCCTACTTAAAAAATTTTGACAAAAAATTATAAATCAAAATAAAAAAATTAGAAAAAAAATCCGTATTTGGAAACCTAGATCTAAATTTTCAAATTAACCCAAAGTTGTTCCTTTGCCTTCCTGTGTTTGACCCCGGACTTGCCCAGGATATAAATTAAGTCGAGACACTCTTCACGGAGATCTTCTCTCGGTTCTGGTTGATTCACTAAGTACACATACTATAACGAACGTATATTAAACATCGTATTCAGTGGATTCATCAAAGACCTGTCACCAGCACTCCACATGCAAGGTGATCCGGGCATAAATTTAGAGACTGGATTTAAACCAATCTAAATGATGCAAGAAGAAATCAGTCTTAGACGAGCAATTTCTATGATCGTGAAGAACTGTAGTTAACTGATTAGAGAGAGAGGTCGGAGTCCAGTCTCTGATGACGATTGGTGTCTACCACAATGGATCTTGTACGCGTTGTATATGGCCTCTAGCGGCACGTAACCTCTCAAGCGACCAAGTTAACTTTTTATTAATGAGTTATTAAGTAGGTTCAATAATGAACTATAGGTGCATGCAAATAATTAGGGATTGGACTTTAATGAATTACGTCACAATCAGAGAAATTCCTAAATCTAGGGGCCAAATTCTTCGAGAATCAAAGAAAATAAAAGGCAAATAAAATCAAAAACCGGCAAAAAATAGCGATGAGGTCCCCCGAGCACACCGATACTCGGCAAAACAGACCCCGATATAAGCCAAGTCCAGAAAGTCTGAGTATATTGAGTTATTACAATAATAAATGAACGCTGAAAAGTAAACTTATCTACTGCTACTCTATAAGCTACAACTAATTCTGCTCATGCTCCTCCTCGGGTATGAGTATCCTCCAAAGCGTCCTCGGGTGGTTCCTCGCACAAAAAGTGAAACAGAAATGGGTCAGAAAGCAGTTATGACAAATAGAGCTAAAAATAAATAAAAATAAAAAGAAGAAGGCTGAAAAGCGACTACTAAGTCGTGCTCCCTGGCAACGGCGTCATTCTGAAGATACTCCTCGTGACTTGGGTTAAGGTATCAGATAAATCTCAAGAGGTCATTGCGACCCAAACCGCAAAGTACAATCAATCAAGAAAAATTCAAGACCACTCAGATAAGTAAATCAATCAAAGCACAAAATCAATCAAATGTTAGTGGTCTCAGCTATTTATTTAACCTGGTATAGCGATGATGAAACTCAGTTTCATCATCATAATTTCTCATTATTAACCCCCTTGCTTAAGCTGAGTGTCAATAAAACCCAGTTAGTATCCTGTAATTATCAGAGTCTCAAATAAATTAAAAACCACAAAAAATGGCAAAATAAAAATTCGTGGTATTTTTAGACTTAAAAATACCTTCAAAAATATTTCGGGTCTTTGTTTGACTTCATCTCCAGTTTTGGTCAACATGAAACTTGTAGATCTCGTCAAGATCTACAACTTTCATGTTTTGAGTTTTCTCAAATTCGACCATTTGTCCCTTCAAAAATCAACTGGAAGATCCTAATAATATGATTGGGCCACGTGGCCCGTTCTTGGTGAGCCACGTGGCCCGGTCTGCTTTGTCTCATCCGCCTCCAGTGCCAGCCATTGGATCCGCCCTCTGATCCAACAACCAGCTGACTTCCATGCGTGTCTCTGTTCCTAACCGCTCGATCAGCTCCAGCCTCCCATCATCACCCTCCATCAGCGCTCTTCTCATCACGTGCCACGTGTCACCTTCTGGTCCCTTCGATCGCACCTTCAGCCATCCATCTCAGCCGCTAAAACTCCGCAATAGCCATCAGTCGTCTGATCACCTCCCGGATTTCATCTCCACCGGTCGTCAGCGCCTCGCTCTCGATACGCCACGTGGCTCAAACGCTGCCCCTCGATCATATCGGTCGAGATGTAATCCACACCGCTCTTCAGCGCCCTAACGTCGTCCGTTGGATCTCCAGATCCAACGGCTAATCTTCATCGTCAACCTCCCGACGACTACCTTCCCCACGTTTTCCATCTCGCAACGACCCTTCCCCCTTTCCTTTTTCTCCGCCATCCCAATTGACTTCTCCCATCGCCAACTGCCCTCCGACCTTCCCCACTCTTCCCTCTACCTCGCGCAAGCCTCCACGATCCATGATGACCTCCCAGTCGCCCCACATCTGCCTCGAAACCCACGTCGACCACCACCATGATCGGCCACTCACCCTTCAAATATCTCGCATCCTCCACCGAGTTCCGGTTGTCCACCTTTACGCGGGGAGGGGCCCAGCCCTCCTCCGCCTCCCTGTGACAGGGGGAGGTGTCGGGATCGAGCGAAGACGACCCGCTCCCCCGGTGAGACCCTCTGACCTCCACGACAGAGTCGCGGCGCCATTGCGACCGCTCGAGCTGCCTCCATCGGCTGGGGAGGTCCAGCGAAGACCAGAGCTCCGCCATGGAGCTTGCACACAAGCCCATCGACCCGCCATCGCTCAGGTAAGCCTTCGATCCCTTCTTGTACTTTTCGTTTCATTTCTTGCAATTACGTAGGTCGTTCTACCCCCTTTCCCGCTCTATTGACTGCTCCTAGAGCTTCACCTTCACCCCACCATTCACGTGCACACTTCCGCTCATCGTCTCCTTCCTCCAGACCTTCAACCATCTCCTCCCACCTCCTCCACATTCACGGTGGAGGAGCTCCGAGCTCCCCACATTCTCCACACCCGATGAGCTTCCACTTCACCTCCACTACGCACGCACCACAATTAGCTTGCTTCGTCTATGTCACTAACCTTGCAGGTCGATAACTCCTTCAATGTCCGGATGACCACCGGAGCTCAATTCGTCGGCGTCGCTACATTGATCCGAGCTCCGATGACTGCAACCAGACACTCCTACATCTTCCTCAGACCTCGAGCTACATCCTCCAACCCTTAGGGAGCTCGTGGGAAGCCCATGTCGTCCTGGAACAAGAGGCGGAGGAGGCAGTCCTTCGCTGGAGCCCTGTTATCGTCGCCAATCGCGGAAGAAGACGACGGAGCAGTTGCCGTCGGATGGTCTTCATCCGCGACCATCTGACGGCCCAGACGAGGCCGCGTCATCGACTTCAGCAGCCCTTGGATCATCTCGATCCAATAGCCTCCAACCGACCACGTGGCGTCACCAGAGCGCAGCCGAGCCTAGCACCCGAGCCTCCATGCTTGGATGCCCCGAACTTAGTCCGGACCTGCATCGAACCTGAACCAGCGAACGAGCCTAACCGAAGCTATACCGAACCTCTGCCGAGTCCGAGCCAACCACCGAGCCTGGGTAGCACGTGCCTGGCACGTGTACTCTGGGCTATTTGCAGAGACGCCCTGCCATCTTCTCCATTTTGCATCCAGGTCCTGACGCACGTGCTGCACCTGCGCGCCTGGGGATATTTGCATACATGCCCCTGCAGTTTTCAATAATTGCATATAGGTCCCTGCGCGTATGGTTTATTTACAGGGAAGGACTCGTCTTTATTTTTATTGCATTTTAGTCCCTCCCAGGGATCTGGTTGTAATTATCTTTTCATGTTTTCTTTCGTTTATGCCCCTGGCTTCTCTCATGCATATTTAGAGCCTCATAACTCCGATCGAGATGATTTCAGTTTCATTTTAATGCTTGTTTAACGTACTTTTTAATGGCATCTTTGTTCTCTTGTTTTGACAATGTGATCTCAATGTATTTCTTTAAACAACTCGAGTGTCTTTTATGCCTTTCTGACTAACTTTGCAAATTACGTCAAATGAGTTGTTGCTTCATTTAGATCTGAAATTAACTTGTGGTTTAGTTGGCTCATCCTTTTAACCTAGGGCATACTTCCATTGCATCGCATTGCATCCATTTACTTGCATTATAAAAATTGATTAAAAAAATGCATGTTTGATTTTAATGCATTGTTGTTGCCTTGTGTGTCCCTTCTGCATGCTTTGACCTATATGCCTGTAACTTAACACTTGTTTAAATAAATAGAAATCCGAATAATTAGAGAAAGGCTCGTGTCCCTGAGTTCGACCTTGGTATCTTACCAAGTAAAAAAAATTATGACCATCGCATTCTTATTTGACATATATCAATGAGATGGTCTTTTTGATGATCTGAATCGGCCCGACTACGATGATGATTCCAAGTGCTAATTTAGCACTCTTAAAGGGCCGATTTTGCGGTTTATCAAATGGCGTCGTTGCTGGGGACACGGCTCATTTCTCATATTATTTGGAATTTTGTTTATTTTATTAAGTGTTCATTTTATAGGTCAAAGTGTTCATCTAATTTGCATTATAAAATCTTCTTTTCTTTTTTATTTGATCTCTAACCATTGTCTTTGTGGCAGGGGCCCTTGATGGTTCAAGGAGGCGAGGAGCAGGACGCTTTCCGCTGCGAGGAGCCGCAAAACATACATGGAGCAAATAAGGAAGAAAGAAAAAAAATGTCTCGCATTTTATTTTTGCATGACTTGTAATAATTCGTCTTTTATAGCGGTCTTCGATTGAAGACTCGCGGTTGTAATCGAACGATCATGGTTGTGTGGGGATCGTCCTCACTTGAGTGTCGACCTAGGACCAGGCACGCGGCTCTTTGAGCGGTCTTTCATTTTTTTTCCATATTTTTATGTGCTTGATCGTAGGTAGGACACACTAAATTATATACGCACATAATCTCGCATCACATAGCTAAAACTAATGAAAATCAATCACCGCTAATAGATGCATGATTAGGTGCGGCTTTTTCGACTTGCATACATGTTGAATTTGGTTTTCAAAACGGCCCCAGTTTTTCACGGATTTATCGTCAAATCACTGCATGATTTCTCGCTTAGCCTAGATCGCGGTTTTTATCGAATACATGTTTTTCTCGGCTTTAATTTCCTAGCTTGATCACCTAGGATTAATGGAAAATGGAATGAACGATAGACGATGATTTCTTGATTTATGTGCTAACCATAATTCAGTGATAACCTAAAATAAAATTGGGACTGTTAATTGCAAGTCAAACATAAAATGGAGTAAAACTTTGGTTTTGGGAGAGCAACACCCGCGCATACGCCTTGATTTTCACCTCACATTTTCTTCGCATAAATATCTAATGTTTTATCACCAATAAAAACAGACAAGATAATCAACCAACCTCGGTTGGTTTCATGTGTATGTTGGTGAACCTGAGGGTCTTGCTTGCTTGATTGAGCCTTGCTTGCTTCGATACACACCCCAAATCCTTAGTCACTTCATTCATCTCCGTAGATTCATCCGCTCATTTGTACATCCATCCATCTTCTTCGTTCCCCTTGGGTCCCTCCCAACATCAATTTCCATCTTTATACTTAGGCTAATCTCAGCCTAAGTATAGGGGGGACCCGAGTCCCCGTGATTTTCTCTACTCATCTTTTCTTGCCTTTATACTTAGGTTATTTCTAACCTAAGTATAGGGGGAGCCCCTCTTAGCTCCTGTATATTTCTCTATATTTAAATGAACCTATGTACTTGTAACATCTAGTGCTATGAGGACATAGCAAAGTTTAAGTATAGGGAGGTATACCGTATATATCGTATATTTACTTTAGCTATAATCTGAAAAATTTGAAAAATTTAAAACTTTTTGCCTAAGGTAAAACTCTTTGGACTAAGAGAACTCAAATGATTTCATGGCTTTTCGATATTATATTACGCTATTTTTATAAAAATATTTTCAAAAATGATTTTTCTTTGTTTTGAAAAATTCTTTTGAAAATGTTTTGAAAACTTCTTATTTGCGTGACATTATTTTGAAAGTCTTTTCAAGGAAAGTTGAGTCTAACTTGTGTTTTAACCTTTATTAAAATCCATAAAAATGAGAAAAACCCAAAATCCTTTAGGAGCCGTTAGTGACTACTAAACCCAATTAAGTAAGCCGCATTCAGTGAGGGTTCGCCCTTAGCAGATTGGATGGTTTAGAGGACATCGCGCAAGGCCCCGTCCTCAAGCAACGGGCTTCGGCCTGTACTTACATCCCTACTGGCTGAATTGCAGATGCTCAATTGAGTTTAGGCAGTTCTAATACCTCTTGAAGTTTCAAAAAAAATCTTGTTTTTGAGTGAAGGAGTTGGATTAATCCTCTACACTTACACTTTCACCCAGGATATGAATTGATCAAGGAGACTTAGCTTTTTGAGGTCTTTGAGATTTTTAGGTTAACCAGCCTTAGCCATCAGGGTCATAGACTTAATTGTCCACATTCCCCTGGGTTTCTAGATTTGCATGGTATATTCCATGCTTAGTCTCAGACAAAAGAATATGATCAGCACATCACATGCACGACTGCGGTTTTTGATGAGATGAGTTGATTTTTCACCTGAGGGATTGGGATGAGGAAGTCGAGTTTGGATTTGATCTAATGATGCTCGAGGATGGGATAAAATCTTTGGAGGCTTCAGGAACCCTGAGTGTCAGCATTATTAGCCAGTATGAGAACTTGGTTCTTATACTAATCTCTTGATATTGACCTAAGTGCCAGGGTGTGAATAAATAAAAAAATTGTTGATCAGTGTGTGCCAACTCTTGGTAAAAGCAGTGGAGCTAGCCACAAATTATACAAGTCAATGAAATTTCAAAGAAAAGCTCATTCCACAAAGTCCAATATCAAAGAGCTTCCACCAAAGGAGAGCGCTCCCAAACTTTTCGAAGTGTCCACTTGGACCACCGCTATTAGGACCAGGAGTCGGGCTTGCACCAAAAAAGGGCTCTACATCGTAAATGCTACAAGTCTGGGTGTAGAAAGTACGATAGGTACTCAAAAAAGACACACCCCGGTGTACTCCCAGGAAAACAAGTGCAGACGGCTCCAACTTCTCTTGACGGACGCACTGATCAACACCAAAAAAATGTGTTGCGTAAAAGGCACTAGAGAGAATCCTTGTTCCAATGAGAGGGAGAGAAGAATTGACACAATCCCATGCCCTCCATTTCTGGCCTGCCATCTACATTTTCTAAGTCTGACAACTAAAGAGACAGTAGACTGAATGCAAGATTTGATTTATTCCCTAGTGTTGAGGATTGGGTCCTTAGGAGATTTTCTCGGACTAAGACTTTGGGTGAAGATTTGACTCTACTCTCGAAATTGCAGTCAACACTAAACTTCATATCCTTTAGCTTATATGTACATCAGAGAGAGTCTAGAGAAGTAGAGGAATTGGAAGCCTCTTGATTAAGGCTGGGTTGAACTCTAGAATTTTGGATCTCTAAAGTCGAGTCGACTTGATCAGATTGGATCCTGTATTCACATGCACAAGGGGGTTAATCCAACTTAGTCATTCTTTTTGATGCTCGAGGACGAGCATAGTTTAAGTATAGGGGGGTGATAAAACTCAGTTTCATCATCATAATTTCTCATTATTAACCCCCTTGTTTAAGCTGAGTGTCAGTAAAACCCAGTTAGTATCCTGTAATTATCAGAGTCTCAAATAAATTAAAAACCACAAAAAATGGCAAAATAAAAATTCGTGGTATTTTTAGACTTAAAAATACCTTCAAAAATATTTCGGATCTTTGTTTGACTTCATCTCCAGTTTTGGTCAACATGAAACTTGTAGATCTCGTCAAGATCTACAACTTTCATGTTTTGAGTTTTCTCAAATTCGACCATTTGTCCCTTCAAAAATCAACTGGAATATCCTAATAATCTGATTGGGCCATGTGGCCCGTTCTGGGTGAGCCACGTGGCCCGGTCTGCTTTGTCTCATCCGCCTCCAGTGCTAGCCGTTGGATCCGCCCTCTGATCCAACAGCCAGCTGACTTCCATGCGTGTCTCTGTTCCTAACCGCTCGATCAGCTCCAGCCTCCCATCATCACCCTCCATTAGCGCTCTTCTCATCGCGTGCCACGTGTCACCTTCTGGTCCCTTCGATCGCACCTTCATCCATCCATCTCAGCTGCTAAAACTCCGCAGTAGCCATCAGCCGTCTGATCACCTCCCAGATTTCATCTCCACCGGTCGTCAGCGCCTCGCTCTCGATACGCCACGTGGCTCAACCGCTGCCCCTCGATCCTATCGGCCGAGATGTAATCCACACCGCTCTTCAGCGCCCTAACGTCAGCCGTTGGATCTCTAGATCCAACGGCTTATCTTCATCGTCAACCTCCCGACGACCACCTTCCCCACATTTTCCATCTCGCAACGACCATTCCCCCTTTCCTTTTTCTCCGCCACCCCAGTTGACTTCTCCCATCGCCAACTGCCCTCCGACCTTCCCCACTCTTCCCTCTACCTCGCGCAAGCCTCCACGATCCACGATGACCTCCCAGTCGCCCCACATCCGCCTCGAAACCCACGTCGACCACCACCATGACCAGCCACTCACCCTTCAAATATCTCGCATCCTCCACCGAGTTCCGGTTGTCCACCTTTACGCGGGGAGGGGCCCAGCCCTCCTCCGTCTCCCTGTGACAGGGTGAGGCGTCGGGATCGAGCGAAGACGACCCGCTCCCCCGGTGAGACCCTCCGACCTCCACGGCGGAGTCGCAGCGCCATTGCGACCGCTCGAGCTGCCTCCATCGGCTGGGGAGGTCCAGCGAAGACCAGAGCTCTGCCATGGAGCTCGCGCACAAGCCCATCGACCCGCCATCGCTCAGGTAAGCCTCCGATCCCTTCTTGTACTTTTCGTTTCATTTCTTGCAATTACGTAGGTCGTTCTACCCCCTTTCCCGCTCTATTGACTGCTCCTAGAGCTTCACCTTCACCCCACCATTCACGCGCACACTTCCGCTCATCGTCTCCTTCCTCCAGACCTTCAACCATCTCCTCCCACCTCCTCCGCATTCACGACGGAGGAGCTCCGAGCTCCCCACATTCTCCACACCCGATGAGCTTCCACTTCACCTCCACTCCGCACGCACCACAATTAGCTTGCTTCGGCTGTGTCACTAACCTTGCAGGTCGATAACTCCTTCAATGGCCGGATGACCACCGGAGCTCAATTCGTCGGCGTCGCTACATTGATCCGAGCTCCGATGACTGCAACCAGACACTCCTACGTCTTCCTCAGACCTCCAGCTACATCCTCCAACCCTTAGGGAGCTCGTGGGAAGCCCATGTCGTCCTGGAACGAGAGGCGGAGGAGGCGGTCCTTCGCCGGAGCCTTGTTATCGCCGCCAATCGCGGAAGAAGACGACGGAGCAGTTCCCGTCGGATGGTCTTCAACAGAGACCATCTGACGGCCCGGACGAGGCCGCGTCATCGACTTCAGCAGCCCTTGGATCATCTCGATCCAACGGCCTCCAACCGACCACGTGGCGTCACCAGAGCACAGCCGAGCCTAGCGCCCGAGCCTCCAGCCTTGGATGCCCCGAACTTAGTCCGGACCTGCATCGAACCCGAACCAGCGAACGAGCCTAACCGAAGCTATACTGAACCTCTGCCGAGTCCGAGCCAACCACCGAGCCTGGGTAGCACGTGCCTGGCACGTGTACTCTGGGCTATTTGCAGAGACGCCCTGCCATCTTCTTCATTTTGCATCCAGGTCCTGACGCACGTGCAACACCTACGCGCCTGGGGATATTTGCATACATGCCCCTACAGTTTTCAATAATTGCATATAGGTCCCCGCACGTATGGTTTGTTTACAGGGAAGGACTCGTCTTTATTTTTATTGCATTTTAGTCCCTCCTAGGGACCTGGTTGTAATTATCTTTTCATGTTTTCTTTCGTTTATGCCCCTGGCTTCTCTCATGCATATTTAGAGCCTCGTAACTCCGATCGAGATGATTTCAGTTTCATTTTAATGCTTGTTTAACGTACTTTTTAATGGCATCTTTGTTCTCTTGTTTTGACACTGTGATCTCAATGTATTTCTTTAAACAACTCGAGTGTCTTTTATGCCTTTCTGACTAACTTTGCAAATTACGTCAAATGAGTTGTTGCTTCATTTAGATCTGAAATTAACTTGTGGTTTAGTTGGCTCATCCTTTTAACCTAGGGCATACTTCCATTGCATCGCATTGCATCCATTTACTTGCATTATAAAAATTGATTAAAAAAATGCATGTTTGATTTTAATGCATTGTTGTTGCCTTGTGTGTCCCTTCTGCATGCTTTGACCTATATGCTTGTAACTTAACACTTGGTTAAATAAATAGAAATGCGGATAATTAGAGAAAGGCTCGTGTCCCTGAGTTCAACCTTGGTATCTTACCAAGTTAAAAAAATTATGACCATCGCATTCTTATTTGACATATATCAATGAGATGGTCTTTTTGATGATCCGAATCGGCCCGACTACGATGATGATTCCAAGTGCTAATTTAGCACTCTTAAAGGGCTGATTTTGCGGTTTATCAAGCGACCAGGGTCGAAAACAAGGAGCATGGAAATGTATGAAGTAGTCGGAAATCAGATGAAATAGAAATATATTTTTGTGATTTTTAATTTGCAATTTTTTTTAATATTTTCTAATAAGAAAACTAAAAAAAGATAAACACAGGAACATGCTTTAACAGATTTTATTAAGACTAAAATAGCTCAAAAATTAGAAATAAAAATGTTTTTATATTTTTAAAATATTCAAATGTTTTTGGTGATTTTGTAGTATTTTTCTAATTTTCATATGACTTTATAAAAATAAAAGAAAATCAAAATAAGAGAACAATGTACAGTCTGGACCAAAAGGCAAATTTAAAATACTAAAATTGCCCAAATGTCCTGGTGATGATTTTTATAATAAAGTGAATAAAATGATCTAACTACAACAACTGAAATCCTACTTTTTATTTTTTTTATAATTTTTAATATTTTTTATAAGATTTTAAGTCTTTTCTGATTTTTAGGATTTTTATAAAGAATAGTTCGACAAAAATTATATATGAATGAAAACACACAAACACAAATACACAAAAAAATTTATAGATTTTTTAGATCATTTCTATATTTTTTTGATATTTTAGAAAATAGACAAACTAGTTTTTAGAGGTTTTGAATTTTAGAAAACATCAATAAAATTAGATCAAATCACAAAAAGTACCATAAATATTACATGTTAGCAGGAGCTAACTGTAATTTTTGTAGCATTTTTGGAGTTGATTTAATAATATTTGATTAAAAACAACACACAGTAGGCAGTGACCTACTTGCAACTATCCCAAAGTTACAGGCCAATCAATAACACAATGAAAAGTGCAGGGTCTTGATGAATACCCATTCATCACTCTTTATTCTTTTATTTTACTACAAAACCTTTGCCAAACACATGTATATCTTTGTAAATACAAATAATTATCAAATTGCATGCATTGTGTAAAATACAATAATTAGCATGTTTTTGTGCATAAATAAAAGAATAAAGAAACAAAAGAAAAAGAGGGAGATATTTAGAATAAATATTGAGCGACCTAATCCCAAGGGAGGGCTCAGCATGGGCCTGACCGCATAAAAGCCAAAGTAGAGGGACATAAGGAAGCTCATGTGTGTAAATATACATGTTAATAAATAAATAAAATATTTTCCTCTAAAATAAAAATAAAAATGAGTTATATTTACATTTATATTTATATTTATATATTTGTAAATACAAAATCAAAATAAAAATAAGAAAATTAAAAAGAAAATAAAAAGGCCTTCACCTTGTACATAAGCCATGTACATAAAATCACTTCCCTATTTATTCATCCCTATAAATAAATAAATAAATTAAAATCCAATAAAAATTGTACATATTCTATATTTCATGGTGTAAATAAATAAAATAAAAATTACAAAAATAAAAAAGGGGTAAAAATAAAATCAATTCCTTCATTGTATATATACCATATATGTATATAAATAAACATATTTATTTACCCCTTGTAATTAAATAATAAAAATAAAATAAAAATACCAAAATATTCCAAATTTTATCTTGTAAATAAATAAAATATAAAATTGGAATAAAAATGTACAAAAATAAATAATTAAAAATCAAAATTAAAAATACAATATGTGTATACCTATGTATATAATACTATATTGTAAATACTTAATTTTTATTTCAAAAAAATTAAAAATCACAAAAAATAGTATATAAATAAATAATCATTCTTTATGTTTTAACTTTTTCCAAAATAGGCCATTTGCTATTTTATTTTGAATTTCCAATTATTTTCCACATGGCCGCATTCCATTGGTCCACGGGGGATGTTGACCCCCCCGGTCAACTCCCCCCTGGACCACAGACATGCGGATCCAGTGCCCCGACCCAATTTCTCAAAATTATCACCACTTGATCCGAGCTCCAAATCCGTAAATCCCGGGTCATAATCCATCTGTGTTCATCCCTGATCCACGCCCGAGCGGGGTTTTGGGGATCCGCGCTCCGATCGAGTCACCCGACTCCCATCTTCTCGGACCCCTAGCCACTTAAATGCTCAGCTCCGCCGCACGATTCTCGCATCTTTGGCTCCGCATTCTCCACCCCAGGACCTCCATTGCTCTCGCCTGAGTGACAGCAAGCCGAGGGTAGTGTCGCAGCGAGGAGGGAGTGCTCAGACCATTGATCCGGCGACCTTGCGCCGCCATGCGCCGCCTCCTGCGTGGTGCTCGAGCCTCGGGCATCGACGGCCCTCGAGGCAAGGACCTAGAGCTTCCGTAGCTCGTCCCCAGTCGACCTCGACCATCAGGTAACATTAGTTCCCTTTAGTTTTAGCTAATTTCGAGTTACGCCCAAATTGCCCATTCACTTTCGACTGTCGATTCCGACCATCTCCGACCCTCTTTCGATCATCGGACGACACCATCACCTTCGCCTCACTCCTCCACACATTCTTCACCCCTTCATCCAACCCTGTT
The DNA here is from genome assembly GCA_037367405.1 of Ottelia alismoides. Lineage (NCBI taxonomy): Eukaryota > Viridiplantae > Streptophyta > Magnoliopsida > Alismatales > Hydrocharitaceae > Ottelia > Ottelia alismoides. The sequence goes on along the minus strand of JAZKJV010005881.1, from coordinate 560,755 downwards.
CGCACAGGAACTGCGAGTCGAGCTCCTCCGTCGTCGCATCGCCGGAGCTCATCCACCACGACGCGCTGACCCCCCACTTCGCTCCTAACCTGGTCGGGGCTCTTTGCCCTCGACCCAGCAGTCGTTCTGTGCCATTTTGCAGGTGAGAGGAGGACCATCTGAGGTCCCCCACATTTCGCATAGGAGCTTGAGCTCCGCCGTCGTCGCCTGGGCTTCTCGGAGCTCCTTGGCGCCATCGAAAGGGCTCTTCAGACGCGGGAGGCTCCGACGATTCTTTTCCGATCATCAGCAGCCCCTGCGGAGGTCCAGCGCATTCATAGTCCTCCGGCAAAGCTCGCCGGCGAGGAGTTCTTCCAGGAACCTCCTCCGTCGTTCGTTCGACCCCGGAGGCCCAGATTTGATCTGGACCGTCCTTTTATCCGAAGAGGCGCCTTGCACCAGCACCGTTCGATCAGCACGTGGCATCATCTGGAGCGTCCGTTGACGAGGAGAGGCGCCACTACTCCCAGCCGTTTGATCAGCCACGTGGCGCCACCCCAGTCCATCTGCGATTAAAGGGTAATTTACCCTTAGGCCCTTAGCCTTTTAGTCTTTAAGATTCAGTCCTGTAAATATTTTATCGAGTTTATTTTAGTTTGGTAAATTGCATAGAGGACCTTGTCGTTTTTTATATTGGCATTTCTACCCCTGCCTGTTGTGGACACGTGCTTCGACACGTGATATCTGGGAGAAATTGCATATTGTGGCCTTTACTTTCTGGTTGTTCATGAATGAAAATATCTTTTTAGTATTTACAAATATGCCCCTGTGAGTGTTTTTAATTGAGCATGTGTTGAATATCGTGGGTATTTTACACTTAAGCCCCTAGACTTTTAGCACATGTTGCTAATTAGTCCAGAGACTTAAGTTATTTGCAGATAGGTCCCTGAGTGCCCAATCCACGTACTTGGCGCGTGTGATATTGGTGTTTTTGCACCTGGACCCCTACATTTCTGTGCTTGTTACTTTTAGGCCCCCAGAGCATATTTTTATGACAAATAGGTCCCTGTGAATGTGGGCTTGTATTTGTTGTAAATAAAATATCAAATATCAATAAAATTAAGTGAAAATTTGACACGTGGCTCTTGCCATTGTGTAGAATTTTCACTGATTTTTTGGAAAATTTTGGATCCCTTTTATTATTTTTAAAAATTCAAAAACATCTCTTTTTCTTACTGTTCATAGTTAAAATTCACAAAAAAATATAAAAACGTTTTCAAAAATTCTAAAAAATTTATATTTTGTGTGTTTTGGTTTGTTTGATTTTCTGACCAATTTTTTTATTTTTGGATTTATAAAAATTATAAAAATAGAAAAACATTGAAAAACTCATAAAAATTCTAATAAATCATAGAAAATTCCAAAAATAATAAACTTTTTCCTAAATTTTCTTCTTTACTTCTACTTTATAGGAAAAATACTTTCAGGTTGTTTTAGGGCCATTTTGCATTTTATTTTAGCCCTTGAAACCTGACTGGACATTGTTCTTTTGTTTTTACCTTCTTTCATTTTTAGAAAATTCTATAAAAATCAGAAAAATACCAAAAATTCACCAAAAACAGTAAAAACATAAAATTTCTAAAAACATTTTTGTTTAATTTTTTTGAGCATATTTGAGTAGTTTAATAATTGTTGATAGTTGCTTATTTTTATTATTTTCCTATTTTCTTTATAATTAAAAATTCCAAAAAAATATAAAAATTTAAAAATCCACCAAAAATCCTTTGTTTATATTTTGTCCTTGTTTTTGACTACTTCGTAGGCCGCGAGGCCGTCACGTGCTCTCCGAGTTCGACCCTGGGTGCTATACCAGGTTAATATCAAAGCGAGACCGCTACCTTGATTTTTATCGTGTTTTGATTTTTATTTGGTGGTCTGATCTTTTTCTTGTTGAGCTCTGAGTCCCGTGCGACTGAGGTTGCAACGACCATATTTACATCTTCACCTCAGTTGTTCGGGTGGCTCATCAGAATGGCGCCGTTGCCGGGGAGCACGACTTAGTAGTCCATTTATTTTTCACTTTATTTTATTTTGTTTTCTTTTTCGCGGCTTTTCGCAGCTCGTTCTGAGTCCGTGGATTTTTGCGTCTTTTTATTTTTCTTTTATTTTTGCTTTATTTTATTTTATTTTATTTTCTTTTATTTTTATTTTTGTTTATTTTTGTTTGTTTATTTTTCTTGCTATTTTTGCACATATACCCTGTTTTCTCTCATTTATTTTATTTGCTTTACTTTATTGAGGCTTGACACACTCTGCTGTTTTCTTGCGAGGGCCCGAGGACCGAGGCGGCAACTTTCGAGGAGCCGGAGCAACCACGGTGATCGGAGGCGGCTCCCTTCTGTACGGAGCCGCAGGAGAGCGCGAGGAAGTAGCTGAGTGTGGGAGGAGTAGATTAGAGTAGATTAGATTTATCATTTGAATAACTATTGTAATAATACAGGGACAGTAGGACACTCAGACTTTCTTAGATACTTTCGGGGTCTGTTTCGCCGAGCACCGGTGTGCTCGGGGGACCCCTTAGTTTTCTTCGCAGTTTTTTGCGGTTTTGTTTTCTTTACTGCCTTTTCCGGTTTCTCGCGGATTTTTCGAGCCCCTGGCTTTAGGATTTTCTGCTTGATTGTGATGTAATTAGTAGGATCCAAGCACCCTAATATATATGCCTGTACCTATAGATCGGTAATTGGACCTATAAAAAAATTAATAAAATAGTCGACTCACTTCCTTCGAGCCTACGTGCCGCAGCCCACCCTATCAAGCGCTGCTCCTGAACCCGATTTGTCGGGAAGAGGAGGGGTGGACCAAGACCGGACTCTTTGGATTGGAGGCTGGTGGTCGACTAGTTGTTCTTTCGAGTAGTACTGCTATTTAGGGACTCGGTTTTCCGCCTGCACCATTTAGGTAGTTTATTTTCTGTCTTTCAATTCTGTGCGGATCATTTTGCATGTAGACTGCTGGAGTCAGGTACGCTTTTCTTACTCTGCATGCATCATTGATTTCATCGCGCATCGACTTTTTCGACTTCTCCCCCCTGATTTTTGGACTTAATAACCAGGACAACCGAAAAATTCGTTAGGTGAATTTGTTTGATTTTTGAAAAATACCTAAAAAGAAAAACAATAAAATTTGGGACTGCTAACTCTATTGACCCTAAAAGACGATCACCGAAAAATTTGTCTTGGGGAGAGCACCCCCCTCATTGTCTGGTTTGCTTGCGCGAGAGAGTGACCCGTACACTAGCCCTCCAATATTTTTCTCGACTGATTACCGGCTCTTTCTATACGGGACGGTTGAGAAAATATCGGGTTACCCAACAGGTCACGCTAATCGCTCTGCTATCCTGACTGATCACCTAATAAAATTGACAAGATAATTGATTGAGCCTTTACGGTCTTCAGCTCGCGTTGCGTTGGTGAATCAGGGGTGTGCTTGTGATCATAGTTGTTATCAGATCTCATCCGCACAACTCGCCAAATCAAGATGATGGGTAGACGGTCTCTTAGGCAGCCCCTGGCTGCACCGCTTTCCAGCACGTCTGCCCACTCATCTAGGTTGGTTCGCGAGAGCCAAGACCTGCTCTTCGAACCCGAGTTCGACTCCACCCTATTCCCCCTCGATCCCCCTTCTTTTGAGTCCAAGATACCAGTGCCAGAGGAGAGACCGTCAGATGATTTATCGGCACCTGAGTTTGGGTATTTTTCTTTTGCAGAGACCATGGCTGGCAGCAGTAACGACCGCACCAGAGGTCGCCAGCATGATCAGACATTCATTATGGACCAGGGTGCGATCAACTCCACCCTGATCGCCTCCCTCGAGACAGTTCAGCAGCAGTTGAGGGATCAGGGAGCATTCATGTTGGACATGAGGTGAGAGATGGAGCAGTTGAGAGCAGCGGCAGCCGCCGCAGCCGCCGCAGTAGCCACCGTAGCATCTGCAGCAGCAGCAGCTCCACCTAGACCGATGCGGGAGTTACACAACCCCGGATTGACCCCGATGCATCACTGGGTAGTGCTTCCAGCCATCATGGGGGACTTCAAGTTCCCCCCGAACACTTTGCAGCTCCTCCCTCGGTTCCATGGGCTCGCCACAGAGGAGCCCCATCTCCACCTCCAGGAGTTCTTGATGATCTGCAGCACAGTCCACGACCGTCAGGTGGACCAGGATACCATACGGATGATTGCCTTCCCCTTCTCCTTAGCAGACAGAGCAGCCACCTGGATGAAGCACTTGGGGAAGTTCGTCTACACCTGGGAGCAGCTCCGCACCGAGTACTTGCACAAGTACTATCCACTCGGGCGGACGAACGCCGCTAGAGCCCTGATCAGCAACTTCTCCATGCTCCCCAACGAGCAGTTTCACGAGGCATGGGAGAGGTTCAGAGAGCTGACTGACAGATGCCCGCACCATGATATTTCCAAGCCGAACCTTGTTCAGAGCTTTTTCAGCGGGCTTTATTTGATATTTTCCAAAATAGGCCATTTGATATGTTATTTTGAATTTCCAAAATAGGCCATTTGATATTTTATTTTGAATTTCCAATTATTTTCCACGTGGTCGCATTCCATTGGTCCACGGGGGATGTTGACCCCCCCATCAACTCCCCCCTGGACCACAGACCCGCGGATCCAGTGCCCCGACCCGATTTCTCCAAATTATCGCCACTTGATCCGAGCTCCAAATCCGTAAATCCCGGGTCATAATCCATCTGTGTTCATCCCTGATCCACGCCCGAGCGGGGTTTTGGGGATCCGCGCTCCGATCGAGTCACCCGACTCCCATCTTCTCGGGCCCCTAGCCACTTAAATGCTCAGCTCCGCCGCACAATTCTCGCATCTTTGGCTCCGCATTCTCCACCCCAGGACCTCCATTGCTCTCGCCTGAGTGACAACAAGCTGAGGGTAGTGTCGCAGCGAGGAGGGAGTGCTCAGACCATTGATCCGGCGACCTTGCGTCGTCGTGCGCTGCCTCCTGCGTGGTGCTCGAGCCTCGGGCATCGACGGCCCTCGAGGCAAGGACCTAGAGCTTCCGCAGCTCGTCCCCAGTCGACCTCGACCATCAGGTAACCTTAGTTCCCTTTAGTTTTAGCTAATTTAGAGTTACGCCCAAATCACCCGTTCACTTTCGACTGTCGATTCCGACCATCTCTGACCCTCTTTCGATCATCGGACGACACCATCACCTTCGCCTCACTCCTCCGCACATTCTTCGCCCCTTCATCCAACCCAGTTTGCACAGGAACTGGGAGTCGAGCTCCTCCGCCGTCGCATCGCCGGAGCTCGTCCACCACGATGCGCCGACCCCCCACTTCGCTCCTAACCGGGTCGAGGCACTTTGCCCTTGACCCAGCAGTCGTTCTGTGCCATTTTGCAGGTGAGAGGAGGACCATCTGAGGTCCCCCGCATTTTGCACAGGAGCTTGAGCTCCGCCGTCGTCGCATGGGCTTCTCGGAGCTCCTTGGCGCCATCGGAAGGGCTCTTCAGACGCAGGAGGCTCCGACGATTCCTTTCCGATCATCAGCATCCCCTGCGGAGGTCCAGCGCATTCAAAGTCCTCCGGCGAAGCTCGCCGACGAGGAGTTCTTCCAGGAACCTCCTCCACTGTTCGTTCGACCCCGGAGGCCCAGATTTGATCTGGACCGTCCTTTTATCCGAAGAGGCGCCTTGCACCATCACCGTTCGATCAGCACGTGGCGTCATCTGGAATGTCCGTTGACGAGGAGAGGCGCCACTACTCCCAGTCGTTTGATCAGCCACGTGGCGCCACCCCAGTCCATCTGCGAATAAAGGGTAATTTACCCTTATGCCCTTAGCCTTTTAGTCTTTAAGATTCAGTCCTATAAATATTTTATCGAGTTTATTTTAGTTTGGTAAATTGCATAGAGGACCTTGTCGTTTTTTATATTGGCATTTCTACCCCTGCCTGTTGTGGACACATGCTTCGACACGTGATATCTGGGACAAATTGCATATTGTGGCCTGTACTTTCTGGTTGTTCATGAATGAAAATATCTTTTTAGTATTTGCAAATATGCCCCTGTGAGTGTTTTTAATTGAGCATGTGTTGAATATCATGGGCATTTTACACTTAAGCCCCTGGACTTTTAGCACCTATCGCTAATTAGTCTAGAGACTTAATTTATTTGCAGATAGGTCCCTGAGTGCCCAATCCACATGCCTGGCGCGTGCAATATTGGTGTTTTTGCACCTGGACCCCTACATTTCTGTGCTTCTTACTTTTAGGCCCCCAGAGCATATTTTTACGACAAATAGGTCCCTGTGACTGTGGGCTTGTATTTTTTGTAAATAAAATATCAAATATCATCCAAATTAAGTGAAAATTTGACACGTGGCTCCTGCCACTGTGTAGAATTTTCACTGATTTTTTGGAAAATTTTGGAGCCCTTTTATTATTTTTAAAATTCAAAAACATCTCTTTTTCTTACTGTTCAAAGTTAAAATTCACAAAAAAAAATAAAAACGTTTTCAAAAATTCTAAAAAAATTATATTTTGTGTGTTTTGGTTTGTCTGATTTTCTGACCAATTTTGGTCAGTTTTGGATTTATAAAAATTATAAAAATAGAAAAATATTGAAAAACTCATAAAAATTTTAATAAATCATATAAAATTCCAAAAATAATAAACTTTTTTCCTGAATTTTCTTCTTTACTTCTACTTTACAGGAAAAATACTTTCAGGTTGTTTTAGGGCCATTTTGCACTTTGTTTGGCTCTTGAAACCTGACTGAACATTGTTCTTTTGTTTTTACCTTCTTTCATTTTTTTGAAAATTCTATAAAAGTTAGAAAAATACCAAAAATTCATAAAAAATAGTAAAGAACATAAAAATTCTAAAAACATTTTTGTTTGATTTTTTTGAGCATATTTGAGTAGTTAAATAATTGTTGATAGTTGCTTGTTTTTATTGTTTTCCTATTTTCTTTATAATTAAAAATTCCAAAAAATTATAAAAATATTAAAAATCCACCAAAAATCCTTTGTTTATATTTTTTCGTTGTTTTTGACTACTTCGTAGGCCGCAAGGCCATCACGTGCTCTCTGAGTTCGACCCTGGGTGCTATACCAGGTTAATATCATAGCGAGACCGCTACCTTGATTTTTATCGTGTTTTGATTTTTATTTGGTGGTCTGATCTTTTTCTTGTTGAGCTCTGAGTCCCGTGCGACTGAGGTCGCAACGACCGTATTTACACCTTTACCTCAGTTGTTTGGGCAGCTCATCAGGTCTCAAATTGCAAAATTACCAGATCAACACGTGTGATACACGTAACACAGGCTCAAAGGGGCATAAGTGCAATTCTCAAAAAGTTTTTACTCAAAGCACAACACTGATAAAGCTCATGGATATGACATGCAAATATCCCACAACTCACGTGTACATGCACGTGTCTCAATTTTGGAGGGACTTAAATGCAAATATTGAAAACCCTGTGGGGCACCTGCTGGGCACGTGAGGGCTCGGACAACTCTGATGCGTCCCTGTAAGAGATCTGACGGATCTGACATGATCGGGGACGTACGCCTGAGATGAGCTGCTACAGTACGGATCTGACGATCCTCAGAAGGTTGTGGACGTGTGGTGCAGATCTGCCCTAGGTGCTGATCAGACCGTTACGAACCAGGCATGAATGAACGGCCCTGATCAGAGAGGACGAACGTCAAATCAATGGCGGAAGAGGATCCCGGAAGAACTTGCCGGTGTCGAACTTCAATAGAGAGAGGAGAGGGATCCAGCGCTCCGATGAAGGTACAGAGGGGCTCGACACAATCGTGGGTGCGCTCCGTATCTGGTGGTGACCTCCGATGAAGAAGCGATTGGTCGGATGTCCAAATGGGGAAGCTCTAGCCTATAGTTGCTCCGCCTGAGAAGGAGGGTGTCCAGATTGTTCTCCTCTCTCTCTCTCGGACGCCTGCAAAGGGTAGAAGGACTCAGAGCGAAGCTTCGATCCACGTTATTGGAACTGGAAATGAAAGAAGCGGTGGGGCGTGAAGATTGGTCTCTGACGAAGGCGATAGAGGGAGATCCTTGCCCTAATCTCGACCCGAAGGTTGAGTCTAAGGATGAACAGGTTGCGGGAGAAGGTGAAGGGCGTTGTGGCATGTTGATCTGAATGGATGGGATGCAATATCGAGGCTCCGACCAGCTGATCAGAGCAAATGAATTGGCAGCAGAGCGGAATGGGAAGAATGAATCAAAAGGGCGAAATGACGTGAGATGGTTAATACCTGAGGTTCTAGATGAACTCTGGAGCTTCAGGCGAAGTGGGAGGGGAGGTTATGGCCTCGACCAAGCTGTGGAAGGCCGGGAGGCTAATCGCGACATCGCTCACCGGCCACGAAGTTGAGCAACGTGAATACGCCTTCAAACTGTAATCCGAATGGTCCCTCTGGAAGTTGTCACTCATCCTGAGGTGGCTAGGGCTGGAAGAAGGAGTGAGGCACGAGCTAGGGCTCCGTGGAGGCGGAAGAGATGCTATATAGGGAGCTTGAGGGTCTAGAAGGATCGGCGAGAAGCGTGAAACCTGAGAGTAATCCGGATCATTCAAGGGACCCACGAAGATGATGGATGTACGAGGTTTAACGGGTCCAAGTTTCGAGGCAAACGGGACTCGGAGGTGGACTGGGGAAAATCGAGAAGCAGGTCCGGAGAACGCAATCTGGGTCTGACCCGGGAACGGGGGAGACGTTGACCGGGGTCAACGTCTGAGATGGACCAATTAGAAAATCCGATTTTACAAAATACTTAAAAAATCAATAAAAATAACAAATGGATTTAAAATAAAAATTATATAAAATGAAAAATGTTTATTATTTTTTAAACTATTTTTCTGTAATTTTGAATTATTTTTATAAAAAATAAATTAATCTAAATACAATATAATGTATTATACACAGGCATATTATACCTATGTATTTTGTACAATTATTTTTATTTTGTTATTTTCACAAAAAAACCCCAATTTTGTATTTTAGTTATTTACAACATCATTTTTGGAGGATAAAATAATTTTTATTTTATTTTTTATCATTTATTTACAGGTATCTAATAAATAGGGAGTGAGACATATACATGTATTTTGTACAAGTGAGAGATGATTTTATTTTGATTTTTATTTTATTCTCCTGATTTTTGTTTTATTTGTAGGACTATATACAAGGAGATAAAAAACATTTTATTTTTATTTTTTCAAAAATAATTATTTACATATATAATTAATATGTGCAATATAGAGTAAGCCATATCTCTCTGTACTTATTTTATATGGCGATCGGGTCAATGCTTGACCTTCTCTTGGGGTTCAGGCCACTATGTATTTATTCTAAATACCTCTTTCCTTTTTCTTTTTCTTTATTCTTTTATTTTTGCACGAATACATGATAATTATACAATCTTAACACATGCATGCATAATGCTAACTTATTGTATTTACACATATTTACATGATGATTTGCCAAGATAAATAGCTAAAAAAAATAATAAAGAGTGAGAATCACATATTCATCAGTAGCCGACCGAGACTGTAGTCTAGCCTCCCTACATCTCCATTTATCACCCTCCTCCTCCCCTTTTTCTCTCCATCCATCCACACAGAGAGAAAGAGAGAGATGGGAAGAAGTAAATATAAGGATGCGGAGCATCGCTGCTGCTTCCCGCCATGTCCAGCTTCAACCCATCGGGTCGCGACCCCGACTCCATAGTGGTGACACTGGAGGGTGTATCCTCACCTCCGGTGACCCCTTCCCCTACCTCATCCAGGTAGTGGAGGCCGGAAACCTTTCTTCCTCCTCCTCCCCCTCCTCCGTATGTTGCCCTTCACATCAAGCCTTCGTGTTATGTCGTGCGTGGCATTCACAGGGCTCCCCAGGCACTAGGTGAAGCACGTGGCATGCGTGATGCTGCCGAGATTCATAGGGGGATGTGAGAGAGGACGTGTAGAGGGCTCTGAAGGGAGGATGGTGGTGGAGACGCCATGGCTGAAGTCCATGGTGGGAGCCTTCCTGAAGGGGTACTTGGGAGGGGAGGTGGAGCTGGTGGGGTGCAACGCGGAGGTGGAAAGCGGGAGAGTGGTCAAGGTAGGGTTCTTGGATGGCACGAGGAAGGAGCTCGTGGATGGGCTCTTTATCGTCGGGAGGGAAGAGCTGGGAGATGTGGAGGTATGCATGGGTGATGCTTGTGTCTCGAACTTGGGTGACAACTCAGGGGAGTGAAAGAGAGATCTAAGAGCGCAGATCATTGATGAGCTGCACGAACAACTAAGGTAAAGTATCTCACTAAGGTCGTTGTGACCTCAGTCACTCGGGACTCAGAGCTCGATCAAGAAAAAGAATCAGACCTCCAATCAGAGATGAAAATCGATGAAAATCAAAATAGCGATCTCGCTATGATATTAACCTGGTATAGCACCCAGGGTCGAACTCGAGGAGCACGAGATGGCCTTGTAGCCTACGAAGCAGTCTAAAAATAAATAAAATATAAATAAGTATTTTTTTGGTGGATTTTTAATAATTTTATATTTTTTTGGATTTTTAAATAATAAAGAAAATAAGAAAACAATAAAAACACACAACTTTAATCAATTATTTAATTACTCAAAATAGTCCAAAAATTCCAACAAAAATATTTTTAGGATTTTTATATTTTTTCTGTTTTTGGTGAATTTTTGAGGGTTTTATAATTTTTACAGAATTTTCTAAAAATGAAAGAAGGTTGAAAAAAGGGGAAACTGTCCAATCAGGCTCCAAAGACCATTTAAAAATATCAAATGGTTTGATCAAGACCTGAAGGTATTTTTCATGAGAAGTAGAAACAAAAAGGAAAAATCAGGAAGAGGGTTTATGAATTTTTGAATTTTCTTGAGTTTTTAGAATGTTTATGGTTTTTTAGGGGTTTTTCACTTTTTATAATTTTTAGAAATCTAAAAATAACCAAAACTAGTCAGAAAATCAAACACACAAAAACACATAAAATCTGATTTTTTTGTAATTTTTAAAGAGATTTTTATATTTTTTATGAATTTTAAATCTGCACAAGCAGAAAATTAAGGGTTTTTGAATTTTTAAAATACTAAAAATGCTCAAAAATGTACCCAAAAATTGGTGAAAATTTTACATTATGGGAGGAGCCACGTATCCAATTTTCACTCAATTTGGATTAATTTTGCTATTTTATTAAAATCAAAAACACACAAACAGTAAACAGGGACCTAGTTGCAATAAAAATAATTCCTAGGGCTGGAAAGGTAACAAAATCAGAAGCTCAGGGGGTCCTCGTGCTATTTTTCCAAGTTCCCCATGCATGCGGCACGTGGGTTGGCACTAAGGGACCCAAATGTAAAGAAACTTAAGTCCCCGGACTTATTAGCAACAGGTGCTAAAAGTCCAGGGGCTAAGTCGTAAAAAGCCCAACAAATTCAACACATGTCGAATAACTTCATTCACAGGGGCATAAGTGCAATTAACTGAAAATATTTCTCATTCAATAACAAACAGAAACTACAAGCCCACGTCTTACAAATTCACCAAAACATCACGTGACGATGCACATATCTAACATATACAGGGGTAGAAATGTAATTAAAATAAACAACAAGATCCTAAGTGCAAATGTTCCAAAATAAAATGAACTCTATAAAATATTTACAGGACTAAATGATAAAACAAAACATAAGGGGGCTTAAGTGATATTTACCCCTTATTATCCGAGGGCTGAGGGGAGGCCACATAGCTGATCGGACGGTGGTCGTGCGCGGTGCCTCGTCGAAGAGCCTCGGCTCTGATCTGACGGTGGAGGGCTCACCACGTGGAGGATCAGACGGCTACTGTATACTGTGGTGAACCCTTCATCGGGATGGACGGTCCAGATCCAGCCTCCCAAGATCGAACGGTGGTCTACTGCTCCTCAAATGGACGGCGTGGATCACAACTAGAGCGGCGAGGCTGGATGGACGGCTGGGTAAGGTCCTCCAAGAACAGGTGGCCGGCGAACTACACCGGCCCAGAACTCGCACGGTGAACCTCCCCTACTGCTGCTAAGATGCGGAAGAGCTCCGCCTTAACGCTCTGCAGCTGACGAGCTCCTTCGATGACGCCGGGAGGCTCCGAAGAGCTCCGGCAATGAAGGCGGAGCTGGAGCTCCTGTGCTGAATGTGAAGACCCCTAGATGGGCCTCGACTGACCTGGAAAATGATACAGGAAGCTTGCTGGGTCGAGGGCAAAGTGCCTCGACCCGGTTAGCGACGGTGTGGTGGTCGGATGAGGTGAGATGTTCGATCTCCGGCGAGGCGTCGGCGGTGAAGATCGAAGTCCCTGCTCTGAGGCGAGTCAGGGGGTGCGAGTGGGTGCAGAAGGTGCGGAGAAGTCTCGTGGGTGTGAGGGTCGAGTCCGACGATTGAGAAGGTGACTGAGATGGTCGGAATCGATGGTCGACGACGAAAGATGGATTTGGGCGTAAATGAAAATTTGAGAAATGTAGAAAAAATCAGGCTTACTGGATGGCTGAGTTCGATTGGGAACGAGTTCCTAGAGCTCCTGGTCTTCGCCTCGAGGGACGTCGAGGCTCGAGGCTCGAGCGATGCTCCTGGGTGGTGCACGGCGGCGATGAGCTGCCGGATCAGTGGCTGGGAGTCTTGGGACACCTCCTCCTCACTGCAACACGACCCGTGGCTAGCTGTCACTCTAGGGAAGGTAGTGGAGATCCTGGGATGGGAAGGCGGAGCCAAAGATGGCATGAAATGTGCGGCGGAGCTCAGCCTATATAGTGTGAGGGGTCCGAGAAGAAAGGGTCAGGTCCGGCTTGGTGAAGCACGGACCCTTAGGCAACGTGTCGGGCGAGGATCCCGGATGTATGGAGAGTGATTAGGACCCGGGGTTTAGAGAAATGGTGATCGGGTCAAGCGAGGATAAATGGGAGAAAACGGGTCCGGCGCACGGATCCGCTGAGAAGAGGGTCCGCGGGGGGAGTTGACCGGGGGTCAACATCCCCCGTGGACCAATCAGATTATTCCATTCTGAAATTATTTAGAAATTCATTTAAAAATAGAAAATGACTTATTTTCAAAAAACTCAAAACATGAAAAATGTTTCTTTTATTTTAAGCTAATTTTTAATGATTTTTATTTATTTTTTGAAATAAAATTAGGTATGTACAATATAGTATTATTATATATATGTATATACAATATGTATTTTTTATTTTTGATTTTTAATTATTTATTTTATAAAATTTATTCCAATTTTATATTTTATTTGTTTATAGAATAAAATTGGGAATATTATGATATTTTTATGATATTTTTATTATTTTTTTGCAAGGGCTAAATAAATACTTTTATTTATATACCTATATGGTATATATACAATGAAGACTTTGATTTTTATTTTTATTTCTCTTTATTTTATTTTTATTTTTATGGTTTTTATTTTATTTATTCACACTATGAAATGTAGAATATGTACACTTTTATGGGATTTTTATTTATTTATTTATAGGGAGAAATAAATATATAAGTGATTCTATGTACATGGTGAATATAGACAATGAGGGATGAATTTTATTTCTTTTTATTTTTCTCATTTTTATTTTAATTTTATATTTAAAAATATATACAAATAAATACAAACCCATTTTTATTTTTATTTAGAGGAAGATAATTTTATTTATATACAGGTATGTATGTACATACACGAGCTTCCTTATCTCTCTCTACTTTGGTTTTTATGCGGTCAGGCCCATGCTGAGCCCTCCCTTGGGATTAGGTCGCTCAATATTTATTCTAAATATTTCCCTCTTTTTCTTTTATTTCTTTATTCTTTTATTTATGCACACAAACATGATAATTATTCATAATTACACAATGCAAGATTTTTGATAATTATTGATATTTACAGAAATATACATGTGTTTTGCATAGGTTTTGTAGCTAAAATAAAAGAATAAAGAGTGATGAATGGTTATTCATCACCCCCCTATACTTAACTTTGCTAGTCCCTTAGCAAACACTTATTTGAAAAAGAAGTGAAAAAGAAAAAGAAAAAGAGGAGAAAATGCATGGATTAATGTTGAGCATTAAACTTGCCTTCATTAAATTGAAATATGGAGCTCGATTAGATCTTTGGATTATTGATGTGTCGGAACCTTATTTGGACTTAAGTTTAAAACTCAACAGCCTCTAAGATCCACTAATCTATAATCAAGACTCCTCAACAATCCAGATCAGAACAAGTTTACATACACAAACCCTGAAGAGTATGAGTCTTTCCTTGTACAGTGTAAGTGAGGTATAGCTCTCCACCTCAGAAGTAGCAACTTGACAACCCTCCCCAACAAGGTAACTCTATAACCCTAGTCTGACCACTCTTTCCTCGAGGAGCGGGGTATTCCCTTCTAAGTTCAAGTTCAACCGGCTCAAGAAGAGGGGGAAGAAGATAATGGACCATGGCCAGTGTAGCCATGTATCCTTGGGAGCTCAACCAGTGTAGCTAACTCTCCCTGCTGCAAGCTACATAAGATGGAACTATAAGTCTCAAGCTTTGCTTATTTGCACTATATACATACTCCGGTGGGATTATCATTTTCTATCAGACCCACCACTTTTTTGGAGTTATTTTCTTTTTGCATTTTTTTTCAAGTGCATCTATACAACATATACAATGTGCAGCATATATACATAAGGAGTTTTTCCTCTTGAGACAGTAGACTATCCCTCTTTTGAAGCATTATTGCAACCCACAACTCCTGTCGTTAGACCTCATGGCAACCAGACCAAGTTGAGACGCACTTCCTTCACTAAAAGAAGAAGAGAGGTTCCGCCTAGAAGTACTACCCTCATATGCTACCCCAAGTCAAGAAAGACTGCCTCCTCACCACCTCATCCGTAGAGAGCTCGGTGTAAAGTGTGGGTCCAAGTAAAGCCATTGTCTATATGAGTCATGTGTGTGTTGTTAAGTACTCTACTTAGGCTCATTGAGATGACATGTGATCATAGCCTAGTGGACTCAAAAAATTAAGTCACCATGGACCTGAAAAGCCTTAACCCTAAGCCCTATAAGGTTCCTCTTAGAATTAGGTGGATTAAGATCTTAATCAAGCTCCATTTCCCAATTTAATTCCAGGCTAGTTTAAATGTCAACTATAATCCAGGAAAAACTGTACAAGTATATACAAGGATGCTATTTACACAATATTTATGCAAATGGAAAGTTTTTAAAAAATGTTTTGAAATCAAGGATAAATGCATGAATGCAAGTTTTGCAAAATATTTACACAAATTTACACAAGGTTTTTGCAAACTTTTGATTTTCAAAACATTTTGGAAAAATTTTTTACTATATACATAGTTTTGATACACACATATTTACACAATCTTTACAAAAATTTTTTGAAAACATTTTTACAAAAATAATTTATACAATAGCTATGTATGTGCAAATAAAAGAATGTTTATTTACTGGAAAATTTTTTAATTTTTATGGATTTTGGGTTTTTAGCCATTTTTATTTATTAACACACTCACACAAAGTACGAGTTATGGCTAAAGTATATATGAAATATATACACACCCCCCTATACTTAGCTCGAATGATGTCCTCAGAGTCAAGAGCGATGAAGAAGACATAACTCGTGCTTAGTATAGGGAAGTGAAAAGGAAGGCTATATACAAAGACGAATGAAAGAATAGAAATTAAGAGGGTCTCGACTTTTCCCCCTATACTTAGGATCAAATAATCCTAAGTATAGCAAGCTGTACCAAAGGGAAAACCGAGTGAAGAATATACAGGGTCTACCCCCCCATACTTAGGGTAAAATATCCCTAAGTATAAGCAGCAAAACAGGGGTAGAAAGACACGAAGAAAATCAACAAATATATACAAGATGGAGGACATCACTCCCCCTATACTTAAGGTGAAGAGTCCTTAAGTATAGGCAACAACAGAAGTGATGAAACAGAACGGAAGAACAACCCAGTGTTTCCACCCCCCTATACTTAAGATGAGGTATATCCTAAGTATAGCAAAGATAATCCTAAGCGAGACCTGGGGTGAAAACAAGAACGGAAGAAAGAAATATCAAACTAAGACTAAACATGTATCTACAAAAGAGTACAATGTTGAGGTGCCTCTCAACAAGCGTTAGATTTTACGCCCCTAGCTGGGCGCAAAGGCTAGGATAAAGCAGTGTCAAGGTTCAGGACGACATCGGTAAGGCGAATGTCATACTGTCGTCGCAGTCTCGGTATGAGAACAGCGACGAACTCAGAAGTGTAAAGAATGACACCTAGGTATGCAATCAAGCGGGTGTCTGCTACCGGCCAAGGATATGGAAGTATGTGATCGGGATCCGGTAGCATAAAAAAAATCGTCGGCTCTAGATCAGACTGGAGTGGAAGTGTGGAGCCGAAGAAATCAAACGTGGAAAAGGATGGATCGGTCATGGAATCCTCCACGTCAATCAGTGTCTCAAGAAGGTGTGGACAATAAAGATCAGGAGACTCTCTAAGAAGGCAGATATCTGATGCATGAAATAGAAGCAAATCTGGTAGATCATCGAATATCTCCAAGATGGGCTCATCCTTGCGAGGGTCGTCGAGGTGAGATGACTCAGAATCAGAAGGATCTAAAGACTCGGTTTCGTGTTCCGCCAGATCGGAAACACTCTCAGAAGGTGAAACCGAGTACTCATCGTGTATGGCATTCTCCCGCAGATAACCCTCGAGGAGAAATGCAAGATCGGAGGTGAAAAATAGAGGATCAGGATCTAGAAGGGCATCTGCGCTGCTGGCAAGCATCCACTCTATGCACTGATGAATCCACATTTCATCATCTTTATTCTATCATTTTGGCACCAAAAACCCTAGCAAATACCTGTAAATACCCTTAAATAGAGCATCTTAGCATTCATGCATGTGCATCATATTAGTGTATAAAATACTGTAATTAAGGCCAAAATTATAGAATAAATAAAGAAAAGAAAAAGAATAAAATATTGTAAATATTTTATGACCCAAAACCCCCGAGACCTAGGCATCTTGATGAATAGGTCGACAAGGAATAAAGTAGGGGGAGATAAGGTCAGAAATACAGATGAAATACCTATACATTTTATTCATTCATTCTTTATTCATTTTGGGACCTATTTTTGGTTTCACTTTTTATACCTCAAATAAAGAAACTTTGTACATGAAATTTGTAGATAATTTTATAAATAAAACTACAAAATTGATTTCACAGAAAAATAATGTACAGATAAAAATTTATGGTCTGAATAAGAATCCAGAATCCCAACTTCCCAGACCCGTATCTCACAACTGACAACTCCAAATACAGCATACTCACCTTTAATTGTATATAGAATAAAATAATCTATCCAATGGCGGTGGTTTTGCATTTGGCGGAGCTACGGTTTGAAAGTTGAGTTTTGGACCCTCATTGTATACTTGTACATATTAAAATATTCAATTTATTATTTATTCATTATTTTTGTATTTTTATATTTTTATAATGTTGTAAATATTACTTATAATATATATGTGCATTAAAATTAAACTAAAAATGCAAAGAAAATACAAAATAAAAATACTTGTATAAAGAACACATAGGTATACTGCCTATACACATACCTGTACAAAACACTCTTAGATTTTATTTAATATACAAAATACTTCAATAAAATAAAATAAAAATACAATTAAGTGTATAGAAATATATCATAATTTTAGAAAATAAGAAATGAAAGTAATAAAAATAAAATACACAAAACAAAAATAAAATACTAAAATACATAGGTAATATACCTATATAAGAGTAAAAGGTGAACTTATAAAAATATACCCCATAAAATTAATTAAAAATCAAAATAAAATACTACATAAAATTTTAAGCATTTTTCATATTATAACTTTCATTAAATTCGGCCTTTTTCTATTTTTTATTGAATTTATAAAACTTTTATCCGGGATTTTTCCTGATTGGTCCACGTGGACCAATCAGGAGACGGCCCCAGTTGACCCAGGTCAACTGGTCGTCCTCCCCACCTACCCCTGTCAGACGACCTAGTTTTTTTGGCGTCTTTGGCGATTTTTTCTAGGTCGAATCTTTCACTATTTCATCTCGATTCCTTCTGTGAACTTCTTCATCGATCATCCCTCTTGCCCGCCAGGTGTTTACATCGGGGCATGGATCACTGAGGCGCTCCAGATCTCTTGGTCTTTGGACCCCTGCAACTCAGGATCAAACCAAATATAACGAACCCCCATCTTCCCTTTTGAATTTGAACACCTTCGGTCCACCCTTCCTTGCTCTTCTTGTGCTCCAAGCACTCGTGGAGGTGACAGCTCTCACGTTGTGCGTTCAGCCAGGGCAGAGGAAGTCGGAGGCGCTTCCACCACCTCCCGCGAAGTCGCCGGTCAAGGTATCTTCTTCCTCTGGCTCCGGCCATTGAGGACCATTCCCCCTTGCATTTCTTTTCATCATTTTATTCCTGTTAGTCTAGGGATCGAAAAACTACAGTATCTCGCCCAATCAAGCACGTTGGCCGGAGCGCACCTCCGGCCGTGCACCCCTAGTTCGATTCACACCTCTCCCCAACCATCCAAGGGTCCGGGCAGTTTGCCCTGGACCCTTTGACCATTTTTGCAGGTCAAAGCCGAAGTGAAAACATCTGGAGGCGAGTTTTGAAGCTCGCCGGAGCTAACGAAGCCCCCCCAGCTCCGCCAGCCACCAGCGAGCACCACGGCCACCGCCGTGGCTTTTTGACGCCCCCAGGAGATAGAGGAGGACCAGAGGAGGCTCCAGCCCGATTTTGAAGCCCAGAAGCCACCGGAGTCGGCCGGAGGAGCTCGAGGAACCTCGCCCAGCCGGAGCTCCGCCTTGTTCTTCCAGCCGCCTTCGCAACCATCAGATCAGAGCGCCCCCTCCAGATCGCACAGTAGCCGTTGGATCGTGCCACGCCTTGACCGTTGATCTTCCCTGGAGATCTAATCTCAGCCGCGGATCCACGAAGCGTCATCGGCCGTTCTAAACGCGCCACGTGTCAAGTGGCAACTCCATCGCCGTCGGATCATTCGTCGAGGGTATTTTGCATCTAGACCCTCGCACCTTTTGTATTTATTATTTAGTATTTAAACTTTCGTCTGTAGTGTAAAAACTTTGGGTTATTTGCACAAAGACCCCCGAGCTTTCCATATTTGCATCCAGGTCCTTCGCCACGTCACCTCACGTGACCTGTACACGTGAGGTGTAGGCATTTTGCACTGGGACCCTCGATCTTTGTTGTATTTTGTTTTAGTACCAAAACTGTGACATCACGTGTTATATTTTTGGATATATTGCAAGTAAGCCCCCAGGGTTTTGGATTATTACATTTTAGTACCTGCCAGGCGCGTGCAAGTCACGCGCCCTGGTGGGAAAATTGCTAAGATACCCAGGCGGGTTTTGTAATTGTATTTTGGTGCTATAAATTGAATATTCAGTTCAAACTTTTGTGGAAATTTGCATGTGTGCCCCTGGATGTTTTGGAAATTGCATAAATACCCATGTCAGGCCTGTTTAATATTTGGATGCTTGTTCTAATTATTTGACTCATCATTTTAAGTCCAAAAATTCCACAAAAATAGGATTTAGTTCCTGGACACGTGTACTTTGATGCTATTAATTTAGTTTTTGATTTTCTTTTATTTTTATATTTATTAAAAATAAAAAACAAGCTTTTTCTCTATTGTCTAGCTTAGAAAATGCCAAAAAATATTAAAACACTTCGAAAAATTCCAAAAAAAATTACCTAGTGTCTATTTTATCCTATTTTAGTGTCAGTCCAAAAATCATTAAAAAAACTCAAAAGAAAAACACTAAAAATTTAAAAACACTCAAAAACTTCAAAAAAAATATATAAAATCAAAGAAAACTCTAAAAAATATAAATTTAGGTCCTGTTTGTTCTCTATTTTATTCTCTTTATTTGAAAATTAGTGTGAAAAATTTTGGTTGCTGTTTGCTAATTTTAATTTGCATTTTATTCACAACCAACACTTATTTCACTATTTTGCTTTATTTCAGTCTTTAAAAGTACCAAAAACACTTTGAAAAATCCCCAAAAATCACAAAAACAGTAAAAAATCCTTGAAATATCAAAAACAATTTCATTTCTGAATTTTTGGTAATTTTTACTTATTTTTATAGATATTTTACCTTGTCTTTTATTCCATTGTCTTTAAATTCCAATATTGAAAAAAGAAAAAGAAAAATATAAACTATAAAATTATAAAAATCAGAAATTAAAAATCAAAATACAAAATTAAAAAAATTAAATTAAAATAAAAAAATTAAAAATTAAAAACCCACAAAAATCTCCTTTGATTGCTTGCGTAGTGTAGACACATCACACACACACACACACACACACACACACACACACACTTGTGCACACTTTTGTGAATTACCCTGTTTGCTCCCTGTGTTCGAACTCTCTGCATACTTGACACTATACACCATTTGTGCAGAGTTAAAAATAAATTTTAACTCCACATTATTTCTAATTTATTGATCTTTAGTGGGGGGTTAATTGTTGACTTTAGTTCAGAGTTCATCGTGAGTCGTCACAGCGACGGTTGTCTCCGCCTTGTGTGAGACACCACTTTTAGACTCAGTGAATTTCGGCTAAATCATGCACCAGGCTGCATCATCATCTGAAATCTAGCTCTCGGCAATCTGGAAGCAAGAGAAGGTACTGGTCAACACCGCGGAGGCTGGCATTGTGTCTGCGGCTGATCCTCGCTCTGCGGCAATGCTGGCATCTAACTGGTCCTCAGCAAGTGTATATGTCTCGTCAAAGTGGAGGACAAAATGCTCGAATACGGGACCATTTGTGTCTGGTCTCTCAAAGTGGTGTCCAGTATCGAATTGTGTCTGCTGGGCTGAGTCCTGCTGTCTGTCGAACACCGAGAAGTGTCTCTGCAGAAAAGAGGCTGACTCCTCCGGGACTGGAAACTAAAGTGGTTGAATCGATGGTTGTAGTAGCGGGGGCTCCTCCGGTACCTGGAGTATCAGAAGATCTGATATCCAAGACTCGTCGACGAAGAACTCTGAGGCTGACTCGAACTCTAGTTGGAAGACCAACAGGAACTCAAGTAGACTCTGGGTCCGAACCTCTGCTATCGCAGTCATCTCCTCTATCCTATGTGATGCTGGAGCATCCAAGTCCTCGGGCTGGTGTGTAAAGACTATCTCCTCATGTAATACGACACACCGCACTGGTACTGCAACATCCTCATGTGTTGTCCTGACTAAGGCGTCTCGTGAAGAAGAACTCTGTGAAAGTAAGCTCGAGATGGTATCTAGTAGGTGAATGTCGGAACTGCGGTGTGAACCGCCACATGTGGTAATCACCAGTGCTATCTGCTCCGCGGTCATCCCCGCATGGAGATCTCAATCAGGTCTGTCAGTAGAAGTCCGTGGTCTAGAATCTCCTCAAGAGGTCAAGAAACCTCGGCCATGCCTCATGCAGTGGCTCCTGGGGGTCAACTGAAAACTCGGTGATCAAAGACCGCATCATCTTTGCTCTACGCGGGGGGAAGTATCTCTGTAAGAACTCTCGGCGTAGCTCTCCCCACGTATCGAATCTCCTCCCCAATCGTCGGTGCCATCTCATGGCTCTATCCTGTAGTGTGAATGGGAAGGTCTTCAGCATCAACTCCTCTGCAGTGATATCTGAATATCTATGTGCTATGCAAATCTCCTCGAACTCTGACAAGTGAAGATAGGGTTCCTTGTGCGCCTCCCCTGAAAATGTCGGCAGTCTCTGAATGTAATCCAAATCCAAGACGAATGGTCCTAGTGTAGAAGCTGATTGAGCTCCCTGTCATGTCTGCTCTGCCATCAATCTGGGATAGAGTCTATCTGATATCTCCTCTGCTCTCTCTGATCACGAACGGAGTGCACTCTCAACTCAGCAATGGCCTTGTCCGGGTCTCGCATCTGCTCGATCTGGTATCCACAGACGTCTAGTGCAGCATGCCCAGAGTATAGAAAGGGATGGGAGGGAGGGAGTGGGAGGTTGGTCGGATCTCCGACCTCCCTAGAAGGTGGACTGGACTGATGGTCATATGGTGAAGAAGAAGCCGCAAGAGTCGGCCAGGAGTGAGGGGTATCCATCATCCAGGGGTGAAGGAGAAGAGGAAGAATAGAAGGTAGGGTGGGTGGAAGACAGATGAAGGGATAGAGAAGAATAGAAGGGGGAAGGGCAGAAGAGATCTGGAATCACACAAGATGAGAAAACAAAACCCCCGATTCACCTACGCACACGAGCTGAAGACCGAAAGGGATCGGACAGTTATCTTGTCGATTTTATTTTAGGTGATCATTCAGTCTTTCAGAGCGATTACGTGAGCTGATAGGAATCCAATATTTTTCTCAACTGACTGTCCCGTACAGAAAGCCAGTAATCAGTCGAGAAAATCGGATATGGCTCTAGCCTAAGGTGCGGGTCACTCTCTCGTTCATCCAAACCAAACAAGGAGGGTGTAACGCCACGCTTCGACGGTAGCGCATCTCAACTCCCATTCTCAATATTACCCAACAACAATCATAAACAACCTGCATAATATACCATTTATACAAGATAGGGAAAGAAAATCTAAGTTTCTACTGATAACAAGTCTACATACGGATAGCAATAAGTCTTTAAAGTCTCTTTATTACATCATAATAAATAATCGGAACGGAGGGATAACAAAACTACTAAGAACTGGTCCTCAACCTTAACAACGTCCTGCAGATGCACCACCAGAGATGTGAGCCTCTGTCTCCTGCTCTACACTTCCTGTTGGATTTCCAAAGAATGTAACTCATGAGTCAACTGACTCAGTAAGGATAAAATAAATTATAAATCAAGAGAGTATAGATACGCAATGCAATTGCAGTAACTTAGCTAGTGTAGAAGAGAACATTCTAAAAGCATCTAGCATTATACAATCACTTACATTCTAGGCCTTTTACACATATGCAATCAAAACCAATTCTTTGACATATCTATATTCATATTCTCTTTTACTTATCCCGGACTCGCTCGTCAAAGGAGAAAGCCTGCACTAGGGATGAAGTCTGCAACACTCCATTCATAGTGCAATCTAAAACCTGTGCGCAAATGCGATCCTTCAGCTAGTCTAGTTGGTAGTACTCTAACACCCATGACTGGGAGCATATAGCCCGAAGAGTCTTAACTCCGTCAACCGAGTCTACCGGAGGAGTCTCGCTCGCTCCAAAACAAGTACCACAAAACGGATCCGTACAGTGCGATGCACTCGTGCATCCACCTCAATTCCACCAGAGTACCTACCATCACCCCACTCTGTGATGCCCCTCGAGTGGGGATGACTCGCTGTCGGCTCAGCCGGACCACAAGGGTGTGCACCCACCTTGTAGTATTTATTCCTACTTCTCCATATGCATTGATACACTATACTCAAGGTCTTGAAATTTTATGAGCGAAACATTCAACAATGATTACGAGATCTATTCAGAAAGATAATCCATGTGTCGCAATCCATACCTTTATTCTTTGCGTTTAATTATAGGGTACGACCACATGCATTCGACATATTTCCAACATCATAGAGTGGGACTTCACACGATTTGACTTAACTTCTGCAAAGTTCATTTCTCTAACAACCAGAGAGTTCTCATACAATATCAACTTTAATGGATGAATGCAGTTTCAAACAAATGTTAGGTGTACTGCACTGTGTTTCATATATTTAAATAGGAAAGGAAACTCCATCATCTGTATATGTAGGATGTTGTAAGGGTAGCACATATCCGCAATAATGTATAGGCTTTAAGAGTACAACTGATGGGGCACATCATACTTATACTTGTATGGTACCAATAGGAGGTTGGTTTAATATTGAGTAATGAGGATATCACTTGTTTTGGACAAGGATTATACTAACTTGGATCCACAGACAAAGAAACTGTGACCTGGACATATGTACATTGGATGACAAGAAATTAATAGTCACAGGATGGAGAGGTCGTTCAACAAGTATTCAAAACAAGGAAATAGTCTCTAACTAAAAATAGTTCATAACGAATCATCACTAATTATATGTCCCACAATAGTTCTGTAAGTTACAAGAATATCAAGTAACAACTTAGGCATATTAAACTACATCTCGTAGATTACAAGGTGTTGGATAATAGTTCGTGTAATAAAGTTCGGGGTATGACATATTAACTACATCTCATATATTGCAATATTGGAAAAGTTCAACGAAATTTTATATTGTAACCCATACCTAACTGATTTCAATCCTATGAAAACTTTGAATGAGACCGACGTGTTTGCTAAAAAGAACTGACGTTCAACTGAATACATATTTTTATGGGTCTTCAAAACAAGGTCGATAAAAGCCTACTGGAATCATAAATCACGATTATACAAAAGAAATGATGCTTCGTCATTCTAATATCTTATAGAGCATTATCTTAACGTCACCACCCAAAGATTAGCATTACGACCTTACAGAGTCCAACTTAACCTTATGCCATAAAGATTAGATCATACCTTCATCTTAATACCCATTATCCCAAATCCACTATGGTACGGGTGTTAACCTCATGATACAAAACAACCTAAGTCTTTATCCATGTCAAGATAATATTATTAGCAAAACTTAGATCGCTCCATTTTTCTATTTATTAACAGAGGCATATGCGTCGATACAACAATCAATATCTTCGGAAAATCCTTTAAATTATTTTGTTCACGAAAAGAAATCCACGGAAATATATAAGATTCAAGATACACCAACAGCAAGAGGAGATCCGGGGTCGGATCAAAGATGAGAAATCATCCCCCAAAACCACGTTCTCCAACATCACAGATGTGCGAAAGAAATGGAGAAGGGTGAAATCCGTTACCTATACCCGTGCACGTCTTTGATCCACGTGCTCGATCGACCGATCACGAATCCGATGAGAGGGTTGCTTTTCTCTTGCGATGGCCCTCCTTGTCTTCTTCTTGTCATGAGTCTACGAGACTTCGAGAGTTTTTGATAACGGTGGTGACACCGTTCTCTCCTTGATTCTCTGAAGATGGAGATGGAAAAAGAGATAAGAGAATGACTTGGGGAGGAAGAAAGAATGGATTAGGGTTTGGAAAAGGAGTAGGAATGAGGGGAGATAAAGGGTGTGGGTCTTTATATAGTTGGGGATTAAAATTTTAGTTTTAGAAACCCTAAAATAGCCTTAATTCGTACTTAACTTATCTAATCCCGTAACCATTAATCCCCTCAAAAACCATGACCCCTCTTCACCAAAACATGCATATCTCCCACATCCGAACTCGGAATTACGCGTTTTAGGGCTCGTTGGAAAGCTTGCGATGAGACGCTTCTTTTGAGTATAATATTGAATAGGTTTTAAAACTTCAGAAAAATCCGAAAATTACGGGGTGTTACATCATAACAACCTTAAAAACAGTCTCATCCCCGAGACTTAGGATGCAAAAGGTGTAATCATAACAACCTTAAAAGGTTGGATCCTCTCGAGTAAAAGATAACAACCTTAAAAAGGATGAAAGTAGCTCATATATTACCTTCAAAAAGGTATGGGTAGTCCCGTCGCATATCCGCCTCAGGTTCCCAGGTGGCCTCCTCGGAGTTGTGTCGTTGCCAAAGGATCTTCACCAAAGGTATCTCCTTGTGCCTTAACTTCTTCACTGAACGATCGATGATTCGGACTGGGTCCTCCGGATAACTCAGGTCAGTATCCACATGAAGGTCATCATAACTAATCACATGCGATGGATCATGCACATATTTTCTCAAGTTGGAGATATGAAAAACATCATGCACACCAGCAAGGTGAGGAGGAAGAGCAATCCTGTACGCAACTTTATCAATCTTGTCGAGAATCTCGAACGGTCCGACAAACTGGGGTGCTAACTTTCCCTTTACTCCAAATCGCTGAACTCCCTTTGTGGGAAAAACTCTCAAGAAGACAAAATCTCCAACGTCAAAGCTAAGATCAATGCGTCGTCTATCGTTATAGCTCTTTTGCCTACTCTGTGCAGTAAGCAATTTCTTCCGAGCTATCTTGGTTGCCTTAGCAGTCTCCTCCAAGTACTCCACCTTATGTAGAAGGTTATGCCCAATCTCCTGCCAACTCAGAGGTGTAGAGCATCGTCTTCCATACAATGCTTCAAAAGGAGCCATACCTATGCTGGCATGGTAACTGTTATTATACATAAACTCTGCTAACGGCAAATGGTCCTTCCACGACCCTTTCCACTCCAGCACAATGCTCGAAAAAGATCCTCTAGTGTCTAAATCGTCCTCTCGGATTGTCCGTCGGTCTGTGGATGGTAAGCAGAACTGAGGCATAGTTGTACTTATAAAGAACTCATGAATTCCCTCCAGTAGTGAGAGGTGAACCTTGGGTCACGATCAGATACAATCTGCTTCGGCAGCCCATGAAGTCTGACAATCTCCTTAATAAAGACCACTGCAAGCTGTAAGGGAGTGCATGCCATACTCATAGGTATGAAATGTGCTGACTTAGTAAGCCTATCAACCACGACCCAGATGGCATCATGACTACTAGTGGTCTTAGGAAGACCCGTCACAAAATCCATAGATATACCCTCCCACTTCCACTCAGGAATAGGAAGGGATTGCAAAAGTCCAGGTGGCCTCTTATGCTCAGCCTTAATTTGCTGACACGTCAGGCATTTTTCCACAAACTTGGCAACATCCCTTCTCATTTGCTTCCACCAAAAATTCTTTTTCAGATCCTTATACATCTTTGTGCCACCAGGATGTATCGACAAACGTGAACTATGTGCCTCACGCATGATCTCTTCCCTCAATTGTACATCTGCTGGAACACACAATCGATTCCCATTTCGTAGCACACCATCTTGATAAGAAAAGCCAACTAAGGTTCCTGCGATAGCCTTCTCCTTGAGTCTCTGCATACTCAGGTCTTCATGTTGCCCTTGGATGATTCGCTCAACTAACTCTGGACGAGAAGGGGATGGAACTATGACAGTCTCTCGACTACTCTGAAATGGATGCCAATCACTGAAAGCTGTAAGAAGATCCCATGCTTTAAGCTGAGGACGAGATTCACTTGAATGAGGCCTACGACTAAGGGCATCAGCAACCACATTCGCCTTACCAAGATGGTAAGAGATGGTGCACTCATAATCCTTTAACAGCTCCAGCCATCTCCTTTGCCTCATATTGAGCTCCTTCTGATCAAAAAGATGCTTGAGACTCTTGTGATATGTGAAGATTTCGAAAGCAACACCATAAAGATAATGTCTCCACATTTTAAGAGCAAAGATAACTGCTGCCAATTCCATATCATGAGTTGGGTAATTTTTCTCATGTGGCTTCAACTGTCTAGATCCATATGCAACAATCTTACCACGTTGCATCAAAACCGCACCCAGACCCTCCTTTGATGCATCAGTGTAAACTGTGTATCGGTCTGGACCCGACGGAATTGTCAAGATGGGAGCTGTAGTGAGCCTTTCCTTTAGTGTCTGGAAGCTATCCTCACACTCTTCTGACCAAGCATATGGCATCTCCTTCTTGGTCAGCTGGGTGAGGGGAAGGGCAATCTGAGAAAATCCCTTCACAAACCGTCTGTAGTAACCGGCTAAACCAAGAAAGCTTCGGATCTCAGACACGTTCTTCAGTCGTTCCCAACTAAGGACTGCTTCGATTTTTGCAGGATCCACATACACTCCTGCACCTGAGATAACATGGCCTAAGAATGATACTTCTTGAAGCCAAAACTCACACTTACTAAACTTTGCATATAGCTTGTGCCTCCGCAAGGTCTCCAGCACTGTCTGTAAGTGAGTGCGATGTTCCTTCTCATCTCGAGAGTAGATAAGGACATCATCAATGAAAACCACAACAAAATTATCGAGGAAAGGCTGAAAAACCGATTCATCATGTCCATGAATGTTGCTGGGGCATTTGTCAAGCCGAAGGGCATCACCAAGAACTCATAGTGACCATATCTGGTTCTGAAGGCAGACTTGGGTATATCCACATCCCGAATACGTAGTTGGTGATAACCAGATCGTAGATCAATCTTGGAGAAGATGGATGACCCTTGTAACTGATCAAAGAGATCGTCAATGCATGGCAAAGGGTAACGATTCTTGATTGTTACTTTATTCTACTGCCGATAATCTATACACATGCGCATAGATCCATCCTTCTTCTTAACAAAAAGGACAGGCGCTCCCCACGGAGATGTACTAGGGCGTATGAAACCCTTCTCCAGCAGTTCTTGTAACTGCACCTTGAGTTCCTTCAGCTCAGCCGGTGCCATCCTGTATGGTGTCATGGATACTGGTTGAGTTCCTGGAATGATAGAAATCTCAAACTCCACCTCACGAGGTGGGAGAAGCCCAGGAAGATCTACAGGAAATACATCTGGGAAGTTCTTTACTATTTCAATCGCATATATTCCTTCCATGGGAGTTTGATTCCCAATGACGTGAGCAATAAATCCTTCGCATCCTTGGGATAACAGACGATGAGCTTGCAATGCTGATATGCAGGTTACCCCTCTCGACGAGGTGCTTCCATCAAATACAAATTCTTGTAGCTCAGGTATTCTGAAGATAATCTATTTCTGGAAGCAATCTGGACATGCATGGTGATTCTCTAACCAATCCATGCCAAGAATAACATCAAAATCCCCCATCTGGATAAGCAGCAAGTAGGCCTCGAGCATATAACCTCCAATACAGACCGGGCAATCGGGAAACACCCGATGGACAACAAACACCTGACCTCCAGGTCCCTTAATAAGATAAGGGTCTGAAACTATGGTAGGCTCTCGGCCTAAGGTATCCGCAAAACTCCATGATACGAAGGAATGAGATGCACCCGAGTCAAAAAGAGCATGAGTTGTAAAGTCGCCTACTGAAATCATACCTCGTACCACCGATCCCTACGAGGCGGCATGATCTGCATGAGTAGAAATAAAAAGGGAATTGTGATTAGATCTAAGAGTAGAGGTCATTAGTCAACCTTGATCTTTTTTTTTACTGTAGTCAGAAGACTACTTGTCTAATGTACAATGGTATTTCTCCTACCATACAGTTGTCTATAACTGATGGGGTAATTGGGCTCTGATACCAAATGTAACGCCCCGCTTCGACGGTAGCGCATCTCAACTCCCATTCTCAATATTACCCAACAACAATCATAAACAACCTTCATGATATACCATTTATACAAGATAGGGAAAGAAAATCTAAGTTTCTACTGATAACAAGTCTACATACGGATAGCAATAAGTCTTTAAAGTCTCTTTATTACATCATAATAAATAATCGGAACGGAGGGATAACAAAACTACTAAGAACTGGTCCTCAACCTTAACAACGTCCTGCAGATGCACCACTGAAGATGTGGGCCTCTGTCTCCTGCTCTACACTTCCTGTTGGATTTCCAAAGAATGTAACTCATGAGTCAACTGACTCAGTAAGGATAAAATAAATTATAAATCAAGAGAGTATAGATAGGCAATGCAATTGCAGTAACTTAGCAAGTGTAGAAGAGAACATTCTAAAAGCATCTAGCATTATACAATCACTTACATTCTAGGCCTTTTACACATATGCAATCAAAACCAATTCTTTGACATATCTATATTCATATTCTCTTTTACTTATCCAGGACTCGCTCGTCAAAGGAGAAAGCCTTCACTAGGGATGAAGTCTGCAACACTCCATTCATAGTGCAATCTAAAACCTGTGCGCAAATGCGATCCTTCAGCTAGTCTAGTTGTTAGTACTCTAACACCCGTGACTGGGAGCATATAGCCCGAAGAGTCTTAACTCCGTCAACCGAGTCTGCCGGAGGAGTCTCGCTCACTCCAAAATAAGTACCACAAAATAGATCCGTACAGTGCGTTGCACTCGTGCATCCACCTCAATTCCACCAGAGTACCTACCACCACCCCACTCTGTGATGCCCCTCGAGTGGGGATGACTCGCTGTCGGCTCAGCCGGACCACAAGGGCACCCACCTTGTAGTATTTATTCCTACTTCTCCATATGCATTGATACACTATACTCAAGGTCTTGAAATTTTATGAGCGAAACATTCAACAATGATTACGAGATCTATTCAGAAAGATAATCCATGTGTCGCAATCCATACCTTTATTCTTTGCGTTTAATTATAGGGTACGACCACATGCATTCGACACATTTCCAACATCATAGAGTGGGACTTCACACGATTTGACTTAACTTCTGCAAAGTTCATTTCTTTAACAACCAGAGAGTTCTCATACAATATCAACTTTAATGGACGAATGCAGTTTCAAACAAATGTTAGGTGTACTGCACTGTGTTTCATATATTTAAATAGGAAAGGAAACTCCATCATCTGTATACGTAGGATGTTGTAAGGGTAGCACATGTCCGCAATAATGTATAGGCTTTAAGAGTACAATTGATGGGGCACATCATACTTATACTTGTATGGTACCAATAGGAGGTTGGTTTAATATTGAGTATATGAGGATATCACTTGTTTTGGACAAGGATTATACTAACTTGGATCCACAGACAAAGAAACTGTGACCTGGACATATGTACATTGGATGACAAGAAATTAATAGTCACAGGATGGAGAGGTCGTTCAACAAGTATTCAAAACAAGGAAATAGTCTCTAACTAAAAATAGTTCACAACGAATCATCACTAATTATATGTCCCACAATAGTTCTGTAAGTTACAAGAATATCAAGTAACAACTTAGGCATATTAAACTACATCTCGTAGATTACAAGGTGTTGAATAATAGTTCGTGTAATAAAGTTCGGGGTATGACATATTAACTACATCTCATATATTGCAATATTGGAAAAGTTCAATGAAATTTTATATTGTAACCCATACCTAACTGATTTCAATCCTATGAAAACTTTGAATGAGACCGACGTGTTTGCTAAAAAGAACCGACGTTCAACTGAATACATATTTTTATGGGTCTTCAAAACAAGGTCGATAAAAGCCTACTGGAAACATAAATCACGATTATACAAAAGAAATGATGCTTCGTCATTCTAATATCTTATAGAGCATTATCTTAATGTCACCACCTAAAGATTAGCATTACGACCTTACAGAGTCCAACTTAACCTTATGTCATAAAGATTAGATCATACCTTCATCTTAATACCCATTATCCCAAATCCACTATGGTACGGGTGTTAACCTCATGATACAAAACAACCTAAGTCTTTATCCATGTCAAGATAATATTATTAGCAAAACTTAGATCGCTCCATTTTTCTATTTATTAACAGAGGCATATGCGTCGATACAACAATCAATATCTTCGGAAAATCCTTTAATTATTTTGTTCACGAAAAGAAATCCACGGAAATATATAAGATTCAAGATACACCAACAGCAAGAGGAGATCCAGGGGTCGGATCAAAGATGAGAAATCATTCCCCAAAACCAAGTTCTCCAACATCACAGATGTGCGAAAGAAATGGAGAAGGGTGAAATCCGTTACCTATACTCGTGCACGTCTTTGATCCACGTGCTCGATCGACCGATCACGAATCCGATGAGAGGGTTGCTTTTCCCTTGCGATGGCCCTCCTTGACTTCTTCTTGTCGTGAGTCTACGAGACTTCGAGAGTTTTTGATAACGGTGGTGACACCGTTCTCTCCTTGATTCTCTGAAGAAGGAGTTGGAAAAAGAGATAAGAGAATGACTTGGGGAGGAAGAAAGAATGGATTAGGGTTTGGAAAAGGAGTAGGAGAGGGGAGATAAAGGGTGTGGGTCTTTATATAGTTGGGGATTAAAATTTTAGTTTTATAAATCCTAAAATAGCCATAATTCGTACTTAACTTATCTAATCCCGTAACCATTAATCCCCTCAAAAACCATGACCCCTCTTCACCAAAACAGGCATATCTCCCACATCCGAACTCAGAATTACGCGTTTTTAGGCTCGTTGGAAAGCTTGCGACGAGACGCTTCTTTTGAGTATAATATTGAATAGGTTTTAAAATTTCAGAAAAATCCGAAAATTACGGGGTGTTACAGAGGGGGTTGCTCTCCCCAAGACAAATTTTTCAATTAGGTGTCTTTTAGGTCAAGTGTAATTAGCAGTCCCAATTTTATTGTTTTTCTTTTTAGGTATTTTTCAAATAAAAATAAACGTCTAACAAATTTTTCGGTTCTCCTGGGTATTTAAGTCCAAAAATCAGGGGGAGAAGTCGAAAAAGCCGATGCGCGAGAAAATCAATGATGCATGCAGAGTAAGAGATGCGTACCTGACTCCAGTAGTCTACATGTAAGATGATCCGTGTAGAATTCAAAGACTGAAATAAAACTACCTAAATGATGCAGGCGGAAATCCGAGACCTAAGCAAGCAATTCTACTCGAAAGAACGGCTAGTCGGCCACCAACCTTCAATCCAAGAGTCCGATCTAGGCTCACCCCTCCTCCTCTCGACAAATTGAGTTCAGGAGCAGCGTTTAGCAGGGCAAGCTCGCGACGTGTAGGCTCGAAGATAGTGGATCGACTATTTTTATTAGATTTTTATTATTGGTCCAATTAATCGATCTATAGGTACAGGCAAGGTTATTAATGTGTGTGGACCTACTTATTTACGTCACACTCAAGCAAAAATCCTAAGGATAGGGACTGAAAACTGCGAGAAATCGAATAGGCAGAAAATAAATAAAAACCGTGAAGAAAACTACGTAAAAACCGAGGGGTCTCCCGAGCACACCGGTGCTCGGCGAAACAGACCCCGAGAGTCTCAAAAGTCTGGCTGAGTGTCCTGTCCCTGTATTATTAAAATAACAGTTCAAATAATGCAGAAAATAAACCTAATCTAATCTAAGCTAAACTCCCACACTCTACTGCCTCCTCGCGCTATCTTGCGGCTCCGTGCAGAAGGGAGCCACCTCCGATTGTTGCGGTTGCGTCAGCTCCTCGAAAGTCGCCGCCTCGGTCCTCGGGCCCTCGTAAGAAAACAAAAGAGTGTCACAGACCAGATAAAAATAAAGTAAATAGAGTAGTAAAAAGAAAACAGGGTATATATGCAAAAATAAAAATAAAAATAAACAAGCAAAACAAATAAAAATCAAAAATAAAAGAAAATGAAAATAAAAGAAAAATAAAAGGTCGCGAAAAGTTGCGGACGAAGAAAAAGCTGCGGAAACCGCAAAAATGAAAACAAAATAAAATGAAAATAAAATAGACTACTAAGCCGTGCTCCCCGGCAACGGCGCCATTCTGATGAGCCTCCCGAACAACTAAGGTAAAGTATCTCACTAAGGTCGTTGTGACCTCAGTCACTCGGGACTCAGAGCTCAATCAAGAAAAAGAATCAGACCACCAATCAGAGATAAAAATCGATGAAAATCAAAATAGTGGTCTCGCTATGATATTAACCTGGTATAGCACCTAGGGTCGAACCCGAGGAGCACGAGATGGCCTTGCGGCCTACGAAGTAGTCTAAAAACAAATAAAATAGAAACAAGTATTTTTTTGGTGGATTTTTAATAATTTTATATTTTTTTGGATTTTTAAATAATAAAGAAAATAAGACAACAATAAAAACACACAACTTTAATCAATTATTTAATTACTCAAAAATAGTCCAAAAATTCCAACAAAAATATTTTTAGGATTTTTATATTTTTTCTGTTTTTGGTGAATTTTTGAGGTTTTATAATTTTTATAGAATTTTCTAAAAATGAAAGAAGGCTGAAATAAGGGAAAACTGTCCAATCATGCTCCAAAGACCATTTAAAAATATCAAATGGTCTGATCAAGGCCTGGAGGTATTTTTCATGAGAAGTATAAACAAAAAGGAAAAATCAAGAAGAGGGTTTATAAATTTTTGAATTTTCTATGAGTTTTTAGAATTTATGGTTTTTTAGGGGTTTTTCAATTTTTATAATTTTTAGAAATCTAAAAATAACCAAAATTGGTCAGAAAATCAAACACACAAAAACACACAAAATCTGATTTTTTGTAATTTTTAAAGAGGTTTTTATATTTTTTATGAATTTTAAATCTGAACAGGTATAAAATTAAGGGTTTTTGAATTTTTAAAAATACTAAAAATGCTCAAAAATGTATCCAAAA
The DNA here is from genome assembly GCA_037367405.1 of Ottelia alismoides. NCBI lineage: Eukaryota > Viridiplantae > Streptophyta > Magnoliopsida > Alismatales > Hydrocharitaceae > Ottelia > Ottelia alismoides. The sequence continues at coordinate 526,550 of JAZKJV010005881.1, read as the reverse complement.
ATTGGTGAAAATTTTACACAGTGGTAGGAGCCATGTATCCAATTTTCCCTCAATTTGGATTAATTTTGCTATTTTATCAAAATCAAAAACACACAAATAGTACACAGGGACCTAGTTGCAATAAAAATAAGTCCTAGGGCTGGAAAAGTAACAAAATCAGAAGCTCAGGGGGTCCTCGTGCAATTGTTCCAGGTTCCCCACGTGCGCGGCATGTGGGCTGGCACTGAGGGACCCAAATGTAAAGAAACTTAAGTCCCCGGACTTATTAGCAACATGTGCTAAAAGTCCAGGGGCTAAGTCGTAAAAAGCCCAACAAATTCAACACATGTCGAATAACTTCATTCACAGGGGCATAAGTTCAATTAATAGAAAATATTTCTCATTCAATAACAAACAGAAACTACAAGCCCATGTCTTGCAAATTCACCAAAACATCGCGTGACGATGCACGTGTCCAACATATACAGGGGTAGAAATGCAATTAAAATAAACAACAAGGTCCTAAGTGCAAATGTTCCAAAATAAAATGAACTCTATAAAATATTTACAGGACTAAATGATAAAACAAAACAGAAGGGGACCTAAGTGATATTTACCCCTTATTATCCGAGGCCTAAGTGGAGGCCACGTAGCTGATCGGACGGTGGTCGTGCGTTGCGCCTCGTCGAAGAGCCTCGGCTCTGATCTGACGGTGGAGGGCTCGCCACGTGGAGGATCAGACAGCTACTGTATACTGTGGCGAACCCTTCATCGGGATGGACGGTCCAGATCCAGCCTCCGAAGAACGAACGGTGGTCTGCTGCTCCTCAAATGGATGGCGTGGATCACAACTGGAGCGACGAGGCTGGATGAACGGCTGGGTAAGGTCCTCCAAGAACAGGTGGCCGGCGAACTTCGCCGGCCCAGAACTCGCACGGTGAACCTCCCCTGCTGCTGCTAAGATGTGGAAGAGCTCCGCCTTCACGCTCCGCAGCTGACGAGCTCCTCCGATGACGCCGGGAGGCTCCGAAGAGCTCCGGCAATGAAGGCGGAGCTGGGGCTTTTGTGCTGAACGTGGAGACCCCCAGATGGGCCTCGACTGACCTGGAAAATGACACAGGAAGCTTGCTGGGTCGAGGGCAAAGTGCCTCGACCCGGTTAGCGGCGGTGTGGTGGTCGGATGAGGTGAGATGTTCGATCTCCGGCGAGGCGTCGGTGGTGAAGATCAAAGTCCCTGCTCCGGGGCGAGTCAGGGGGTCTGGGTGCAGAAGGTCCGGAGAAGTCTCGTGGGTGTGAGGGTCGAGTCCGATGATCGAGAAGGTGACTGAGATGGTCGGAATCGATGGTCGACGGCGAAAGATGGATTTGGGCGTAAATGAAAATTCGAGAAATGTAGAAAGAATCAGGCTTACCGGATGGCTGAGTTCGACTGGGAACGAGATCCTGGAGCTCCTGGTCTTCGCCTCGAGGGACATCGAGGCCCGAGGCTCGAGCGCTGCTCCTGGGTGGCGCACGGCGGCGATGAGCTGCCGGATCAGTGGCTGGGACACCTCCTCCTCACTGCAACACGACCCGCGGCTAGCTGTCACTCTAGGGAAGGTAGTGGAGATCCTGGGATGGGAAGGCGGAGCCAAAGATGGTGTGAAATGTGCAGCGGAGCAGCCTATATAGTGTGAGGGGTCCGAAAAGAAAGGGTCGGGAGCGGCTTGGTGAAGCACAGACCCCTAGGCAACGTGTCGGGCGAGGATCTCGGATGTATGGAGAGTGATTAGGACCCGGGGTTTAGAGAAATGGTGATCGGGTCAAGCGGGGATAAATGGGAGAAAACAGGTCCGGCGCACGGATCCGCTGAGAAGAGGGTCCGCGGGGGGAGTTGACCGGGGGTCAACATCCCCCGTGGACCAATCAGATTATTCCATTCTGAAATTATTTAGAAATTCATTTAAAAATAGAAAATGACTTATTTTCGAAAAACTCAAAACATGAAAAATGTTTCTTTTATTTTAAGCTAATTTTTAGTGATTTTTATTTTTTTTTTGAAATAAAAATTAGGTATGTACAATATAGTATTATTATATATAGGTATATATAATATGTATTTTTTATTTTTGATTTTTAATCATTTATTTTATACAATTTATTCCAATTTTATATTTTATTTATTTATAGAATAAAATTTGGAATATTATGATATTTTTATTTTATTTTTATTATTTATTTACAAGGGCTAAATAAATACTTTTATTTATATACCTATATGGTATATATACAATGAAGACTTTGATTTTTATTTTTATTTATTTTTATTTTATTTTTATTTTTATGGTTTTTATTTTATTTATTCACACTATAAAATGTAGAATATGTACACTTTTTATGGGATTTTTATTTATTTTTTTATAGGGAGAAATAAATATATAAGTGATTCTATGTACATGGTGAATATAGACAATGAGGGATGAATTTTATTTCTTTTTATTTTTCTCATTTTTATTTTAATTTTATATTTACAAATATATACAAATAAATACAAACCCATTTTTATTTTTATTTAGAGGAAAATATTTTTATTTATATACAGGTATGTATGTACACACATGAGCTTCCTTATCTATCTACTTTGGTTTTTATGCGGTCAGGCCCATGCTGAGCCCTCCCTTGGGATTAGGTCGCTCAATATTTATTCTAAATATTTCCCTCTTTTTCTTTTATTTCTTTATTCTTTTATTTATGCACAAAAACATGCTAATTATTCATAATTACACAATGCATGCTTTTGACAATTATTGATATTTACATGAATATACATGTGTTTTGCATGGGTTTTGTAGCTAAAATAAAAGAATAAAGAGTGATGAATGGGTATTCATCAATTATCTGCAGTATTGCAGAGGTCTGCTGTAAAGTCTTACCAAGCTCAAGCCGCTCAATCAAGATCTAGCGGTTCACACGTCAAGGGCTCTAAAAAATCTAGATTTCATGTTAACCCCTCGATCTTGATCAAGTAGTTCGGGCTTGGTGAACCTTTATAGCAGACCTCTACAGTACTGAAGAGGATCCGCTCTAGAAATTTAAGGTGTGGGTGGAGGAGGGAAAGACACGAGGGAATGGAAAAAGTTAAGACTATATCCATGTGGTATGATACTGGGATAAAATCCAGTTTTAAAATAATTATAAGATTATTCACTAAATACTAGTAATTTAAGCAATGTCGTTATGTACAATGAAAAGATTCTTTAGCACTTATGTGAACGGCTTGTGTCATAATTTATATTAGCTTGTTTGGATTAAAACCTAACTTCATCCACCGTTAATTAGTAATAATTCACTAGTATACTTTGACAAATTTTACTACTTGCATTAGACTTAATTACAAATTTCTGTCGTCTATTCGTAGATTACTGGTTCCAAATTTGTTTAGGTATATTTGAATATAGCAGTTACAATATGTTGAGTTTATTCACATTATAAGTGATATATTATTTAGGCAGACTATATACTGAAACTTCCTCACATACTTTATCTTGATGTAATGATGAGTCAACGAAACAATTTTGATAATTGTGATCATTGATAGTTTTCATTGATAATTTAATTAGTAAAATTTAATTAACTCGTCAACTTTTGATCAACAATTACAAAATCCATGTTTTCTTATGTAATGAATACAATCTGACAAAAAAATCTTAGTGGCCAAATATTTCTAAATTCCACTAAACCTTTACATGGTCAAAATATTTCCAAATTCCTATACAGTTAAGCCCTACGATAGATGTAAAGCTTAATGGGTTTAACATATAAGGTTAATATGAGAACACCTATCAGTAAGCAAATAGTTCAACTATCAACAAGTCGTTAGATGATATTGCGATAAGTGTGTTTCATTTATTATCATTCTGTGGATGAAATTCATAGTGAACATGTAGATAGAGTTAGACGTCGCAAAGGATTGGGCATGCACTTGTGGGCACTGTGTAGATGCCATGAAGGCTATGACCCCAACGGACGAGTTGGGTAATGTTGCACCTAGCAACTCCATTGTATCCGGAGTCATTCGATGGAGTAGGCAGGTGACGCACTTAGCGTTATTAGTTTCGTACTTTTACACGATATTAAGACTCGATTTAGAATTAGGTGTGGCCGCATCAGATTCTCTTTCGAATCATAGTATTGTAAGAGGTATTCTGGGATGTGGTTTGAAGTTGAAGAAGTCGACGTTATGGTCTTTTCATGTTCTAGTTGAATAGAGGTCCTTGATTGCTTACTCAAGATGACTACCGAATCTCCCCCGTAAAGGAGGCTCATGAGTTTTATACCGGCATGTGCTTGTTTATGGCAAATGATTTATGATTGGATATCAATAATTGCAACTGCATACCATTGTGGACCCTAACCAATGGGTGGAAATATCAAGATCAATTTGTAATCCCCAAATGATGATTAAATTAATAAATAAAATCAGTGAATATGTGATCTCTTGTAAATTAGAATATCTTGGTGTAATTCAGTTCTACAATATATGCATATGTCACTAGTTAGAGTTGAAGACACATGCCTTGCTTACCCTTACATTAGTGATTAGCGTTTATCTCGTTACTGGACAATTGCTAGTAATGTTATACTCGTGTGAACCCAACATGTGTAGCTGAGTAACTACATTAGTGGCAGTTTTGAGGAGATTAAGCTTTTTGTCATCACACTTGCACCAGACAGGGTGCATAATACGTAGAATATCTTTTTTTGCTTTTGCATTATTTTCTATTTTCTTTGAGATACAATATATTGAGATATTGTTGATACATTCTGATATAATTGTTATAATTCCTTGTGTATTTCAATATGTGGGCATGGATTTGTCTGACATTATTAATGAGAATGAATGGATGTTACATTTAGATTTCATTTTATATATATTATTCTCTTGTTGTTATATGTATTTCAAATGTTAATCTGAAGTGCATTAGTTGATTTGCTGAGCATAAGGGTGTAAACGAGCTGAACCTGAGCGAACCAGACCAGGCTCAGTTCGGTTCATTTAGCATAGTTTCAGGTTCGGGTTTGGTTCGGCTTAATAAAATAAAAATCGTATTCAGGTTCGGTTCGGCTCGGGTAAGGTTCGTAAAGGCTCGGTTCGGCTCGCTAAAGGCTCGTTTTAGAATAAACATTGGATAATGCTAAATATATAGGTATTTTTGCACTGGTTAATGCTTTTTTGATAAAAAAAACTTCAACAGTGTATGTTATATACCATTTTCCTTAGATTTATATAGAAGGATATACAAGCCAACTTGAAAATATATATAATTTCAACCTCTAAAACACATCTAAACCAATGATATCAAGCTTTAACATAAGTTTACAACCATTCCAAACTGAAAATTCAATGCTAAGAAGAAATAAAAATTTTATGCGCATTTTAAAGCTAAAGAAGCAACAAACCAAGATGGGTTATCGTAAGTTCATAATTGTTGTCATGTGCAAATATTTTTAAGAACATGATAATGCTCGAGGAGAATCCAGAAACTATTAAGAGAAAGAAGGTGTGATTTCAGAAATACTGAGATAGACAACTGACTACTTCACACGTCTTATTTTTACTCTCAGAAGATGACAACATTCTTCACTTAAAAGTCAGGTGATTAACCCGGATGTATCGGGGGACTAAATGTGTCACACACAATGCGAAGACTAAGTCGTTGTGGCGACCCTTGATAAACTCGGGTTAAGTCAACAATTAACCGACAACAAAGATCAAACAATGAAAAGCAGGATGTGGAGTTAAAATTTATTATAACTCTACAACAAAAGTGTGTACAGGTGCAAGTATGTGTAGAGTGTCGAACACAAGGAACAAGCAGGATAGATCAAGCAATCAAGCACAAGAGTGAATGTGATCAAATGTCTACAAGTGTGTTATTTTTTTGTGTGTTTTTAATTTTCTATTTTTTTTAATTTTTTTAATTTTATATTTTGATTTTTCATTTTCTGATTTTGTATTTTTCTTTTTAGAATTTATATTTTTTTATATTTTCTTTTCTTTTAATAAAACAATTATACAATATAAGAAAAAGGAGATAATGTATTTATAAAAAGAGGGAAAATAGTCAAACATCATGAAATAAGATATTTATGGACTTTTTATATTTTTCTAATGTTTATGTGATTTTTCTAGATTTTTCCTAATTTTTTGGTATTTTTAAAGGAAACAATACTGAAAAACAGTGAACAAAGTTGTTGGCCGAAGTTAAAATGGGGATAAAAATATCAAACAGAGTCCAAAATTCATCAAATTAATTTTAAAATAAAGATAAAATAGAGAAAATTCAGAGATAAAAATTATATTTTTAGGATTTTCTAGAGTTTTTGATATTTTTATGAAGTTTTAAGGGGTTTTCTAATTTTTAGGAGTTTTCTTTTGAATTTTTTAGTGATTTTTGGTCTGAAGTTAAAACACAGAAACAAACAAAATATATTTTTTTGGAATTTTTCGAAGGATTTTTATAATTTTTTAGTATTTTTTAATGCAGACAGAGTTGAAAATGCATGTTTTTAAATTTTTATAAATATCAAAATGCAATAAAAATGCAAAATAAAAATATAGCGTGAAAGAGCAACAAAACAGGAGCTTATGTTAATTTTTTGAGAATTTTTAGGATTTTATAGATGCATGAAATAAATACAAACAACAAAGAGAAAAATCAACACTAGTAGGGGCATATGTGTAAATATCCAGAACATCAAGGGCCCAAGTGTAATTTTTCCAGAACTTTATAACTAATTAATAAAATTCCAGGACCAATCACCAATAGCCAAAAACACAAGGGATATAGTGCAAAATTTCCAGGCTTGCACGAGACTAGCACGTGCTTGATGGGGACTTAAACATAAATATCAAAAACTTAAGGGGTTGTTTTGCTATTTCAACAAAATTATTACACTTAGTAAACTATTTCCTAAACTAAAATGAAATAACAGAAACCGTAGGGGGTTCCTTGCAAAATGTCCACCACCCCACGTGCACGAGTCACGTGAGGTGACTTGGACAGGGACCTATATGCAAATAAAGAAAGTACGAGGGTCTGTTTGCAAATATTACACAAAATTTTAAACTACAGACGAAAGTTTCAGGGGTAAATGATAAATACAAAAATGCTCGGGTAAAGGAATGAAAAATACCCAAGCCTGCAGATTTGACGGTCGATGCGCGCTCACTTGCCACGTGTCATGATCTGGATTGGCGATGACGCTTCGACTTCGACGGCCCAGATTAGATCCTTCGACGAGGATCGACGGCTACTGGAGGGCCTGATCCAACGGCTGATAGACGATCTGGGAGGCAGCCACAATCGGATGGCAGGGGATGCGGGAGGACGAACAGGGAAAAACCACCGACGTGGTGAACTTCCCCGCCCTCGATCTCGATACTCCGGCGTCCTTTCGAGCCCAAGAATGGCCGGGCGGTCTCCTGGGGTCTTCCTCTTGATGCTGGGAGCTCCAAAAATCTCCGACATCGGCCGGAGCTCACGCAAGGCGGCAGCGGAGCTAAGAGGCTCCAGGAACCTCGGCGAGCGGCAAAATAAGCCCCAAGCTCTCCTCATTGCGCGAGACCTGCAAAAAAAAGGGTGAAGGGGTCGAGGGTAATCTGCCTCGACCCCGCAGCGAGGTGGAAGTGCGGAGATAGGCGAAAATGGAGGATGGCCGGAACTTGCTCCGGCGCAAGATCTACTTGCGAACAGATGATCGAATCTCTAAACTAAAGGATGGATTCTTATCCTACGGCTACGACGAACGTAAAGGGAAAAGAAAATAAAGAGAATAGGAAACCTCGAAGGTGTGTATCACCTGAGGAAGAAGACCTCGACGGCAAGCTTGGCCGGAGGTGGTGGAACGTCCCCGACGCCTCCTCGATCCTCCTAAAGGTTGGAGGAGGGAGCTGTCACCTCCCTCTAGCTGTGGAACGCAACAGATGGAGAAGAAAGTGGGTCAAAGGGGTTCAAAATCGAGGTGAAAATCGGAGGAGGCTTTTGAAGGGTTGACGGGGAGCTCCAAAGATCAAGGGGGATCGACGAAATCATCGATCCTCGGCCCTAGGAAAGATGAGGGTGTGTTAGAGGGATTAACGAGGCACAAAAGTCGTGAAGAAAGTATCGCAAAATAATGCAAGGATTGTCCTCGAAAAAAGCGAGAAGCAGGGTCAAAACACATGGTCTGACAGAGCCAGAATTCGGTCAAAGAGTTGACCGAGGTCAACCAACGGAGCCTTCTGGTTGGTCCACGTGGACCAACCAGAAAATTCCTTGGCAAAAATAGTTAAAAATTCATTTTAAAATAGCAAATGATTTTATTATTTTTAAGTTATAAAATGAAAAATATTTTTATTTTATGATGTACTTTATTATGATTTTTATTTATTTTTCTGAGGTATAAAAATACAAGTTCCCTTTTATGGCCTATATATGTATATATATATTAATATTTTATTTTTATTTTGTATATTTAATTTTATTGATTTTGTTTATTATTTTATAAATTTACAACTTATTTTTATACAATTAAATATATTTTTATTTTATTTTTCTGATGTGGTTTGTACACTTAATAAAATAGAAGTATTAATTACATAGGTATCTTTACAGGTATTATACCTATGTGATGTACTCATGTATTTTATTTTTGCATTTTCTTTAGGTTTTTATTCATGTTTTAATATATACATATATTATAAATATCATTTACAAAATTATAAACATATAAAATTGTAAAAATAATGAATAATAAACAAAATGAATATTTTAATCTATTCAAGTATATAATAGGGGTCCAAAACTCAACTTTCAAACCGTAACTTCACAAAATATGAAACCACCTTCATTAAATAGCTTATTGAAAATTATATACAATTAAAGGTGATTTTGATACATTTCGAGTTTTTATCTGAGAGATACAGGTCTGGGAAGTTGGGATTCTGGAATCTTATTCAGATCATAACTTTTTATCTGTATATTATTTTTGAGTGAAATCAATTTTGTATTTTTCTTTATTTAATATCTACAACTTTCATGTACAAAGTTTCTTTATTTGAGGTATAAAAAATGGAACCAAAAATAGTTCCCAAAATGAATGAAGAATGAATTAAACAAAAGGCATTTTTATTGGTCTTTGGCCCTTATCTCCCCCTACTTTATTCCTTGTCGACCTATTCATCTAGATGCCTAGGTCTCGGGGTTTCAGGTTATAAAAAAATTACAATATTTTATTCTTTTCCTTTTCTTTTCTTTATTCTATTAGTTTGGCTTTAAAAACTGTATTTATACACTATTTACACACACATGCATAAATGCTAAAATACGGGATTTAAGGGTATTTACAAGCATTTGCCAGGGTTTTGAGGCCAAAATGATAGAATAAAGATGATGAAATGTGGATTCATCATCCCCCTATACTTGCCTTTGGTAGTCCCTAGCAAACACTTATGCAATAAGTGCAGAAAGAAAAATAAAGAAAAGAAAAAGAAGAAAGATAGATTAAGCTTAATTATCAAACTTGTCTTCACAAAATCAAAGTTTGGAGATTAAGTCTGACCTTTGGAATTTAGTGCGGGTGGAACCTTAATAGGAATCGGATTTAAAATCCAACAGCCTTCAAGAATCCCAAAACTCTGCTCAAGTCTCCTCAATAGTCAGGTCAGAAATATCTTAATTCATACGCAAACCCTTACGACTATGAATCTGACTTGTATAGTGTAAGTGATAGTGGCTCTCCCCAACTGAAATGACAAAGAGACTGACTTCTCCAGCATGACAACCCAATGATTCCCCAATCCAATAACTCCTTCCACGAGGAGCGGGGTATTCCCTTCTAAGTTCAAGTGGCAACCAACTCAAGAGGAGGGGGTGAAGAGAAGAATGGACGGTAGCCAGTGTAGCTACCTATCCTAGGATGCAAGACCAGTGTAGTCAAGTCATCCAGCTGCAGGCTCACATAATTTGACTTTGATGCTCAAGCTTGCTTATTGGCTATACAACATATTCACATACTTTTGCAGGCATTTTATTTTTGTATAGGCCTGTCCACTTTTTTTGGAGTTTTTTTGATACTATATACATCAGCATTTACATAGGGAGTTTTTCCTCTTGAGCCAGTAGACTATCCCTCTTTTGAAGCTTTACTGCAACCCACACTCTCGTGTCTTTAGAATTCCTCATCACTGGACGGGTTGGGGTGCACTTCCCTCCCTAAGGAGGACAAGTGTTTCCATTTGTGTGCGTCTCATACCGACAAATCCAACCCCCTCACCACTCAACCTGAGTCGAGCCAAGTGAAAGGTGCAGGTGTCCAAGTTAGGTCATTATCAACGAGAGTCATGTGTGTGCTCCGAAATACTCTACTTAGGCAGTCAAGAATTCAATTAAGTCTCGTGATCCTCAAAGAATTAAGTCAACTAGACCTGAAGTACCTCAATTCCAACTCCTACAAGGTTCATGTTATTAGGTAGATTTTAAGGTCCAACCAAGCTCCAATCTTCGGATTTTATTTAGAATTGTTAACCTATCAAACTCAATCCGAAAAATTCTAATGCTATGCAAATGCGATGCAGAATGCAGAAAAGATTTTTGTGATGTAATTTTCAAATTTTTTGAACTTTTTCTGGTTTTTGAAAAGACGATGCATATGCATTTTTTTCAAAAGGATTTTTCAAATGTTTTTGGTATTTTTAATTTTGCAAATATTTTTGGGATTTTTGAAAGAAAAGATATTGGATAAAAACTAGGTACAAATATTTACACAGGGATGCATCTCATATTTAAAAGAAGTGGATTTTAAGAATTTACAAGGGTAAGTGATCAATTTTATAAATATGAATTTTAGCGTGATGTATTTATTCCTCAAACTTATTTGAAAATCATTTTACAAACAATTTTGAAAAATATAGTCCAAAATAATTTTTACAAACATTTTACAAACATCACACATTTGAAAATCATTTTGCAAAAGTTTTTCAAATAGTATAGATAGATTTGTCAAAATATTTTTGCAACCATTTTCAAACTACTTGCAAATCGTTTTTCAAACATTTTTATTTCACACAAAGAAAATAACTTTTCAAAACAAAATATTTTACAAAGGTTGAAAATATGTAACAAAATATTTTCCAAATAGTTTTCAAAAGATTTTTCACAAAGATTTTCAAACTATTTTTCAAACATTTTGCAAAAAAAAAAATTCACCTGATTTATAAATTAGTAAATACAAAAAGAATTTGAGGAATGATCAATATATTTTTATTAAGGTTTTTTAATGGTTTTTTTGCCATAATTATTAAGAAAAATACGAAAGTACGAGTTATGGATAAAGTATATACGTAGTATATACGACCCCCTATACTTAGCTTGAGCTATGTCCTCGTAGATCGGAGAGAATAAGAGAAGACATAACTCGTACTGAGTATAGAAAATTCTAAAGAATAAATGAATAAAGAGATGAATGAACGATTGAGAAGTTGATCGTCCCCCCTATACTTAGGATCAAATAATCCTAAGTATAGCAGATTGTACACAAAGCAGGGAGGGTCAAGGGTGGGAATGAACAAATCGTACTCAGATTGTCTTTCCCTATACTTAAGGTAAGATATCTCTAAGTATAGACAAGAAGAGGAGACAATGGAGAGGATCAAAGAATAGAACGACTCGGGGTGCACACCCCCTATACTTAGGATAAAGTACGCCCTTAGTATAGAAGACTGTCAATAAGGGGCGACACCTTTTTGATAGATACAGAAGATAGAAAAGGAAAAGAAGAAAAGAAGAAAAGAGTAATGAAGAAGATAGGATAGATGAGGATGTACACATCACTCCATCTATACTTAGGGTAAAAGAAGCCCTAAGTATAGGCGACAAAAGGAGTGATGAAACGGAACGACGAATGAACACTCGGCTCATCGACTCCCCCCTATACTTAGGACAAAGTACGTTCTAAGCAAGGCACACACGAGAATGGGGTAGATGAGCAAAACGGGAGAGAGACGGAGGTACACAAAAGAGAATATACAACGGAATGGATATACAAATGGTCAAGAAGGTTGAAAGCGAACCTTCGTGCGGGACCGCTGAGGAATAGATCTAGTGTGGTGCAGGTCGACATCGGGGTCCTCAGATGACACTAACCGATCAGGGTCGACAGGGTGAAGGCCCTCAGTGTAGTCAAATTGAAAAGGCACGAACTGGTCAATGGAAGTAGTATGGCTAGGTTCGCCATTGGGGGTCTTGCTGATATCAAAGTGGAATGGGATGAACTCATCATCATCGGAAGTAGTGTAATCAGTGTCGTCTTGCGAGGTGTCGTCCAGGTCAAACCAAAAGGGATGAAGTCATCAGTGGAAGCAGTCGAACTCAGTTCGTCCTCAAGAATCTCAACCGGATCATTGTCTTCATCAAAAGGCCCGAGTTTTTGAAAATAAGCATTAAGATCATAACCGGCCTCAATCATAACCACTTTTGAGTAACCGGGATTCGACTTATCAGTGGAAGTAGTCAAACCAGGTTTGTCATGTCTAGTCTTGGTGTCTGCCCTTCGCTATATGGTATCAATCATGTAAATCCGGCGGATTTCATCAACTCATCGCCACACACCAGAAGGAGGAACTTCGAGGTCTATGCTTTCTGAGTCTTCCCCCTTTCGGAGGATTTCTCGGGTCTCATCAGCGGTCAAAAGACAAACTTCTCTAATATCGTCGGATAGGTTATAGGCCTCTGATGAATCTCGTATTCATCATGCTAAAATTGGTCATTTAGGCTCTGTCCCCTATCATTCACTTGTAATTAATCATTAATAGAGCATCATTAGCATTCATACATGAGTTAATAATATTTGCATTTCATCATGCATAAATTGCATTAAAAATCCCATGTGTAAATTAGACCAAAAAGCCGCTAAATTCTCACATTTTTAATTAATTCATCCTAACTCCGATTGACCCCAAACTATATCCATTGTGTAGATGTTACTAACCTTATTAAATAAAAAATACAAAAAAATTACTAACCCCAATAAGTGTCAAATAATCCCAAAGTCAAATTTCACATCTAACAGACTAAATTGAGCATATCTCGCACATACAGTGTTTGATTTCGGTCTACTCACTTTTAAATTACTCCATTTTCAAATACCTTCAAAACAAGACCAATTTCATAAAATTCGGAGCTCATTTGAGAAAGTTGGGTTTTGGGCCTCTTTTGCGCATTTTGACTTTTTGCTATTTTTGACCTTAATTTTTTGTCCTTAATTAACTCTTTTAATTTTATTTATTCTTCATTTGTGTTCTTTGATGAAAGTTTTATTAAGCGACACAAAAATCCAAATCCAGATCAAAACTGAAATCAAAGAAACTGACTGAGTCTAAGCGTCCGTTGTCGGTCTATACAAAAAATTATGTGTTTCTTACTTTTATTTTCCTATTTTCTTATCTATTAAAAATCCAAAAAAATAGATTAGAGTGTAATTAATTTTTTTTGTATTTTATCATATTTTTTCTATATTTTTTATACCATTTAAAACCACCAAAAAATTATAAAATTCCGAAAATCAGGTTTTCTATACACATAGGAAACCACCAAAAATACCACTTTGTACAGAAGACCTCTTTTGCTCTCGGGTCCTTCATGAAAGTTGTAGATCTCGACGAGATGAACAACTTTTATGAAGGAAATTTTTCGATCTGAGGTCTCCTTCTATTTCTTTTCTATTTTTCTTTACCATTAAATTTTGAAATTTTTTGGGGTGCCACGTGGCAGCCCCTGGGCGTGCCACGTGGCACCCCACTTCTCTCCAGCCCCTCCCCCTCCGGGTCACATGCCTAGCACGTGACCCCTGTCACCTTCTCCCAACGCATGCAGGAGCCCCTTCCAGCTGTTTCTCCCCCTCCGCCATGCACGGCCATCAACTCCGCTATGCACGACCATCAACTTCCCTCACCTGTGTAACGCACCACTGCCGCGCCACATATAAAGCCTCCACTCGCCGGCGCTCAAGCCTTCATCCGCCATTTTTGGAGAAAGGACCTCAACAACCTTGGTGACGGCAAGGTACCTGCCGATCTCCGGCGAGATCCAGCCGCTTCCCTCGCGTGCTGCCTTGAGCTTCTAGGCTCTTCCCAGGTGATCGCTCGCCTCCGCCCTTTGCAATCTTCACTCGTCTTCTCGTCCACCCCATAGCTCAACCGCTCGATCCTTCTCCTGCTCCTTCAAACATTAGACCCATCTCCCCGACCTTGCAAAGGTCGGAGCACCGCCCCTCCGCCACATCCGAAGATCCTCACCCCCCCCCCCCCTCTGTCTTGCGATTCTCGTTTCACTTGCAGGTCCATCCACTGTCACGCCTCAGCCGCCTCGGAGCACCGCCTCCCTGCCTGCGCATAGGCTGTAGGACATCAGCCCTTGCGCCATGTGTCGGTCGAGGTACAGCTCGAGTACTCCGACCGCCCCGCCTCGCCGTCACCACCGTGCCTCCGAACCGCCACCGTTCGCCCCCGCGTCGGCAACCGCCCACGTACGCTGAACCTCGGCTGCTCCGCCTTGCGCAGCGTCTGCCTCAACCCTAGCTCGCCTGCCCCTGCTGAGCGTGTCGTCGTCCGACAGTCGTTGGATCAGGGACTAATCCCCCTTGATCCTACGGCTCCAGATTATCCACATAGGCTCGGGCGTCCGAGCCTGAGCCTCAGCCACCGAGCCTTCGCCCCGCCCCGAACCACAGGCGCGGAGTCCGAACCTCCCCTTCGTCATCCGAACCTCTGCTTCGCCAACTGAGCCTCAGGCTCGGATCGCCCCGAGCCTCAGCCTCAGTTCTAAACCTGGTGGCTCACGTGCAAAGCACGCGCATGTGGAAAATTTGCAGAAGGACCCCTGGCACTCTTAGAAATTGTAGAAATACCCCCGCCAGGGGTAAATTACAAAAAGGCCTCGCTGACTTTTTGAAATTATAGATAAGCCCCTCTAAGGACCTCTTTGCAAGAAAAACTTTATTTTTATTTACATTTTAGTCCTTGGAATTTCATTTTAGCTTATCTTTTTTATACGGACTCCGATTTTAGCGTATAATATGTCATTTTAAAGCTATTTTCATGCTTTTCAACTTAGCATAGCTTGTGAACAGATCTGAGGTTGTTTACTGTCAATTATTATTTGAAGATCATCCTTGACTCCTGCAGGCTGAATTGTGACATATTTGTACCCTATTAAGAGATTCATGAGTTATTTTGCAGGGTTTTGAATTAGAAAATGATGGAATCGATTTCATATCGGAGGACTTAATTTTTGCAGGGGTTAAATCAAGGAGGTTTATCAGTAAATGTGATACTGATTGCAACGTTTCTCAAAGAAAAAAAATAAAATCAGAATTGTTTTGATAAAATCATCGCAGGATCAATCTGTTTTTTATTCACTCTTGCTGGCGTCAGAAATTAACTTGATATATCTCGTTGAATTCGATATTATTTGATCTGTGATTTCATTTCGAGGATATAGGTTAATCTTATTTGGATTAAACATCACTAAATCACATATCCGGTGCTTCACTCTTTCTGTTTAACTTTCCTTATATTGCACCTTTTATCGTTGCATTGCATTGTATATTTTCTTAATGCATAAATTAATCAACATCAATTAATTACTTAAATTGATTTAAAAACCACGCAACTAAAAATCACCATTCCCTGAGTTCGACCTTGGTATACTGGCCAAGTAAAAATACTCCACAATATTCAAAGTTTGTGGTGTTTTGATCAACCGATTTTCGCCTCCTATAGTACAATTATCGATTATTAAAGAGACGAATTTCGCGTTCATTAAATAGCGTCGTTGCCGGGGAATGGCGAATTTTTAGGGTTTTAAATCATTTTTGTAATTAATTTTTGTGAAATTAATTTTTGTGACATTTTTTTCTCTTGCATTTTTTTCTTCTGATACTAACCGCACTCTCTTTCTTCGTAGATTACTCGGAGATAATTTTGGATATAAATCAAGGACCTGCGAAGAAGACTAATGTGTATTTTAAAGAGAGAGTTAGCATAGATTTAATTTTTCCGCAATATTCTCAGGGTCCCTCTCTTTGAACCCTTGTAATAATTCAGACTGAACAATTTCTGTGGTGTGTCAGGTCTGTTTCAACCCCTTCTGTGTGGTTGGGACCCAACTTGAGTGGCGTAGGACTTAGGCACATATACGCTTATTTTTCTATCATTGATTATGCTCGTAGTTCTTAGGGCACACTCTCACTAAAATACGCACTATAGATCGTTCAACATTAGCCAAATTCTGAAATCAATTCTTCTCTCTAATAGAACTATCAGTTTAGGGCATTTTCCATCTGTGCATACCATTTAGTGTAATTTAAATTCCTTGTCTTGCATCCCGCATGAAGAACGCGAGGATTCACTGTAAGTCTTCCTCTTAAGCATGCATCATTGATTTACGTTTGCATCAGCTTTTTCGGTTTCCTTCCTCAAGTTTTACAACTTAGGATTTAAAGGAATTGGGACTGCTCGTTAGGCATGATTTTTTGTGCTCACATGAACTACAGTGATAACCTTTGAAATCGGGACTACTAACCAAGGAGACTGTAAATAAATTGACATAAAATTAACCTGTGTTTGGTGGAGAGGAACCCACTCATTGTTTGTAAGGACCAGATCGCACACCTTAGGACAGAGCCAAAAACCGAATACTTCATTCAGACTACTGATTTTAAAAACAATTAGCTACTTTTCAGTGAGGGTCTCGGGTAACCGTTTACGGTCCGACTTCCCTTAGCAGAGTAGATGGTTTAGAGGACACTGCGGAAGGCTCCGTCCTCAAGTAACACGGGTAGCCGTTTGAACGGTCTGTACTTACACCTATACTGGCTGAAAGTAGGTGCAACTAGTTGTATGAACTCGGGACAGTCTTTGTGAAATATTTCGGCACCTAACAGCTCCGCTTAATTTTTAAGAATGTTTTTGTTATTAAATTAAAATTGAAAAGATAAGCGGCCAAACCCTAACGTGCCTTCACCAGTGTTGAGTGGGTGAATCGACGTGTTTGTTTTGAGTTTGATTTGTGTGCGTTAAAGACTTTGCAATTGCAAGCAAATCGTGGTTCGCTAATCATTCCATCCCTCTTGAAAAGATGTCGGCACAATGGTCTTCTTTCCCGTTCTCCACGACCATGTCCCGATATTCTTCTTCTCACACTCCTCAGGGGAGCCTGCTCTTCAAATCAGGTTCCCTTCGGCCATGATTCTCTTCCCGCCCATACATCCCACCCTATGACCACACTTCTTCTTGGAATAGTCCTCTCTCACATTCTGACAATCTTATGGACATGAGAGAGATAACAGAATCGAGGATGAACAATAGAGTGACCGATATTGACAATAGAATACGATTTCCGGTTACTATGATCTCACAGCCTCTTGAACCATCCTCTACTCAGGATGACTATCTTCTTGAGTACAATCAATTTTCCTCCGACAATCCACGAGAAAACCAAAGTCAAGGAGATACAACTCATGACCAGACCACAATGTTTATGAACAGTCAATACTCTACTCGAAGTTACATGCCAAAATCACGACACATGGAGAATGATTATTCAATCACTAGTCATGAGATGTTTGAGGATGAGATTGCTCGGATTAATCATAGAGCAGATACTTTATCAGAGAGAACATATGATCTCATCCAGTCTATGCAAAATTCAAAAGAAGTGAGGCCACCACCATACGAACCACTGGATCATCACAATCAGACGCGACCACTGACCTATGACCCCCCGACTGACCATATTACAGAAAATACCGAAAAATTGAAAAATTTGAAAATTCAAAAAAAATTGGACAATTTTGAAATGGAAGCATTTTGCAAGAGTCTGATCTTAGAGCCCATTAATCAAAGCCATAGAATATGTGCCCGACCTTAAGAGATTTGTGAAGAGTCTACTGAACCCCAAAAAGATGGGCAAGAAACGATCTAGGACTGAATATCATGTCATATCTATGGCTAGTTCTTTGGTGATGAATCATAAAATCAAAAGCCGTAAAGTCAAGCGGTTGACTCGGATCACATGTGAAATTGAGGATTCAACATTCACTCATGTTCGGTTAGACGACGACTCCACATTAAACATCCTCCCCAAGTCCGTCTTTGACCAACTCAAAACTCGGACAACTCAAAAAGACTAGGGTGATCGTTCAACTACCCGATCGATCTACCAAAAGACCGCGGGGGATCGTTTCTGTTGTCATAAATTTCCGAGGTACAACACATAAAGTGGACTTTATTGTCCTTGACATTAAACACCCCGGAAGGATGTCTGAGTCTCCTATCATTTTAGGAAAGCTGTTCTTAGCTCCTCTAAGGCGATCATCGATTGTGTGACTCAGGAAATCAAGTTCCCGAACTCGGACCACAATGAACAAACCCCCAATGACACATTCTGCTCTGAGGAAAACCAACTTAAGACCGACAGTTATGATCGGAAAATAAAGATTTCACACTATCAGACATCTTCTCATGACACACTGATAAAAATCCTAGGAGAGTCTCCTAAAAGAATGACTGTTGGACAAACTTCGGATTCTCACCACCCTATCACTGCTCCTAAGAAAAATCAAGATTTTGGAGCTTATAAGGAATTGGACCATATTATTGAAGATCACCATGATTATTTGAGTGGTCCAATCTTTGAGTCGGCAGTAATTCATGAGATACTTGAACCATATAAGGAACCGACTCCAGAATCGTCCGATGTCACCAAAATTCATGACCATCTGGAAGTGACATCAACACCCCCAGCCATAAATCACAAAATCACCAAGAACAATCTCCCTCGACCGAAGCAGCGCATGACCTTTCAAGAATTGGTCGACTTTTACGTGGATTCATCTGATGAGGAACTCACGAATGCCACATCGGTTACTCAAGACAGGGAGATGAAGACTGTCCAACTTCCTCCCAATACTTCTCAAGGAAACAAACCGACCAAGAAAATCACCTTTGACCTTAGACATCAGGTGATTTCTGAAGAGACCTCGTCCGGTCCTGATCTGGTTCATCAGATAAGTGCAATAGGTACAGCTCTGATCCAAGGGCACTTACCTATGATCGACGAAAGTTGGAGATCCTCTGCAGACGACTACTATTCTCCTGAGGACGACTCTGACGATGGCCGATCTTCTTCATCGGCCCCCTCTTCATCACACTCCACATCTCCATACTATCTCCCTCCACACTCCCGTAAGAAGGTCTGTCGCAAACCTCCTTGATCTTGTACATCCGCAAATCTACCCGGTTCCCCATCTGTAATTATCCGATTATACTTAGGCTGACCTGAGCCTAAGTATAGGGGGACCGCTACCATTGTTTATACATCGCTTCTCTTATTTTGTTTTTGTCCCATCTATACTTCGTACGACCTATGTCTACATTTCACTTTGTGCCATGAGGACATAGCACAAGCTAAGTATAGGGGGGGTGTTTGTATATATTTTATCTACTTTATCTATAGCTCGTACTTTAATCATTTTTATCTAACATCAGAGATGGGTACAAGTAGTGTGTATTACCTGTTTTTCAAAAAAATCAAAAAATAAAAAAAAAACAAACCAAAAACAAACCAAAAAAACAAAACAAAAAAAACTTTTTGCATAAAAAAAATCATCACTCATGGTCTTGCATTTCATCAAGCATTTCATGCATTCCTTGGTTGATATCTTCCTGACACATTTACCATCACTCAAGGCTTGAGGATTTTTGAGGACACTTGATTTCTGAGATCTTGAGATTCTGAGTTAGCCTGCCTTAGTCATTAGGATTTTTAGAACTTAATAATCCACACTTCCCTAGTTTGAAAGATTTGAGCGCTATATTGCACTCTTCATCTCTACCTTTAAAAAGAATTTGATCAGCACAATCACTCCCACAACTGCATGATTGATGAGATGAGTTGAGATATCACTTAAGGAACTAGGACTGGAGATTTGAGTTTAGACCCGATCTGATGATATTCGAGGATGGGATAAAGTTAATGAAGGCTGCAGAAAACCTGAGTGTCAGCAAAATCCTAGCTAGTATGTGAACAAGATTCATATGCTATCTTTTTGATATTGACCTAAGTGCCAGGGTGTGATGAAACTTAATGAAAATTGTTGATCAGCGTGCGCCAATTTTTGGTAAAAGCAGTGGAGCTAGCCAAAAAAATAGAAATGTCAAGAAAAGCTCTATCATCCAAAGTCAAATTCTAAATGAACTTCCACCAATGGCGAGCGCTCCCAAACATTTTCAAAGTGTCCACTTGGACCAAACGCTAATTAGGACCAAGGAGTCGGGCTGACACCATAAAAGGGCCATGCATCATAAGCGATACAAGTCTGGGTGTCGAAGGTATCTTACATACTCAAAAGAGACACACCCCGGTGTACTCCCAGAAAAACAAGTGCAGACGACTCCAAATTCTCTTGACGGACACATTGATCAACAAAATAAAAATATACTTGTGTTGAGTAATAAGGCACTCGAGAGGTATCTTGTTCCAATGTAAGGGAGAGAAAATCAGACACAATCCTATGCCCTCCATCATCTGGCCATCCATCTACACTTTCAAGTCTGACAAACTAATGAGACGGTTGACCGAAGCAAGAATAGACTTATTCCCTAGTATTGAGGATTAGGTCTAGAGAAGAGTTTCTTGGATTGGAACTTTGTGTGATGTCTCGACTTGACTCTCATGAATGCAGTACACTAAAATCATATCCTTATAGTATATGTACAAACAGAGAGTCTGAAAATTAGAGAGGTTGGATTCCTTTTGATTAAAGCTTGGTTGAGCCCAGAATTTTAGGATCACTCAAATTAAGGGTCTTCTATGAATTAAGCCTTGAAAATTCACATGCACAGTCAGGGATGTATTCAACTAAGTCACTCATTCGTGCTCGGGGACGAGCATGGTCTAAGTATAAGGGGTATGATGAATCTCGTATTCATCATGCTAAAATTGGTCATTTAGGCTCTGTCCCCCATCATTCACTTGTAATTAATCATTAACAGGGCATCATTAGCATTCATACATGTGTTAATAATATTTGCATTTCATCATGCATAACTTGCATTAAAAATCCCATGTGTAAATTAGACCAAAAAGTCGCTAACTTCTCACATTTTTAATTAATTCATCCTAACTCCGATTGACTCCAAACCACTCCATTGTGTAGATATTACTAACCTTATTAAATAAAAAATACAAAAAAATTACTAACCCCAATAAGTGTCAAATAATCCCAAAGTCAAATTTCACATCTGACAGACTAAATTGAGCATATCTCCCACATACAGTGTCCGATTTCGGTCTACTCGCTTTTAAAGTACTCCATTTTTAAATACCTTCAAAACAAGACCAATTTCGTAAAATTCGGAGCTCATTTGTGAAAGTTGGGTTTTGGGCCTCTTTTGCGCATTTTAACTTTTTGCTATTTTTGACCTCAGTTTTTATGTCCTTGATTAACTCTTTTAATTTTATTTCTTCTTTATTTGTATTCTTTGATAAAAGTTTTATTAAGCAACACAAAAATCCAAATCCATATCAAAACTGAAATCAATGAAACTGACTGAGTCCAAGCGTCCGTTGTCGGTCTGTACAAAAATTATGTGTTTCTTACTTTTATTTTATTTTCCTATTTTCTTATCTACTAAAAATCCAAAAAAATAGATTAGTGTGTAATTAATTTTTTTGCATTTTATCATATTTTTTCTATATTTTTTATCCCCTTTAAAACCACCAAAAAATATAAAATTCCAAAAATCCGATTTTCTATACACATAGGAACCACCAAAAATACCACTTCGCACAGAAGACCTCTTTTACTCCCGATCCTTCATGAAAGTTGTAGATCTCGATGAGACGAACAACTTTTGTGAAGGAAATTTTTCGATCCGAGGTCTCCTTCTATTTATTTTCTATTTTTCTTTACCATTAAATTTTGAAATTTTTTTGGGGAGCCACATGGCAGCCCCTAGGCGTGCCACGTGGCACCCCACTTCTCTCCAGCTCCTCCCCCTCTGGGTCACGTGCTAGGCACGTGACCCCTGTCACCTTATCCTAATGCATGCAGGAGCCCCTTCCAGCCGTTTCTCCCCCTTCGCCATGCACGGCCATCAACTCCGCCATGCACGGCCATCAACTTCCCTCACCCTTGTAACGCACCACCGCCGCGCCACCTATAAAGCCTCCACTCGTCGGCGCTCATGCCTTCATCGCCATTTTCAGAGAAAGGACCTCGACAACCTTGGTGACAGCAAGGTACCAGTCGATCTCCGGCGAGATCCAGCCGCCTCCCTCGCGTGCTGCCTTGAGCTTCTAGGCTCTTCCCAGGTGATCGCTCGCCTCCGCCCTTTGCGATCTTCACTCGTCTTCTCGTCCACCCATAGCTCAACCGCTCGATCCTACTCCTGCTCCTTCAAACGTTAGACCCATCTCCCCGACCTTGCAAAGGACGGAGCACCGCCCCTCCGCCACATCCGAAGATTCTCATCCCCCCCTCATCCCCCCTCCTCTGTCTTGCGATTCTCGTTTCACTTGCAGGTCCATCCACCGTCGCGCCTTGACCGCCTCAGAGCACCGCCTCCCCGCATGTGCACAGGCCACAGGACATCATCCCTCGCGCAGTGTGTTGGCCGAGGTACAGCTCGAGTACTCTGACCGCCCTGCCTCGTCGTCACCACCGTGCCTCCGAACCGCCATTGTTCGCCTCCGCGTCGGCAACCGCCCACGTACGCCGCACCTCGACTGCTCCGCCTTACGCGGTGTTTGCCTTAGCCCTAGCTCGCCTACCCCCGCTGAGCATGCCGTCGTCCGACAGTCGTTGGATCAGGGGCTAATCCCCCTTGATCCTACGGCTCCAGATCATCCACATAGGCTCGGGCGTCCGAGCCTGAGCCTCAGCCGCCGAGCCTGAGCCTCGCCCCCGAACCACAAGCGTGGAGTCCGAACCTCCCCTTCGTCATCTGAACCTCTGCTTCGCCAATCGAGCCTCAGGCACGGATCGCCCCGAGCCTCAGCCTTAGTTCCAAACCCGGTGGCTCACGTGCAAAGCACGTGTACGTGGAAAATTTGTAGAAGGACCCCTGGCACTCTCAGAAATTGCAGAAATACCCCTGCTAGGGGTAAATTACAAAAAGGCCCCACCGACTTTTTGAAATTACAGATAAGACCCTCCAGGGACCTCTTTGCAAGAAAAACTTTATTTTTATTTACATTTTAGTCCCTGGAATTTCATTTTAGCATATCTTTTTTATAGGACTCCGATTTTAGCGTATAATATGTCATTTTGAAGCTATTTTCATGCTCTTCAACTTAGAATAGCTTGTGAACAGATCTGAGGTTGTTTACTATCAATTATTATTTGAAGATCATCCTTGACTCCTGTAGGCTGAATTGTGACATATTTGTACCCTATTAAGAGATTCATGAGTTATTTTGCAGGGTTTTGAATTAGAAAATGATGGAATCGATTTCATATCGGAGGATTTAATTTTTGCAGGGGTTAAATCAAGGAGGTTTATCAGTAACTGTGATACTGATTGCAACGTTTCTCAAAGAAAAAAATAAAATCAGAATGTTTTTGATAAAATCATTGCAGGATCAATCTGTTTTTTATTCACTCTTGCTGGCATCAGAAATTAACTTGATATATCTTGCTGAATTCGAAATTATTTGATATGTGATTTCATTTCGAGGATATAGGTTAATCTTATTTGGATTAAACATCACTAAATCACAGATCCGGTGCTTCACTCTTTCTGTTTAACTTTCCTTATATTGCACCTTTTATCATTGCATTGCATTGTATATTTTCTTAATGCATAAATTAATTAACATTAATAATTATTTAAATTGATTTAAAAACCACGCAACTAAAAATTACCGTTCCCTGAGTTCAACCTCGGTATACTTGCTAAGTAAAAATACTCCACAATATTCAAAGTTTGTGGTGTTTAGATCAACCGATTTTCGCCTCCTATACTACAATTATCGATTATTAAAGACACAAATTTCGTGTTCATCAGCCTCGGAATAAACTAGAATTGGTGAAGTTACATCAGGTGCAGGCCTCTGCTCGGTAGTGGATGCGGTGGTGGTCACCTTGCTCTCGTGAGCAGGACGGAAGCGAATCTCTCCTGATCCATAGTCAATAACGACCCTCGCAGAGGCGAGGAATGGTCGTCCTAGGATGATGGGAGAGGGCTCCCCTGTGGAGGTCTCCATGGGCAATACGACAAAATCAACATTGTAGCTCATGCCATGAATCGAAATGGCGACGTTTTCTAGTATACCCTTCGGCCTCTTTATTGATCCATCAGCAAATTGAACGATCATCCTGGTTTTCTTGAGAGGCCTTAAGTGAAGAGACTATACCAGCGAGAAGGGTAGAATGCTAATCGAAGCACCGTCGTCTAGGAGAGTGTGATCACACGTGAAGTTAGAGATGGTGCAACTGATGAAGGGGGTAGCTATGTTCCTCTTCTTAGGGATGGGACGGTGTGTGATGACGTGGGAAGTGGCCATGGTCAAGATATGATGCTCAGATCCGCTTCTTCACTTTCTCTTCTTGGGAGTAGGAGCAGATAATTGGGTCATGGCCTGCTGAAGTGGGGCTTGGATGATCTCATGAATAGTGGCCGCCACTGCGGGTTCAGTCAACATTTTTTGAATTTTTGGACCTCCTCCATATAAGGGAGGAGATCAGAATCATCATGTACACGAGGAATGCCAAGAGCAATCTGTACAATGGCATCCTCGGGGTTAGGGTGGGATAATGTGTGAGTGTATGTGCGGTCAAATGATTGGGCAATTGGCCCCTCTCCTCACAAGTTGGCTCGATCGTGCAGCTTCCTAAATCTTTTTGTGTTTTTATGTTTTTCTCATTTTTTGTGTTTTGGGCGATTGTAATCTCCCATGATCGCCCACAAGGAAATCCGTAACCTCGACGAATGGAGCGTTAATCTGGTTTTTCCTCAAGATAGCAAGATCATCATTCATCGAATTAATGTGCTCTATCATTTGGTTCAAGATAGCACTCGTTGAGATCGAGGGAGGTGACTCCCATAGATAAGTCTCGGGTGGAAGTGAAGGTGGAGGTGGATAATATGAAGGTGGAGGTGGAGGTGGGTAGAAATCCGAGGTCTGATACTGTGGCTGAGGCGGGTATGTACAAAAATCAGAAAAAGAAGGAGAGTCCTCCTGGTAAAAGAGAGGTGGACCGTCTGGAGTGAACGAGGGATCCGCAAAGTCCGGATAGAAAACGCTCCAGGGGTCCATCTCGAAAACAAAAGGAAATGATCGGGAGAACACGAAGGTCAAGTCAAGAGAAGTGAGAAGAAGGCGCAAATGCGCAGAAGCGATCTAGGATACACACAAACAATCACAAGCAAACTCACACAATACAAACCCTCAATTCACCTGCTCAACTTGGTAGAGACCGAAAAGTCAGTCTTTTTATCTTGTCTGTTTTAGAGTTAAGTGAGAAGTCAAAATTTTCGCAAATACTTAGGGGGCTGAAATGGGATTTTGGCACTAATCCTTAGTGTGTGCGCGAGCAAGTAAAAACGAAGACAATGAGGGGATTGCTCGTCCCAAGACAAGATTTTCTTTTTGGTTGATTTTAAGGTTGAGTAATGTTAGCAGTCCCAATTTTATTAGTTATCACTTTTTTTGGATTTTTAATGAGAATGCACGAGCCTATCGAGGAATCAATTCCTTTGAGCACCTATGTTATCAAAATCAGAGGGAGAGGCGGAAAAGCAATGCAAGCGTCAAAAACAATGATGTATGCTAAAGCGTAAATGCTTACCTTGCCTCCAGCACTCTACATGCAAAGATGCTCAGCAGAATTGAAACCTAATCTATATGCAGATGCAAGCCGATGAAATCGCCCTAGGATGAGAAGCTGCTATTAGCGTGAAGCACATTTTTTTTCAAAATTTGACTAAGTCCAAACGTTTTCTATAGGAGCATGCAATGGTAATTAATGTGTTTGGACCTAATACTATCGACAAGCAGTCCTAAAACTAGGGGCTTAATCACACAAAAGAAATAAAATAAACCGGAAAATAAATAAATAATGCGATGAAAAGCGTGAAAATCGCGGTGAGCCCCCAAATGTACAAACACCTGGAAATTGGGCCCGAGAGTCCAAAGTTCGAATACCTATATTATTACAATAATATAGGGTCTCTCACTCACTTCGAATTACAAAAATAAATACAAGAAAAGAAAATGCTACTAAAGATGGAGCTCAGTCTTCAAAAATCCCTCTTCGTCTCCTTGGTGCTAGGCTGGCAGATGCCGGCTTCACATGGGTGCCCAGGCACCTAGGGTAGAGTGCCTCCCTCGATCTGCGGTTCCTCGTACAAAGTCAAAAAGAGAGGAGGTTAGACAGCTCAATAATATATATCAATAAATGAAGGAAATAAATGAAACAAAAATGAAGACATATAATCATAATCAATCAAAGAAAACCGACCTACGCGTTGTTGCTCCCCGGCAACGGCGCCATTTGATTAACCCGGCTGTATCGTGGGTCTAAATGTGCCTCACACAAGGCGGAGACAAAGTCGTTGTAGCGACCCTCGATAAACCCGGGTTAAGTCAACAATTAACCCACAACAAAGATCAAATAATGAAAAGCAAGATGTGGAGTTAAAATTTATTATAACTCTACAACAAAAGTATGTATAGGTGCAAGTATGTGTAGAGTGTCGAATACAGGGAACAAGCAGGATAGATCATGCAATCAAGCACAAGAGTGAATGTGATCAAATGTCTACAAGTGTGCTATTTTTTGTGGGTTTTTAATTTTCTATTTTTTTTATTTTTTTATTTTTATATTTTGATTTTTAATTTTCTGATTTTGTATTTATTTTTTTAGAATTTATATTTTTTTATATTTTCTTTTCTTTTAATAAAACAATTATACAATATAAGAAAAAGGAGATAATGTATTTATAAAAAGAGGGAAAATAGTCAAACATCATAAAATAAGATATTTTTGGACTTTTTATATTTTTCTAATGTCTATGTGATTCTTTAATGCATATATATATACAAATACAAATTTTTTAGTGTGTATTTTGAATTTAATGCATATATATATATACATATACATATTTGGATACAACAGGGAATACATGATTCTATAAGAAAACTTTTAATGTATATATACATCCTATAAATAACAAAAGCTAAAGAATAATCATATGTACATACACCCAAAATTATACACACACACACATACACACACACACACATATATATATCTCCAAGGGATAAAATATGTTGACATAAAATATAGGGGAAGATTGTTTGCATATAAAATTTATTAGAAACACAAAAATGTAAAGCGTCAGAACGTTAATCAATTATTTCATGTTTTATTTGATGAATTAGAATGAATTTCATTTTATAAAAAAATTCAAAAGTAGTAAACAATTCATTAATAAGTGTTGAGAACAATGGGAAAAATGGATAAAAGAAAAAATATCCTAGATTATATTCCCAAATGCAACATATACAAGAGTAATGAAAAGATGCATCAATACAAATGATAATATAAGAGTTGCTCAGAAAAAAATCGAGTTAATGTGTCATCAACAAGCCATGGATTAACATGGATCCTATTAGATATGCGGCCGCATATGCGGACCGCATATGCGTTTCGACCGCATATTGCCGCATATGGCATATGCGCTTCGATCAAGTGACCGAATATGCATATGCTGCCGCATATGCGGCCGCATGGACCGCATTTTCGAACATTGTAAATGATAAATACAAAGATGCTCGGGTAAAGGAATGCAAAATACCCAAGCCTACAGATCCGACGGCTGATGCGCGCTCACTTTCCACGTGTCGTGATCTGGACGGGAGATGACGCTTCGACTTCGACGGCCTAGATTAGATCCTTCGGTGAGGATCGATGGCTACTGGAGGGACTGATCCAACGGCTGATAGACGATCTGGGAGACGGCGACGATCGGACGGTAGGGGATGCGGGAGGACGAACAGGGAAGAACCATCGGTGTGGTGAACTTCCCTGCCCTCGATCTCGGTACTCCGGCGTCCTTTTGAGCCCAAGAATGGTCGGGCGGTCTCCTGGGGTCTTCCTCTTAATGCTGGGAGCTCCAAAAATCTCCGACGTCGGCTGGAGCTCACGCAAGGCGGCGGCAGAACTGAGAGGCTCCAGGAACCTCGGCGGGCGGCAAAATGAGCCCCAGGATCTCCTCGTTGTGCGAGACCTGCAAAAAAGGTGAAGGGGTTGAGGGCAAACTGCCTCGACCTCGCAGCGAGGTGGAAGGGCGGAGATAGGCAAAATGTTGGATTGCCGGAGCTGGCTCCGACGAAAGGTTGACTTGGCGAACAGATGATCGAATCTCTAAACTAAAGGATGGATTCTTATCCTACGGCTACGGCGAACGTAAAGGGCAAAGAAAATAAAGAGAATAGGAAACCTCGAAGGTGTGTATCACCTGAGGAAGAAGACCTCGATGGCAAGCTTGGCCGGAGGTGGTGGAACGTCCCTGACGCCTCGTCGATTCTCCTGAAGGTTGGAGGAGGGAGCTATCACCTCCCTCTAGCTCTGGAATGCAACAGGTGGGGTAGAAAGTGGGTCAAAGGGGTTCAAAATCGAGTTGAAAATCGGAGGAGGCTTTTGAAGGGTTGACGGGGTGCCCCAAAGATTGAGGGGGATCGACGAAATCGTCGATCCTCGGCCCTAGGAAAGATGAGGGCGTATAAGAGGGATTAACGAGGCACAAAAGTCGTGAAGAAAGTATCGCAAAATAGTGCAAGGATTGTCCTCGAAAAAAGCAAGAAACGGGGTCAAAACACATGGTCTGACAGAGCCAGACCTTGGTCAGAGAGTTGACCGAGGTCAACCAACAGAGCCTTCTGGTTGGTCCACATGGACCAACCAGAAAATTCCTTGGCAAAAATAGTTAAAAATTCATTTTAAAAAAACAAATGACTTTATTATTTTTAAGTTATAAAATGAAAAATATTTGTTATTTTATGATGTATTTTATTATGATTTTTAGTTATTTTTTTGAGGTATAAAAATACAAGTTGCCTTTTATGGCCTATATAGGTATACAAACCTATATATTTTAATATTTTATTTTTATTTTGTATATTTAATTTTATTAATTTTGTTTATTATTTTATAAATTTATAATTTATTTTTGTACACTATAATATATTTTTATTTTATTTTTCTGATGTGTTTTGTACACTTAATAAAATAGAAGTATTAATTACATAGATATCTTTACAGGTATTATACCTATGTGTTGTACAAAGGTATTTTATTTTTATGTTTTCTTTAGGTTTTTATTCATGTTTTAATATACACATATATTATAAATAATATTTACAAAATTATAAAAATATAAAATTGTAAAAATAATGAATAATAAATAAAATGAATATTTTCTGTTCAAGTATACAATAGGGGTCTAAAACTCAACTTTCAAACTGTAGCTTCGCAAAATATGAAACCACCTTCATTAAATAGCTTATTGAAAATTATATACAATTAAAGGTTATTTTGATACATTTCGAGTTTTATCTGAGAGATACAGGTCTGGGTCAGATCATAACTTTTTATCCGTATATAATTTATGAGTGAAATCAATTTTGTATTTTTCTTTATTTAATTATCTACAACTTTCATGTACAAATTTCTTTATTTGAGGTATAAAGGTGGAACCAAAAATAGGTCCCAAAACGAATGAAGAATGAATTAAACAAAAGGAATTTTTTTTGGTCTTTGGCCCTTATCTCTCCCTACTTTATTCCTTGTCGACTGATGAATCTCCATTTCATCACCTTTATTCTATCATTTTGGCCTTAAAAACCCCAGCAAATGCATGTATATAGCATAAATTTGTCTATAATAGCATTCAATTTTTATTGTATTAAGTGTCATAAAATAAGGTTTTTAATGCCAAAATTATAGAATAAAGAGAAGAAAAGAAAAAGGAATAAAATATTGCAAATATTTTATGACCCTAACCCCGAGACCAAGTCCAGAATGGAATTGGTCGACAAGGAATCAAGTAGGGGGAGATAAGGGCAAAGAATACAATAAATATATCATTTATTCATTCTGGATTTATGCATTCTTGACACCTATTTTATATCAAAGTATTTATTCATCAAACAAAGAAATTCTGTATACAAAAGTTGTAGATAATAATGTAAATAAAAATACAAAATTGAGTTTGTACAAAAAGAATATACAGTGTACATTTTATACACAGAAGAAAAAGCCAGAATCACAACTTTATAGACCCATATCTTTCGAATAAAAACTCAAAATCCACTAAAATCACTTTAATTGTATATAACTTTTCAAGAGCTATTTAATAAAATTGGTTTCATAATTTTTGGAGTTTATCTGTGAAAGTTAGGTTTTTGGCCCTCATTGTACAGTTTATCGATTAAAATATTCTATTTATTCATTACTTATTATTTTTACAAATTCATATTTTTATAATTTTGTAAACATTATTTATAACATATGTGTACATTAAAATTAGAATTAAACCTAAAATAAAAAGGAGAATAAAATAAAACTATGCCAAAACATAGATGAAATACCTATGTTCTATATGTAAAAGGGAAATACATTCTTTAATTATTTTATTCTTTCATATTTTTTATAATAATACTGTAAATATTACATATATTATATTAAAAATATAAAACCAAAATAAAAACCAACAAAATACATTAAAATAAAAAGAAGTATATAAAACATAGGCAAAATACCTATACATATACAATCCATATACCTATTTATTTAAATGTGCAAATAAACTCATAAAAATCAAATAAAAATATATTTATACTCACAAAAATACGTTATAAATATATAAATCAAGAAAATTTAATAATAAAATAAAATATATAAAATAAAAATAAATTATACAATATACATGTAAATATACTTATAAATACACTATTAAAATAAACTCATAATAAAATACATCAAAATATTAAATAAAAATCATAAATAAATACTACATTATTTAATAAACATTTTTTATTTTATAAGCAAAATTTAATAAAATTATTTATTAGGTTTAATTAATAAGTCAATATTGAGCTGACTTGGACCAATAGGATTCCTGCGAACGTTGACCGCCTGGTCAACTGCTCCCCCAAGCGGCTGATTAGACATGGCCTGTCATTTCGGCCCGTCTTCTCCCTTTATTCCCGCTCGTCTCGTCCATCTTCTGCCATCGCCATCTTCAGACGAAATGTTCCCCGATCATTGTACACCCACGCCCTTGTATTTATCCCCATGTACATAGCGTGCAGCTCCGCCATTGGTCCGGTCAATAAGGGTGCCCAACCTGTGTTTAAATAAATAGCCTCTGCCTCTTCCTCAATTTTGGTCAGCCTTTATCCAAATCTTTTCCTCGGATTCTGTCCTTGAGGTGTTCCTCGTGACAGGAGGACGTCTCTGGTGCTTTGAATCGGTCAGAGGAGGAGGAGGTTGCACCCACGCCCGTTGCTCCGGCGAGTCCTCTGCTCCTTAGCCAAACGCTAGGTACGAGTTGCGCCTTTACTTGTTTTAGATAGGTTTTAGTATCAGTATTTCATTTCTGTATTTTAATTAGTGTTTAGGCTATTAGATTTAGCGTAAAACGATCACCCGTAGTTCGCCGGAGCTCCGCTCCGACGAACCCATTTGTGGTGCTCCCAACATCTTCCGACCACCAAACCACCCCCACTCACTTCCTTAGTTGTTTCCCTTCGCCCCAGGCACCTTCGCTCACCCAGATCCTCATCAGATCTGGAGTCCCGATCTCCCTCTTCCACCCATCACCGGAGATCTTCGCCCGAAGCCACCTTCGCCCATTCCACCACCAAAACGACCTCCGGAACCCCCATTTTTGTGCTCAGTCCTTTGCAGGGTACAGAGCACCAGAAGACTTGCCCAGGATCGATTCATCATGAAGAACAAGCACCCGGGGCTCATCATCATCTTCGACTTCGCCCGGGCTCAACGGAGTCCCAGGTGCTTCAAGAAAGCCATCAGCCGACGCGGAAGCCTTCCAGGAACCTAGAGACACATTCGGCGGCGACGGAGGAGGTCGAAATCGGTCGGTATCCTTGGTTGAAGCTTGCCAGCAACGACATTCTTCCCAGTTCTTCCACCCGCCTTTATCACCGTCCGATCAAGAGGGAGCTTCCAATTTTGATTAGCGCCATTGGATGACGCCTCCCCTCAACCGTCAGATCAGCCCGGCTGATCTAATCTCCACTATTCATCGGCGAAGCATCATCGGGCACGGAGGAGGCGACGCGTGTCAAGTGGATGAAGCCCAGCCATTGGATCGCGCGCCTGAGGGGGTAATTTTCACATATAACCCCATGCTTTTTCGTATTTTATATTTAATTCTATAAAATAAATATTTAGTGTAAATAAAAATGTAAATTTTGCAAGAGGTCCCCCGTAGTTCTATTATTTACATTTTGGTCCTTCCACGCCTCACGTGCAGTCCCACGTGAGGCGCGTGAAAATTACATGTATACCCTGACGGTTTTTGGATATTGTAAAATAACCTTTAAAGTTTAAATAAATGTTTTATTTAGTTGGCGTATTTGCACTGTAGCCCCTAGACTTTATTTTATTTGCAAAAATGCCACTGCCAGGCTGTTTTATTTTTATGTCTTTTATGTATTTATTAAAAATACCTAGCTTGCTCCTAAAAATCCACAAAAATTAGGTTAGATGCTCTATGCAGTGTACTTTCACACCCACATTTTTAACTTGCATTTTTTTCATTTTATCTAATTTTTAAAATTCAAATGGAGCCTAAATAATCACCGTCCAATTTATAAAATACAAAAAAATATAAAAACATTTTGAAAAATTACAAAAATATTATATATGGTGTATTTATCTATTGAGTCCAGAAAATGAAAAACCCTAAAAATAAGAAAAAGAAAAATATAAAAAATCAGAAAGCCCCAAAATCGAACAAAAAATATAAAAACCCTAGAAAAATCCCAAAAATATATTTTTCTATCTTATAATTATCTATATACTATTATTTACATATTAAAATAATTTGGGTAATTTTGAGACTTATTTTATATTTTTAAAACCCAAATTATTTTTAGCCTATTTAATTAGTCCCATATTAGGGACATTTTTGGAATTAAAAATATATAAAAATTAGGAAAATTCCATAAAAATAACAAAAAAAATAAAAATATAAAAAGCCAAAAAAATATTATATCTACATATTTTAGGTATTAATATATATATATACATACCTATATATTGTATGTCTCTCCCTCTCTTCTCTTATATATATATATATATCTTTATATATATGTATATTATATCATTTAAAATTTAAAAAGAAAATATAAAAAATATATATAATATAAAAAAAATAAAAATTATAAAAACAAAAAAATAAAATTAAAAAAATAATATATACAAAATTAAAAACTCACAAAAACAATAAAGAAATGGATATGAACATTGAATTGAATGAATAATACGCATTCATTTCCACCACGCAACCATTCGCCTCCTAGTGTTCGACCTCTACTTGTGCTTACACCTATACACATATGCATGTAGAGTTATACTAAATTTTAACTCCACATTTTTTATATTAATTGCATATATTTTATTGTGGGTTAACTGTTGATTAACCGAGGATTTTTGAGTGGTCAATTCAGCGACTGGATCTCTCGCCTTGTGAGATTTCTAGACCCTCTGAAATCTCTCTGTCATCAGATGGCGTCGTTGCCGGGGAGGCAACGGATTTTGTGTGGACATTAATTCATATATTTAATTCTTTGCTCATGTCCAGTATTCATTTATTTATTTGATTAGTATTGAGATTATTGAGACTATTCTGACCCATCTCTTTTATTTGGCGTTGATGCGAGGGACCGCCAAGAGAAGGAGGACCTCCTAGGAGGACCAATGCACCCAAGCGAGGCGGAGTTGGCTATTCTACACCAGCCAACAAGAGAGAGCATCGAAGGCAGATGGAGGAGAATTTTTAAAGTAGTTTATATTTTTTATGCATTTTATTTTATTATGTATATTTAAGTGAGAGAGCGACGTAGAAACTTGTAATAATTGGACTCTCACAGGTACACTGCGACTCCCGAGGTCCATTGCCTGAGGGATTGTTCCCTTGGTGGCCTCGACGATTTTGATGCTTTTTCTTTTCTTTATTTTATTTTTATTATTTTGTGTGAATAAGCCCTAGCTTAGGAATTGCTTGCTTGTAGATTAGGTCCAAAGCCCTAATATATTTGCATGTACCTATAGATGTGCTTCTGGACTTAGTTTAAACTTGAAACAGTCGACCTCATCATCTTCGAGCCTTCGTGCCGCAGCCCACCCTGCCAAGCGCTGCTCCTGAACTCGATGTGTCGAGAGGAGGAGGGGTGAGCCTAGACCGGACTCCTGGATTGAAGATCGATGACTGACTTGTGGTGCTTCACGATAATAGCAGTTACTATCCTAGGGCGATTTCTTCGATTTGCATTTGCATATAGCATAGGTTTCAATTCTGTTATGCATCCCGCATGGAGAGAGCTAGAGGCACTGTATGTTTTCTTACTTAGCATGCATCATCGATTTCCGACTTGCATGGCTTTTCCAATTTTCTCCCTCTATTTTTGACAACCTAGGATGCTTAATGGAAATTGAAACCTCGATAGGCACGTGCATTGAAAATACCCAAAAAGTGATAACAAAAAATAAAACAGGGACTGCTAACTCCACTTGAACCTAAAAATAAAACATAATGGACTTCCTTGTCTTGGGGAGAGCAACCCCCTCATTGTATGTGTTTTAATTGCTCATGTACACACTAAGGAGTAGAGCCCAAATCCCATCAAGCCTCCTAGGTGTTTGTACAACTTTGTGATTCTCACCTAACTCTAAAAATGAAAAGATAAATGCTCGTCACCTGACGGTCTTCACTGTGTCGAGTAGGTGAATCGGGGGTTTGCCTTGTGTATTGAATGTGACTTGGAGTCCGTTGCGTTTTTCATTTATTATTAGAGTAGTCGGTCCCGCCCGTGTGAGTCATGCATTTTTCGTCTTTGAGTCTCTCTACCTCTCTTATATATATCTCTCCTCATCTGCATCGAGTCATGGTATTGGCGCTTGAGCTCAATCGTTCTTCGCCAAGTCCTTCGTTTCCCTCTTCTTCACCACCTTCATCGTATCCACCGTACCATCCCCATCTTCTCAGGTTCGGGGAGAGCATGCTCTTCGGACACCATTTTGACGGTGTTCCCACCTTGTGTGGACCACCCAATTTTGTCTATGTCCCGATCTCCTCGCCTGCCCTCCTCGTCCCCTCTGTATCACTTTTCTATTACCCGGGAATGATGTGCACATCGATGAGGCCCGCATCGAGGATTTTATGATTACCTTGATTATTTGTGTAAGATGGGCCAATGATTAAGGACGCTGGGATGAGTGTACCATGGGATTTTGATCAGATACGTGCATGTTTTTGAGGTTATTTGATTTTAGGCACAAGCATAGGTGTGATGCATTATTGAGGAATTTTTGTTCTCGCACACCGGATTGAGGGTGTGATGTATTTTGATGCTTTGATGAGGAATTCATGTGACATGATTAATTGATCTACCCATTCGTATCGGCCCGTCAGGATTTGGATTTTGGATTGACTACCCTGATATATGCTTCATGATTACGGTGACTCGAACCCCCATGAA
This sequence comes from Ottelia alismoides, assembly GCA_037367405.1. Lineage (NCBI taxonomy): Eukaryota > Viridiplantae > Streptophyta > Magnoliopsida > Alismatales > Hydrocharitaceae > Ottelia > Ottelia alismoides. Next base: position 490,755 of record JAZKJV010005881.1, on the reverse strand, counting down.
CCTCCTCAGCTTCTTGATTGATCCATACCCGATCTCCTGATTCTATTATCCACCCATGGCACTTTGAGGATTCCTGATTACCTTGTGTGCCATCTCAGCCAGATTTGATTGACCTGAGGGATGTTTTGTTAATGACCTGATTATTTTCTCCCTCACATGATCTTATGCCCTCCGGATGATTGAAGGATTGACTGCTTTTGAGGACCTGAGATGACTTGTCAGCATTCCTATGACCTACATTGATCTAGCTCACATTCGTCCCCGAGGACTATCTGCGAGAGAATGCGACAATTTCTAGGACTACGGTTTCATCCACTGCTTGGGTCGCCATTTTGATGGGACCCGAAGCCGAGTTATGTGATATGATTGGTTGGCCTCCTTCTCTGCTGAGGTGCCTGATCTGTCGGCACATGAGGCCAACTGTCTGATTTCTCTCCTTGATGGTCCTCGCAAGGACGAGCCTTGATATTCCAATTGCTCACTGCCTAGTTCATAGCTCTCCGAGGGTTATCTGCAAGAGGCTATGACACATTTTAGCTCTCTTGGTCTCTTCTGCTGGTAGGCGGTCTACCGTCTATCGAGGCCACATTTTCCGTGGATCCGTCTGATGGATCCGGTTCCTTTGAGCCCTCCTCTCTCCTTGACGACCCTCACAAGGACGAGATGTACCCTGAATATTCACTGTGTAGCTCACATCACTTCCGAGGACTATCTGCGGAAGGATGTGACACTGTCTTTACGATCGGCTTCACTCACTTCTGGTGCCTCTGTCTACTGGGGCACGTTGTCTATTCGTCTGATATGGGCAGTCGGTCTCTCTCTTTCTGATTGTGCACCCGATCTACTGGGGCACGTGACTGACTTGGCCAGGCTCCTTTGAGTCCGCTCTCCTTGAAGGTCCTCGCAAGGATGGGATCTTTTCTGATTATTCCTTGATTAGCTCGTAGCTCCCCGAGGGTTATCTGTGGGAGACTACGACATATTTCCGATGTGATTAGTCTCCTCTGTTGGTAGCCGACTTGTCGACTACTGAGACCACTATATGGGTTCGTCTGATGGATCCGGCTCCTTCGAGCCCTTCTCTCTCCTTGACGACCCTCGCAAGGTAGAGACACATTCTGACTATTCCTTGCCTAGATTGCATTACTCCCCGAGGACTGTTTGTGGGAGAATGCGACACTCTCTTTACGCTCGATTCCCCCTTCTGATTGTATCTCCGATCTGCGGAGCACAGAATCGAGTCATCTGATATATATGATTTTGGTCCCATCTTGAGTTGTGTATCCGATCTGCAGATCATGAGACCCATTTGATTAGACTCCTTTGAGTCTGCTCGCCTTGACGGTCCTCGCAAGGTTGAGCTCCTGATATCTACTATTTCCACGCCTAGCTGGTAGCACGTTCCCCAAGGGTTATCTGCGGGACGTTGCCACATTCTCTTGATTCTCCGGTCTCCTCTGTCGGGTAGACGATTTGTCGCCTACCGAGACCATATCTGATGATCCGTCTGATGGATCACTGACGCCTTTGCGTCCGCTCACCTTGACGACCCTTGCAAGGTTGAGTTTGTCTGATTATTTGACGATTAGAATGTACTACTCCCCGAGGGTTATCTGCAGGAGAGTACATCATATTTTAGGTACTCGGCTTCACTGTTGGTGTCTCCTCTCTATTGGAGCACGAAGTCGGGTCTTCTGATTTGTTTACTCGGTCTCCTCCCTGGTTGTGTCTCCTCTCTGTTGGAGCACGGAGCTGAGTCCTCTAATTATTCTCTGATTCTGCTCACCTTGACGACCCTCGCAGGGTTGAGCCAGGACTTGCAGTATTCGGTGTGTCTCCTGTGATCTTCCGACCTCATGCCCACCGACTACCACGATGTCTCTTGTTCCTTACCTTTCCATATCTTATGAGACTCTGATTGACCGGAGGAATCTGTACTGATCCTTCTTCCTCCCGGTCTTACTATATCGGCTCTATTCCCTCATGCTGCCCCTATGAGCCGATCGCCTGCTTCATGCCACTGAACCCGATGTTTGTCCTTTCGATCTATTTTGCTTCGGTAGTCGACACCCACCTGACTGCATATCCGGGTGTCTTACACCGTCTGAGTGTGTCATTGTTCTCACAGGGAGATGTTGACGCGAGTATGGTATTCACTTATCAGATACCGTCCTGTACGTCACCAGTTTATTCACCGCTTATATATATGTGTGTTTTGTGCATTCTTTCTCTCGTATGTTTTGTGTGCCTCAAATCTATCGCCATATCTCTGTGACTATACTTAGGACGTACTTTGTTCTAAGTATAGGGGGGTACACACCGTGTTGTTCTATGTTCCGTTTCATCACTCATGTTGTTGCTTATACTTAGGGATATCTCACCCTAAGTATAAGGGGAGTGATGTGTACATTCTCCATGATCTTCTCATATATCTATATTTATCTGTCATTTCTTCTTTTCCTTTTCATATTTCTTTATCTACATAAAAGGTGTTGCCCCTTTGTGTCAGTTTCCTGTACTAAGGATGTACTTTGTCCTAAGTATAGGGGGGTTGCACCCCTGATTCGTTCATTCCTTCGTCTGTTTATTCCCGCTCGTGACCCTCCCTACGTTGTGTACAGTCTACTATACTTAGGATTATTTGATCCTAAGTATAGGGGGGAAGGTCACCTTCTTATTCCTTTATGTCTTCATTCTTTCATTCTTTCGTCAGTCATTGTAGTATAGGCTTTTCTATACTCAGTATGAGTTATGTCTTCAATTTTTCTTCTCGACCTATGTGGACATAGCTCATGCTAAGTATAGGGGGGTCATATATACTCTGTATATACTTTAGCCATAACTCATACTTTCATAATAAATATGGCTAAAAATATGATATAATTCATTAATAATGCTTCTTATTCCTCGGATTCTTTTTGTACATACTGATTAATAAATCAGGTTAAAAATATTTTTTGCAAAATGATTTGAAAAATGGTGTGAACTGTTTGGAAAACTTTTTGTGAAATGTTTTCAACCTTTGTAAAAATATTTTGATTGTAAAAATTCTTATATTTGTGTGAAATAAAGGATTTGAAAACCTATTTGCAAATGATTTTGAAAACATTTTGTAAAAATTCTTTGAAAAATGTATATATAGTGTTTGCAAAATCTTTGCAAAATGGCTTTCAAATGTTTGTAAATATTTGCAAAAATTATTTTGTACTATAGTTTTCAAAATGATTTTCAAATAAATTTGAGGAATAAAAGCATCATAGTAAATAAAATAAATCATAAATAAAATACATAAAATTCGTTATCAATTGTATATACACCTAAATAAATCACTTTGTTAATACCTGTAAATTCTTTAAAACCTGTAAAATAAAGCGGCGCGCCCGTGTAAATAGCTGTATATATTTTATATACTTTGAGTGCCAAAATTCTTTTATTTGCAAATTCTTTGTGTAAAAATTTTCTCTTTGTTATCAAATTCTTTGAAAAATTGCATTATTATTTGCATATTTGTAAATAGCATTTGCATAGCATTCATACTCTTTGATTGAGCTTGATAATTGAACTAGTCCAATAAAGTCAATGATTAGAGCTTGGTTGGACCTTACCGCACCTAACTGCACTGGAACCTTATGGGAACTAGATTTAAGGTACTTCAGGTCTATTCAGACTTAATTCTTTGAGAAATCAGGGCTGGGATCAAGTCACCTCAACTGACTTACTAGAACTTTTCGAGATACACGCATGACTCTTGTCGGTCGTGACCTAACTTGGACACTTGCACCTTTCACTTGGCTCAACTCAGTTGGAGTGGTGAGGGGGTTGGATTTGCCAGCCTGAGACGTACACGGGTGGAAACATTCATCCTCGTCTAGGGAGGGAAGTGCACCCCCAACCTGGTCCAGTTTCAATGAAGTCAAATGACAGGAGAGTGTGGGTTGTGATAAAGCTTCAAAAGAGGAATAGTCTTCTGGCTCAAGAGGAAAAAGTCCTTATGTAAATGTTGTTGTAAATAGTATGTTGAAAAAAAACTCCAAAAAAGTGGCAGGCTTGTAAATAAATAAAAAAATAAAAGTACCTGTCGGAGTATGTATATATGTTGTATAGAAAATAAGCAAGCTTGAGCATCAAAGTTATACTATGTGAGCCTGCAGCTGGATGACTTGACTACACTGGTCTTGCATCCCAAGATAGGTAGCTACACTGGCTACCGTCCATTCTTTTCTCCTCCTCCTCTTGAGTTGGATGCCACTTGAACTTAGAAGGGAATACCCCGCTCCTCGACGGTAGAGGGCTGGATTGGGGAATCATTGGGTTGTCATTCTGGAGAAGTCAGTTCCTTTGTCATTTCAGCTGGAGAGAGCCACCATCACTTACACCGTACAAGTCAGCTTCACAGTCATAAGGGTTTGCGTATGATGTAGGCTAGTTCTGACATGGCTATTGAGGAGATTTGAACTGAGTTCTGTGACTCTCGGTGGCTGTTGTGTTTTAAATTTGGTTCCCGATTAGGTTCCACACACATTCTCACACCAAGGTCTAACCTGAGCTCCAAACTTTGATTTTGTATAGATGAGTTTAATAATCATGATCAATTCAATTTATTCTTTGAATTCTTTATTTTTGCTTTTTCTTTTCTTCTTATTCTTTATTCTTTTTGTACTTATTGCATAAGTATTTGCTAGGGACTAGCAAAGGCAAGTATAGGGGGTGACGAATCTCCATTTCATCACATTTATTCTATCATTTTGGCCTTAAAAACCCCAGCAAATGCATGTAAATAGCATCAATTTGTCTATAATAGCATTCATTATTTATTGTATTAAGTATACATAAAATAAGGTTTTTAATGACAAAATTATAGAATAAAGAGAAGAAAAGAAAAAGGAATAAAATATTGCAAATATTTTATGACCCTAACCCCGAGACCAAGTCCAGAATGGAATTGGCCGACAAGGAATCAAGTAGGGAGAGATAAGGGCCAAGAATACAATAAATATCTCATTTATTCATTCTGGATTTATGCATTCTTGATATCTATTTTATATCAAAGTATTTATTCATCAAACAAAGAAATTATGTATACATCAGTTGTAGATAATAATGGAAATAAAAATACAAAATTGAGTTTGTACAAAAAGAATATACAGTGTACATTTTATACACAGAATAAAAAGCCAGAATCACAACTTTACAGACCCATATCTTTCGAATAAAAACTCAAAATCCACCAAAATCATCTTTAATTGTATATAACTTTTCAAGAGCTATTTAATAAAATTGGTTTCATAATTTTTGGAGTTCATCTGTAAAAGTTAGGTTTTTTGCCCTCATTGTACAGTTTACCGATTAAAATATTCAATTTATTCATTACTTATTATTTTTATAAATTCATATTTTTATAATTTTGAAAACATTATTTATAACATATGTGTACATTAAAATTAGAATTAAGCCTAAAATAAAAAGGAGAATAAAATAAAACTATGCTAAAACATAGATGAAATACATATGTTCTATATGTAAAAGGGAAATACATTCTTTAATTATTTTATTCTTTCATATTTTTTATAATAATACTGTAAATATTACATATATTATATTAAAAATATATAACCAAAATAAAAACCAACAAAATACATTAAAATAAAAAGAAGTATATAAAACATAGGCAAAATACCTATACATATACAATCCATATGCCTATTTATTTAAATGTGCAAATAAACTCATAAAAATCAAATAAAAATATATTTATACTCACAAAAATACGTTATAAATATATAAAATAAGAAAACTTAATAATAAAATAAAATATATAAAATAAAATAAATTATATAATATACATGTAAATATACTTATAAATACACTATTAAAATAAACTCATAATAAAATACATCAAAAAATTAAATAAAAAACATAAATAAATACTACATTATTTAATCAACATTTTTTATTTTATAAGCAAAATTTAATAAAATTATTTATTAGGTTTAATTAATAAGTCAATATCGAGCTGACTTGGACCAATAGGATTCCTGCGAACGTTGACCGCTTGGTCAACTTCTCCCCCAGGCGGCAGATTAGACGTGGCCAGTCATTTCGGCCCGTCTTCTCCCTTTATTCCCGCTCGTCTCGTTCATCTTCTGTCATCGCCGTCTTCAGACGAAATGTTCCCCGATCATTGTACATCCGCTCCCTTGTATTTATCCCCTTGTACATAGTGTGCAACTCCGCCATTGGCCCGGTCAATAAGGGTGCCCAACCTATGTTTAAATAAACAACCTCCGCCTCTTCCTCAATTTTGGTCAGCCTTTATCCAAATCTTTTCCTCGAATTTGGTCATGTAGGTGTTCCTCGTGACAGGAGGACATCTCCGACGCTTTGAATCGGTCGGAGGAGGAGGAGGTTGCACCCACGGCCGCTGCTCCGGCGAGGCCTCTGCTCCTTGGCCAAACGCCAGGTACGAGCTGCGCCTTTACTTGTTTTAGATAGGTTTTAATATTAGCATTTCATTTTCGTATTTATATTAGTGTTTAGGCTATTAGATTTAGCGTAAAACGATCACTCGTAGTTCGTCGGAGCTCCGCTCCGGCGAACCCATTTGCAGTGCTCCCGACATCTTCCGACCACCAAACCACCCCCACTCCCTTCCTTAGTCGTTTCCCTTCGCCCCAGGCACCTTCGCTCACCCAGATCCTCATCAGATCTGGAGTCCCGATCTCCCTCTTCCACCCATCGTCGGAGATCTTCGCCCGAAGCCACCTTCGCCCATTCCACCACCAAACGACCTCCGGAACCCCCATTTTTGTGCTCAGTCCTTTGCAGGGTCCGGAGCGCCGGAAGACTTGCCCAGAATCGATTCATCACGAAGAACAAGCACCTGGGGCTCATCATCGTCTTCGACCTCTCCCGAGCTCAACGGAGTCCCAGGTGCTTCAAGAAAGCCATCAGCCGACGTGGAAGCCTTCCAGGAACCTAGAGACACATTCGGTGGCAACGGAGGAGGTCGGAATCGGCCGGTATCCTTGGTCGGAGATCGCCAGCAACGACATTCTTCCCCGTTCTTCCACCCGCCTTCATCACCGTCCGATCAAGAGGGAGCTTCCAGTTTTGATCAGCGTCGTTGGATGACGCCACCCCTCAACCGTCGGATCAGCCCGGCTGATCTAATGTCCACCATTCATCGGTGAAGCGTCATCGGGCACGGAGGAGGCGACGCGTGTCAAGTGGATGAAGCCCAGCCGTTGGATCGCGCGCCTGAGGGGTTCATTACTAAAAATAATTTGGGAGAAGTTCGAATCCTATCTTTTTATCCTTTTAATTACTCATAGAATGGAATTTCGCACCGGATAGGCCCCCTCCTCGTCGAGTGCACAACCGTAGGAGCACCCAACCATTTAATTCTATAAAATAAATATTTAGTGTAAATAAAAATGTAAATTTTGCAAGAGGGCCCCCGTAGTTTTAGTATTTACATTTTGGTCCTTCCATGTCTCATGTGTAGTTCCACGTGAGGCGCGTGAAAATTGCATGTATACCCTGGCGGTTTTTGGATAGTGTAAAATAACCTTTAAAGTTTAAATAAATGTTTTATTTAGTTGGCGTATTTGCACTGTAGCCCTTGGACTTTATTTTATTTGCAAAAATGCCCCTACCAGGCTGTTTTATTTTTATGTATTTATTAAAAATATCTAGCTTGCTCCTAAAAATCCACAAAAATTAGGTTAGATGCTCTATGCAGTGTACTTTCACGCCCACATTTTTAACTTGTATTTTTTGCATTTTATCTAATTTTTAAAATTCAAATGGAGCCTAAGTAATCAATGTCTAATTTATAAAATACCAAAAAAATATAAAAACATTTTGAAAAATTACAAAAATAGTATATATGGTGTATTTATATATCTATTGAGTCTAGAAAATGAAAAACCCTAAAAATAAGAAAAAATATAAAAATCAGAAAGCCCAAAAATCCAACAAAAAATATAAAAACCCTAGAAAAATCTTGAAAATATATTTTTCTATTTTATAATTATCTATATACTATTATTTACATATTAAAATAATTTAGGTAATTTTGAGACTTATTTTATATTTTTAAAACCCAAATTATTTTTGTCCTATTTAATTAGTCCCATATTAGGGACAGTTTTGGAATTAAAAATATATAAAAATTAGTAAAATTCCAGAAAAATAACAAAAAAATAGAAAAATATAAAAATCCAAATAAATATTATATCTACATATTTTAGATATTAATATATATACATACCTATATATTGTATGTCTCTCCCTCTCTTCTCTTATATATATATATATATCTTTATATATATATCTATATTATATCATTTAAAATACAAAAATAAAATATAAAAAACATATATAATATAAAAACAAAATAAAAATTATAAAAACAAAAAAAATAAAATTAAAAAAATAATATATACAAAATTAAAAACCCACAAAAACAATAAAGAAATGGATATGAACATTGAATTGAATGAATAATGCGCATTCATTTCCACCACACAACCATTCGCCTCCCAGTGTTCGACCTCTACTTGTGCTTACACCTATACACATTTGCATGTAGAGTTATAATAAATTTTAACTCCACATTTTTTATATTAATTGCATATATTTTATTGTGGGTTAACTGTTGATTAACAAGGATTTTTGAGTGGTCAATTCAGCGATTGGATCTCTCGCCTTGTGAGATTTCTAGACCCTCTGAAGTCTCTCTGTCATCATCAACCTATTCATCTAGATGCCTAGGTCTCGGGGTTTCGGGTCATAAAATATTTACAATATTTTATTCTTTTTCTTTTCTTTTCTTTATTCTATTATTTTGGCTTAAAAACTGTATTTTATACACTATTTACACACACATGCATAAATGCTAAAATGCGAGATTTAAGGGCATTTACAAGCATTTGCCAGGATTTTTTAGGCTAAAATGATAGAATAAAGATGTTGAAATGTGGATTCATCATCAGGTCAGTCAGCAACTTGTCTTTTATATTCCATTCTTGTCTAAAGAAATTAGTATGACTTGTAAAGATGCAAAATCAGATGGATATACACTTTCTGCATAATCATTTCAAAAATATAGGAACTAGGCACTGAGTTTTACGGATACAATCCTTTGTCAATTGTATTCTACTACATATAAGATGTTAATGGACATGACATACCTAAGAGTTTGATGATCAAGAAAGTTAATTAGGCATTGCTCATCAAAACCTTAAATTATGTAGCTTTTATTAGGGCTCCACGTTGATATGTAACACCCATATCCACAGCTCAAATCATTAATGAGCGAATCAAATCAACTACCTGGTAAGTCCACCTTGCAATTTTTGTTTTTAATAGGTTTAGAGTTGTGTAAGGAGCATTGGAATTGTGGAAGGAGCATCGATAGTTATCAATTGCCAATCAACCTTATCATCATCCAAAATATAAAAGTGGCACATCAGAAAAGAGACCCTTACAAGGGTATAATGTTGAGGCATGCCAGCGTGCCAACTGCTAATGAGAGAGGAGGTGGTTGAGATGAGTGGCAGGCCTGCGACCTCATGCGTGTGTCCTGCAGTGTGCGTGTGACCTGCAGCGTGTGGCGGCGCTGGCCAACGGACAAGCGAGAGGAGAGGGGGGATGACCGAGCGAGACATTCGTGCACTTGTGTCACTGCGTGAGGGCGAGAGGGGAGGGGCGACTGACAGCGGTCGAGAGGGGAGAGGGGACAACCGGCGAGCGGCAGCGTGAGGGCCAGAGGGGAGGGGGCGATCTGATCGCTCGTAGGGGGTTGGGATGGGTAGTGCCACACGCAGGGGATGAGATTAAGGGGAGGGTTTCTTCTAGAATGGAAATTAGGGATTGGATTTGGATGGCTTTGGAAAATTTAAGGGAATAGCCCTTAAGTTTTGAGAGAATATATTTTCCTTATATGTACAATATATATGTATTTATATTTATGTATGTATGTGTGTATCCGTGTATATAATCAAACTTTTAACGAACCGAACCTGAGCGAACCTTTATTTTTGAGGTCTGATTTGTTTATTTAATCGAACCCAAAGTCGTGTTCATGTTCGGTTCGTTTATTTTCGAATCGAATCTGAATCGAACTTTTAGTGAGCCGAATCTGAGCAAATGTCGATCTTGAGAATTTTCTGACAGTCCTAGCTGAGTATCAGAGATCACGAACATATTTGGATTGTAGGTCCGATGCTCTGGTCCCATCGATTTCAGTAGTCGGATGGACGGGGCGTTACAGTTTTGGATTTTGATGTACATAGGTACTATTAAAAATTTTTGCAGGTACATTACTTTAATATAATGTCTAACATATTATAATAAGCACAAATTTGGGTTCACATAGGCTCATTTTCCATTCACTAACTAACCAAATCTACTTAGATGTCAGGTCAATATAAATGAATATATTTTACAAATATCTTGTAATCATCATATGTTGTATATACATATGTAAAACACAAGGAATTCGTATAATATGACATTTTTGTTGATTTTTTTCTTAGTTTTGAGATCTCAAATTAAATGAGTTCTTAAATATTCAAACATTGAAATAAGGTTATCGTTGCTGCATGCTAGATTTTATATCAGAGTAAAGATTATTTCAGCAATATAATCCCATTCCTTTTCAATACACCAAATCAATATTAATCGACTTTAATTATTATTACTTTGGTAGTATTTTTAAAGTAGCCGATTAAGCTTGATTTGTGAGGTATATTGAAGGATGTAGGGTTACGCTGTCGAAATTTTCTCAGATATAAACGTGCATGTAGCAACAGTAGCCTCGTAACATCGTTTAAATCTTTAAAGACGGGTTCAAGCAATAACACTAACAAAACAATTCTTCTCGTCTCTCATATATTAGTGATGGAAAATTATCCTATGATTTCACTTGAACTCTTGACTAGCATCATAAATCGTTGTGTTCCAGTTACTATGACGAGCAATAGGGAGTGGATGTGCAACCATGTACAAGATGGTCATTTTTTAGAGACTTTTTAGTACAGTGTAAGGAATCTGTAGAATTTGCTTATGCCAATACTTCTAGTCTTGCGGATTCAGATGGTACCATCATGTGAACTTTTCAAAAGTGTTGTATACTCAAAAAAGCTAAGAATAAAGTATAGTTACACCTTTATAGAATGATTTTGTTGAGGGTTATTATATTTAGTGATGGTACAAAGAAATCATCCACAATACGAGTAATAGATTAACGGATGATTCCAAAATTAATCCATTTGTTAAGATGGTTATAGATGTTGATGGCCTGAAAGTTAATCCCACTTGTCCTGATGAAGAGGAACCACATGGTGAGGTAGATGATTTTTACAAGATGCTGAAAAATGCAGAAGAGCCATTATGGTCGGGTTCTAGCTATGAAAATGGAGTACAGTTGACTATGCTTTATTAAATTTGAAGAGAATGTTAACCGAACATCATGATTACATGAAAATTATTATAAAACTAAGAAAATGACTCCGAAGATGGATTTAGCAGAAATGAAGATAGCTTCGTGAATAAGTCACCATATATTATGTTATGGTGAAGATGAACATTTGACACACGGTCCAGAATGTAATGAGCTTAAATTTCATGACTCAATTAAACGCCGAAATAAGATTCCTAGAGAAATTTTAGGTTACTTTCCATTAACATCAAGTCTAAAGCAATTATATTATTGTAAAGAAACAAATAAAGATGTGTTATGGCATACAAAGCATACGCGTGAAGAATATTTGGAGCATCCACCAGAGTTAGATTGTTGGAAAATATTGACGTCTACTTTCTTTTTGTTTTTTAACGAACATGAATTGTGTTATTAGTTTATGTACATATGGATTTAATCCACATGGTAGAAATAAAGATTATTCATGTTATATACCTTTATGGTTGTTTAATAGGAGACAATTCATCTTCTAATCATTGTTGGTGCTAATGTCTAGTAGTCCCTGGAAATACATGTGTGTGTATTTACCTCCTCACATAAACAAGTTAAGTAATATTCGGATCGATGGAGCAGATACATACGATGCTAATAAATGTGAGATATTTAACATAAAAGTTTCTCTATTCTAGATGATGAATGACTTCTTGTTTTATGTAATATTGTCCGGATGGAGTACTCATGGATGGAAAAGTTATCTTTATTGTATGGAGAGCACAGAATCATTTCAACTTCAACATGGTAGAAAGACATTATTTATTGTCATAGACATTTTCTTTCCAAAGGCCATTTGTACAAAAGATAGGAGTGAGCGTTGAAGAGAAATACAGTTGAGTTATCTGATGATCCAATAATGAAGACCAATGATACGATATTATCATATTTAAAAGAATTTTATAATCTACTCTCGTTAACGGTGAAAATACTCAATCATTACCTTGTTTTGGTGAAAATAATATTTGTACAGAAGATAATATTTTGGGAATTACCTAATTGGAGCAAGCTTATGATACAACACAATTTTGATGTTATTCATATCGAGAAAAACATCTTCGATAACATCTTTTATACCGTTATGAATGTTAGTAGTCATAAAAAAGATACAATTAACTCTCATTGTGATTTAAGAATAATTTGCAATCATCTAGAGTTATATATAAGAGATCTCGATAATGGAAAGGTCGAACTTCCTAAAGCAAAGTACACCTTGGACATAAATCAAGTGAAAAATATTTATGAATGGCCTAGTAAGTTAAAATTTTTATAGGATATGCATCTAATCTTTCAAATCTTGTAGGTTCGAAAATGTATCCATTTAAAGGGATGAAGAGTCACGTCTGTCATGAATTTATGGAAAGATTGCTACCACTAACATTGGAAGGTATATTATCAAAAAAATACTGTGAATGTTTTATTAGATTTAAACAAACTTTTCCAGATTATATGCTCCTTGCGAATTCATAAGGAGGATATGGATTTTCTCGAAAAAAATATTCACGTAATAATGTGTAATATAGAGATGATGGAGCATTTGATGATTTATCTACCATACGAGGTCAAAGTTGGCAGACTCCTTATGTATAGATGGATGTAACCATTTGAAATGTAATTGTTATTTTTAGTATTCGTTTTTGCTACTTTGATATTTTAAATTGTATAAAATATAAAAGATATGATGATCAGGTCATGCTTTTTTTCTGAAAAGAAAAGTACAAAATAAAAGCATAGTTGAAGGATCCAGAAGGTCTCTCTCTCTCTCTCTCTCTCTCTCTATATATATATATATGAAGAGTAGTAACCTTTTGTGCTAGATACTTCTCCGATGATGTCGAAACAATCCATAATAGACCTATCAGAAACAAGATCAATTACTCTAACGAAGAATCTCACATAAAGTATATTTTATCAATCATCTCAACCAATAGGAAATGCTAAAATATGATCAATGTCAAAATAAGAGAAAGAAGATGATGAAATATACCTATTGGACAAGTGTGAAGAAATAACAACATATGTCGAGTATGTCTATCTTTTCATTAATATTTTTAGAATTAAATAATTATTTTTCCTCATCATAATACATTTTCATTTATATAAGGGAATTCAAAAGAATGTTGAAAAGAACCCACCGTTTGGAGAAGATCAAGTTGTGAGCACATATCAGCTTAAATTTCCTAAATGGTTCAAGAACTGAACGAAGATGTTTAATGATAATGACACAATTTTTTGATGTTAAAATATTTTCAAAAGATCTTGTGTATCATATTTGATTATACAATTGTTATTGGAGTAATGACTATCGATTTCATACGATAAATTTTGGTGGAAGCTTAGGTATGTATAATTACGAAGTATTAATGCGTGGATCTTGTTACCGGGGGGATAATATCAATTATTATGGAATCTTGAAAGCAGTTCCGGAAGTGGAATACAATATTCCAAGACTTAAGAAAGTTGTTTTTTTTGTGTAATTAGTACAATCCAGAAGTTGTAGTGACGGATAGGAGGAATAACGACATTAATTTTATACAAAGGAAATATATACGAAGATTTGAACTATTTGTTCGTGCTTCACAAGTGGATCGAGTGTGTTATCTTTCTCAAGTAACAAGAAAGAGGAAAAATGTGGAATATTTCACATTTGTAATTATAAATTCTTATAGTTATATAAGTAAAGAGGATGCTAGCGTAGATGAAGTTTCAGCTGAATCTTTTATACATGATTACGAGTGCAATAATACATCAGAAGTAGATACAATCATTGACAATATTCTCTCGGTGGATAACAAGGTGATACACACTGATTTAACATAAAATGTGGAGACTATCAACAAGGATTCGGACAATTCTACATTCTATGAAACCGTTACATTTTTCACCATTCGAACATTGAATATTAAGAATTTAGATTTGGCAAAGTATAATAACTTCTCATCTTCATCTTAAATTCATTTTTTTAAAATTAATAATTAACTCTACAATGTCATTTATAGGCGTGGCAGGTTTGGAGGTTATGGCTCATATGGATCTCAATGATCCGATCATATGTTAAGCTTACAATCCTCATCATCTAGTAGGTAGCCGACCCCATCTGTTTTTTTAAGGCCTCCTTCAGAGAATGCACTCCAGATTATGGTGTATTTGACTCCCTTAATTATCGCCTCATCCATTATACAGAGGTTTATACGACGAGTCATCTTCATCAGACGTACCTGAACCTTGCCCTATACTGACTCTGGCACGTCTATTTATGGGCTTAGCTTCTCCTTCTTCCGCGCATCCGAGTGTCGACGTGCATATATCGTATGGGCGGAGGACATACTTCATATTCCTACCCCGTCATAGAGCATTCTGCAGATGGGAGGTAAATATCATTTCTAATTATAATTATATTTTTAATATCTTATCATAAAACTTATTTATAAAAGAGATATTTACACATATAATCATGTATACTTTCAATATTACGCACATAACCCTCGATAATTCATAGTTGCACGAGAAACCTCTAATTATACTTAACTCTTACATGACATAACCATGTGTTATGTTCCGTTTGTTTTGTCTGGTATCGTTGACGGTTTCTATTTAAAAAATATAAAACTACCCCAAATGCTCAATGTTATTTGTGAATCATGTCCTCCCATTCTCTTCCTCATCCACTCCACCTAAGTGTCATTTCCGGTGAAGTGTTGTTGTGGTATACCACTCCCAATCAAGTACCGTGTTGGTCAAGCCATTATCTACACATCGACCTCTCCTCACATGGCTCCTTCCCCATCATTATGTTGTAAGAGTCCACACATATGACATCAGCTTCATCGGGAAGTGCTTGGACTCCACCAACCGATCTTGGGGATATTGAGGGGACAGAAGTTGACGATGGAGTGGGCTAGAGGATGGGGTAGAAGGGTTGGAGAAGGGGGCTGGATTGGGAGAGGGGAGGTGGAGGGGGCGACGGAGGGAGTTGCAGAGGGGGCTGGAGGATGGGGAGGCGGAGCTCCACCATTTCTGTTGCGAGAGGAGAGGAGTCCGATGAGGGGGAGGGGGAGCTATCATCGTTGTTGTTGTGTGACGAGAGAAGGTTGAGGAGGAAGCGATGGAGGAGGGACGGAGGCACCATCGATGTTGTTGCGTCAAGAGGAGACAAAGGAGGGTGTTGGAGCCACCACCACTAATGTTATGTAGAGAGAAGATGGAGGGAGGAGGAGAGGGGGAGGCGGAAGAGATGGTGTTGTTGTTGCCGCTACTACAAGGAGAGGAGACAAAGGAGGGGGAGGAGAGGGGGAGGAGGGGAAGAAGGAAGAGGTTGGATGAATTAAAATTTTAAAAAACTAGAAAATAAGTAAATGGTAACCCCATGAAATTGTATGGTTAGATTAACTCGCATTAGTAGCATAATTATTAAACTATTATAATAGAAGGTTATGAGTGTAAGACATAGTGACTATTCGGACTTTCTCATGTAATTATGAATTATTGAAGGTTATGTATGTCATTGAGAATGATGATGTGGTCTCTACCACTCTTAATTAAAGAGAATTCACGTCAGTTGTAGCAGGTGATAAAGATCACATGATCAAAAATGACATACTAAAAATTAATATGAAACTTAATCTTCAATGCGGTTGATTATTTATTTTTCTTAGGCAAGTCCAAGGTCGAACTCAGGGAAACAATGTGAGGATCCAAAGTCAATTTTCAAACAATCTACAGTTTTGATTTTAAAGATGGATTCTTATGGTTTTGATTTTTGCAAAATTTTATGAGTTTTTAATTTAAAAGAGATGCACATAAATCATAAAATGATTAATTGAATGTTCTATATGATAGCGAATATAATAAACTTTAAAATGACACCAAATTCATGTGAATTAGGCAATAAATGCTCAAAATATGAATAAATTAGTTATAGGAGCATAAATGTAATTAAAATAAATAAAATGTTCTCAATTCGGACATTCAGAGGGGTTCTTTTGCAATTAGGAAAGTCGGAGGGTCTTTTTAAAAATGTTTCGTGTGTGGGGGAGCATGTGTGGTTTCCAGGAAGTACGAGGGACGTCGACACAATTTCACCAGGTCACGTGCAAGGAATGTGTGAAGGCTCTTCTCTGCTAAATCGGGAAAGAGATGGAGTCCTTGTACAAATTACCCAAGTCATGTGTGTTAGGTACGTGATTGGGGCATGGATCTTGCGATTGGGATGTGTTCCTTCTATCTCGATCGAATGGCTATTTGATTTGTCACATGATTGTTTTATGTCCCTTAGGGTGCTCTTCTACTTCTTCCTCGTTGAATCCAATCGAAGCTCGATGATGGCCTTCCCTGATCCTCCTCACGATGGCCGAGACACGACCAAGGGACATCAGAGAATTCGTTGTACAGTGGATGAACGTGGACATCTTTCTTCTTCACCCTTGTCGTTGAAGGTCTCGATGCTTTCCTCTGTTCAAGGCATCGTGATTCCTGCAAACAAAAAGGAGGATCGAGGTTTGGTTCCTCGGCCTAATCATGATGTCTCAAGAAGAAGTGCAGACGGAGCTCTATCAATGGTGGTGTGATTGGAGCATGCCACAATGGGGGTAGCGATGGAGATACAATAGAACGCGGAGGGGGGCGAAGATCCGGGCGTGTCGATGATCAGATTTGGTGATTTTAAGGTTACGGATGGAATTTGGACGGAATAGGTGGAAAGGAAGGAACAAGAAGATCAAAGAAAAGATGGGAATGAATGAGGAAGAAGAAGGGGATGAAAAATACGAAGAACAGATAGAGGAAGGGAGAAGGGAGTTACCCAGTAGTGGGGTCGCATGAAGGTGGAGGAGGTAGGCTCGACTCCGTTGCTCATCGAGAGGCTTGGCAGAGGAGCCTCAAGCTATGTTGGTTCTGTAAAATAGCGGCAAGGTCCAATGGAATCCTTGTATCATACCGAATGTAGGACTTCACCATTGTCACCGGTGAAGGAGGTGGTCGAGGCCTCTCTCTCTACGGAACAATGGCAGATCACACCGGATGAAGATCTAGTGGATGGAGGAGGGGATTTTAATAAGGAGAAAAGAGGGAGAGGTGATTGCATGGTTTCCTAGAGATAGAGAGGATAGAGAGAGAGAGAGGGCGGTGCCAGTTGGAGGTGATAAGGGGAAGAGTCAGAGAGAGCTGGGTCTCTGGCTTGGATATAAGGTTCAGTTGGAGGATAGTTTAGGAGAAGGGGGTTGGGTTCTGGCAGTTATGGGAGATAGAGGGATTAGGCGGTTTCGATGAAAGAAGAGGATAGAGATTGGGAGAGGGGGTCGGAGAGGATAATTGGTGTTGAGGGATGGGCGTAGATATAGGAGAAGAGGTGGTGGTGTCGGTGGTGATCGAAGAAGGGGGAGAGTCGGCTAGAGGTTGAAGGATACTCAACAACCATTGGATATTACCTTGATCCAACGACCCAACAGGTTGGCATGTGATGTGCGCATGTGGAAGCTGAGAAAAAGGGGAAAGCGGTAGCCATTGGATCCTCTAAGATCCAACAATCTAGAATGGTATTGGGAGAAAAAAGAGGAGAGATCATGGTCATTGGTTCAAAGGTTGATCCAATGACCTATGTCAGGAGACAAAGAACGGTAGATCGATGGGTTGACTTGGGCGCTTAGGTAACCCAATATAATGATGACACATGGATGTTGACCATTGACTAAACATGTATATACAAAGAAAAATAAATAAATAATAGCAAACAATCTTAAATGCAAAAATACCCAAATGAAAAATGTAATCCTAAATGCACTCTACAATGTTCATGAAGGACTTAAATGCAAATGAACTCAAGTGTGCAAGATATGATTTTTTGGTGATATTATATATATAATACCATTTTTTAATTTTGGAATTTTTATTTGACTTTTTATAAATGAATAATGTATGCAAAAATAAAACATGATGTAAAATATTGTAGTGGACATAAATGATTTTTTTAGATTTTATGAGTTAAGAAAAGGTCAGAATAAAGGAATGAAGTGAATTATATACATGTGAATTAGGTTAATGTTCCCAAGTCAGAAATTATCTTTTTCATTCCTTTTTTGATTTTTTTTATTTTTATTTTATGTAATTAGTTAAAACATGAAATAAAATAAAGAAATAAAAATAAATAAATAGAAAAAAGTAAAATATGTGCATGAAATAAATAAGTCAAATATCAATAAATATTTACATTATATAGTCAGGTCCCAAACCCAAAATTTCATAGATGAAACTCCGATTCTTTTGAATTTGGTCTTTATTTGTAGATAATTGAGTGTACATTAATTTGAAAGTGGGTAGAGTGAAATTGGGCATTGTATGTGAGAGATATCAGCTTTTTATGACTTTTTATCTTGAAATGAGGGTTTGGATTTATTATATATGTCAGATTTTTTGTCATTTTTTATTGATTAATATTAGTGATATGTACACCATAGTATTGATTTTATGTCAACTAAGTTAATGCGAATTAATTAAAAATATGTGAAGTTAGGTGAAAATTTACAAGTGAATATGAAATGCTAATTTATGAAAATCATTTGCAAGTGCATGAATGTTAATTATGAGATATAAGCATATGAACAAACCTAATTACTCAGGGTGAAGCTCTATTTTCAGTTAATTAGTGTGATGAATCACAAATTCATTAGTAATTTCGAAATACATGGTTATAGGTTCCAGTATCCCTTTATAAAATCTGTAGGGATTTTCTACAGAGCAACATGGTTGCTAAGGAGATAACGAATATTATTAAGATGTATTTTACTAACACTCAATTTTGGTCATATCACGTTCCTATCATTGAACAATTGAGGTTGTTCGAGATATCCCTGGTAAGAATTGTAATCTAAGAAACCAAGTGATATTTTTTTCAATTCTGTTATCTAACTTTTATTTTAATTCTTCAGAGTAGGAATTGTTTTGCCACTGGTTTGAGGAAAGAGGATTACCATCGAGCCTTTATCCGTAGGATGGAGAATAGAACGAGTGACCCTTTTTAAAGGCAAGAAGGGAGTCACAAATAAAGACAAGTCATGAGGAGATGGAACTCAAGGAAATGAAGAGATACACTCCAACTTGTTGCATAGAGGAGAGGTATAAATATGTATTTTTTCATAGTTTCGTATTCATGTTATATTTATTGTAGGTGGGTGAAGAGGAGGAAGAAGCACACATGTATGCAAGATCTAAGGAAATGGAAAAGGAAAAGAAGAAATCAAAACAAAGTTTGATCTGAAAGATATTTTGGTCCAATAAGAAATGAACATCACAATTTCCATTACTTGTGGAATTTAGAATGTTTTTAAATTTGTATGAACTTTTATGTTGATTTAGAATAGATAATGTTTTTAAATATATATGAACTATTAGAATAGAGATCATGATATCTCCTTAATGACATGTTTCTTGTATTAGTTCTCTATTATTGACATGCTAACTTTTAATTATAGGATTTCATTGTATTTTTAATACATGCTATATGAAAAGATTATTTCTACAACAAATATCACATGTATGATTTTCAGTCTTATAAATGAACACCTGCAGTGGTTTCAAAGCAAGTCTTACTGGTTCGACGAGACCTCAAAACTCCGCTGGACATGTATAATTTTTTACAGTTCTCCAGGTTGAACGAGCAAATGTGCTCGTTTAACATTCGTAGTGTGCTCGTCCAAACAACCTTGGAGAGGGATTGGGCGAACATGCCTAGAAAATGCCCAAGCATAGGTGATAACCAGGATTTTGCAAAGGTCAAAATATGTCCTCGCAATGCGAAGACAAAGTTGTTGTGGCGACCGCTCACGAAATCCCAATTCAATCAACAATTAACCCACTATAAGAATTAAGCAATGAAAAGAAAATATGTAGAGTTAAAATCTATCATAACTCTACAATAGATGTATATAGCGTGCAAGTATGTAGCAGTCGAACATAGGGAGCATACGTGAGAAAGGAGGCAAATGAATACACAAAATCGTGTTCTTCTTGTTGTCTATGTATTTTTTATGGGTTTTAATTTTTTGATTTTTATAATTTCTAATTTTATTTTTTAATTGATTCTATTTTTTATTTTTTATTTTCTTTTTATATTTTTCTGATTTTCAATTTCCTTTTCTTTTTATATAATATAATATAAAATATATAAGGCTATATATACAATATGGACTAATATAGATATAAATATAAATAAAATAGATAAAATTGTAGAATTAAATATATTTGGGTTTTAAATAAATTTTATTGTTTTTATGATTTTTGAAGGATTTTTTCTAATTTATATGGATTTTTAAAATAAAAAATATCTCAAATCAGGGAATAAATAAATAGGCAGAATTAATTTGAAGATAAAAAATATCAAATAAGGTCCAAAATTCTTCAAATCAATTTTAATATATAGATAACAACATAAAGAAAATTATAAAACATAAAATGGTATTTTTGTAGTTTTTAAGATTTTTTATATTTTTATAATAGATTTTGTAGCTTTTTAAATTTTAAGAGTTTTCTTTTTCTATTTTTAGTGATTTTTGGTTTGAAGGTTTAAGATACTTAAATGAACATAATATATTTTTGGGGGAATTTTTCACATTTTTATAATTTTTATGGGGTTTTAAAACTAAATAGTGAATGTTTATGCTCTTTTTGAATTTTAATAAGTACTAAAAAGTCGTAAATTACAAATCTAAAATATGTCATGAAAATATATTACAAAAGGAGCTTAAATATATTTTTTGAGATTTTTATAGCATGGATGATATAATTAATAAATATAACAATTGCACAAAAATTACTGAACTGGCATGGGCATATATGTATTAAAATAATGATCATGGGCCTTTCTGCAATTTTCACAAAAATATATAACTGGAATAAATATTTAATGGACTATTTGAAATACAAAAACTTCCAGGAGTATTAGTGCAAAATACCCACACCACGAGGGACCGTACGTGAGGTGAGCTGGCATGGACTTAAATGCAAATATAGATAATGGCAGGGTTCACATACAAATTTCACAGACGTTTTAAACTAATTAAAATATTTATAGGATCAGAGATGAAATGACAAAAATCGAGGGGATATAGTGTGAATTACCCCCACTAGCGTTGGATCCGAAGGTGGGGAGCGCTCCACTAATACATGTGTCGCCACCAAAATGGGTGATGATGGTTCACGCTTGAACGGCCAGGATCGGATCACCCTGCAGATCTGACGGTGCGGAGCGGGCTAATCCAACAGTGCACGATCAAACTGGGGCAGGCCTTCGATCGGACGATGGAGGAAGGATGGGGAAGAACAGGGAGGAAGCTCCGACGAGGCGAGCTTCCTCCGATGAGGTCTCCCTCCTCCATCGTGCTCTGATGCTCCAAAACAGCCTGAATGCTCCTTGGGAGGTCATCTATCTACTGGAAGCATCAAAATGCTTTGGGGATCACCAGAGTTCTTCCAGTAGGACAGCGAAGCAAGATGCTCCAGGTACCTCCAGCGAGATCTCAAAATGGTCTCCAGCTAGTCTTTGGCCTTCAATCCTGCACAGGAAGCAAACCCAGGTCGAGGACAAACTGCCTCGACCCGATAAGGGGGAATGGGGTCGTAAATGGATGCATGGAGGTGCTCCGACGAGGCACTAGAGGTGGAGCACCCGGATCCTACTCCAGGAGGAGTAGGTTAAATGGAAAGGTCTGGGGAGTGGAGAAGCACCAGGAGAAGAAGTGTAGGTGAAAGATGCGACGGAAAACGGTCGGAAACGGGTGGAGATGTTCCCTGGATCTAGCCTCCGATGAACTACAAATCTAGTGTTATACACTATTGCGATGAATCCCAAACCAAACTAAATGCATTAAATAAATTCTACAGCTAAAGCGAACTAAAAAGCATGGAAAAGGTACCTTAACTCGGCTTGAACCGAGGAAGCGGACCTCGACGGCAGAACTTCATCGAAGGTGGGCGGAATGCGCCTAAGGACCGTCTGACTTCACTGCCAAGGAGATGAAGAGCGTCATGTCACAACCCTCCATCTAGAGCTCACAAAGAAGAGAGAACACTGGCCCCAAAGCGATTCAAAATGGGAAGAAGGTCAAAGGGGCATTTTTGTACAGGTGGTGGAAGCGAGGCCAAAGATAGAGGAGAACAACTTGATTCAGTGGTTCGAGAACTAAGGAATCAAGCCGGTGTAAATGGACAATGATAGAGGTAAAAACGTGCAGAAGAAATTCAGGCCATTAGTGAAAGAATCTGAGGGGAGAAAATTGAGAAAATGAGTCAAAACCTAGGTTCTGACAAGGAATGGTCGTAGCGAGAACAGTTGACAGAGGTAAATTGTATACTCACTCTGGTCGGTCCACATGGACCAACTAGGAAAAACCTTGCTAGAAATTATATATAAATTCATTAATAAATAATAAATGCTTTTATTAATTTTAAGTTATAAAATAAAAAGTGTTTTTATTTTTATAGTACTTTAATATGATTTTTATTTATTTTTTGAGGTTATTAATTACATGTTAATTTTTAGGTTTCTTTTACCTATGTTTTAGGTATTTTATTTTTATTTTGTATTTTGATTTTATTATTTTATTCTTTTATTTTGTAAAATTATAACTTATTTTTATATACATAAATATATTTTTATTGTATTTTTCTGATATAATATTTATACTTAATTAAATACAAGTGTATATCATATAGGTATTTGTATTGTATATTCATCTATGTATTTTAGTATATTATTTTATTTTTAAGTTTCTTTATGGTTTTATTGTGTTTTAATGAAAATATATTATAAATAATATTTACAAAATTATAAAAATATAAAATTATAGAAATAATAAAGAATAAATAAAATAAATAATTATACATGTATATGATACAATAGGGGTCTAAAACCTAACTTTCACATCTTAACTCCAAAAAATACACCTTCATTAAATAGCTTATTAAAAGTTATATATAATTAAAAGTGATTTTGATATATTTTAAGTTTTTATTTAGGATATATGGGTCTGTGAAGTTTGAGTTTTAGTATTTTATTTTGAGTATAAAATGTACATTGTATATTATTTTTGTATGAAATCAATTTTGTATTTTTCTATATATTATTACCTACAACTTTCATGTACAAAGTTTCTTTATTTGATGTGTAAAAAGTAGAAAATAAAATAGGTCCCAAAAATGAATAAATAAAGAATGAGTTTTATTGATGATTTTTGGCACTTTCTCCCCCTACTTTATCCCCTGTCGACCCAGTCATCTAGATGCCTAGGTCTCGGGTTTAGGGTCATAAAATACCTTTGGCATTTTATTCTTTTTCTCTTCTTTTCTTTTCTTTTCTTTATTCTATAATTTTGGCATTAAAATTGTATTTTATACACAATAAATAGAATAAAGAATGAATGTTAATTTGTACAAATAAATGCTATTTACATGCATTAGCTAGTGTTTTTAAGGCCAAGATGATAGAATAAAGGTGATGAAATGGGTATTCATGAATTGGGTGATCACATGTACTCGCCGACTTGACCTAGCATCTAGGCTATGTGCGTACATAGGATGGGCGAGAACATATGCTTCCATAGCTTGTTAATGAGCAATTGGCATGCACACGGTGAGGCTTTTATGTGCACGCCAATTGGGCTTTTTCTTGTGTGGAAGTTGGGAATGTCATGTAGAGAATGTGGTGAAGGTGGGGCTCGATTGAGGTAGGGGGACAATGGATGTGACGACGACCTCAACTCTAACGATTCATGGAAACAAATACTGGACTTCCAATCTCATACAGAAATATATCAACACGGTCAAGTTAGTAATATGCATATAGTGATGCATTGGGAACTCATTGTTAGTATGTTAATCAAAATCCTACTATCTTTATGCACGTACAAGAACATATGATCGACGTGATCAAATTATGAAAAGTATCTTTGGTTGTAGCAGTGGGTAAAACATACCTTTTGGAAAGAAATTGTGTATCAAATACCATATAGAACATTTAAGATTTTTGACATATAGATCATTTAAGATTTTTGAAACATTTAATATGAATTGAAAAATACATTCGAAACTCGCAAAAGAGAATGGAGGTCCATATCTTGCAAATTCTTGTCTACAACCGTGTTGATCATTATAACAATAATTTATGATTGTAATTATCATTAGATGACCGATCTTGTCTTAGTAAAATGATTTATGAATATTTACTCCCCGTATAGGAACCTTTAATTGGATCAGCGTGGTTTGGGGCTCGGGCTTTTACAAGCCACCTCAATAATCTAAAATGGATTTTCTTGTGAACTTAATTGAAAGTAAAAGATGACCCAAAAATTAAAAAGTGTGAGAATTGTTCTTTTTCTTCTATTTCAAGATTTGGGAAATAGGCCATTTGTGAAGTGTATGAATTTTTAGGTATTTTTACAAGTATAATATATATATTCCTTAAGATTTTTAATTTTATTTTATTGTTAATAACATCTTTATTTTATAATTTATTATGATTACACAATACTTTTCTGCACTTATTTGTATATTTTTTAGATTTTCTATGCTACAATACATAAATATATAAATTAGGGTTTTATTTGTATAAGTAAAAAATACCTAAAAACTATGTAACTTATTTTTTGCGTCTTATTTATTTTAGATTTTTATAATTTTATATTTTCTACGAAAATAAAGTATTTAGAAATATATACAACATTAAGAATAAAAATCAAAGCTAAATTGCATCTTGCATAATTATTGAAGTTCTTAACGTAGATGTATTATGTACAATAAAGGATGAACCTATTTCCACATATAAACTCTATATAACCTTGAATTATTTTTTAATATAAGATGTGTTATTTAATTAAATTTTAAAGGTGAGTAAGGTTAAATTGGAGTAAACATGCATGATATATTAAGCTTTAAATGTATGTATATTGATGATTAGGTTTTGGTTGTATTTGTATACATGCATGGTTGAATTTTTTATTTTTTAATATTCCTATCAATATTTTAAAAGTTGATCGACTATCCTGTTTATTCGATCCACCCTCGTCTCGATTAGTTAGCGGATGGCTAGGCTAACTTATTGGCTGATTTTTGCATGGATAAACCATAGTTTTTATTTTTTGCTCTTTTTAAAAACAAATTTAATGTAATATGCTTATTATTTTTAAAATTTATTTACTTCTTTTATTTCATTCCGATAGTATAAAAAGTACAAAATATATGCAAATATATAAGAATATGTGTGTAAAAAATGATTTATATATGTAAAGCAATTACATAATTCAAAATTGACTATGCTGATTAATCCAATTAGTCGCCCGACCGTCGATTAATCCTTGATTAGTATCCCGACCAACCAAGTGCTGGCTACCGATTTCTACAACCTTAATTTTCATGTAGTTCTATCGAGAGGTTACAAAAAAATAGTTTATTTAATGAAAAGTACATTTTTTTAATATCCTATTTATTCAAGAAAATTGCATACATGGGTCCAAAACTCCAAATTCAATATTTTTTCCTCTATATTTTTTGTTTTTTTTCAGAAATTAAAGTTTTTATGTTTAATTAATTTAAATGTAAATTTGTATTATTTGGAATTTTATGTAAAAATCTTATGACCTTGAGAAGATGGAATATGCAGAGATTATGATTTGTCTTCTCTTCCCAATAGGATATCCATATATATTTATATATGTATATGCTTATTTTTATGAACATTATGGGTGGAAGATATCCAAAAAGATTTCAAATAAAATTATAGTGAGCGTGGAGTTTATATACAATATATACATGCATTTTTTTGGACTAATATGTTTTTTCCCTTTTTGTTTATTTCTCGACCAAGTTAATATAACTTTGTCTTATGGCTAGGATCATAAATATGGATTGCAACTCTATTTATTCTTATTTTTCTTGATCAGCCTATATATACATAGTGTACATCCTTCTTGGCTTAGTCTTTCATTTATTTTCGTTTATTTATCTTTTGGTATTTTTGTATTAATATTAGGTTATTATTTATTAGGTAATTTATATATGAAAATGATACTAAGAATTATTTCAGATATTTTTTAATGATTTAGGTCAAGCCACCAAGTTCGGATGGATTAGTGTGGCTCCTTTACACCCATGACACCATATTATCGAACCGTGAATGAAGAGCATATGGGGGAAAATATATTGGCTAATGATCATAAGTCCCTAGTTCTTTGACTAGTAGGGGCACCAAAGGCCAATGTCCTCCCTCTAAATGGTGGAAGAACATAGTTTTTTTATTCACATTGTCAAAAAAATTAGAATAACCACCATTTATTCCGTAAAACCTTGTAATTAGGAGGTTTGGACAAGTGTTGATTCATTGGATCCATAGTTGAATAACCACTGCCTTGTTTTTTTATACTCGTCAATAACTACTCTTATGATATTGTCCATGGTGAATATGGACTCTGAAGGATATGGGGAAAATCCTCAAGCGCATCACGGAAGCGTGATGATCGCATCGAATGTGATCGGGAGCGACTAGTCGCACTAGTCGCTCCGGGCAGCGGAAATTAAAAATTTTTTATGTGACGAAATCACATGATCCAAGAACACTTTCGAATCATTTCGTCTAAACCACAAACAAGTAATAGGATTACTTCTTGAAGCGTGGTTGCGATCGAGTCTCTAAACCAAGAGACCTCCCTTCTCAAGTCTGATCTGACGGAGGAGACGCTTGCGAGCGCGTTGATGAGACGCGTGCTCCTCGCAATCCATGTTGGTGATCCAAATGGCGGATCTCCTGATCTCGTCGCATGAGATCCAACATCTTCTTCACGAGCGAGACGCACCGAAGGAGATGGAGATCCACGAGTAGATGATCCGACATCATAACGATGATGATGCATCGATGATGACTCTCACAATGGCTCCAAGGTGGACGACCACTATAAGAGAGAGAGGCTTGGCATGTGGGGAGAGAGAGAGAGAGCATTCATTATTGTGTGTCTTGAAGAGGAAGGGGTGCCTCTACTTATATAGGGTTTTGGGAGTCCATGGATCCCAATCCATGGACAACACACAATCAATGGTTGAGATTGATTTGTGTTTCTTTCAATGGCTAAGATGTTGTTGTAAAAATATAATAATAATAGATTTAATTTTGAATTAATTTATATTGATAAATCAACATAATTAATCCCAATTTAAATTACTTTGACTGGTCTTGGAGATAATGAGATAGAATGAGTCTATCTTCTCAAAAATCCATGAGATCTCATTATCTCATGAGATCTCATTATCTCATGAGATCTCCAAGATTTACAACAACAATTGCTGTAAATATTTCTCACAAAAATATTTCACAATTATCTTGTGAAAAACTTCAATCAAGCCATTGAAACTATGTGAATCTCATTCACAACCCAAAACAAATTGTAATTATATTTTCAATTAATCATTCAATGTGAATCCAATTCACAATAACAATTAATCAACAAATATAAATCACAATATACTCTCTTTAATATATTATAAATCAAATTTATAATATATATGATTAATATGGATACTGCTATCCACATTATTCATATCCATGATAATTAAATCACATTTAATCATCTTGGATCTCTATTCTCATGTACCCAAATAATATGAATCACATTCACATTATTCATATCTTTGATAATTAAATCATATTTAATTATCTTAGATATCTCTCCTTATAATATGAATCAAATTCATATTATATATGATAATTAAATCACATTTAATTATCAATTTTCTTGATGCTTGGATACATATATCAACAATGAAATTATCCCTGAACTCTTTCAAGGATAATGCACTTTCTCCGCAGATACTTGGAGATAAGGACAGGGCGATTGTATTGTTCCACGTATAGTGACTTGGATATTAAGATCACATCTCAAATCCAGATCTCGGGCCTCCCATAGATGCTTGATTAAATCAAGACCGCAAATCTAATCTTCTCATTGCATCTGAATCACATTCAGATCAATGTCCAACATTTGGACCAAGATCAGATTACTTCTCTACTGAGAGGAGTCACTAAAATCCAGGCCCGTTTCATCACTCCCTAGGAATGGAAGCATCATGGTTATGCAATCGTTTATGATCACATCACCCTCAGGTATTCCAAATACATGTACATCCTGCATACTGGAAGACTCAGAATAAACTCAAAGTATTAGATCAACTTTATACTGTCTACTTATGGGTTTTATCAGTGAGTTTCTCATTTGATCATTGGGAGTTGGTATCGATCATATACTTTCCAAAAGCATATATCATACCTAGGTCTTGATCATATACTTTCCAAAAGTATATATCAAACCTACAAATTCAGTCAAGCTTCCAAAGTGAGAAGACCGTACACGGAATTTGATCCTTCCCAATATCTCATGAGTGAGCTCATGCATTCGAGTTCAGTAATGAACCTGTATGATCCCTTTGAGAGATCATATTACTCATATGCCCTTGCATGCACACTAGCGTGCCGGTATATAGACCTTGGTTAGGTCATCAACCTATTTGGTCTGCCAAATGTGCATACTCATATATATAGTAACACATCTGTCTCCGGTCAGAGGATGCGTGCATGTATCGTGACATCATATGATATAGGACTTTGGTTATCTTGATCTCGTTGAGTCAGCTCTTTGACTTAACTAATCTGACACCTCTGAATCTATATTCATATGTAGAGGACCTGCATCAAGAGGTCGGTCAGATATCAGCCTATGTGAGAAAGGATTGCCATCTCCTACTCAGGTTGGAGATCATCTCTTAACAATCATTTGACGGTACTTGATGAGTCCTCAATCTAACTCTTTAGATATTCATCCAAGCACCAACCTCTATGATTCAATAATTGAATCAACAGCTGTATGATCATTAAGATAGCCATGGTACATAACCCTAATTGTACTAAGGGACCTATTATGCAAATTAGTTACCTTCATTTCAGATCAGGGAATGATATTTGCAATAACATTTATTGCATAATGGCTCGTTGTGGGCTCGCATGTCCAACAATCTCCCACTAGCCCAAAGAACCATTAATGAGCTAATTATTTAAACCCACACTCATGTGACAAACATAGGCTATTTAGAAAATAGCTAGGTAAGCTGATCAGTCACTCTGTTCCTGCGAGACTACGCCAAGTCCTTTTATGGCACTTGCATATCCCCAGTAACAGTGCTCGCATCTAATGCAAATGTTGCATCTTATGCAATCAATGCTCAATCTTGTTAGTTATAGTGTCCTTGACACTACAGCTTAATAATTATCATAACCAGTATTTCCATAATCCTTATCAGAATACCTTTATTCCTGGAGATCTCTATCTCCTAAGGCATCTACAGTTACGACCTTTTAGATCTCTATCTATAAAGTCTTAAGTTTTTGAAGATAAGATTTTGAGATCACTATCTCAAAAATCATAACGATGATGCTGCATCGATGATGACTCTCACAATGGCTCCAAGGTGGATGACCACTATAAGAGAGAGAGGCTTGGCATGTGGGGGGAGAGAGAGAGAGAGAGCATTCATTATTGTGTGTCTTGAAGAGGAAGGGGTGCCTCTACTTATATAGGGTTTTGGGAGTCCATGGATCCCAATCCATGGACAACACACAATCAATGGTTGAGATTGATTTGTGTTTCTTTCAATGGCTAAGATGTTGTTGTAAAAATATAATAATAATAGATTTAATTTTGAATTAATTTATATTGATAAATCAACATAATTAATCCCAATTTAAATTACTTTGACTGGTCTTGGAGATAATGAGATAGAATGAGTCTATCTTCTCAAAAATCCATGAGATCTCATTATCTCATGAGATCTCATTATCTCATGAGATCTCCAAGATTTACAACAACAATTGCTGTAAATATTTCTCACAAAAATATTTCACAATTATCTTGTGAAAAACTTCAATCAAGCCATTGAAACTATGTGAATCTCATTCACAACCCAAAACAAATTGTAATTATATTTTCAATTAATCATTCAATGTGAATCCAATTCACAATAACAATTAATCAACAAATATAAATCACAATATACTCTCTTTAATATATTATAAATCAAATTTATAATATATATGATTAATATGGATACTACTATCCACATTATTCATATCCATGATAATTAAATCACATTTAATCATCTTGGATCTCTATTCTCATGTACCCAAATAATATGAATCACATTCACATTATTCATATCTTTGATAATTAAATCATATTTAATTATCTTAGATATCTCTCCTTATAATATGAATCAAATTCATATTATATATGATAATTAAATCACATTTAATTATCAATTTTCTTGATGCTTGGATACATATATCAACAATGAAATTATCCCTGAACTCTTTCAAGGATAATGCGCTTTCTCCGCAGATACTTGGAGAGAAGGACAGGGCGATTGTATTGTTCCACGTATAGTGACTTGGATATTAAGATCACATCTCAAATCCAGATCTCGGGCCTCCCATAGATGCTTGATTAAATCAAGACCGCAAATCTAATCTTCTCATTGCATCTGAATCACATTCAGATCAATGTCCAACATTTGGACCAAGATCAGATTACTTCTCTACTGAGAGGAGTCACTAAAATCCAGGCCCGTTTCATCACTCCCTAGGAATGGAAGCATCATGGTTATGCAATCGTTTATGATCACATCACCCTCAGGTATTCCAAATACATGTACATCCTGCATACTGGAAGACTCAGAATAAACTCAAAGTATTAGATCAACTTTATACTGTCTACTTATGGGTTTTATCAGTGAGTTTCTCATTTGATCATTGGGAGTTGGTATCGATCATATACTTTCCAAAAGCATATATCATACCTAGGTCTTGATCATATACTTTCCAAAAGTATATATCAAACCTACAAATTCAGTCAAGCTTCCAAAGTGAGAAGACCGTACACGGAATTTGATCCTTCCCAATATCTCATGAGTGAGCTCATGCATTCGAGTTCAGTAATGAACCTGTATGATCCCTTTGAGAGATCATATTACTCATATGCCCTTGCATGCACACCAGCATGCCGGTATATAGACCTTGGTTAGGTCATCAACCTATTTGGTCTGCCAAATGTGCATACTCATATATATAGTAACACATCTGTCTCCGGTCAGAGGATGCGTGCATGTATCGTGACATCATATGATATAGGACTTTGGTTATCTCGATCTCGTTGAGTCAGCTCTTTGACTTAACTAATCTGACACCTCTGAATCTATATTCCTATGCAGAGGACCTGCATCAAGAGGTCGGTCAGATATCAGCCTATGTGAGAAAGGATTGCCATCTCCTACTCAGGTTGGAGATCATCTCTTAACAATCATTTGACGGTACTTGATGAGTCCTCAATCTAACTCTTTAGATATTCATCCAAGCACCAACCTCTATGATTCAATAATTGAATCAACAGCTGTATGATCATTAAGATAGCCATGGTACATAACCCTAATTGTACTAAGGGACCTATTATGCAAATTAGTTACCTTCATTTCAGATCAGGGAATGATATTTGCAATAACATTTATTGCATAATGGCTCGTTGTGGGCTCGCATGTCCAACAATCTCCCACTAGCCCAAAGAACCATTAATGAGCTAATTATTTAAACCCACACTCATGTGACAAACATAGGCTATTTAGAAAATAGCTAGGTAAGCTGATCAGTCACTCTGTTCCTGCGAGACTACGCCAAGTCCTTTTATGGCACTTGCATATCCCCAGTAATAGTGCTCGCATCTAATGCAAATGTTGCATCTTATGCAATCAATGCTCAATCTTGTTAGTTATAGTGTCCTTGACACTACAGCTTAATAATTATCATAACCAGTATTTCCATAATCCTTATCAGAATACCTTTATTCCTGGAGATCTCTATCTCCTAAGGCATCTACAGTTATGACCTTTTAGATCTCTATCTATAAAGTCTTAAGTTTTTGAAGATAAGATTTTGAGATCACTATCTCAAAAATCTTATCATCTATGAAGATTTTGTTATTACTGCAATCAAGTGTTTTCTCTCCATAGTAGGATTAGCAACACTTTACTACTCCCACTGCATGGCAGATATCTGGCTTTTGTACACATCTAGCATACACTCAGCTTCTTGTAACGGATGCACAAGTGCAAGCAGTTCTAGCATTCACTTCCTCATCTCTTTGAGGTGCTATCCCTTCAGATAGATCAGTACCATATCTTAAGGGAAGGAAGCCTTCCTTGGGATTTTCCAAGAATGGAACATGTCCAAGGTATACTACAAATGTCACGGTCCCAATAGCCTCTTTTCTTTGCTTCTGAACACCTTCAGAACTAAGATCTAAGAGGTATCCTTGAAATCATATTTCAAGATATGGAGTAGCCATTCTATAAAACACTTATTATCATCCTTATATCATTTTAAAATGATTAGGATATTATCTACATTTAGCATGATGAACACAACAGCACTCCCACTAAGCTTCACATGGTTCATCAAGATTCTATCTGAAACAATAATATTTATAATTTCATCAAATCTTATGTTCCAGCTTCAAGAAGCATATTTGAGTCCATAGATGGATTTCTTTAGCTTGCACATCTTGCTTTCCTCTACCATGAATACCTGGGGCTACTTCATGTGAATATCCTCAGTGAGGTATTCATAGAGGAATACAATCTTGACTTACATCTTAAAGATGCCATAGCCAAGTTATGTAACCATAGTTAGCAATATTCTGATGAGTTCAAGCATGGTCATTGAAGATCAAGTCTCATTGCAAGCAATGTCTTCTCTTCAATATGTAGCTCATGGCTACAAGCCGTGCTTTGAAGGTCTCTACCTTATCATCAGGTTCCCTTTCTCTTGAAGATTCATTTACACTTTTATGGGTCTTACCCATATAGGTGGATCCTCGAGGGTCCATATACAACACTTGTATATGAAGTCTACTTTAGACTATATTGTTAATATCCATCTTTCCATGTCATGATCCTCAGGAGCTTCATCACATGAAGTCCGATCATTGTCAGACTTAATCGACACATGGAATACATCGTCAAACTCATTTGAAGAAGTATTAGTGTTTCATCTTTAATTGTCCTTTTAGTTCCCGATTTCAGGAGCCTCATTATCTTCTCAAGATTAAATGGGTTCCTACACTTCATTTTCATCTTGATTCTCAAGAGAGTCATCCTCTAAGAATCACATTCTCAGAGATGAGATCTTTTAAGAATCTCA
Source organism: Ottelia alismoides (assembly GCA_037367405.1). Classification (NCBI taxonomy): domain Eukaryota; kingdom Viridiplantae; phylum Streptophyta; class Magnoliopsida; order Alismatales; family Hydrocharitaceae; genus Ottelia; species Ottelia alismoides. Next base: position 457,012 of record JAZKJV010005881.1, on the reverse strand, counting down.
GGGTTATAAAGTAGGTATACAATAACATCCTTTATTTTTCTAATGAAGTAGCACTCTCTAGTGCTCAATTCCAGCTTACTTGCATGGAATCTTATTAAGAATATATAACGTAGTCTCTACTACATATATACATGGAAACTAACAAGTAATTATGCTAAATTTCGTCATAGATCAAATCATGTCAGACATGATCCAATTGTATCTCCCTACAACTCTATTGAGTTTAGGTTTATCAGGAGGAGTGAGATAGAAATGATATATCTCCATAAGGTATTCTTTAAGTTTATCTAATAGGTACAAGCTACCTAAGTTAGATCAAATTCATTTCATCTTTTTTCAAACTTTGGTTCTAAACCAAAATTGTGAAATCTTTGAACATTTCAAAGGTTTCTAATGGTGAAGGAAAGAAATCTTATATCACAAATAATCATTAATAGATATCACATATCCATAATGTTTATTCTGATATAGATGATCCACATACATCAATATGTATTAGATCTTGAATACCTCGACATCTTATACCTTTCCCAAAGAAGGGTGTAGTGGACATTTTACTTTGAATACAATATTCATAAGTATGTAAGTTTTGAAATTTTAGACATTCTAAAGTTTCATCTCTTACTAGTCCATTGATCTCATCAACAGACATATGTCCAAAACTTGATGCCAGATCATTGTCAAATGATCTTCATCCTCCTATTGATCTTTTAGCGGTTTAATTTTCAGTTTTAGAAATCTTAATGAACCGTTCATTAATTTTCTAATTTAATAGAGTCCACTAGATGTCGCATTACTATCTGAAATATATCCATCATAACTCTTTATGATAGGTTTATTCCAGATTTCATGTTTATTTCCAATTCTTGGAAATAAACTATGAGTGTATTCTAATATCCAGGTCATAGAGACATTCTCTAAGACTAAGGGCTCCCACTGAAATAATGAAGTTTGTATATCCAATAGAGATTGTTGCAACAATTGCATCAATATCCATGTAGATGACTATTAAACATGAAGATCGAATTCCGGTCTTTTAAAACATATGCAACCAATCGCAAGTGTCATTAGAAAATTGGGATACAATTATCAGACTTTATCTTATCAAATAAGTAAGTCAATGTCGATGATTATATGTAGATTATTCTGATGCTTTATCTGAGTCCTTCACTAAGGATTCTAGACAGACTTGACAGTCATACTATCAACGCATCATCTTATTGCAGTATTGGCATTCATCCAACTCTTAGGATGTCATATGGAAGTCATAGAAGTACGATCAACTCTTTGACTATCCTTCTCATCTTGGGTCTGACCCATGCTTCTACTGCGCTCCCTTTATCTATAAACAACTATTACTTAAGACTAAGGATCTCTTATGTTGAATTCAAATAGAATTCACTGTAAGAGCATTTCAACATTTATACATTCTTCATTAAATTCATACAATATGAATATTATGAAGCTTCATGAATGACTAGAGTATAGACAGTAGAATGATGACACTCATCGTATCTACATCCATCTAAACTCTCAAAACATTGGTTCAGGTAGGTATTCAAATATTTTGAATACATCATCTCTTATAGAGCTACCATTCTTCCTGATGCAAAGAACCATGTCACTCATGATTAAATTTCAAGAGCACATATGTATGCCAGAATATCTTCTTAGATTTTATAAGGATTATTCGACAATTACGATCACCATCGACATGTCACTTCCAAAGTACACTCGATGAAATATCAAGACTATAGAGACATACGAACCCTAAGGTGATGTCTTAGTTAATTGTTATTCCTCATTAATATGATGAAACTTGCACATTGCAATCACATACATTATGTGACCAATTGCAAGTACAATATCTGGATCATGAGTCCAATCCATGATATTTTACTGGTTATTATTGAGTATAATATTAAATGGGTTTAATGAAGGATTACCTGAAATAAGAAATTTGCATAAGTGTATATATATTATATATACATATTTTACTTTGATTTAGGAGTTTTTATATCAAAGTTGTCTTGCCTTGTCAACACTGAAAGTTAATTCCCTTAATCACTTTCAATGTAAGAGATATACTTACCATTATATCTCAACAAGATCTAGGATCTCCTTCATTATCTTTGTCACATCCTACTTATATGAGAACTTGTGACTCCGATAAAAAGAAGCGGGAACACATTCCACCTTGCAAGTCCAACTTGCATCTCCCAATTCAGTCTTTAACACCCGGGCCCACCACCCCTAAGGTGATGATCACCCGTCATTAATTGAATCAACCGTCAACATGCTTAATACTCGCTATACTCAATCCAATATCGCCCCAATAATATGAGGACTCGATATTGGGGTCACTACTTATACGGCCTTACTCTTTCGAGAAGTGAAGAGCCTGATCCAAATGGATAGTATGCGGGAGCTGTCACTTCGGATAAGCGTCTCCTACATACAATATCTGGCGACGGAAGCCTTCGCCTTGACGGGAAACCATGGATGTCACTTATGTGATCCTCCATATCATATTCAAATTCTAATTAATCATCATGAATCACATTCATTATGATCAATTCTTCCAAGGGAAATAACACATCTATTTATAATAGAGTGTCTTAATTTTAATTGGATTCCAATTAATCTAATCGTATTAAATTAATGATCCAATTAATATCCAACAAACATTCTTAGTTGTTACTTGAATTATGGTATTATCTCAAATATGTATTATTTTGAATTTTAATAATTAGAAATACATCATGATTTCTTAAACATTATACCAACCCTACCTGTTGTCATGGCCAGTACCGACGGGAGTGGGACAGACCACACACGGTGCAACCTGCTACCCAACGCTCCCCGACTAGGCACCATATCCACCTCAGGAAAGGATAATGCAAAATAGATCACTTTGTACTTGAGATGATCATCATTTTTTCAACCGAAATTATACCATATAATATTCATCAAAACCATTTTGATAATATTATAAGGAGATTTGGTAATAAATCCCCAATCCTATTCAAGCAACAAGGTTTTACATGTAAAAATTGTCCTACAAATATTGTAGGATAAACTAGAGTTTTTCATGAAAACAATGTTTGTTGGAAATTTTATATTAACAAATTGTGATCAAGATCAACTATCTTATCATTTTGGTTAATGCAATGTCATTCAAGGAAATAATTATCATCTTTAATTATTTCACAAATATTTATCAATAATCATTTCAGAAAATTAACAATTAATTTTCATCAATTTATTTGAATGACTATCACAATGTTCATGATCAAGTTTGTTAATTTCCAGCAGTGACCCCTACTCACTAAAATTAACATAACTCGATCAATTTAAATTCAATTAATGCAAACTAAACTTATTTTGTTCGCCTATTTGAATTAAAATAGAACCCAAGTGATAATTATGCATTTTCAGGTGTTTAGGATACGTAATTAACTCTTTATATACGTCACTAACCATCATTCCCGAAACAGTGGATATATGGTTATTAAAAACATCATAACTTGAGTTATCGGATTCCAAATCATGCAAACTCAAATCCTATTGTTTCCTCAATTAATGGGAAACATTATCCAATTTAAAATTTCGTGTTTAAACATTTTAAACATGGTCGAAATTTTATCACAAGACAGGCTGCGAAAATTGAAATGCTAAAATTTTCACGAACCCAATCGAGCCCAAATCTTCGTTGGTCCATGGATCTCATCCAAAACCTTCGACAACCTGGCTCTGATACCACTTGAAGGATATGGGAAAAATCCTCAAGTGCATCACGTAAGCGTGGTGATCACATCGAATGCGATCGGGAGCGACTAGTCGCACTAGTCGCTTCGGGCAGCAGAAATTAAAATTTTTTTATGTGACGAAACCACATGATCCAAGAACACTTCTCGAATCGTTTCGTCTAAACCACAAACAAGTAATAGGATTACCTCTTGAAGCGTGGTTACAATCGAGTCTCTAAACCAAGAGACCTCCTGTCTCATGTCCGATCCGACGGAGGAGACGCTTGCGAGCGCATTGATGAGACGCGTGCTCCTCGCAATCCATGTTGATGATTGATGAATCTCAGATTCATCACTCCAATTCTCATTTATTAAGCTCAATTCCCTCAAAATAATCAGCATTTCTACATTTATTCTGCATAATTAGCATTCATACATATTTGCATAAGATTGGCATTTTATCCATCATTTTTGCACAAAATAAGAAGCCAAAAATCCAAGCCAAAAATGACCTGTAAATAGCCTAATTTCTCGGATTTTAAACTCCTTCATGCTAACTCCGAATGACACAAAACCACCTCCACTGTGTACATATCACTAACAAGAATAAATAAAAAATATAAAAAAATCACTAACCCTGTTAAGTGGACCAAAAACCCAAACCCTAGTTTCAGGATTTCTGGACTAAAAGCCCCATATCATCTACATCCAGTGTCTGATTTGATCGTACTCACTTTTAAACTAATGCACATTCAATTACCTTCAAAACAAGACAAGTTCAAGTGAATCGGAGCTCGTATGGGAAAGTTGGGTTTTGGGCCTCTTTTGTACATTGTGTATTTTAGCGGTTTTTGACCCATATTTTATGTACATATTTTCTTTATCAATAAAAATCCAAAAAAATAGATTAAGGTGTCCTTATTTATCTCTTATTTTTCCGGATTTTTATCGGGTTTAAAAATGACAAAAAATTAGAAAACCCAAAAATCTAGGTATTCTATGTACATGGGATACCCCAAAAATTCACTTCATGCATTTGATCGATTTTGGTTTTGATGTCTTCATGAAAGTTGTAGATCTCTTCGAGACGAGCATTTTTTGTGAAGAAACTTTTTCGATTCGAGGTCGTTTACTATTTCTTTTTGATTTTACAAAATCTTTATTCTTGGATTTTTCTGGTGCTGACACGTGGCAGCCCCAGAGGTCGCCACGTGTCAGCGTTTTTTGACCTTTTAATTATTGTTTTTTTAAGTTAAAACACCTGCACGTGCTTCGCACGTGCCCCACTCTCAGCTCACCCTCGCCACGTGTCGCGTTCTCGGTCGACCGATCTCGGCTGATCGGGCGGCCGAGGAGCATCGTCTTCCCGTGCCCCATTCTCTGTAACCACCGCCTTTGATCTCCACTGGCCGCCCCTCCTTTGACCTCACCGCCGCTATCCTCGCAACGGCCAAACCACCCCCGCTTATCTCGCAACTCCCCGCAGGATGCCCTACCCTCATCCTATTTAAGAGCTTCGACCGACCCCTTCACCCACATCCGCCGATATCGCACTTCAACGAGCTCCGAGGTGACAGACCGGGGCTCCATCTTCCCCAGCGATGTCCGACGTCCTCCCCGACGCCGCTGCAGCCCATGGCACCTCTTCTCCGCCGCACCTGCCCGTTGCTCCGCCTTGGCGTCGAGCCCCCACCGACTTCATCGACCTTCAGCTACTCCGCCTACATCCACGACATCGACGACCACCAACTCCGCATTGCGACTTCGACTTCACCTGCGCAACACCTCCGCCGACCACCAACCGCAACGCAGCACGCGACTGCCTCCTCCGCCTGGGCCATCCAGAATCTAACGCCGACCCTCCGCCTCCTCCGCACCATGACGTCACCCAGCACCGACACCTGGCATCTCCTCCTCACCAGGGAGCTCCGCCAGCGCCTCCTTTGGCCGGGCCTCCCTCCATCGCATCGCTCAGCCGTGCCGGGCCGGGCTCCAGGCCCGAGACCCCCCGCACGTGATCCGCACGTGTGGGGGGGGGGACGACCTCAACATAACGTCAGCCCAGGTCACGTGCTACGCACGTGACCTCAGGCAATTTACAAAGACACCCCCAGCCAACCTCTGATTTGCAGTTCAGTATCTCCATCCAAAGGGCATGTGCGCAGCATGTGCCCCTTGGGTATTTTGTAGAAAAAGCCCCCTTATTCTCGGTATTTACATTTCAGTCCCTCCTTTACAGTTTTATTTTATTATTATTGCATACATACCCCGATAATCCCCTACAGTTTTGAACCTCCATATTTCATTATTTTATTTATCTAAAAATAGCATGATGTTCTTCCATTAATTATCTACTGTTTGGCATATTGTGGATATTTTTGTGATTGATGGTTAATTAATAATTAATTATTCTGTGGAAATATGCATATTTTACCCAGTTGGTGCTCTGAAATTTGTATTTGATTAACCATTGCTCCAAAAATTCTCGAAAATCATATACTGTAGAATTAATTATGCTTGACATATTGCTAAAAAAGAATTACATTTGCATGCATAGTTTGCCATGTAAAAATCATTTTGTATATTTCAGTGTTTAATTTTAAATAGGTATTAGATCTCACATTTTCGAAGTTTAGGATTTTTCTAAGATCAATCACCTAGTGATAGATCTTAGATAATTTTAGTCCTTGAAAATAAATAGGCTTAATATTTGTTATAATTAAATATTGAAAATCACTCTGTTTGCACTTAAAAATTTATAAAAAAATTCATATTGCATCCAAAAATTCAAAAAACATTACAGTGCATTCATTTAATCATAATTATCATCTCGGTCAAGTTTCATATTTTTCGGACATCGTTTGATCGAAATTTACATTTTAGTCCCTAAAATAGGCCAAGTGCATTTTGCATCTCTTATTACATTGAAAATTCTAAAAAAAGACCGCCTCGAAAACCGTACACGAATTTTGATAAACATATTTCTAGGTTGTTCCTTTTCCTCCTTGTGATCGACCTTGGGACTTGCCCAAGTAAAATAAACATAAAACCGCATTAATAAAATTAAAGAACATTTTGTGCGTTTATTTTCTTGACCGATTCTGATTGCCTACAACGTAAATCAAATTTTTGGCACGAACAGATAAAAACAACTTCTTAACTCAGCGGATTTCAGACTCGTCAGATGGCGCCGTTGCCGGGGAGGCAAACGGCTTAGTTTTGTGTTTTGACATTTCTTATTCGGTTTTCCGCATTCGGGTAGTCTGACCCCTGAATTTTTCACTGTAAATCCCATTTTATTTCCTGCATTTATTTTTCAGCATTTATTTCACTTATTTTATTTTTGATTATTTTCTGAGTCACTCTCTTACACAAATCTCTCTTATTTTTCTTACGAGGTACCCGACGTACGTGGAGCGGTTCTTCAAGAAACCGAAGCATCTTCACCGACATCCGAAAAGGCACAATTAATTTAAGATTGAGTCAAGTCGTGAGAGAGCTAGAGTCTAGGTTTTTAATTTCTGCAATTTTAGTTCTATAATTAATTGCTCATTTACAATGGTGTTCGTTTGGACTCTCGCATGTAAAAAGACTCTGAACTCTTCTTGTGGTGTGTCGTGGCCTGTTTCACTCTCCAATGAGGGTGGGGCCCGACTTGAGTGGCGATTAGGATAGACCTGCACATACGGCTCCCAGAGTATTTATATTTTTGATTGTGCTCGTAGGATCTAAGGCCACACTGCACATTAACTGAGACGCACATAGATCGTTCAATTTAGCAAAAATTTAACTCAATTCTTTCCCGCTAATAGAACTTTCTGCTTAGGTGCGGTTTTTCATCGGCTTGCATTAATTTAGAATAATTTTTCAAATTCTGTCTAGCATCCCACATGGAGATTGCGAGGATTCACTGTAAGTCTTCTAACTGAGCATTCATCACAGTTATCCGGGTGCATCGACTTTTCCCGAATTTCTCTCTCTTGTTTTATCACATAAATTCTAAAGGAAATTGGGACTGGACGGTAGACGTGTATTTGTGCTCATCTAAATTCTTCAGTGATCACCTAATTAAAAGTGGAACTGCTAATTATAGTCGATCTTAAGAACCCATAAAATCAAGAATTTTTGCGGGAGAGCAACCTCGTCATTATTTGGTTTGCTTGAGCGAGAGAGCGACCCACACACTAGGACAGAGCCACGCCCTAACTCTTTTCAGACTACTATCTTGGGTTAGTCGTTCTCCAGTGAGGATCTCTCCGGTAGCCGGTAAAGCGGCCCGTGACGTCCTTAACAGATTGAGTTGATCGGGTAGCCGGTAAACGGCCCGCAATTCATACTGGCTGGGAAAGATCTAATTTGGGATAGGCCAGTCTCTTGAGAGCATTGGGTTCCTAACAGCTCGCTTTAACCGCTTTGATATATTGTATTGTCACCAAATTCAAAAATTGACAAGATAATTAACCAGACCTTCACGGTCTTCACTTTGAGTTGAGTTGGTGAAATCGGGGTTTGATTTGTGTTTGCATTGGTGTACGTGAACAGATTTCGAAGATCAATAGCCGCACATTTGATAAAATTTCTCTTGCCTATCCCATACAAATATCTCTCTCCTTTCTTGATTTAAACCTCATCATGGAACTCTTGTCCAATAACTCTTGCAGACCTAACCCCTCATTCCTTTCAAAAATGACCGAACATGTAACTGAAAATCCATCAGAGTTGTACTATGAAAATGAATTTGTCTCGGTTAGGCCCAAATTAATTAAATCATCTTCTTTCAATAATCCTCCAACAGTTGCGGGAGACTTTCACCCGCAGATGAATTCGGCCTCCTCATTGAATTTCTATTCGCATCATCCAACCACACATGACCATCTGCCATCTTGGACAGAATCATCTTATTCTCGGATTCTCACTGATGAGCCATTTCAAGATCAAAATACCTTTGAGTCTCATAACTGGCCGAGAAACCAAATCCAAATGGAAAGACCCGCACTTAATAATCATCAGCGTTGTATTGATCATGACAAACCCCTCTTCAAACATGATACTCATACAGAGGACTGGACTGACCATATAGACACATAAACCCTGTATGATGACTCCACAATATCAAGGTCTGACCAATCATGATCAAAGGATTGGACTCTACTCAGACCAACTACACATGCCTGAAACCATATGAGCAGCCTCCTTCCATAATTTTTGAGGAGAAATTTTCAGAAAATAATGATCATATGTCGGATATTCCAAGGAACTCCCCTCTCAGCACAAATGGGAAAATAGAAGATGAAATTATCGAACACGCACCGACCGCTCCCATGATTAATCATGGACAGAATTTTGAGGATGATATTTCGAGGATAAATAAGAGATTCAATTCAACAGAGGATAGATTTCAAAAAATTTACCGACCGATTAATTTCACTCTATGGCGCTCGGACATAAAAATGAATGAGGAAATGATTGGATCTCATTTTTACAATTTTGAGGATGTTCAAAAACCTAGGACAATTCTGACATCGACACCTCTACATACTACTCTCCTAGGAATGACTATGCCTCTGACTCCTAATTTCGAACATCACAACCCATGCTTATATGAAGAACACACCACATCACCACGTCACACAGAAAATACCAAAAATCGGAATATTTGAAAATCACAAAAAAATCGAAAATCTCGAAAAATACATAAAAATTGAAACTGAAGAAGATCTGAAGAATTTGGATCCTGCTGTACGGGGAAGCACTAGGAAAGAAATTGATTTTTGAACTTCCCTTTCTACAGGCCATTGAACACTTCCCCAATCTTAAAAGATTTGTAGTGGAAAAATTAACTATGAAAAAGTCAGGCAGGATTAGAACAAAGACCAAAAGACATATCTTGTCAATGACCTCCTCTTGGTGTTGAGGAGAAAAATCAAGAGCCGCATAGTGAAGCGGTTGCCCAGATTTGACTGTGAAATCAAAGACACAATTTTCACCCATGCTCGGATTGATGACGATTCACCGATCAATATCCTCCCGACCCCTGTATTCCATGAACTCAAACTCGGGCCGATCAGGAAATTACGAGAGATTGTTCAATTGGCGGACCGATCTATAAGCGGTCGAGAGGAATCATTTCTGTCATCATGAAATTCCAAGATGCTCCGCTCAAAGTAGAATTCACGATCATTGATATTGAGCATCAAGAGAATTCACCCAGTCTCCAATCATTCTCGGAAAGCCATTTCTTGGCATTGGCCAAGGCAATTATTGATTGTGAGACTCGGGAAATCAATTTCACAGTATTGGAAGCACTTAAATCTGACCTTGTCTTTGAGGACCACGGTCTTCTGAGGAAACCCACGAAGTCCCCGACAGCCGCAACCATGAAGCGGTAGAAAAGCCTACCCCGCAGCCACACCTGAGATAGCGGTTGTTGATGAGACTATTGATTTAGAGACTCTCCCCCTGCTCATTCCCAGCTGCTCTTACCATGGAGAATCAAGTACATGAATTATATGATCTGGAGACCTATGCATGGTCGCACCCTGGTCAACCTATTCTGACTACCTTGATCACATCAACTCGACACAGAAATGCTCCAACATCGAATCAATTAAGAACGAACATGCAGAGACTCTCCCCGGTATTTCAATTCCCACGGATCTCAAAATAGACAAATCCTTCTACTACGATCCTGAGATATATGCATGGTCGCACCTTGGAGCCACATTCTCTGAATACTTGGACCAAATCATCCCAAATCGAGAGTGCACCAACATTCAGAAGACCAAGAACAAACGAAAACTGACTAAGGAAAATTCCAATGGCTATTCATCTGGATACTCAAGTGAACCGACACCTTACAGAAACAAGAAAAACAGAGTGACCTTTGACCTTTCAGAAGAGGAATCAGCTGATGATCCCTCATCAGGTTCGGAAAAAGGTAGTCTACATGAGTGAAGTCTGTTCGGCAGCTCTAAAGCCATATCTTTGCAAGGACCCAAAATTCAATTCTCGTTGGACAACTCCCGTTCCGAACTACTACTCATCCAAAGTTAATGGCTCCTGTCCTCTTCAAGTACACTGGAATTATTTCATATGAGCTGACTGAGACCGGTGCTTCTGAGTATTCATCCGAGGAACAAAACCGCTTGACCCCAAGAAGGAACGAATTCTGAGAAAACAACTGAAGAAACAAAAAGACATGAAACTTGGAGTATGTCCACTTTCAAATACTATTCCTCTGAGAATAACTCTGATGATGGATATCTTTTCATCTGACTCAAACACTTCATCTATATCCATCATGATCTTTCTGAGAATGACACTGATCATAGTTGGGAATCATATGCCTCATCTCCGACTCATCATTACGATCTCCCGCCGCAGGCTCACAAGAAGATCAGCCGAAAATCGCCTTAATCATCAGCTACCCACCCTCCCTCCCGACCACATCGGTCTCCTTGTACAGCTTCTTCCTCTACTTAGGCCAATGCCTAAGTATAGGGGGGGACCGATGCCATCTGTACATACAATTCTTCTCCTATCTCCCGATCGCTCCAATTCCACCCTCCTTCCGTACTTAGCTGATCAGAGCCTAAGTATAGTGGGAACCGACACCCACCTGTCTATACTCTCCTTATTCACATATCCTGACCGCTCCATTTTCTTTGCGTTTTCACTCCCTTACGCTTAGCACGAGCTATGTCTTGCTTCTGCTTCTTGTGCTCTGAGGACACAACACTCGCTAAGTATAGGGGGGTCTGTGTATATACTTCGTATATATTTTACCCTATCTCGTACTTTCACGTAAGTCTATATGTATTTACGGGGTGGGTAGTCTAAAAAAACCCAAAAAGAAAAAAAAAGTTTTCCTACTAACACTAACCTTGCCCAAAATTTTTGAAAAAATTTGTGGCTTCTTATTTTTGCATCACGCATACACACACACACAAAAGCGTCTGCATTTCACACACCTGCATTTCATCTAGCATCGCATTCATGTGCATCTATGAAAAGTCATTAGGTTCTGAACCGAGTTTGTGTGCAGAAACTCGAGAATGGTCTGGACTTGACCTTAATCCACCTAATTTTCAGAGGAACTTCACCGAGAAATAGGATTTTGAGAGCTTCAAGTCTTTTGACTTAATTCTTTAAGTTCCACATAACAATGTGCAGCGTTTGATTCTGAGTGTCTAACCTGGTCTCTTCATTCTGAGTACAACTCTGGAATAGGGAATTAATCTCTACTCTCGCACTATGCACTTAGCTCAACTCAGACGGGATGTTGGAAGACTGTGTGAGTCTCTTTTCTGGTAGCATGGAAATCTAAAGACCGGAGTACAGGTTGAAATAAAGCTTCAGAAAAGGGATGGACAGTAGGGCACAATTTTTTCTAAGACCCCAAAAAATGTACGGAACAAAAAGATTCATATCTGTAGGGGCACAACAAGATCCTAGCAGAACCACCAAAAATTCCAAATACAAAGAAGCATTCTACCAAAATAAAATCTGACCAAAAAGGTCCAAGCTTCAAGAAACCTGCAGATATTGGTGGTGACTCGACTATACTGGCATCTTCACAAGGAGAGGTGACTACACTGACCACCCTCCAGTTCTTTTCCCCTTCTTCTATCTTCTCCCCCCAATTCGATTGTGAACACAACACGACAGACCTTAGGAAGGAAATACCTGACTCCCCGAGGACGAGTTACTGGAGAGGAGAGGAGCATGGTAGTCCGGCATTCTGGATGGGAAGAGCTAAAATCCTTCACACACATGAGTCGGTTGTTCAATGTTCATAGGGTATACTTTGGGAAGAGGATTGATCTAAGATGACTTCTGAGCCGAAACTGTGACAATGATGTGTAGAACTTGAGGGCTGTTGATTTTAAAATTCTAAGTCTCACAGAAGTTCCGCCACACTATTAATCCAAAGGTCGAGTTTAGTCTCATTTTCACCTTCAGCTCATGGTCTTGGTATGGAACCCAATCTCATTTCACCTCATGGCATTTCTTTTTGATGCTCAGGGATGAGCATGGTTTAAGTATAGGGGGATGATGAATCTCAGATTCATCACTCTAATTCTCATTTATTAAGCTCAATTCCCTCAAATCATCAGCATTTCTGCATTTATTCTGCATAATTAGCATTCATACATATTTGCATAAGATTGGCATTTTATCCATCATTTTTGCACAAAATAAGAAGCCAAAAATCCAAGCCAAAAATGACATGTAAATAGCCTAATTTCCCGGATTTTTAACTACTTCATGCTAATTCGAATGACACAAAACCACTCTACTGTGTACATATCACTAACAAGAATAAATAAAAAATACAAAAAAATCACTAACCTTGTTAAGTGGACCAAAAACCCAAACCCTAATTTTCAAGATTTCCAGACTAAAAGCCCCATATCTTCCCCATCTAGTGTCCGATTTGATCGTACTCACTTTTGAACTAATGCACATTCAATTACCTTCAAAACAAGACTAAGTTCAAGTGAATCGGAGCTCGTATGTGAAAGTTGGGTTTTGGGCCTCTTTTGTACATTGTGTATTTTAGCAGTTTTTGACACGTATTTTATGTACATATTTTCTTTATCAATAAAAATCCAGAAAAATAGATTAAGGTGTCTTTATTTATCTCTTATTTTTTCCATATTTTATCAGATTTTTATCGGATTTAAAAATGACAAAAAAATTAGAAAACCCAAAAATCTAGGCATTCTATGTACATGGGATACCCCAAAAAATCACTTCATGCATTTAATCGATTTTGATTTTGATTTGCTCATTAAAGTTGTAGATCTCTTTGAGACGAGCATTGTTCGTGAAGAAACTTTTTCGATCCGAGGTCGTTTACTATTTCTTTTTGATTTTACAAAATCTTTATTCTTGGATTTTTCTGGTGCTGACACGTGGCAGCCCCAGAGGCCGCCATGTATCAGCGTTTTTTTGGCCTTTTAATTATTGTTTTTTTTTAAATTAAAACACCCGCACGTGCTTCACACGTGCCTCACAGGCACGTGCTTTGCACGTTCCCCACTCTCATCTCACCCTCACCACGTGTCGCGTTCTCGGCCGATCGATCTCGGCCGATCGGGCGGCCGAGGAGCATCGTCTTCCCGCGCCCCCTTCTCCGTAACCTCCGCCTTTGATCTCCACCGATCGCCCCTCCTTTGACCTCGCCGCCGCTATCCTCGCAACGACCAAACCACCCCAGCTCATCTCACAACTCCCCGCCGACTGCCCTACCCTCATCCTATTTAAGAGCTTCGACCGACCCCTTCACCCTCATCCGCCGATATCGCACTTCAACGAGCTCCGGGGTGACAGACCGGGGCTCCATCTTCCCCGGCGAGATCCAGCGTCCTCCCCGACGCCGCTGCAGCCCACGGCACCTCTTCTCCGCCGCACCTGCCCGTTGCTCCGCCTTGGCGTCGAGCCCCCACTGACTTCATCGACCTTCAGCTACTCCGCCTACGTCCAGGACATCGACGACCACCAACTCCGCCTTGCGACTTCGACTTCACCTACGCAACACCTCCACCGGCCATAAATCGCAACGCAGCATGCGACCGACTCCTCCGCCTGGGCCATCCAGAAGCTAACGCCGGCCCTCCGCCTCCTCCGCACCACGACGTCACCCAGCACCGACACCTGGCATCTCCTCCTCACCAGGGAGCTCCTCCAACGCCTCCTTTGGCCGGGCCTCCCTCTGTCGCATCGCTCAGTCGTGCCGGGCTCCAGGCCCGAGACCCCCCGCATGTGATCCGCACGTGTGTGTGTGGGGGGGGGGGGCGATCTCAGCATAACGTCATCCCAGGTCATGTGCTACTCACGTGACCTCGGAGCAATTTACAAAGACACCCCCGACCAACCTCGGATTTGTAGTTCAGTATCTTCATACTAAGGGCATGTACACAGCACGTGCCCCTTGGGTATTTTGTAGAAAAAGGCCCCCTTATTATCGGTATTTACATTTCAGTCCCTCCTTTGCAGTTTTATTTTATTATTATTGCATACATACCCCTGTAATCCCCCACAGTTTTGAACCTCCATATTTCATTATTTTATTTATCTAAAAATAGCATGATGTTCTTCCTTTAATTGTCTACTGTTTGGCATATTGTGGATATTTTTGTGATTGATGGCTAATTAATAATTAATTATTCTGTGGAAATATGCATATTTTACCCAGTTGGTGCTCTGAAATTTGTATTTGATTAACCATTGCTCTAAAAAAGTCTGAAAAATCATATAGTGTAAAATTAATTGCGCTTGACATTGTGCCCAAAAAGAATTGCATTTACATGCATAGTTTATCCTGTAAAAATCATTTTGCATATTTCAGTGTTTAATTTTTAATAGGTATTAGATCTCACATTTTTGAAGTTTAGGATTTTTCTGAGATCAATCACCTAGTGATAGATCTTAGATAATTTTATTCCTTGAAAATAAATAGGTTTAGTATTTATTATAATTAAATATTGAAAATCACTCTGTTTGCATTTAAAAATTCATAAAAAAATTCATATTGCATCCAAAAATTTCAAAAAATTATAGTGCATACATTTCATCATAATTATCATCGGTCAAGTTTCATATTTTTGGACATTGTTTGATCAAAATTTACATTTTAGTCCCTAAAATAGGCCAAAAGTGCATTTTGCATCTCTTATTACATTGAAAATACCAAAAAAAGACCGTCTCGAAAACCGTACACGAACTTTGATAAACACAATTCTAGATTGTTCATTTGCCTCCTTGTGATCGACCATGGGACTTGCCCAAGTAAAATAAACATAAAACCACATTAATAAAATTAAAGAACATTTTGTGCGGTTATTTTCTTGACCGATTCCGATTGCCGCCTACAACGCAAACCAAATTTTTGGCACGAACAGATAAAAACAACATCTTTTTACACGCACGAATCCGGAACCGTCAATGATCCAAGCGACGGATCTCCTGATCTCGTCACATGAGATCCAACATCTTCTTCATGAGAGAGACGCACCGAAGGAGATGGAGATCCACGAGTAGATGATCCGGCAGCATAACGACGATGCTGCGTCGATGACGACTCTCACAATGGCTCCATGGTGGACGACCATTATAAGAGAGAGAGGCTTGGCGTGTGGAGAGAGAGAGAGAGCATTCATTATTGTGTGTCTTGAAGAGCAAGGGGTGCCTCTTCTTATACAGGATTTTGGGAGTACATGGATCCCAATCCATGGACAACACACAATCAATGGTTGAGATTGATTTGTGTTTCTTTCAATGGCTAAGATGTTATTGTAAAAATACAATAATAATTGATTTAATTTTGAATCAATTTACATTGATAAATCAACATAATTAATCTTAATTTAAATCACTTTGACTAGTCTTGGAGATAATAAGATAGAATGAGTCTATCTTCTCAAAAACTCATGAGATCTCATTATCTCGTGAGATCTCATTATCTCATGAGATCTCCAAGATTTACAATAACAATTGCTGTAAATATTTCTCACAAAAATATTTCACAATTATCTTGTGAAAAACTTCAATCAAGCCATTGAAATTATGTGAATCTCATTCACAACCCAAAACAAAATGTAATTATATTTTCAATTAATCATTCAATGTGAATCCAATTCACAGTAACAATTAATCAATAAATATAAATCATAATATACTCTCTTTAATATATTATAAATCACATTTATAATATATATGATTAATATGAATAGTGCTAACCACATTATTCATATCCGTGATAATTAAATCACATTTAATCATCTTGGATCTCTATTCTCATGTGCCCAAATAACATGAATCACATTCACATTATTCACATCTTTGATAATCAAATCATATTTAATTATCTTAGATATCTCTCCTTATAATATGAATCAAATTCATATTATATATGATAATTAAATCACATTTAATTATCAATTTTCTTGATGTTTGGATACATATATCAACAATGAAATTATCCCTGAACTCTTTCAAGGATAATGCGCTTTCTCCGCGGATACTTGGAGATAAGGACAGAGCAATTGTATTGTTCCACGTATAGTGACTTGGATATTGAGATCGCATCTCAAATCCATATCTCGGGCCTCCCATAGATGCTTGATTAAATCAAGACCGCAAATCCAATCTTCTCGTTGCATCTGAATCACATTCAGATCAATGTCCAACATTTGGACCAAGATCAGATTACTTCTCTACTGAGAGGAGTCACTAAAATCCAGACCCGTTTGATCACTCCCTAGGAATGGAAGCGTCATGGTTATACAATCGTTTATGATCACATCACCCTCAGGTATTCCCAATACCTGTACATCCTGCATACTGGAAGACTCAGAATAAACCTGAAGTTTTAGACCAACTTTATACTGTCTACTTCAGGGTTTTATCAGTAAGTTTCTCATTTGATCATTGGGAGTTGGTATCGATCATATACTTTCCAAAAGCATATATCATACCTAGGTCTTGATCATATACTTTCCAAAAGTATATATCAAACCTACAAATTCAGTCAAGCTTCCAAAGTGAGATGACCGTGCATGGAATTTGATCCTTCCCAATATCTCATGAGTGAGCTCATATCTTCTGGTTCAGTAATGAACCTGTATGATCCCTTTGAGAAATCATATTACTCATATGCCCTTGCATGCACACCAGCGTGCCGGTGTATAGACCTTGGTTAGGTCATCAACCTATTGGTCTGCTAAATGTACATACTCAGACATATAGTAACACATCTGTCTCCGGTCAGAGGATGCGTACCTGTATCGTGACAGCATACGATATAGGACTTTGGTTATCTCGATCTTGTTAAGTCAACTCTTTGACTTAACTAATCTGATACCTCCGAATCTCTATTCCTATGCAGAGGATCTGCATCAAGAGGTCAGTCAGATATCAGCCTATGTGAGAAAGGATTGCCATCTCCTACTCAGACTGGAGATCATCTCTTAGCAATCATTTGACGGTACTTGATGAGTCCTCAATCTAACTCTTTAAATATTCATCCAAGCACCGACCTCTATGATTCAATAATTAAATCAACAGCTGTGTGATCATTAAGATAGCAATGGTATATAACCCTAATTGTACTAAGGGACCTATTATGTAAATTAGTTATGCTTCATTTCAGATCAGGGAATGATATTTGCAATAACATTTATTGCATAATGGCTCGCCGTGGGCTCGCATGTCCAACAGACTCTACCAAAGGGACACCTAGTGGCTATGGAGTCACTCACTTATGTGTTGGACATTGTTACATCAAATGGAAAATTGTGTTAGATGAGTGTGTGTGTAGGGTGGGGGTGGATGGTAAGGAAGAATGATGCTCTATGACACCTACCCACCTTATATAAATAGGTGGTCTCCTCTTTTCTGCTAAAGCAACATAAAATCCCTCATGGTCGTAAGGCACATCATGCTTATTTTCTAAAGTTTTTTGTTTGAAAATGAAGTTATTTAAGAGCTACTCCGTGAAGGCTATATGGGATTTTGTTCTCCATCCAATGACGAGCATCCTTGGGAGAGTCCATGCCCTCTTCTTATATAAGGATTATTACTCCTCCACTTGTATGAGGGGCCCAGTGCCATAAGGGACCTTATGAACAATGGATAGCTAAAATAATCTTTTTTAAAAGTTGGATTCAACTCCTGAAATCTATCATTACCGGTATGTCGATCTACTTGGTTGGCGATGGAACCATTGTACCACCATGCTAGAAGTTCAAGAATTAACTCAATGTGCGTAGATTTTTTCTTGGGAACTCTGATGACACAATGTGATATGAGATTTGATTTGCCTTCCTAATAAAAGAGGGTCTTGGTTTGCATCTTTGGCATACCATAAAAGAGGTTAAGCTTGTAGGGTGGGAATGATGTCTCCGCATGTCCAATGGAGCAATTTGGGATATGTATACGTTCTAGGAGATCTTGTTTAATTGCTCATTCTAGGGTGCAATGGTGAGATCTTCTGCCTCCTTAGTGCAAAGGGCGATATTAGGGAACATGAAGCAGCTTAAACATGCAATCAATGGTTGCACTCCTTTATGGGTCCGTTTGGTTACTTGGTTACCTCGAGGTAACCCGATTTACCCTCCTCCATTCCCGTGTTGGAATTCCATCACAAATCAACGTTAGATCACATCGCATTTCTTATTCCAACCTTTTTAATCCCCATAACAATCCAAACTGCTACTATTCACAGGAGATTACCCAAAGTCATCCCATCCCCGTAACCAAACAAACCCTATGTCTTACTCCTTCATGATTATACTCCTTCGACTTATCATGTCACTTTGTAAGATCTTGTGTGCATGGTGGAACTAGTATATTTGATTGGGGGGAGGGATTACTCAAGGACCTTCTTTGATTATAATATTTCACTTGCGAAATCTCTTAAGTTTTAATATGTCACCTCCTTAAATGTATAATAAATAATGTGGTAAGATAAATGTTACAAATTCATTTAATGGTCAAGCGGTAGAGTAACAAGGTAATTGCTTTGGAGACTATGGTTTGAATCTTGCCTCCCAACAATTTATTTTTTTATATAATTTATTCAATCACTCCATATTATTAAAGTTATAAGTATAATTTGATACAAAATTGCATTCAAGCTATTTATCTCTCCTAATGTTTCTAACACTCCTTGTAAATGAAATAAATTTTATTTTTCCTTCAAAATTTCACTTGATATTTTAGCTTTTGGGATGAATTTAGAGAGGCTTAAATTATTAGATTAATTCAAATTTAAAAATTACCATTGAAAATGATAATCTACAATGGGTGTTGGACCTATGAAAGCACCCGAGGATGGGACGTCGACCGTGGAGTCGACCCTATTGTCTAATATGATGACGACTTCTATGAAGACTAGGGTTCTAGGCAAGGATGAACGCATCTACACAAATATACCGAAAGACGGTTGTGGGTGTAGACTCATACCACAACCTCTTCCATCCGTTATAGGTATATGCTTCTCTGTGTAGTTAGGGCAGTTTAGATGATCAAAACCACCCTAAAAACCTAAAAAATCAGACTGAACAATAAATCAAATCGCTCTTGATACCAATTTCTAAGCGTCAACGGGCGATGATGGTGACCTCTAGGGCACCACAAGAATTGTCGATAACCCCTGAGGCTATGGGCGACAATAGAGACCCCCTTTGGACGGTGGAGAGTCACCGCTAAACAAAAAAGATGGGGTGTGGCGGCGGGGGCATCAGGTGACTGTTGCTGCTGCGGCTACACATGTTGGTGACGACGATAGGTGGCTGCTGCGACTGAGAGAGGAGACGTCCCCTAGGGCTTAGGTGGGGAAGGGGCAGTTAGGGCATATGCTCCGGTCTAGGTAATAACATATTTAAATTGTAAGTTTATCTAAATTGAAAAAAAAGTTCATTTTAAATATTAACTCTATTAAAAATATCATTTGAAAATAAATTTTTTTCCATATTTGAGCATACATGATAGGTATATACTTGCCCCCTGCTTGATAAAAATCCCGGTTTCACCGCTACTTGTGTGCCTATCGTCACTTGAGCCGTGGAAGCTTGGGCAAGTAGACTTGCCCAAAACACTCTCATGGCCTTTTCGACTCGTCTTGAACAATCTCCCAACTAAGGATCATCTCGTCAAGATTGAATTATGCTTATTATGCTCATTCCAAAATACCTCCTTTGTACCAGTAATACCAGAGCTAGATATTATATTATTTTTAGATGCCTCGTCTATTGGAAAGTGTGGAAGAATGCTTGCACATCACATGCATTCCCACCACCATTGCTCACATATTGTTATTACCAATATCAACGAGATCAAGTGGCTTCAAGGACTTTCAATCCCAAAAAGGACGAAAATGGTAGTGGCTCCTGCAGATGTAGTGTGAAGGATTTAGCAATGACGAACTTCAAAGGTTAAATATTATATGTCAAACGAATATAAAAATGTCTTAGACTTATTGTACAAGACAATGACCACTTGATTTTCATTATTTCTATAGCTATGTTTACCTCAATAATCTAATATTCTAACTCCTCACTTGTTTCTGCAGTTATGTTTACCTTAATAATCTAATGTCCTAACTCCTCTCAATCCCATCTTTTGATAGTATAGAATGAAAAAGGGCACTTACGATCAGAATATATAATAAACAAATAAATTCAAGTAATGTTCAAATAAATTCAAGTAGTGTTTTCCTGCCCAAAGGAAAAAGGGGGCTTATAAAACCCTTAACCCAACACAAACAGCTCCCGGCGCCAAAGTCCACCGTAGGCAAGAAACCCCGAAGGCGAAAGATGACCTCGGAGATCCCCGAAAACGCGAACGAACGTAAGAATCCCGATGCCCAATCTTCTCGTATTCACGGGTACATCTGTTCCAATATAGAAAGATCTAATCTTTTTGTTGTTTTGGTATGTGGGTCGTTTCCAGATTGCCCAGGCCCTCAATCCGAGTCTGCAGGCAAGTCAGATGCTTGCCAGGGATGTCCTAACCAGGAGGCTTGCGCCACCGCGCCCAAAGGACCCGATCCAGGTGATTGAATTGGTCTAATCTCTGTTACTTGAAAGTGATGTGTAGGTTTTCCCCTTTTCTTCCAGTTGAATAGATTGGCCCAGCTGTGATCACTGCATATCCAACCTTGCGTGTTCCAATCTGTAGTTTTGTTTGCTTTGGGTACAATACATAGGTTTTTATGTTATATTCTTGAAGGGAATTCGTTGGATTTTTGGGGTCTTATCTCCAATCCTAAAAAAACAGGAATTTTTTTATACTTTGTGGATGGCCTCTGACATTTAAAGACAGGCTATGGATTCAGAAGGGTTTGAATAATCTCAGGTTGATTCCTTGCGACTTCTTGTTAAAAAGTTGGATGTCAACTGAAAAAGTTATTTTGATGCTATAATATGGGAATTACGTCAAATACCATTATCTTAGGATGAATAAAAGCATGTATTGTAGAATTTCGTCTGTAAATTTTTGGAACAATTAAAATTGAGTTCGACTGAGGAGAAGTATTTAGGTCCTTAACTTAGTCAAAAGATTTTTTAGATGAGTTTGATTAAGTTTTCGTTGGAGGAGATGTTTGGCCATGCTGTGATGCTTAAAAATAATTTGTCTAAAAAATGGATAGTTAAATATTATTACTGGTGGAAGGGATCTTTGGAGTGTCTAGATGTTGACATATGGAGATGCTTTAGCCTTTGGTGATAGGTAGATAAATACAGTTGGAATTTTGAAGATTATATAATTATATTGATGAGGTTGTTGGATTAAGGGCTTGGACGTATGCTCAAGAATGTCCAGGGATATAAACAGGCTCGTAAATCTGCCTATGGCAAGGGCCATGAGGCTTTGCATTTGTGAGCCTGTCCAAGCTTTTGTGAAGGACATGGCTGTGTTAAGTAGCTGATTTGAATGAAAAATTGTTTGAGTTTTACTATTCAGTTAGATCACACTGGGACATCCATATCTAGCTGAGGTCGCCGAGATTCAGTTAGATCATACTGGGACATTTATATCTAGCTGAGGTCGTCGATACCGAATTTGCAATACCTTTGTGGGGTAGGATTTGTATTTGAGGATGCAGATGTCCTAAAAGGTTCAGGTATTGCAAATGAGGTCTTGGCGGGCTCTTCCTTCCTAGGGGCGTCGATGGCTGATGTCTCTCAACGGTGAATTTCTTCAAGGTTTGTTGTACCTTTTGCGTTAGGTTAGGAGGCGTGCGTTGTTGGGCTCCCGTGTCCCCCCTGCCTTCTGGGTTTCGGTCACCATTTCGGTGAGCGACTGAAACGAAATTTCGGTCATTTTTGTACTAGGGCCCCAATATTTCAGTCTATTTGGCCATTTTGGTCCAAATTTCAGTAACCCATCGAAATTGAATTTCGACCGAAATTCGGTCGAATTTTGCTGAAATTTGAGGCCATGATGGATACTTACTGATAGATGCAAAGAAAATGGTCCAGCTCGGATGCAGTGAAAATGGCTGAGGTAGTTCTGGAGGGTCCTCATTCAGATAAACTCGGGAGGTCTTTGCTTTAAGGGGTTAATCTAGGTGGCATGAGACGAGATGGATGGCGAGATGATCTGCAAGGGGTTTGTAAAAAAAATGAGGTGTATTTTGCAGATGGCTTGTCTCTAGGATCTAAATGAAGACTGTAACAGGGAAAGTGTTGGGCATACAAGACCCCGAGAAGAGGATGATGGTGGGTCCCTTGTTGTCGCAGTGGTCCAGACATAATGCTTCTACATGAGCCAAAATTGGAAGGTACAAATGCCCATACATGTAAAGGGGGCAAGCTGTAAAGTTGTGTTGTGAACTGAATGGGAATGTTTGGGAATATTTTGGTTAGTTGGTCCTTTGACATGGAGTATTTTCATTTCGGGAAATAATGCTAACTGTGTGGTTCAAGAGAAGAAAAAATGATTTCTTTTTTGCGCGATGTGCGATTTATGGTCTGACAGACTTATCTAATATCCATCTCTGTTCTGGTCTACCTTGTGTCTTATTTAGCTCCTAATTATAAAGATAATGATTATGCTTCCCGTCGACATTTTTCATGTCTAACTCGTCAAAGAAAAAACACCCTTTTTGTCTTTCTAGAGTGGACTGCGAGGATGATGGTGATTGGTTGCCATCCTTGTATATGCATCTTAAGTAAAAAGTTGTCAAATCTTTACCTTATGTAATTACTATTTTTCTCTAAATAACTACAATTGAGTCATAGAACTATATAATTGTGCCTGTATGTATGCTATCTCGAGTACTCTTTGGCAATCTTGCATCAAAGTGCCTTGAATGTAGTGAGGTAAAAGGAACTTTGGAATTGTCGGAGAAAAAAATGATTTGCTTATTCAATACTGAAACTCGAACCCTTCATTTATAGGATACCAGTGTTGTCTAAAATCTAAATTGCAATAGAGTCCAAGTAAAAATAGGAAAACGTGCGAGAGGTATATGAAATAAAATAACTAATAACATTTCCTGTCAAGGTTGAGCATAGATTTCGATCATGCATGGCTTGTCAGATTGAAAGTCATGATGCTTTCTTTTGGTATAGAAGTTGAAGCTCAGAGGGGTACCTATATTTCCTTCTGTTTGATTGCACGGTTACTCCAGAGCAACATACCTGATTTCTATTGAATATAGAGGGTTACTCCAGGAGTAAATCAACAACATTGCGAATAGTATTGTTGGGAAAACTGAATGACTTGGTATTCATAGGATCTCTGGGCTCTCTTATATAGGAGAAAAGCCCTTGGGTATTGTGGAGAAGAGAGACAGAATGGGATATCTATTCCATAGGGCTAGGGTCTCTTATATAGAGAGAAAACCCTAGAGAGTACAAGAGGAAAAATACATAAATATCCCCGAGGGGTTACGGAACCCGAAGGGTTAAGGGTTACGGAACCCGAAGGGTTAAGGGTTACGGAACCCGAAAGGTTACAACTATAATTGTAATGTAATAATTCTAACACTCCCCCTCAAGTTGGAGCATATCTGTCGATCATGCCCAACTTGGATACTAAGTACATTAGGCACTTCCTTGGAAGAGCCTTTGTGAGGATGTCTGCAAGTTGAAGTTCAGTGGAGATGTGTGGAGTGCTGATTCGTCCTTCTCGTACTGCATCACAAATAAAATGGCAATCAACTTCAATGTGTTTTGTCCGCTCATGGAAAAATGGATTGGTGGCGATGTACGTGGCAGACTTGTTGTCGCAGTATAAGGGTACAGGAGTGGCGACTGACATGCCAAGTTCTGTTAGGAAAGTAACAAGCCATGTGATCTCACACGTGGCCTGAGCCATTGCCGTGTATTCTGCTTCCGCACCAGATCTGGATACCACTGTCTGCTTCTTGCTTCACCAAGTGACAAGGTTATCCCCAACAAACATGGCGTATCCTGTAGTGGATCGGCGGTCCTCAGGAGAGCTAGCATAGTCAAAATCTGTATAGGCGGAGATATTAGTGTGTCCATTCACCCCATAGAAAAGTCCACGTCCGGGAGATTCCTTCAAATATCGAAGGATCAAAAGAACATCCTGCCAGTGACTGTAAAGAGGCTTCTCCGTTTATTGACTGGCTCTGCTCACAACATATGATATATCTGGCCTGGTAACAGTGAGATAGAGTAATTTTCCCACTAAGCTTCTGTATCGTGTTGCATCCTCAAATGCTGGATCAGTAGATGCTGAATATTTTCCCACTTCTACAGGGATGCCAGATGGCTTGCAAGTTGCATCCAAGAAGTCCTGTCTCAGTCAGAATATCGAGGCAATACTTTCTCTGTGAAAGATGGAGCCCCTCTGTAATGCGTATTACTTCGATACCAAGACAATAACGAAGTTGGTTGAGATCTTTCATGACAAAGACCTTCTGGAGGAAGGCCTTGGTCTCCTGAATACCATCTACATCATCTCCTGTGATAACCATATCATCAACATAGACAGCATGGATGATCGTGCCAGTAGACTGTCGTTTAACAAAGACAGAGTAGTCAGATGTTGTCCTCTGAAAACCAAGTGTGTGTTGATCTCCGTAGTGAGCCTGTCAAACCATGCTCTTGGGCTCTGCTTCAGGCCATAAATAGCCTTGCGTGGTCGACATACATGCTCCCCCTCGACTACATACCCCGACGGTTGCATCATGTATACCTCCCCCTCAAGATCACCATAAAGAAAGGCGTTCTTCACATCAAGTTGATAAATGGGCCAAGCCTTGTTGGCAGCAACAGAAAGAATGGTACTTATCGACCTCATTCTGGCAACAAGCGAGAAGGTCTCAAAATAATCAACTCCAAAGGTTTGTGTAAAACCTTTGGCAACAAGTATGGCTTTCAACCTGTCAATAGAACCATCAGGAGACTGTTTGGTCGTGAAGACCTATAGACATGCTACAGGGCGAACTCCCGGGGGGCACGGCACAAGATCCCACGTACCCTGGGAGGTAAGTGCATCCATCTCCTCATCCATGGCCTGTCGCCAACCTTGATCTTGCATTGCACTGAAATGATCTCTTGGAACGGTAATAGCATTAAGAGCATATGCAAATCTCTTGTCACAACTAGATAAACCATCTCTAGAAGTAAAATGTGACATGGGGTGATACGTACATTTCTTTTATTGCTTGCGTAGAGCTATAGGAAGCTCCCCAGGTACATCCGGGACAACAGTGGTGGGAGCACTCGAAGTGGTCATATCATCCTGCATAAAAGGGACATGCAAAGGTACAAACACTGGTGTAGAAGGTATAGAGGTACGCTGACGAGTATAGATGATTGGTGGAGGAGGGAGGTCCAGAGGAATGTCATATACAGTCTGTGTGAAATAACTTGTTTGCTCAGAGAAGGTGACATCAGCAGATACATAGTATCTACGTCCAACAGGATCATAGCAACGATAGCCTTTCTGGGTACGAGAGTACCCAAGAAAGGCGCATTTGATGGCACGAGAGGATAATTTGTCAGTTGCATGAAAGTTATGAACAAAGGCAATACAACTAAAAATTCGCAGAGGTATAGGAAAAGGAGACTCGGTAGGATAAAGTAAGGAAAATGGAGTTTCCCCTTTGAGAACTGATAAAGGAACACGGTTGATGAGATACACTGCAGTAAGGATAGCATCTCTCCAGTATTGTTTAGGAACACTCATTTGACTAAGAAGAGATCTGGCAACATTTAGCAAGTGTCGGAGTTTCCTCTCAGCTATACCATTCTGTTGTGAGGTATATGGACATGATGTTTGGTGAACAGTTTCCTGGGATGCAAAGAAAGAGGTCAAGTCATGTTGGGTTAATTAAAGAACATTGTCGGTACAAATGATCTTAACAATGCTAGAAAAGTAAGTTTTAACATATTGAAAGGAATTTCTGACAATCTGATTAATCTCCGAACACTCCTTTATTAGATAGACCCAAGAAGATCGACTATAATCATCAACGAAAACTATAAAGTAGTGATGACCACTTAATGTGCGGATCGGACAAGGTCCCCAAACATCACAGTGAACAAGATGAAAAGCAGCAGTACTACGAGACTCAGTACGAACAGGAAACGAAGTTCTATGGTGTTTCCCGAACTCACATGCCTCGTACTGAAAGGGCTTCAGATCAGAGAGTTTAGGAAACATCATGGAAATGGCCTTGGCAGAGGGATGTCCAAGGCGCCGATGCCATAGGAGCGGATCTTCGGAGATAGATACAACACCGACAAAATTGGAGTCTGAGGGTATGTCAAGGTAATATAGGCCGTTCTTCTCATGACCCCACCAAAAATCTGCCTCGTCCGAATATCCTGAAAATAACAACAAGACTCATCAAATATCACACGACAATGAAGCTCTACACAAAGCTTGTGATCTGACAACAAGCTAAAAGGAAAATCAGGAGCACAATGAACCCCCGAAAGTCGGAGTTTGGAAGAGAATTCCATAGTTCCGACAGTAGTAATCTATGATTAAGTCCCATTAGCGATTCGAACTGACTTCACAGAGGTAGATGGTATGGAAGAGGTGAGCAGACTACCTTCTCCAGTGAGATGAGTAGAGGCGCCAGAATCAATAATCCAAGCTGGAGTAGAAGTGATAGCAGAGTTGGCTATTGTACCTGAAGGAGTGACCAGAGCAGCAGTTGTAGTGTTACTAGTTGTGGTAGGCCCTGGAGTCTGAAGGATCTGCACTAGGCGGGAGTAATCTGCATCATTAAGATGAACAATCTTGCCACTGGAGGTAGGCGATGCTTCTTCCACATCATATGCATCCTCATAAGCATTATTGGTGTGATAAGAAGGTACGCCAAACTTCTGCCAGCATCGTTCAGCCGGGTGGTTCCACCTACCACAGTGAGTGCATGGGGCAGTAGAGTCTCGCCCACGATCATGACCAAAGTCACGGCCTCGTCCATATTCCCGTCCACGGCCACGACTTGGATCGCGACCGCGTCCGCCTCGCAAGCCGTATCTGCCTCCTCGCCCAGATGAGGCGATGTGTGCAAAGTTCTCTGTTGAAGGTAAGACAGGAGGCCATGCAGCGGATGTCTCGAGCTCCTCAAGTCGGCCAAAGATGGCCTTCATTGTTGGCAGTGTGTCTGATATAAGAAATTGCTCCTTCGCTGCATGGTACCTAGAATGCAGGCCATCAAGGAAGCGGTATACCTGCCAGTCAGAACGCTCTTGTATTTGTTTGGTGCAACATGAGGGCTGGAATATTGCAAGCTCCTCATACAGACTGGATAGATACCTGTAGTACTCGATGAGGGTGGAATCACCTGAGATGCCGACCAGATTTGCCTGTAAATATCTGCAAGGCGTGACTTCATCTTCTTCTGGGAGTATGTTTGCTCGAGATCCTCCTACATTTCCTTGGCCGTATTTTTGTAAAGAAGATTTAAGGCAATACGAGCCTCAACACTGTTGGTCATTCAGTTGATAACCAAATAGTTATCAGTCTGCCAGTTGTCGTACTCTTTGTCCTTTTCATTTAAAGGATCTTTAGTCAAAATGTAGAGTTTCCTCTGACCACCAATGAATACCATAAAAGATCGAGACCATAGCACGTAATTTTCTGTGCCCTTGAGTTTGATAGTAGTACCTTGTGCCATAATATTTGTGGCCAAGGGCTTTGTCTCGGTAGAAGAAGGCGCCATGGTGGTCTTAAAATAGAAAGACGATCCTGTGATCAACTAATGATGCATATAAGAGCTAAAAAAATGCCCTAAAACTCACGTTTGCCCTTGACGAAGCGATCCGTGATGAGTTTTGGATCTCCAAAGAGTCCTACGGTACCCGTGGAGGATAGCTGTGGGACTGACGACCTTCGTAGGAGGTCCTGAAAGCGTCGGGTAGCGCTAGTGGGAGGGCTGCTGCACTGGAGGCGATTGGAGGGCCTTGCGCCGGGCCCTAATTCAGGGAAGAGGGCCCATGCAGGCTTTTGCGAGGCTTGAAGGTGGCGGTGGGGATTTTAGATCAGAACCCGGTCTAGGACCGTTGCTCTGATACCATGTGGAGAAGAGAGACAGAATGGAATATCTATTCCATAGGGCTAGGGTCTCTTATATAGAGAGAAAACCCTAGAGAGTACAAGAGGAAAAATACATAAATACCCCTGAGGGGTTACAGAACCCGAAGGGTTAAAGGTTACGGACCCCGAAGGGTTAAGGGTTACAGAACCCGAAAGGTTACAACTATAATTGTAATATAATAATTCTAATAGGTATATAACACGATAGGTACATGAAGAAATGAAAATACATAAATAACACCAAAATATAATAATAATCTCAATACTCGAGCATCAAAAAAAAATCTCAATACTCCCCCTCAAGCTGGAGCATATATGTCTATCATGCTCAGCTTGGAACAACATCTTTGGAAAGGGTCTCCAGTAAGTGATGTGGTGAATATATCTGCAGCCTTATCTTCAGTAGAAACATGAGGTAGATATGAGACCCTTCTGAATCACGTCTCTTGTATAGTGGAAATCCACTTCTTTATGCTTTGTACGCTCATGGAATGCATGATCATTTGCAATAAATAATGTTGCCTGATTATCACATAGAAGTTGCATAGGAAGAGGTACATCAACAACAAGATCAGTTAGAACAGACTTGATCCACATCATCTCTGTGCATCCCTAAGCCATGGCCCTGTATTCAGACTCTGCATTAGATCTGGCAACTATAGTCCGCTTCTTGCTTTTCCATGACACGAGTAATTTGCCAACAAATATAACAAACCCAGAAGTGGACTTCCTGTCCCTAGGGCATCTTGCGTAATCTGCATCTGTACACGCTGTGATGTCAAGAGACGCGCTTCTGCTGAATAAAAGACCAGTACCTGGTGAAGACTTCAGATATCTCAAAATCATATAAACAACATCCATATGTACCTTCCTGAGCTGCTCCATGAACTGACTCACCTTGGTAACAACAAAGCATATATCTGGCCTGGTGATGGTAGCATATAGGAGCTTCCGTACTAGTTCCTTGTATCTCCTCTTATCTATCTCCTTAGTATCATCATCATATAATCTCATACTTGGATCCATAGGAGTAGTAGCAGGCTTGCACCATGTTATACCTGTCTCTAATAGAAGATTGGTAACAAACTTCCTTTGAGTTATCACAAGACCATGCTAGTTCTTGGCGAATTCTAATCCAAGGTAATATCTGAGATTGCCAAGATCCTTGGTCACAAACTGCTGACCTAGGAACTCTTTGGCTGCTTGAATGCCCTGCTCATCATCACCAGTAACAATAATATCATCAACATAGACAAGATAGCAATTGTACCTCTTTGTGTCCTCTGAACAAAAAGTGAGTGATCCGTAGTGGACCGAGCAAATCTCTGATGCTCTATCAACTCTGAAAGCTTATGGTACCAAGCTATAGGACTCTGCTTCATGCCTTAAATCGCCTTATGGAGCCTACATACCTTTTGAGATTCCCCCTCAGCAGAAAACCCTGGTGGCTACTGCATATAAACTTCCTCATGTAAATCTCCATATAGAAATGCATTCTTCACATCAAGCTGATAAAGAGGCTATTCACATGAAACAACTACTGATAGGAGAATGTGTAATGTTGAGTGTCTGGCCACTGGAGAGAAGGTGTCCTGATAATCCACCCCATAAGTCTGGGTGAATCCACATGCTACAAGCCTTGCCTTGTAGTGATCCACACTGCCATCCGCTAGCTGCTTCACCGTAAATATCCATTTGCACCGCACAACAGATGCACCTGGAGGGGTAGAAACAACACTCCAAGTACCACGAGACTGCAAAGCGGCCATCTCTTCTTCCATGGCAAGTCGCCAACTGCTATCCTGTATGGCCTCCTGATATGTTCGTGGTATAGTAATGGCTGAGAGGCCCATAACAAACTTCATGTATTCCTCTGAAAGATGGTCCAAGGAAACATGCATAGCTAGAAGGTGCATAGCACCGTTGCGACAGGGCTTCCTCAAGGCAACAGGTACATCGAGGTCATCAGCCTATCTGTTCTCTGCTATCAGATTCTCATGTGCATTATCCCATGGATCAAGCATAGCACCAGTGCCATCAGTAGAAACAATGTCTTCACTACATACCTGGGGCGTGCTGGATGACTGGGAGGGCTCAGGAGCAGAGGGGCGAGTAGAGGACATGCGAATGTAAAAATGAGGTAAGAACTGAGTCATGGTAGACGGAGGTGGATGGGGAGGTGGAGGAGGTGGAGGTGATTGAGACTCATCATGAGGACTTGTTGGTGGAGTATCGGAGGTGGAGGAATGAAGATATCCTTACCAGAGTCAGCATTAGACAACTTGTCACCTGTAGGATAAAAATACAGAATAGACTCAAAATGTGACATATGCACTCACATAATATTTTCTTCTAACAGGATCAAAATATCGATACCCTTTTTGGGTACGAGAATAGCCAACGAACACACATTTGACAACTCTAGGAGAGAGCTTGTCACGAGTCACGACCATGAGTAAAATTGTGGATAAAAGCCACAGATCCAAAGACTCTGGAGGTAAGTGAGTCCTTTTTCGGAACACAATCAAGAAAGGAACTTTTTCTCCAAGCATAGTGGACGACATGCTGTTCGCCAAGTAACATGCAGTAAGAACCGCATCACTCCAGAAAGAATGAAGAGCTCGACTCTGAATCAAAAGAGTCCTTGTAACATCCAAAAGATGTTGGTGTTTGCGTTCAACAATATTGTTCTGCTGTGAAGTGTAAGTGTTAGAAAATAGGAAGCGGAAGCGAAACATGAAAAAGATAAAGAACAATAAGAACCACGGGATTTAACGTGGAACCCTACTCCCTAAGGAGCATGATGAAACCACGGGAGAAGCCCTCAAAGGGGCATATGCTTCATTGCTTTTTCTCATCTGATACAGGAGGTCTGGGGCTCCTTATATAGCCTCCACAGAGCCTCCAAGTCCCACCACTGTTAGATGTGGGACTAAACACTAGGAAGGGGTAAATGGATCATGGAGAGATCCATTTACCCTCCTACAACTCATATGGCGCACAACCAAATACTCCAACACTCCCACCCTCAAGCTGGAGCATGCAATGCTCAGCTTGGACAAACAAACAGAAAGAAACTCAGCTCACGCTACATGACACTACGAACAATATCAACCCAACGTGCATAACTGTTGCTGTCGAGGACGTTGCTTCTCATGCCGTGCAGGTGAGGAGGACGAACGGGCTGGAGTGTGAGTCTGCTGAATCTCCTTGTCGGAGAGCATGTGCTCTGAACTGCGCATGTCAGAATCACTGCAACTGGAATTGAGTCTCCTCGTCGGAGTACTCAGGCCCGCCACAACATGTGGACAACAGCTCCTTCTCTGAAAAAGGGCCGAACTGAAAGAGGCCACGGAAGTGCAATCCCGTCGGAGTCCACGGTCGCCAGAGAATGGAGTATGAAAGAAGTCTCCTCATCGGAGAACTGGGTCTCTCCCATCTGGCTCAGAGAATGGTACACTACTCTGGAGTACCTATGATACAACATGAAAATCCTTGCCCACATGGCATAGAGAATGGTCCTCTACTCTGGAGTCTCTATGGCTCACATGAAAACTCTGGCCTAACAACACAAGAAGAATGATGGGGACCACGAAACTGAAGACCGCGCACTTGTGCATGTTTGAACTGCAGACACAGAACAACGATCGTTGAGTCTAAAACCGAACTGTAAAGTCTGATCATTTGGCTGGTCTGGAGATTGACATCTGAATCTGGATCAAGACCTGTGATTCTACATATATACTCCCCCTTTCTCCCATACTTGTCGGAAAATTGACATCGACCAGTTGGGAGAATACATGATAATATGGGAAAAAAACACAACCAAATAAGCCGATTACAAATTTTTCCGGCTTCTCAAAACATGGATAACAATTGGCCTTTCATTTTTTTTTCCGGCCTGCATTTTTTAATAAGCTGTGACAACATTTTTTACGGCTTTTTTTCGAACATTTTTTTAAATTGCGTACGAATTTTTTTTGTACGCGCCCTCCTTTTTTTTAAACTCTCTTCTCTTTTTTTTTAATATTGGGCTCAATCAAATCTCCTCACTCACTCCCTCTCTCTCTCTCTCTTTTTAAATGAACCAGCGGCCCACCTCATACATTTACAATACAAATTTTTTTAAATAGTGGGCCATCGGGCCCTTCTTCTGGGCGTCACTAGGGTTCCCAAACTGGGAACCCTCTCTATCTCAAAAGCCGCTGTATGGGGAAACTTTGTCTTGTGCGTCGCCTACAAAGAATCGGGAGGAGGGAGCGCCTCCTTGGAGTTAGTGGCCTGCTCACGGCTTGGAGGAGATCAAAGGGAGGTGCTTATTTGATTCCTGCTGTCGACGCCAATGGGGCTTGCAGGAGGTGTCGTGAGGGCACCACGCGGGGCTGGATGTCGCCTGGTGCCGCTGCGGAAGAGGAGCGCGATGCCTCCGCCTGGAATGCATTGAACGCGATGCCTGCGCCTGGGAGGAGAGATGGAGTCGGGGAAGCATCGGAGCCGCGTCGTGAAGGAGCAGGGGGTGCTTGAATGATCCACTTGGAGGTCCCCTGCGTGAATGATCTGGATGTAGCAAGGTAGAACACGAGGTATCGTGCCGCCTCGCGCCTGGAATCGCTGTTGTGCCCTGGGGAGTGCATGGGACGCCTGAATGTTGCACCGCTGCATCGCGGTGCTTCATCGACCATTTTTTTTCCGCGCGCATGAGGTTGCGTGCAGGACCTCGCTGCCAGGAGTTTCGCTGCCAACGATTCTCTATCTAGAGGGATAACTCAGATCTCGCTCATGTGCGAGATAAGAGACAGGAGAATACTTCTCGCCTCCGATTATGTACAGACTGGAGGTCGACGTCGCCTCCTGGGGACTCTTGAGATGCGAGCAGAAATGAGGGTTTCATTCTGAAACACTAGAACTTGAAAGAACAACATCAGATCTGGAACTTGATAATTTTAATAATACTCCAACTTTAAACAATCGAAGAACTGAATACTCGAATCTCGAAAAGAATACAAACAAGGAACTTGAAATCCTCGAGAATCTACCCGCTCTGATACCATGTTAGAAAATAGGAAGCGGAAGCGAAACATGGAAAAGATAAAGAACAATAAGAACAACGGGATTTAACGTGGAACCCTACTCCCTAAGGAGAGGGATGAAACCACGTGAGAAGCTCTCAAAGGGGCATATGCTTCATTGCTTTTTCTCATCTGATACAGGAGATCTGGGGCTCCTTATATAGCCTCCACTGAGCCTCAAAGTCCCACCACTGGTAAATGTGAGACTAAACACTGGGAAGGGGTAAATGGATCCTGGAGAGATCCATTAACCCTCCTACAACTCATATGGCACACGACCAAATACTCCAACAGTATGTACACGAAGTTTGATGAACACCAATAGATCTGAGGAAGTCCGATAACTGTAAAGTAGAAAACATCAAGGCATTGTCAGTGCGAGTAAATTTTACATTAACAGAAAAAATGTTTTTAATCTCAATAAGGAAAGATTTGATAACAGGACCAGCTTCATACTTATTCTTCATCAGAAAATACCCAAGATAATTTAGAATAATCATCTACAACGATCATATAAAATCGATGTCCATGATGATCAGAAACGCGACTAGGACCCTAGATATCAAAGTGAACCAACTCAAACAACTGACCACTGCGACGACTCTGACGACTTGGAAAAGAGGAAC
This sequence comes from Ottelia alismoides, assembly GCA_037367405.1. Classification (NCBI taxonomy): domain Eukaryota; kingdom Viridiplantae; phylum Streptophyta; class Magnoliopsida; order Alismatales; family Hydrocharitaceae; genus Ottelia; species Ottelia alismoides. The sequence continues at coordinate 422,530 of JAZKJV010005881.1, read as the reverse complement.
GATGGTGCTTCCCAAGCTGACACGCCTCACACTCCAGACTAGTATGAGTAGAGATATGCAGGAGGACATGACACAGCTTCTGCAGAGGAAGGTGTCCATAACGAAGATGCCATAGAAATGGAGAGATAGGTCTAGAAGGGATAGTAGCAGCCCCTTCACAAGGAGGCTGGACAAGTCTGTAAAGTCCCCTCTGCTCACAGCCACATCCAATCACCTTCCCATGAGTATGTCCTGAAACACAAGAGAAGAAGGATCAAATATGGCACGACAATGTCATTCTTTTGTAATCTGGCTAATAGATAAAAGATTCATCTGAAATGCTTTAGCATGTAAGACATTTTGTAGAGGCATTGAGGGATCTAGAACAATCTCCTCCCTGTCCAACAATGGGTAGATGAACCCCATTGGCAATCACCACTGATCTACTCGGAGGGATAGACTTGTAAGAAGTAAACTGTGCTCGATCGCCACACATATGATGAGTTGCTCCAGAGTCCATGATCCAGTCAGACAAATCTGAACTGCTGCTACTAGGGAGAGCATAAGCAATACCTGACAAGCTATAAGAGGCTTTAGCAATATGTGCGACATCTGAAGAACTTGCAGATGAAGTAGTCGGAGTAGTCATCATCTCTCGTAGCCCGGAAACAATATCATTAAAGCGTGTATCATGAGCCGAAGCAGGTGTAGAAGTAGGCTCTGTCTACTCAGCAACTCGGGCGGAGGCTGGATACCCATTCTTCTGATAGCATGTCTCCTCAGAATGACCAGGACGGTGGCAATGTGAACATGGACCTCGCCGACGACCTACTCCTCGACCACGTGGTCCCCGACCATGGAACTACGAAGTACTCCCTCTGCCACGAGAGGCTGCCATAGCAGAAGGAATCTGAGCCACAGTAGTAGAGGATGTAGTAATTCTGCCCAGTCTCTTGTAAACCTCCTCCATTGGAGGTATCGTCTCTCCAGTAAGAAGTTGAGTATGTGCTGCATCGTACTTAGAGTCTAGAGATGACAAAAATACTCCCGTCATAGTTGCATTCCGATACGACTGTTGTTGCTCAGTGCTCGTAGTAATAGGCATGAAGCTATGCAGATGCTCAAACATGCCTCTAAGATCCGAGAAGTGTGCATGGAGAGGTCGACCATTCTGCTTGGTTGAAAAAATATCAAACTGTGTTGGAAGAAAAGAGATGATTGTTTATTCCAGAGAACCCTAGGCTCTCTTATATAGAGAAAGCTTACAGGTAAATTACATAAGATGGACAAAGTAAACTAAACATAACAGAAAAGATACACATAGTCTATAAATATCTCTACACTCCCCTTTAAGATGGAGCATAGATGTCAATCATGCTTAGCTTGGAAGAACACTTCTAGAACGGCCCTCTGAGCAATGGCTTGGTAAAGATGTCTACAGTCTGCTCTCCTAAACTGACATGAGAAGTAGAAATCAAGCTTTTTTGAATCATATCTCTACTATAGTGGCAATCCACCTCAATATGTTTTGTTCTTTCATGAAATGCATGATTATTAGCAATGAATAACGCTGCTTGATTGTCACATTGCAGTTGCATGGGCAGAGGTACATCTATATGTAAATCTTCTAACACAGCTCGAACCCACATCATCTATGTACTTGCTTGTGCCGTGGCCCTGTACTCAGATTCAACACTAGATCTAGCCATCACTGTTTGTTTCTTGCTTTTCCAAGAAATCAAAGAACTGCCAACAAATACTGCAAAACCTGAAGCAGACTTCCGATCCTTAGCACATCCCGCATAATCCACATCAGCACATGTAGAAATAGAGATATTCGTTTCTTTCCTGAATAGTAGTCCTGCACCTGGAGACGACTCTAGATATCTCAGTATCATGTATATGACATCCGTATGTACTTGTCTGGGTTGTTCCATGAACTGACTCGCCCGACTCACTGCAAAAGCGATGTCAGGTCTTGTGATAGTAATATAGAGAAGCTTTCCCACCATCTCTCTATATCTTCTCCTGTCAACCTCATCTGTATCATCATCATATAACTTCATGCTAGGATCCATAGGAGTAGTCGAGGGTCGACAGCCGATCATGCCCGTCTCAGCATGTCTACTTCCTTTGGGTCATAGCAAGACCCTGCACATTCCTAGCAAATTCCAACTCCAGAAAATATCGTAGGGTACCAAGACCCTTAGTAACAAACTGATGACCTAGGAACGCTTTTGCCATCTTTATCCCCTGCATATCGTCTCCCGTAATAAGTACATCGTCAACATACACCATGATAACGACAATACCTCTGGGAGTCTTCTGAACAAACAAAGAATGTTCCGCATTTGATCTTTTGAACCCTTGCTTCTGAATTAGGTCAGAAAGCTTCTGAAACCATGCCCCAGGCTTTGTTTAAGGCCATATATTGCCTTGTGAAGTCTACACACCATCTGACTCTCCCCCTCAGCAGCAAACCACGGAGGCTGCTGCATGTAGACTTCTTCCTGCAGATCCCCATACAAAAATGCATTCTTAACATCAAGCTGAAACAAGGGCCAATCATATACCACAACAACTGAAAGAAAGACACGTAGAGTGGAGTGACACGCAACTGGAGAGAATGTGTCCATATAATCTATGTCGTAAGTTTGAGTGAACCTACGTGCCACTAGACACGATCAAGGCTGCCATCTGCATGATATTTGACAGTAAAGACCCATTTACAACTGGCAACAGAAGCTCCTGGGGGAGCAGAAATCAAGCTCCATGTACGTCGTGACCGCAAAGCAGCCATTTCCTCCTCCATAGCTAAACGCCAACAACTCTCCTTCAGTTCGTCCTGATAATTCCGTGGAATTTCCACGGTAGATAAGGCCACAACAAACTGCTGAAAATCACCAGTGAGGCGATGAAATGAAACTTGTGAAGCAAGTGGATAGGATGCACATGTACGCTTCTGCTTCCGTAAGGCAATAGGTACATTCAAATCATCAACAACCATACTCATCGGTATGCTATTCTCCTGCAAAGATCCCTGCACTTGCACATTTTCAGACCCATCGTTAGTAATATTACCTTGACAAACCTGAGGCGTGATGGATGATTGACGAGTTCCATGAACAGGGACATAACGATGGGTATACAATCTCGGTAAAGGTGGCACAGGTGGTTGTGGAGGTGGTGGCGGCGACGGAGCAACAGGAATTGGTATGGGAACGGACAGACGCATAGGAGGAGGTAACACATAAATCTCATCATCAGTAGTGGAGGAAGTCAACATGTCACCTGCAGGGGAGAAATGCATCACAGACTCAAAGAATGTGACATCGGCACTGACATAATATTTCTTGTTCAAAGGGTCATAGCATCGGTAACCCTTTTTGAGTACGAGAGTACCCAACAAACGCACACTTGACAACCTTAGGTGAGAGCTTGTCAAGTCCTGGAGAGAGCTGATGAACGAAAGCAACATAGCCAAAGACATGAGGAATAAGGGAGAATAATTCCTTGTCAGGGAAGACAACTGAAAGAGGAACTTTCTCACCTAAGACACAGGATGACATACGATTCACTAGATAACATGGCATAAGTACATCTTCACCCCAAAAGGAAATTGGAGGGTAACTCTGGATAAGTAGAGTCCGAGTGATATCAAGAAGATGACGATGCTTTCTTTCTGCAATTCCATTTTGTTGAGAGATGTAAGTACATGTTGTTTATTGGATAATGCCTCGAAACTAGAAGAATTGTGAATGAGCACGGGTACAAAATTCCAAAGGATTATCCATACGCACAATTTTCACTGTAGACGAAAAAACATTCTGCACTTCATTTATAAGTTTTTTGATCACATCCCCTGCTTCAGACTTACTCTTCAACAAAAACACCCATGTCAATCGAGAAAAATCATCAACCACAACCTGTGTCCCTGGTGATCCGGGACACGACTCGGACCCCAAATATCAACATGAAATAGTTCAAAAGAGTACTGCTCCGAGACTGTGACTAGGAAAAGTAGATCTGTGATGCTTTCCCAACTGACACGCTTTACACTGAAAAGAAGCACCCGATGAAATCTGGGGCAAGATATGACGCATCTTCTGAAGAGGGAGGTGGCCAAATTGTAGATGCCATGTAAATGGAGAGATTGGTCCATTGGATTGAGACGAGACACCAGCATAGGGAGTTCGGACCAAACAATAAAGACCATCCTGCTCACAGCCACAACCAATCACCCTGACCATAACATTGTCCTGAAAAACAAGAGACGATGGGTCAAAAATAGCGCGACAGTGCAAATCCTTCGTAATCTGACCGATAGATAATAATTTCATCGAAAAGTCTGGAGCATGCACGACATTCTGGAGACGCATAGAGGGTGTCAAACTGATCTCCCCCTATCCAACGATGGGAGAATGTGTCCCATATGCTATCATGACAGATTGCCCCGGTGGAACCTCCCTGTAGGATGTAAGCTTATCTTTGTCTCGACAAAGATGATGTGTCACACCGGAGTCCATAATCCATTCTGAAACATCAGAGCCATGACATGAAGTAAAGGCATAAGCACTACCTGAGGTGCTAGCGGCGGCTGACGTACTAACAGAGGCTGAAGTAGCTACGTTCGAGTGGCTTCCCGGAGAGTCAGTAAAGGCAGGAGGCATGATATCTCGCAGCCTGGCAACAAGTTCCTCAAACCTCTGATCTGAAGTAGATGTCTGTGGAGATGCAACTTGCTCGGGTACACGTGCCGATGCCGGAAAACCTTGCTTAGAATAGCATGTATCCTCTGTATGACCTGTGCGATGACAGAATGTGCAGGGCTGATGGATGCAGTCACCTCTACCACGAGGTCCACGGCCACGGAAAGAGGAAGAGGCTCCTCTACCTCTGGAAGCCACCATCGCCGAAGGAGGCTGAGTAGTAGCAGTAGACGGGACTGTAATCCTGCTGAGCTTGCGGTACACTTCCTCCATTGGTGGAATAGTGGCATATGCAAGAATCTGCGATCGAGCAACATCATATTCAGGGTCAAGTGCCACTAGTAAGACCCCCACTATGGTAGCATTCCGGAACGTCTTCTGCTGCTCGGGAGTTGTCGTAAGAGAAATGATACTATAGAGCTTCTCAAACATCCCTCGCAAGGATGTATATAACGAATGCAGAGGCCGACCATTCTGCTTGACCGTAAATATGTCATGCTGGAGTTGAAGGATCTTGGTCTCATTTCGCATCTGCGAGTATGTCGCTGTAAGGGTGTCCTACATCGCCTTAGCAATGGGCTGATAGAGTACATCATTAGCAATCTCCATCGTCAGCGTGCCTGAAAGCCAGACTTTGGCATAAGAATCATCGGCCTCCCATGACGCATAAACCCCAGTTTTCTCTGTCGGCTCTTCTTCGGTAAGAATGTGCTTCTTACCATTGGACTTCATGAGACTCATGAAATGCATAGCCCATAGCTCGTAGTTCGTCTCATCCATCTTGACAATGGGCGCTGGACCCTTAATGTGCCTATGGAGGGCATGTCGACCTTGTTTTCTGACATCGTTGCCGGAGATGAAGAACTAGGGTTTGTATACTAAAGAACAAATGTCTACGTAAACATCCGAGGATTTGAGTGCATATGCAGACTTATGCACTCAAATCCATAGGTAACGAGAGGTGAGGAGGGGGGGGGGCGTCGACGACGAGGAGTGAGGGAGGGGGGGGGGCAGCGGTGAGAGAGGGTGGGCGACGACGGCGGAGGAGAGGGCGGCGAGTGAGAGAGAGGGGGCCGACGACGGAGAGGGTGGGCGGTTAGGGTTTAGGTGGGCGGCTAGGGTTTAGGGTGATGACTCTGATACCATGTCGGAAGAAAAGAGATGATTGTTTATTCCAGAGAACCCTAGGCTCTCTTATATAGAGAAGGCCTACGGGTAAATTACATAAGATGGACAAAATAAACTAAACATAACAGAAAAGATACATAGAGTCTAGAAATATCTCTACAAACTGCAACGGTAAGATTTTGCTCTCATTTTTCGCCTGCTCATACATGGCTGCTAAGATATCCCACATATCCTTTGCTGTGGGTTGATTGACAATATCATTGACAATCTTCGTAGTGAGCGTACCAGAGAGCCAAATGCGAGAATAGGCATCATCTTGCTTCCAAGAAGCATTAGTCCCAGTCTTGTCCTCCGGCTCTGGATCCGTCAGAATGTGCTCCTTGTTATGGTACTGCATCAGGGTGCGAACTGCATGGACCACAACTCGTAGTTGGTCCCATCCATCTTCACGATGGGAGCCGGGCCCTTGAAGGCACCTAACGAAAAAACATCACCCTTGTTCTCTGACATGGTAGCAAGAACGCCGAATCTGGAACAAAACTGAGGAGTAGACTGTTATAAATGAGTCTACACAATCACATATAGAGGATTGGTTGTATTTGTAGACTCATACAACCATCCGCATCTCCTGTTGTTGTAAGCTAAGCCGTATGAGCTCAAGGGGCAGCGATGCACACAGATGCACGCAGATGCACTAGAGATGCACACAGATGCACGCCAAATATATGCATGTGCACACAGATGCGCGCAGGATGCACGGATGTGTGCAGATGCACGCTGGTGCACAGATGTGCGTTGGTGTGCTGGATGCACAATTCGCTGGATGTGCACGATGCATGATGCGTTATGCGCTGGATGCACGATGCGCTGTGCGCGAGGCGCTGCGCATGGTGCACGATGCGCAAGGCGATGTTGCGCGAGGCGCGTTGCTGCGCGCGATGCACGATGCTGCGCGAGGAGGCATGCAGGGAGGGGTGCGCAGGCGCGTAGGCGCATGAGGAGGGAGGGGGGGCGGGTCGGTGCACACGGAGGAGGTGGGGGGTGACGTAGGGTTACGGTGGGATACATGAACCTCAGTCTAGGACCGTTGCTCTGATACCATGTTGGGAAAACTGAAGGACTTGGTATTCATAGGACCCCTGGGCTCTCTTATATAGGAGAAAAACCCTTGGATAAATAACACGATAGGTACATGAAGAAATGAAAATACATAAATAACACCAAAAGATAATAATAATCTCAACAAGTATGTCAATCAACCTCAATGTACTTTGTTTCTCATGCAATGCAGTGTTGGATGCAATGTAGGTAGTGTAATTGCTGTAATTGATAAGAAAAATGCCCTATATTGTCCAGTCAATTATTGTATTGTATTCTACATGTTGTGTATGTTAAGGAAATATTCTTTAAATAATGACAGTGGATTTTAAATTAAACTAGCAGGTACCTCGCTCTTTGCGCAGAATGTGCTGGTGATGTAATAACAATTGCTGTTTTATCTTGAATATGGGATCTATGGATATTCAAAATCCAACACCAAAGTTATCCTTAGGCAATAATGCGTTTTTCTACAATAGTCAAGTTTGATGAATATTTGATCGATCCTAAAATCATTTAGAATTTGCACAAAAAACCACCAAAATAGTAAATTTTGCTCCATTTGTTCAATTTGCAAGCAATTACTTGTCTAAAGCGGTGAAATATTTCAAAAATTAATTAAGAGACATTATTATACACTTTCTTTCACATGCATGGGCACGTATAGTTGTATAATTGTTGATGATAAAAAGTGCATTTGAACTCATGCTATTTTACATCCACTTTCCTTACAAATACAAATTTGACGTGTGCGCATGTAAAATCCGGATCAACTCTGTGAATTTACATGGTATTTTTGATAAAAAAATTACTTTTAATAAGTACAAAACATCTTTAATACATGTTGCATCATAATTAAATGGAAATCAAGATGATGGAGAAGAAAAATGTGTTGTGCAAAAGAAAAAGAAATGAAAAAATATATTATAGCACACAAAAAGGAAAAATACATGTGGTACTTGTGTCGTTGATTTAACCATCCTCTTAGCATACTCTAACATTAATGCAATAGATATGATATCATTAAGATAAAAGTCAAATAATGAATTTCTTTGTTGTTTTTGTAGTATTATCTAAGGATACACTTAAAAATGGATATTATGTGGGATAAATGCATATAAACAAATGAAGAAAATAAATTAAACAATACCCCATACAACTAATTGGAGCATTCCATAATAGTCTCTAATTTGTACATAGATTGGATCATGAACATCGTTGTTTCTGTAGATATTATGCAACACAAGTTAATCATTATAAATGTTAGAAATTATAATAGGGTAGTTTCACATCACTCACGTACTTGTAATTGTTAACAAAGCAACACTGTGGACAATGGACAAGCTATTTCAAAGTATTTACAGTTCAAAATCCAATGCAAAACGAAGAAGCTATTTGCTATATACCTCATTAGTGACCAAGTATTGAATGTAATCTTCTCCGACGATTCTGCCCCTTCGGAGATCCCATGTAAGACAATTGAATGGCTTGTTGTATGGCAAATACTTCATTTCTAAAATTCTATGTTACAAAGAAGCTACAAGAACAAAAAACTATAGAATTTGGATGGACCATTCCATTCAAATTCGTTAGATAAACTCTCCGGGTGTAGGGCATAGTAATATAGTAAGGCCTCTTGAACCAAGAAAAGCCGTATCGATATCGATATCTTTTCGTCTGCCCGGAAATGGATATATCGGGATATATTGACGATATCAGTGGAAATATCCAAAATGGCTAAAAAAAGCCATTTTTGTCCTTTTTTCAGAAATTAAGATCATCCAAGATATCAAAATAACAAATAACCTTCAAATACACACTTATGCCACACATATCAGTCGTTTATAGCCCATATATCGCACATATCGGTCATCATATCGAACATATCGCTGTTAATGTTTATTCTTGACCTTTAGATATTAAAAATGGATCCCATTCAAGTTCTTATACCATTAAATAACTTACAAATATACACTTAGATGACACATATAGATCATTTGTGAAGACTATGATCCTTACATTGCATATATTGGTCATATCAAACATATCGTTGGTACTGTTAGTTTTTAACCTATATATATTTTAAAATGGAGTTCATCCAAGTTCTTAGATCACTAAATAACTTACAAATATACTCTTAGATCACACATATCGATCAATCTATGAAGCTTATATCGTATATATCGATCATTTTGAACATATCGATATTAATGTTTTGATTCTTGAATTATAGATATTTTGTTTTGAAGAGTTGACTTATAGATATTGGAAATGGATTTCATTCAAGTTCTTACAGCATTAAATAACTTGTAAACATACACCAAGTTGAAGAACCGTTGTATGTGCTCTCCTGTCCCACCATACCCTACCAGTACGGGGGTCTCGTTGCCCGGTCAGCGAGCCTGGGGGGGCCCAGGTTGGCCCCCCCTTGCAGGGGTGCGAGGGCAGCGCCCCCGACCCAATACAATATATATATATAACATTGTGTGTTTTAATAATAGGTGTAGCTAGATATGTGTTTTAATAATGGGTGTAGCTAGATAAATAGTCGAATCAATCTTGCATGAATAATAGCATGGATATATAGAGATATCGGCGAAATATCGACGATATCGATCGATATCCGGGATTTTTTGTACTGAATCCATTCATTTTTGATCGATATGAGTCGATATGGCGATATATCGTCGATATACCTGTAAAAAGATATATGGGTAATATCGAAACCCCTGCCCTGTCGAATCGCCGACATGGCCTTCTATGTCTTGAACAAAGATATCTGATGTCGTGCCAGAGGTAGTCATCTTGTTTAAAAGAAAGGAACCACACACACTCCGGGTTGCTCTTGCAGAAGGACAAAATCGATATAGACGATGACTATCTACAGCTCACGTCTATCATCATTTCGAAATTTCAAGCTAATTAGATCGTGAAGAAGCTCAAGAAGGCATTTTTACATCAAACTGCATATGCAAAAGGATAAATACTCATACGTAAAAACATGTGTTCTGAAACTTATCTCAATGGAGACATAATCATATACCTTAGCACTTGAATTGTGAATGCTCACTCCAGTTTACACACTTTTGCATTCCATGAACACTACAAAATGGAGAATTGACGTACATAAAAGGGTGACGTCGGCAGGAACAAAGGGAGATCTAGGAATGGAAGGTCCTTGAGAATCCCAAGCCGATGGTGAACCACACGAGTGATGGCATCCCTCGACGCTCATGGATTAGATCATCAACAACCTGAATCCAACGAGGAACTTATTGTACTGGGGGCATGTGCTTCTTCTCGTCGAAGTGGGAGCTATAAGGGTAGCAGGCGACACCGGGCAACACCTTGCCAGGAGCAACAACGATGAGGAGAGGGCGACAATGTTGAGGATGGAAATGTCTGGACAGAGGACGTCAGTTGGTCGACCTTGAATGTGGCCTCACCGCAACGGGGTTGTGTTGGCTCTCCACTATGGGGTGATGACAACATAGCAGAGAGTGTAACTTGTGGAGGAAGCAGCTGGAGGAGATACGAGCTACACATTAAACCAAATGAAATCGTCGAACAATCAGATGTTCCGATGGAACTGTAGCATGTGGCATGTGCTACAACCCCATGAAAAGTTTCGTCTCCACGACCATAGTTTCGACATTTTGACGACATCCTTGATCGACACCACAATCTCATCGCGAGATTGGGGATCCGTCCAGAGAACCTTCGTCCTACTTTTCTCATCGCTCTTCTTCCTCTCCTTTCTATGCTGCAGAGGAGATAAGGATGGAAAAATGGAGTGTCAAGGAAGGAAGATGTGGCATGGTGGAGAAGATATCCAGTGTGATTTGATGTTTACTGACTGCGTCGGAGTTACCCAAGGAAAATAAATTATAAATTTCGCACCCATGAGACACATATTGCAAAAATACATAGATGCTGTGTAAATCCTCTTGCAACTAGGCGTGTCTTGTATCTATCGATGCTGCCCTCTGCATTTTTCTTGTATGTGAACACCCATTTATAGCCAACCGTAGACACGCCCGTAGGAGTAGGAACAAGACTCCAGGTGCCTCTCGACTGAAGAGCCGCCATTTCTTCCTCCATAGCTAATCGCCATCTACCGTCCTGCAAAGCCTCCTTGTAATTCCGTGGAATGTCCACAACAGATAGGGCAATAGTAAAGCTCCTGAATTCACCATGCAGACGATCAAAAGAAACCACATATGCTATAGGATATGATGCACAGCTTCGCTTATGTTTCCGAAGCGCAATAGGTAGATCTAAATCAGTAGCCTCCTCATCTATCCCCTGTAACGAAGCCTGCTCAGGTAAACCATTAGATCCATTATTAGAAATAATATTCTCAGAACATACCTCATGCGAGCTAGATGATGAGCGATGACCATGAGCAGATGCAGGTTGACGAGTATAGTGATGTGGCAATGGTGGAACAAGAACTGTAATGGGAAGGGAGGCTGATGTAGGCAGAGGTGGTGGTGGTGGAGGCGGTGTTGGTGCCGAAGATGGTTGTGGTAATGGTGGAGGAGGTGGCATGTATATGGAGTCATCAATTTCAGACGACATCAACCTATCACCTGAAGGGGAGAAGTACATAACAGACTCAAAAAATATAACATCAGCACTAGCATAATATTTCCTGCGCAGCGGATCATAACACATGTACCCTTTTTGTGTCCGGGAGTACCCGATAAAAACACATTTGTCAATACCTGGAGATAGCTGGTGGACAAAGGCAACCAAGTCAAACACACAAGGGGTATGTGAGAACAATTCCTTTTCAAGAAAAGCCACAGAGAAAGGAATCTTCTCACCCAAGACTGACGATGCATTGCGATTGATAAGATAGCATGCCGTAAGAACATCATCGCCCCAGAAGGAATGAGGAGCACGACTCTGTATGAGAAGTGTCCTAGTGACATCAAGCAAATGACTATGTTTTCTCTCTGCAACCCCATTCTGCTGGGAAGTATAGGCACAGGTTGTTTGGTGGATAATTCCTTGGGTTGAAAAATAAGTAGAAAGAGAGTTGGTACAAAATTCCAAGGCAGTATCAGTCCTCACAATTTTCACATGAGCAGAAAAGACATTCCGAACTTCATTTATGAAATTTTTGATAACATTTCCAGCTTCAGATTTATTCTTTAATAAAATACCATGAAAAACGAGAAAAATCATCAACAATGACAAGATAAAACCTGTGTCCCTGATGATAAGGAACACGACTCGAACCCCAAATGTCTACATGAAACAACTCAAAATTGGAGGTACTACTCCGACTCTGACGACTGGGAAAGGTAGACCGGTGATGCTTTCCCAACTGACAAGCCTCACATTAAAAGGACGTGTGAGGTGAAATCTGGGGAAGAACACGACATAACTTCTGAAGCGGGAGATGATTAAAGCGCAGGTGCCACAAAAATAGAGAAACATGTCCAACAGGTAGAGAGGAGATTCCGGCATATGGAGGCCGAACAAGACGATAGAGACCCCCCTGCTCACGGCCATGACCAATCACGTTGCCCGTAAGGATGTACTGAAAAATAAGAGAAGATGGATCAAAAATGGCTCGACAATGTAAATCCTTTGTAATCTGGCTAATCGACAATAAATTCATAGAAAAATCAGACGCATACAACAAATTCTTTAGATGCATAGAAGGTGTCAAGCTAATCTCCCCCTGACCAGTAATCGGGGAGTGTGTTCCATCTGCAATAACCACAGTACGTCCTGGAGAAACCTGTCTGTAAGTTGAAAGTTGACCCCGATCTCCACACAGATGATGTGTAGCACCGGAATCCATAATCTACTCCATAGTATCAGATCCACTACTGCTAGTGAGAGCATAAGTACTACCTGAGATACTAGAGGAGGCTGAGGCCGCAACATCTGGATGACTCTCGGGTACTGGTGAAGACATCACATGACCGGATGGAGGTATAATACCCCTCAAACGAGCTACAAGATCATCAAATCGTTGGTCCAAGGAAGATGCAACTGGAGGCTCAATCTGTTCAACCACTCGTGCAGAAGCCGGGAATCCATGCTTGGAGTAGCATGTATCCTCAGTATGTCCAGGGCGATGACAGAAAGTACATGGTTGGCGAATACGACCTCCCCTTCCTCGAGGTCCACGTCCACGGAAGGAAGAGGAACCACCGCGACCTCGGGATGCTGCCATTGCTGAGGATGTCTGATTTGTAGTAGAAGATGGGACAGTTATACGATTGAGTCTGTGAAAAGCTTCCTCCATAGGAGGAATAGTAGAGTCCGCCAATATCTGAGATCGTGCCGCCTCGTATTCTGGATCAAGTGCTGCTAGGAAAACACCAATCATGGTGACGTTCCTATAGGTCTTCTGCTGCTCAGGAGTAGACGTGAGAGGCATAAAGCTATACAACTTCTCAAACATCCCATGAAGGGGTGTATATAAAGAGTGTAATGGACGTTCATTCTGTTTGATGGTGAAGATATCATGTTGGAGCTGTAAAATCTTCGTCTCGTTCTTAGCTTGTGAATACGTTACAGCAAGAATATCTCACATTGCTTTGGCTGTGGGCTGATGGAGTATATCGTTGGCAATCTCTATTACCAACGTACCTGAGAGCCATACATTGGCATATGCATCATCCGCCTCCCATGAGGCGTTAATCCCAGTCTTCTCAGCCGGTTCTTCCTCGGTAAGAATGTGTTTCTTACCAGTAGACTTCATCATACTCATGAACTGCATAGCCTACAGTTCATAATTCGACCCATCCATCTTGACTATGGGCGCTGGACCTCTGAAGGTGCCTGTGGAGGGAATATCCTCCTTGTTCTCTGACATAGCGGCTTGAGAAGACTAGGGCTGAATACTTGACTGGATTGTGTTTACACCAACATAAAGAGATTAGATCGCATGTGTAGACTCATGCACCCGACCTCATCATGTAATAGGGCTAGTCGAGGATGAAGATGTGTACACAAAAGCCCGTGTGAAGGTGCATGGGCTCGCGGGGCTTAGGCGTGCACTCGCGCGCTGGGTGGGGCACACAGCCGCACCGCCAACGTGCTGGAGAGGGGCGAGGTGCAAGAGCCTGAGCGCCGCCCGCAGCGCGGGGGCGGCGCGCGGGTGGCGCGTGGGCATCGCGTAAGGGAGGCGGCGCCGTCGGCGGAAGACAAGAGAGAGAGGGAGAGAGGCCGGTGGGTGGGGATGGGATTAGGGTTAGGTATTCGAGCTCTGGTCTAGGGCCGTCACTCTGATACCATGTTGGAAGAAAATGATGAGTTGTTTATTCCACAAACCCTAGGCTCTCTTATATAGGAGAGACACCTATGGGTAAATTACATAAAGAGTCCATAAGTAGAAAGAAAATAAGAAACAATACAAAATAACATAACATATATCTCTACAGGATAGAATTACATTGAAACTATGAATTTACTCGGTATTAAATATGGAAAATGACAGAAGCTAAACAACCCATCTTCATGAAGGAATTTAAATGTAATTACTTGAAAATTATGAACTTTAATTCAACCATAAAAGTTGTCACGTAGATCTGTCTATTAAAGTTTTCAAGTGGGATTTTCTGTATCCCAGAAATACTTTATTTCAACTCGTACATTCCTCCAGAATTTGAATTTTTCCTCAGATGAATTTGAGCAAAAGATGTAGTACTTTCAAATCATTAATTCATGTCAATACAATCAAGGTTTTATGGAGGAGTTCAATTCGGTTCAAATATTTGGTTGTGATGTATAAATTGACAAACTCATACCCCCTCCATGTGATAGTACACAATAGCACATCCTCGGTCCCCCTCGCCATCGACTTAGTGGCCACTCGCCAGACCCAATCCTCTCTTTGTAATCCTCCCACCCCCCATGATCTCTCTCATCCCTATGACTCATCCCCGGTCATCCCTCATCGATGCATCATCCCCAAGCCCTGACAGATCCACGTGTCCGTTTTCGGCCCATCGACTAAAGTATGTAAATCTTCGAAATATTCTTTAATCTTTGTCATCCGCAACAAGTAATTTCCGGTTATTCAATATATTGCTTTAATTTTGCAATTGCCATATTTTTCGTCATTAGCATCGCAAGGTTTTTCATGTAGATTTACTTTTTGCAATTGACATATATTTTTTAACTTCCCCTAGTCGAATATGTACACATAATGTATCTTGCACAGATCATAACAAGATACATAAAACACTAATAAGAGAAGTAGAATGCAAGGAGGGAAAAACGATAAAGGCAATGGGCATGCAGTTTTCGTAGAAATCAAAATGGGGGCGGGCTGAACCCCACTTGAACCCAGGCTCGGGCCCTGGATTTGCCTAAAAAAGCGGGCCGTGACCTGACCTAAGGCCCGAGGAAATTTGTCGGACCTGGGCCGAGCTTTCTCGGGTTGGGCCGGGTCGAGCCCAATGCTCCACCCTAGTCTCACTGCATGAAAAGATCTATATGTGGTGGAGATTCACAATGCTCTATAGATTTGGGTTGCATAATATGGATTATTTGCCCGCATCAAATGATCCACTTTTTTCCAGGAGGGCCCAAGGACTATCAACCCCGAGGTCAAGAAGCTCATGATAAATTGGTCGGATATCATAGACTGTACTCATAGGGGTTGCTTCCCCCATTTCTCCTAGATATACTTCCTTATGCCACAACAGGATGTTGCCCGTTCTACCCTAGGTGTACCTTTGGTAGTTCCTCAATTTATCGTTTGATCTGTAAGCCTTGGAGAACTGTTACCTAGGACACTCTTTTGTAGACCGACCGTTAAACAAGAATAAAAAGTCTGCCATTTCCCCTCCTAAGTTTTAACACTATCTTTGCTATAGTTCTCACATTTCTTTAGCAGAATATTAAGGATTGAGGTTTACACATAATGATCTCCCATAATTAGAGCACATCAATTATCAAAAATCATAATTTTGTAGATGTTTCAACGCAGTTGAGTCTCGACTGCATTATATGTGAAAATGGCATCAGATGCAATCACTATTTCCTTAACGTATGTAAGTTTGTAACATAACTTGGCATATCCTCCAAAGACAAAGCGACTGATCTGTTGACCAAGATATTCGACTGAAAAGCCAAAATGACCAAGCACATGAAGATGTGCTTGTATAAAGGTTCTAGAATGTCTCTAAGGGCTTGTTGGAGACTGTTGGACATGTAAGTTCCTAGCGAGTCATTTACCGATAATTGTTACTGCACTTATATCATTCCGAATTTGAAACAAAATGACTTTATGTTTGCATTATTGATCAGGTCCCTTTGTGCAAATAAGGATATGTATTATGACTACTTTGGGTATCATACAATTGACGATGTAAAGAGTGGGATCATATAGGTTGATATGTAGTTGTTAATCTAAGGAGTAAGATCGATGACACTAGCATCAGATAATATTATCCAAGTACAATAAAATGTTGGTTCTAGGGCCTATATGGTCATGTACAATTATGTTCATCCACTTTTATACATGTAGTTATTGTAATTTCTTTGTGATATGTATTTTTAAATTATCTTACATATTTTATATTTTGCAAATTAAATAAAATCCAAAATAAAAGAGCTAAAAAGGTAATTGAAATAAAATCAAGACCTAAATTTATTGGTATAAAATACCTATATTGTACACATGTATTTATTTATACATGTAAATATATTCTACAAAAACTAAAAAAAATATATTGATCGACCTTATATTGTGCCCTAAATGAATAAAATAGAAAAAGGGTATACTTATGTATTAAAATAATGAATTAAACATTAAGACTTGTAGATTAGCTGCATATTAAACCTATCTTTATTGGTCTTTCTGCAAATTTTCATTAATTTCATGATAATATTAATATGATAATTTATATGTATATTATATTCAGCAGATGATATGATTACCTATTTTTTATATTTTAATTAATTAGTCATTCATTTAGTGATGTTTGCCATGTATTAAGAATTTATTTGTATTTATAATTTATGGTTAATACTTGGCCAGAGCTTGGTTGGATGTGGTTCAGTTGAGGTCATGTCAGGCAGATGCCAACATCGTGTGCTGCTGATGAAGAGAGGAAGAGGAGAAGTTACTCCGCATGTCAACATTCTCAAAGAGTGTACAACCAATGGGTTTTCGACCTATTGTTGGGGTGGTTGGTCAAGGTCGAAGACAATCCAACATATGTCATATCCACCACACAAGAATGGCTTGGTTGTATTTGTCAACTATAGGTTTCATTGCCCATAACTTGCACTCTATAATGGGATTGCAAATCTCGCTTTGTTTTCGAAGAAAGAAAATAAAGAGGCAAAGAATATAAAACTGAGTTCGATAAATCATACTGCCATCCTTTTCAAAAAAAGTAAATCATATGACGATCAGTTTAACAAAGCATACGATGGTCAGTTCAATAAATCATTTTTTTTTGAAACAAGAGGGGGAAACACACACATGTGCCCACCTCAAGATTTGAACCCTAGTCTTTTGGGTGGTAGGTACATTGCACTGCCAATAGACCATTGAATTGGGTTCTTTAACAAATCATATGACCGTCCTTGGACAAGGGTTTAGAAGCATAACATTGCAAGACCCTCTTAGAGCTCTCTACTATGGTGGTTCAATCCGTGGCATTTGGTGATGATCTAAGTGTCAAGAGCACTAGGTAGACAAATGCCTCCTTATGTGTACACTATGCTTACATCCTGTCGCTACTTAATTGTCAAGGTTGAAGGGGGAAATGGACTCTTTATGATTGATGACTAGAGCTATGACAAATCCAAAAAATGCGAAGAAGCTTTTTAGCTCTATCGAACCCATCTTAATGAAAACAACAACGCGTTGCAGGGAAGGGAAGATTGTTGGTGGACCAACCTCTTTTGTCACTAATCTGACCTCACAAGCAATAGTTGTGCTCACAACCATATGCACTCTACAATCTACTTAATCCCCTTTACAGTTGGATCCACCCTTGCAACCAATCATTCACTAACATCGAGAAGGAAACAATAGGATTAGCCGCTTCATCCAAACTACACACTACTCCAATAAGCATTTTTCAGTGACATCTATAGAAAGCTTGTCAATGGCATTACATGCTTTACTAAAGTTAACCTTTTAGAGAAAAGTGTTGGTTCCATGTTTATTAAAGGCTATCTCCAAATTTTTTTTAAGCATCAAAAAAGGGGGAGACACTCTACGGTGTTCGCCCCAATATATTAAAAGGAAAAGAAACAAATATAGTTACAAAAATGTTACAAAAACCAAAGATACAATACCCAAAAGGGGGAGCCGAAAAAACAAAAATCAAAGATTACCCCCCAATAGCCACAAAAGGCCTGTACACCAATCATCCAGGAGACGCGAAGAATGGAAGCTAACATTCTCCCTGTAGAACCGTAGGCCAACAAAGAGGGCCTCATTCCTCCCTAGACAAATACTCCACAGCCGTGCTAGCGGAACCAAAAAGTCCTTCCTTTCCCTATTCCTATTGCAAAACAAGCTCTCGCAAAAGGCAATCAGACCCTCCGAGTTGACCCAATCCAGATCAACCCAAAGGCCCCTAACCAAGCAACAACCAAAGAACAAGTGGTCAATGGTTTCCGCCTCCTCATCACAAAGCCCGCAATTAGGCCCAACATTAGCAAAGAAACGGGCACAGCGCTCGCGCGTTAAGAGCCTCCCCCTGCGAAGAAACCACAGGAAGACCCCAATGCGCTCAGGAAGCTTCAGACCCCAGAGTAGCCGACAATCACGCAAGAGAAGATCGTCCCCCACCTGGGGACGGGGAGCCAAAGCCAGATACGCCTTACGCGTAGAGAAAAACCGTCCTTCCAAGTCCAGTGGTCCCGGCCAAGAGTAGGGTGGGCCGCGTCAGCAAGCACGTTCAGTAAAGAGAGAAAATCATCCAGACGTTGATCCGAGAAATTGGCAATAAAACGTGGACACCAACATCCATCCACCCAACACGAGGCCACCGAAGCCTCCCTATCGTCTGCCAGAGAAAACAACCGGGGAAAGCGATCCTTCAGAGAACCCCCTCCCAACCAATCGTCGAGCCAAAAACGGAAGGAATCCTCCCCCTTACCAATACCGGCTTAAAGAGGGAAAGATTACGCATAAAAACATCCAAAACACCACGCCAAAACGGAGTTAGGTGCCCGTAAGCATCCCCCCGCGTCACGCCCATCATGGCTTCCCCCAGGAACTCCCGCAGAACATCAATAAAGAAGTTGTCCTCCTTTCCCCATACCCTACTTGCCCATTTAAGCAATAGAGCCTCGTTAACAACCTCCAACCTCCGCACCCCCAAGCCACCATCCCGCTTGGCCCGAGTAATCTCATCCCAAGCCACCAAATGAACCCCCCTTCCCCCCTCCCCCTTCTTACCCCACAAGAAGCCCTGCATACAACGTTCAATACGCAACCGAATCCCCTTGGGCAAACGTCGAGCCGAGAGGAAGAAAATAGGAATAGAGGAAAGCATCGCCTTAAGCAGAACGAGACGACCCCCTCTAGATAGCAACGCTGCGCGCCACCCAGCAAGGCGAGCCTCCATCTTCTCCACAACCAATCGCCAATCCCGGAGCCTGACACGCCCCACGACCAAAGGCAAACCAAGGTACTCCAACGGGAGCCCACTGGGAGGCGAGCCCAACAGCCGGCCACACTCCGTCGCCTCCACCTGCGACATCCCGAAGGGGATCACCTTAGACTTAGCCCCATTAATCAAGAGCCCCGATAATTCACTGAAAAGTTCCAGAGTAGTCGCCATACCGGAGACCTCAGAAGTGCCACCCTCAATGAAGCAAATAGTGTCGTCCGCAAATTGAATCAAGGGCACGCGGAGGGTCCCCACAGTGAAGCCCTTGGTCAGCTCCACCTCGATCACGCAGTCCAGCATACGAGGCAACACGTCCGCCGCCAACACAAAAAGGAGGGGGGCGAGGGGACACCTCTGCCGCACCCCCTATGCGGTTGGAAGAAGCCCCCAGCCAAGCGGCCATTAAACAAGACCGAGAGGGAGGCCGTGGTCACACAGCGGCGCACCCAAGAAATCCAAACCTCAGGGAATCCCATCCTCCTCAAAACAGACCACAAGAACCGCCAATCAATACAATCATAAGCCTTAGCGAAATTAATCTTCCAGAGAACGCCCATCTTGTTAGAGCTCTTCCAATCCGCGACCAACTCGGAAGCCATCGCGATGCAATCCGAGATCTGCCTTCCCCTAATGAAGGCGGCCTGGGCCGGCGAAATCAGCGAGTCAAGAACACGAGCAAACCGCCTCGCTAAGACCTTAGCAATGATAAGATAGTTCCCATTCGATATAGATATAGTCCTAAAGTCCTCGATGCGGTTAGCTGCTGCAGACTTAGGGATTAAAACAATGATGGCCCTATTAATTTTATCAAAACCATTGTTCCCTTCACAAAATTCGCTAACAACCTCCAGAACATCATTGGCCACTACATCCCAAAAATCACGGTAGAAAGCAACAGGGAACCCGTCAGGGCCCGGTGAGCCATCAGCATTTAAGTCCCACACGGCCTCCTTAATCTCAACCAGGGAGATCAGCCTAATCAGTTCCAAAGAATCCACGGGTGCTAAAGAAGGGGCTCCACGGCCCAGCCAACGCCACTTGCGCTGTGAGCGACTCCCATAGGCATGCTTGAAGTGATCCGCAATGGCAAGCCCCAACTCCCTCTCGCCACTAACCAGGGCTCCATTAACAAAAAGAGAGCGAGTAGAGTTGTATCGCCTTCTACCGCTGGCCACGCGGTGAAAGAACACAGTATTAGCATCGCCCTCCTTGAGCCACTTCAAACGCGAGCGCTGACGCCACTCCAAGTTCCGTTTCTTGTCCTCCGCGTTGACCGTCTTTTGCGCAACAGTGCGCTCAAGAAGGTCCTCCGACCTCAAATCCCTATCATTCTCCGTCCGGTCCAGGGTGGCAATGACATCCTCTGCTGCCGCTCTAGCAGCCACACGAGCCACGCGCGAATCCTTCTTAAACACCGCCAGAAGCTTCCGCAAAGAGTCGAGTTTCTGATCAAATCTACGAGCAGCTGACTCCCCAAAAGAAGCCTGGTTCCAGTGGTTGGAAACCAAATCTTTGAAGTTAGGCTCCAGAAGCCAACATTTCTCATAACGAAAAAGACCCCTCGGTCGAAGATCCTCCCCAGAGCCCCACATAATAGGATTGTGATAAGAGAAGGCGCACGACCGAGACGACACCGAACACAGAGGGAATGCCTCCAAAAGTTTGCCATTAGCCAAGAATCGATCAATCCTAGATCGAGACGCATTATTCCTCCAGGTGTAAGAAATATCATTGAGGACCAACCCCTCCAGAGCTAACTCGTCCAAAACTTCAACAAATTCGCGAGAGCCCGGATCATGCCCCCTGGCCCCGAGGACGATCCGAAGAATGAGCAGTCACGTTGAAGTCCCCCCCCAAAAGCCAAGGAAGGCCCTCAAAAGCGGAGGCCGCGTCCCGAAGATCCTCCCATAGCTCCCGCCTGAGGACGTGGCACGTTGGCGCATAAATACATGAGAAAGCAATAGGACCAGGGGAGTCAGCCCGAATCAACACCACCGACAGAACATGCCTTCCCACCCTCAAAGAGGAGAAGGAGAAAGTCGCAGAGCGCCACGCCACCAGCACGCCACCCGTCGCTCCAACCGCGTCCACCGACTTAAACTCATCCAAAGCGCCCGCACCGAACGACCTCCACAAAGTATCATCCACCCCCGCCAATTTCGTTTCTTGGATAAAGGCAATATCACAACCCCACTCAGAGAATCGCAACCCCAAAGATCGCCGCCTATCCGGGTCCCCAAGGCCTCTAACGTTCCAAGAGAGAACCTTCATTAAAGACCAGCAAAGCTCCCCCCGACCAAACTGAGGCCGGCCGCCTCCGCCACAGAATCCCGCAACGTCGGACAAGAGTGTTGCACCGTCGGCTGTCTCCAAATTCATTACAAAGCCATGGAAGATTATTGCTTTATGAGTGTTTGAGATATGGAGGTGAACACATGACTTTTTGGGAGGTTGCATTCTTCCATTATCGAGAGATAGAGAGAGACGACACTAAGCAAGTGAATATCTAGATACGGTCCACATCTTGCAGTGTAGGGAAGTTGGAAATCTCATGGTCTCGTGGTGGGCGCATACGGAGGAGCTGCCCCAACATCATGGTGGAGGTTGTTGGGTGTGCGTTAATTTCCTAAATACATGCTTGGTGGTGAACCGATTAGTGCCCATCTGCTACCGAGGAAGGTTCAAGAGAGCCTTCAAGACTTCTTTGCTGAGCTGGGAAGGGCCTTCGATTTGTCATTGATGATGCTGATGATTTTGCTATTGAGTAATATCAATCAGACGGAGCACATGACCATTTATAAAATAGGAAGGTCATCACCCTCTGCAAGCGACTAATCAATTGGAGACGATAATTGGAGGAGAATGGGCCTCCCAGTGGGGGGAACCAAGTTGTTTGGTGTTATATCTTCAACACACGCCTCTTGGTTGGAGGTGTCTAGAGGTGCTCGAGATGATGGTTCGATCTTTCGGGTCAACAAAAACACATCTATGACCATGCTAGTGATTGAGATGGAAGTGGGAAACGAGTTACTGATAGAGGTTGAGCCCTGATGGGTCCAATGGTGGTAGATGAATTGGAAAGGGATAATAGTGCTCTACGGTGTGGTGATCGAGCTTTGGGGGTTGGTGCCTAGATCAACTCGAGAAGAGACGGGATAATGGGTGTCAATTTGTCAATGTAAGAGGGCCTCAGTGGGGCGATTCTTTCAAGGGTGTTGTCTTCTAGGATTAGTTAGGTGATTATGATATTCGAGGTCAACAACTCGGCTCCTAAGGTCCTGCCAAACATGAAGGAAGGAGAACCTTGACCTAGAAACATTCATTTTGGTGAAAAAGTCGAAGAAGGCAACCCATATGGGGGGGTGTGCATTTCAGGTGATCAAAAGTTGAGGAACCATACTGTAGAGCACCAACCAATTTGGATTCTATGGGAGGTCAGGTACAAGTGGAATATGATTGCTTTTTCTCAAAGCAATGTCTCCAAAGTCGCAGTTGCTTTGGGAATTTGAGAGAGGGATTTCTTCTGTGTGCAAAGACATCCCTGATTCATGCCCTTCTGAGAGGAGACTCTAGGGGGCTGATTCGACTTCGAATTTGATCTCCATGGCTCCCGTCGATTGAATCCTTCGAGAGGTGCAACCTTTGAATTTATATGTGCAAGTGAAGAGCGATGTTGCTATGAGGGTGTTCCTCGGGGTTGTTGACGAGGCCTTTTGACACCCTCATGGGCGCGCCTCTTGTTAGTAGTGACGATTGTATAATGAAGGGGGTGGGGGTGTTTGCTTGCTTGAAGGAAGTATGTAGGGGAGCTCCAAGAGTTAGTGGACGATTTAGGTAGTGGTGGGGCGGCTAGTTTGTCGGAAGGGGTGTGTGGTTCTGGCATCCATAAACCAATAAGGAGGAAGGTGATGATGCGACTAGGGTGTTTGTGAATAGTTTGTGCATGACTTGATTTTTTCAGGATGCGAGGGGCTAACGGGTAGGGTCGATGCGTGAGGGGTTGGCATTGGGTGATTGGTGGGGAAATACACTAGTACTTTCCCTTGACATGCTATGTTGAAGTGGGGGAGAGAGGATGAGTCAGCAAGAAACCATCGATGGTGGGGGAGGTGCTAAAGTGGATGGATGTAGGGAATTTTCTGGGTGTTAGTGCCACTATTGAGGAAGGAATGGGACTTAATATTTTGGATCATTAGGGTGTATGACTTGATGGATTAGGGAAGGTGGGGGGAAGATGCGGGAGGAATTGATTAGCAGTGGAGTTGGAGGCCAATGTTTCAGCTTATTTATTTTGCGGGGATTTCTTTATGACATTGAACTTGGAGGTTAGTATTGATATATGGTCGGATTGGGAAGCTGAGATGGTGGACTTTATCAAGGTGATGCATGAGCTTGGGTTGGTGGATTACCCGATATAGGACTACCGATGACTACTAATTCACGTGGTGGAACTCCTCATCGAGATCCATTCATCCTTCGTCTCACTTCTCATCGAAATCCCTTCATCCTTCGTCTCACTTCTCATCGAAATCCATTCATCCTTCGTCTCACTGAGGCCGTGACCATTCTTAAACCATATGTTGTTGGTGTGGACGTCGAACGAGGATGTGTGACATATTCCTAGTTTAAGTGCACTTGTATGTTTAGGTGGGTTTGAATAATAGTTGAATTAGTGAAAAAGGGTCCATACAAAGGACACGACTACCACATGGCCTTGATGATGATGTCTAGATTTTTGAGACTTTTCCTTATTGATTTTAGGAAGGCTTTGAGCTACACTAGGGAGCCGATGACACGATTAACCCAACAGAATGTTTTACAGTTGGACAAGGTGGGTTACAAGAGGTTGTTGATGCCATAGGTGGTGGAGAGAAGGAGAGGCATATTAGTAGTGGTTCAAGAGGATCTCATGAGAGATCTACTGGAAGTAGAGATTCAACAAATGTGGTTGGCGGATGGAGACACGGGCACATGCTCTTTCACTTGGCAACATCGCAAAGGATGAACACTATTGAGAGATTATTGGTAAAAGGTGTGGAGATTAACAACCTGAAGTACCGAGTAACATCACCCGAAGAGCAGTTTCATGGTATTTACCTCAAGGAGATCTTGAGGGGCATAGTTATGGTGTAGCAGGTTAGCAAACATGTTGTTAATAGATCAATAGGAGGAACTGGTTAGACCATTCACAAAGGAGG
The DNA here is from genome assembly GCA_037367405.1 of Ottelia alismoides. Classification (NCBI taxonomy): domain Eukaryota; kingdom Viridiplantae; phylum Streptophyta; class Magnoliopsida; order Alismatales; family Hydrocharitaceae; genus Ottelia; species Ottelia alismoides. The sequence continues at coordinate 397,804 of JAZKJV010005881.1, read as the reverse complement.
AGGTGAATGTTGCCATGGCCGTGTTGAAACAAGTGGGATCGTCGAGGCTAGACGTCTCCCCATCTTTTTCCACAAGGAGTTCTAGGAAGGGATTTTTACACCCATAACCCTGAGTAATTATGCATTTACAATTATAACCTTATATAATCGTGAATTACATAACAAACCCCAAACATTCACTCCTTCTCACACCCATAACCCTTCGTCAGTTTTTCTGTTAACTCAATCATATCATTGAGTTAATTTAACCATGGTCTATCCAACTGCTTTTAAAAAAATAAAAAAATAAAAAACTACTGGCTACTCCTGGTGGTTAGGCCGGAGGGACCCTTCTAGGGAGGTGCGGAGCTCGCAAGAAGGAAGGGAGGGCTTGTAGGGGCGGGGCTCCTAGGCAGGAGGCGGGGTGGCGAGGGAGGTCGGGACTTCATCGGGGCTCGCATGCGCGGGGTGGGGTGTGGGGCTTCCCAGGCAGGAGGTGGGGGTGGTCGGGGCTTCGTTCCGCTCGTGGGATGTCGGGGCTCGCAGGCGCGGGATGGGGGTGGGGCTTCCCAGGCAGGAGGCGGGGAAGGGCGGGGAAGGCAGGCGCTCGGGGTTGTCCTGGGTTGGAGGGTGGGCGCGGGAAGGGTGGGCTGTCGGGGGTGGCGAGGGAGCGGGGTGGGGGCTCGGGGCTGTTCTGGGCTGGAGGGTGGGCGCGGGAAGGGGGGGCCGTCGGGGGAGGAAGGATGGGCAGGGGTGGTGGGGGAGCGGTTGGTGGTGGGGTCTCGGAGCCGTTCTGGGCTGGAGGGTGGGCGCGGGAAGGTGGGCCGTCGGGGGTGGTGAGGGAGCGGGGTGGGGGGGTCTCGGGGTTGTTCTGGGCTGGAGGGTGGGAAGTCGGGGGATGAAGGGTGGGCGAGGGTGGCGGGGGAGCAGTGGTGGGGGGATCTCGGAGCCGTTCTGGGCTGGAGGGTGGGCGTGGGAAGGGTGCGCCGTCGGGGGAGGAAGGATGGGCGGGGGAGGTCGGGGCTTCGTTCCGCAGGGGAGGCTCCGGACAGTCCTGGGCTGGAGGGTGGGCAGGAGAAGGGTGGGTCGTCGGGGAGGAAGGGTGGACGGGGGGTCGGGGGAGGTTGGGGCTTCGTTCTGGGTCGGGGGAGGTCAGGGCTCTTCCTCGGCTGCCTGAGATCGACGGGTGGTGGTTGACGGGGAGGAGGGGAGGGGGAGGAGGAGGTCGTGGAGGGGGAGGGGTGGGTAGGAGGGAGGATTGTATTTATTTGTAAACAATAGAGCTTAAAGGGTATAAAATGTAAAATGTTTGACGGATACCGTCATATTTAACGGAATATTGGATGGAATTTAACTTGGGGGTTATGGGTGTAAGAGTTAGGACTATTGAGGGTTTTGGATGTAATTCACGGTTATGCAGGGTTATGATTGTAATTATAGAATTACTCAGGGCTATGGGTGTAAAATTCCTTCTGAGAAGTGGTGGATTTAGATGTGATATGGGTGATCGAGGAATTCTTGGTTCATGGTGGGGAACTTTTGTTTTGAACGGCTGGACAATTTCTTATTTCTACAGTTGAAGAAGGATTTGACGGACGAACATGGGATTTACATGTCGATGGTGTCGCCCAACTTGGTGTCCTAGTTGGTGCAAAGGTTCTTTTCTTGAGTCTTCGGGTGGTATTAAGAGATGTGATGAGTTTGATATCATCCTAGGAAGATCCTTGCTTGACAATTTTATGATGACAAGGATGATCTTTTGAGTTGTGGTTATATATACATATTTTTTGGATGGATCTCTAATGGAGGTCCATCCCACCGGTTACTCAAAAAAAGAATGATCTTTTGATGGGAGCGGAGTGACATCAAGGACTTCACGTGAAAAACGGATTTCACGGATGTCTATGATACATTTGATTGCTCCATGTTGGAGAAAAGAGGTAATATGTTGCTTTGGATTTTTTTAATGAAAATGTGTGTTGCAACTGTATAACCTATCATAAATAGTTATGATGGATATATTTCAGATAGTATTTTGATATCTGTAGGACTCTACTAAATTAGAATGGAGGCGAAGAATCCATGTAGCCGACCCTACTTAATTGTGGGAAAAGGCTTTGTTGTTGTTGTTGTTGTAGTATTTTGATATCTGTAGGACTCTACTAAATTAGAAATTAATGAATGGCTCATTAGCATTTCTAATACTGAAAATTAAACCTTAAAAGATCAATAGGAGGATGAAGATCATTTGATAATGATCTGGCATCAAACCTTGGACATATGTCTGTTGATGAGATCAATAGACTAGTAAGAGATGAACATTAGAATGTCTAGAATCTCAAATCTTACATACTTTTGAATATTGTATTCAAAGTAAAATTGTCCAATGCGCCCTTCTTTGGGAATGGTGTAAGATGTCAAGGTATTCAAGATCTCATACACATTGATGTTTGTGGATCATCAGTGTCATAATAAACATTGATGATATGTGATATCATTCGATGATTATTTGTGACATGAGATTTCTTCCCTTCACCTTAGAAACTTTTGAAATGTTCAAAGATTTCACAATTTTCGTTTAGAACCAAAGTTTGAAGTAAGATGAAATGAATTTGATATATTATAAATCACAATTACAATATATATATATATGATTAATATGGATAGTGTTATCCACATTATTCATTCAGCTAGAGGGGGGGATCCTGGAAGGGAATCAAGAAGGGTGCATATCGGCATCCGTGTTGATTATTCTAGTAGTTGATGTGCTAACGTCAAACATGATGCATGCTTATAGTAGAGGTCTTTTCTTTGGGTTCTCGGATGACCTTGCATATGTGATATATATAGCTCAAATACGTAGTTTGGAAAGATGGAAGAGATCAAAGATCGATGGGATCAAATGGTGATCCCTAGTATGCTACCTGCATTTTGAAAGAGCTTCTACTCTGGAACATGGAAGGCCGTATCGGCGATATATCGCCGATATATCGGTATCGAGAGGTTGGAGGTATCGAAATCGGAGTGTATATCTTTTTACAGGGATATCGGCGATATATCGGCGATATATCGCCGTATCGGCTCATATCGGTCAGAAATGAATGGATTCAGTACAAAAAATACAAGATATCGACCAATATCGTCGATATTTCGTCGATATCCCTATATATGAATGTTATTATTCATGCAAGCTTGATTCCACTACCTATCTAGCTACACCTAGTATTAAAACAATCTATGATTTATATACTTTGTTCTGGGTCGGGGGCGTTGCCCCTGCACCCCTGCAAGGGGGGGCCAACCTTGGCCCCCCTAGCCCCCCCCCAAGCTCGCTGACCGGGCAGCGAGACCCCCGTACTAGTAGGGTATGGTGCGACTGGAGGGTGCATACAATGGTTCTTCAACTTGGTGTATATTTACAAGTTATTTCATGTTGTAAACTTGAATGAAATCCATTTCCAATATCTATAAAGTCAATTCTTCTAAAAAATCTATAAAGTCACGAATCAACATTAATATCGATATGTTCGAAATTATCGATATATGCAATATAAGCTTTATAGATGATCGATATGTGTGATCTAAGAGTATATTTGTAAGTTATTTAGTGATCTAAAAACTTGGATAAAACTCCATTTTCAATATATATATATATATATATTTATAGGTCAACAACTAACAGTACAACGGTATCGATATATGCGATATAAGGTTCATAGATGATCGATATGTGTTATCTAATAGAGTAAGAGTACATTTGTAAATTATTTAGTGATCAAAGTACTTGGATGAACTCCATTTTCAATATATATATAGTATGTCAACAACTAACAATATCAACGATATGTTCGATATGACCGATATGTGCACTATGAGGATCATAGTCCTCATAAATGATCTATATGTATTTTCTAGGTGTATATTTGTATTATTTCATGTTATAAGAACTTGAATGAAATCCATTTCCAATACATTTCCAATATTATAAGTCATGAATCAATACTAATATCGATATGTTCGATATGACTGATATGTGCGAACCGATATGTGCGATATATGGTCTATAAATGGACCGATATGTGTGATATAAGTGTGTATTTGTACGTTATTTGTTGTTTTAATATCTTGGATGACCTTAATTTCTGAAAAAATGCCAAAAAATTGGCTTTTTGCGCCATTTTCGACATTTCCACCGACATCGTCGATATATCGTCGATATATCCCGATATATCCATTTCCGGGCGGACCGAAACGATATCGTTATCGATACGGCCTTCCATGCTCTGGAACAATAGGTGGAGTAAGTTGCCCGCCATTGTGTAGGCAACTTGGATGGAGATGAAGGTGATTGATTTCAGAGGTGGCATGTATTATGCGGAGAATGCGGCCCATAGCGTTAAAAGTGTTATATATATCGCGGGGTTTTATATCGGTGCTGTAAAAGGAGTTTTACTCTTTATAATTGTAGTTTTTCCTTGTTAAATGATTATTGTTTGGATGGCACCCCTAGCTGGGTGACCATCCTTCAACTTATAAAAAAACCATTCATATTAGTTATTCCCTTGACGAAAGCAATTCGCTGTGGAGAAATGTTTTCCGCATCAGATTTCAAGGTATATCTTGCTAATGATGGAAATGAAAGTAATCCTAAAGTCTACCTTGGGTGCATGTGCTCTCTTAGGTAGATTGCAATAACCTGTTCAATGTATTAAAATATTCCTACGAAGAAAATACTTTGGTCACTTCTCCACCCATGGGGCCCTAAAACATTAAAAAAGAAGACAAATAAGTTATTTGGGTGAGGGGATTGTCCTTTTTTAGAGAAAAGGATGGAAACCCTAAATGGTGTACACACCGATATACGTATTATAAATTTATAACACTTAAAACCAATTATAATTACCATGGCTCAAAAGAGCCTTGCAGTCCTTGAGTTTGTGATGAAAGGGGAGGGGTGAGCGGGAGCGAGAGAGCGATGACCAACAAGGGTAAAGCCGCCGTCGAGGTTGAAGGGGGGGCACCAAAAATATGGGGAGCGAGAGTAGCGCCTCCGAAGATGTGGAGATGTAGGACTTGGTCGGAGAGGGGCCATGGAGCCGTCCTAAGACGCAGAGGTGACCTTCGAAGGCTCCGAGCGGGGGATTGAAGTGGTGTTTCTGATGCGGCATGACCGATCATTTATCCTAATCCTGCAAGGTGGCATAATATGCTTCCGACGTGGAGGGTTGAGCCATTGATGGAAAGAATGCACGGTGGGGGGGCTCGAGTCAAGGAAGGTCGGTCTGAGAAGAGTTATCCTGGTTGCAGAGTAGGTGATGTCGATGGAGCCCGAGAATGCGATGGATGTTCTCTTCACGGTTGCGATCGCTTAGCTTTCGGTGCGGCTCACAGGAGGAACAACCTCGGCAGACCCTTTGGTGTGCCTTGTGGTGGGGGTGGGAGATGAAGAGGCATTGAGGCAGACCAGGATTGGCATTCACGTGGCAAAGTAGGAGATTGGTGTGGATGTCATTTGGTTACACGAAAGGCTGCTTTGCGTCAGGGGTCTCTCGTCGGAGGGGGTAAAGGAGGTCGTTGCTGGAGCACTGGAACCGTGCCAACCACTGGAGTTCAGGGGCATGGTAAAGTGGCGGAGGCCATGTTTTTTTAAACGGTTGTTCGGGAGGAATGGGGGCAGTTTGGAGATTGTCGATGGCAGGAGTTCTATTGTGTTGTAGGAGATTGGAGATCCTACGGGGAGCTTTAGCGGAGTTAGGAGAAGTTGTGACCATATGTGCTTCAAGCCTCTGAACGGGAGAGGGCTCGGAGGTCCTCGTGACAATGCGTGGGGTTTCACCCTCCTCCCCCATCGTGCCTGTGGATGCAAATCAGAAAGCAATCCGCAGCTTTGTGGATCTTGGTGTTGGACACTGACGGCTCTCCAACGGTGGCTCTAGCGTGCTCGGAGAAGGCCCAAAGGACGCATTCATTGGCAAGAAGATCTGGAAGCGCTGCTCCTGGGGGAGGCGAAGCATTTGCGCCTCCTCCGCCAACCCCTAGCACTGCCTACGGTCGATCGAGCTTGATCCCTTTCAGATCTTTCAGGCAGATGTTGGATGCGGGTTTCGCTTTGAACCCGACCTTTCAGCGGTTTGTGGATCCGACTAGGGAGGCACGAGCTCCGAGCCTGAGTAGAAGATTGTTGGGTTATCTGATCTCTGACATTCAAGTCTGATTTTTGAGGTCGGTTCACAACCCAAATAAGACAAGCAGATCGCCCTCTTCCGGTTCGAGTCATCAGTTTGGTGTAGATTCGATTGGAAACCCTCTGCTTGGTTTTCTGCAGTTGGTGGCGATCGGAACCCAAGAGGGTTGCAAGGTTCCAATTTGGAGGCGGATGGCGACATCGCAAAAAGGCAGGCTGCTTTTTTCAGGTTTGTCAATGCTGGGGTGGCGAAGATGGCGAGCTAAAGGAGATCGGGGGCTCCGGTGGGGGTGCAAATGTTTCTATTGGGGCCTATAATGATGGAGGTGGCGATGGGCGACTCGTGGGGTTCGACCCAGGTGCGGGAGCGAGACTAGCGAAGCATGGGGCGATTCCTTCTTGTCGTCTTTCCGAAGGGGATTGCTGGCTTCATTGGCGCGTCGGGGAGGTCACTGGCTCATCCAACGCCGGTTGGGCTTGGTCGTGATGGTCAAAAAAACCTTCTGTTATTCTCTCGAAAACGTCGGTGGGGGAACCCGTTGGATCGAGAAATGAGAAGTCTAGAATGCGAGCGTAAAGATGGATTACATGGTGATGTTTATGCTGCTAGGAAAGAGGTGGTTGTTTCCTACGGATAACTATGTGAAGTATCTGCCACGACCGGGGTAGGTGCTGTCGGTTTGGTCGTGACTAGACCTGGCCAATGGGCCCGGGGCCCGCCCGCACATCCCGCTCATGGACCAGGCTTGGGCCAAGAGATTTCATGAATGGGCCGGCCCGACTCGACCCGCTCTTTGGCCCGCCCGTCAATTGGGCAGGTCGTGGACATGTGCCACAAAACCCGGCCTGGCCCGTACATATAAAAATATGGGTTTAAAATTTGGATTTTAGATATATTCAATATAATATACTTCAAGTTTTTGTTTTGCATTATCAATATTACATCGTATTTTATACTTTACATGCAAAGTAACACATATTATGGTCACTTAGATTTAGAAAGATTAGTTGATGCTAAAAAGACTTGATTATCTTTATAAATTAGATTAAAAAAATAAGAAAAAAAAACTTTACATTCGGCCCATGGGCCGGCCCGGCTTAGACCTGGGTCGGGCTTGGGCCTTGAAGTATGGCCCGTAGGTCGGCCTGACCCAGGCCTTGGACAAGGAGTTTTAGAACCCCGACCCATGGGCCGCCCCTGCCCACACTTCGGCTATGTCTAGCCGTGACAACATACAATGAGGAGAGGGAGGATTAATCTACTAGTGAACCTTTGTCCATGAATGTTTTGAGGGCTACAACATAGCTCGATTTTGAAGCAGTGATAGCTGCGAATTTGGGGGTGTTGATGGTGGAGATCAACCCCTCGGTTAACCAATGATGTTTCTCTCTTGGAATGTGCGGAGCATGGGTCAACCAGAGAAGCGGTTGGCGATAGGTTCCATGCTAGCTATGTGGTCGATCAACATGGCTTACTACAGGAATCCAAGATCTAGTCTTGGGCCTCCATCAGATGGTGCTCTACCTCAGATCCTCGTTTGATGGAGTTTAGAGCTTGTCCGACAGTTGGGATCTTAGGCGGGATTGTTGTTGTCTGGAACAAGGGCATGTTTGATGTTTTGGATGAGCTGATCCTGACCTACTCGGTATCGGTCTGCTTGGTGAACAAGGCAGATCATTCTCGTTTTGTGGTGACCTCTGTGTATGGTGTGGCATGGTCTTCCCCAAATGTGGAGCCGTGGGAGGAGCTACAAGAAATTAAGAGATGATTTTCGGAGTTGGCTTGGTTGGTGGGAGGGGATTTCAATGTGATGCTTTACTCGGACGATAGGCCGGGTGGGATAGGTGTACTTGACCCTGGGTCTACCCCATTCGTCAAAGTTGTGGAGGAGTTGACATTGGAGGTGTTGGATGCCACTAATGGGCACTACATGTGGAGGAATTCCTCATCCTGATTGCGCATTGATCGGTTTATGTTGTCTGTTGAGGTGTTGGAGATTTTCAACTTGGTCGCTGTCTTTTCTTTGCCTAGATTTCGCTCGGATCACACTTTGATATGCTTGGATTCTTGCAGCGATAGAGGCTCGTCGTCCTAGTTCAGGTTCGAGAAGTATTGGTTGCTGAAGGATAGTTTTTGTGAAACAATGAGCTCGTTCTGGTCGACTTTGGAGATAGAGGTGTCAGCTATGGTCAGACTGGCTTTGAAGTTGGCAGCTTTGTGGCATAGACTAGTGGGTTTCATGAGAGACTCTCTCAAGGAGCGGGAGCTAAGGAGAAGCCAGGTCCAGGATGAGATGGTGAAACTGTACTTGTTGGAGGACGCCGGGGAGCTGGACGAAGAAGAGTTGGCGAGTCATGTGCTTATTCGGAAGATCTTGGAGGACAAAAAGAGGGAAGATGAGTGGAGGCAACGATCACGACAGAAGTGGTTGAAGGAGGGTGATGCTAACACACGCTTTTTCTACTTGGTAGCCAACAGTAGAAGGAGAAGAAACATGATTCATTCGTTGGAGGTTGCTGGAGAGGAGTTCTGCGGGGAGGAAGAGAAAGTTAGGGCCACAACAGACTATTTCAAGGGAATGAGTATGTGACTCCTGTGCAGTGTATCGCCTTGGTTGGGGATGGGGGCAAGTCTCATATCTGGACCATATGCAGAGAGACTGACGAGGTCTTCTGATGTGTTGGATGTTCACGAGGCGGTATTTGGAGTGAATGCGCATGGTTGCCTGGGGCTAGATGGATTCCTGATCCTATTTGTTAGGGAATTCTGGGATATGCTTACCGAGGAGGTGATGGGGGTGGTGATGGATTTTATTGATGGAAATTGTGGTTTTGATTGTCTCAATCAACCGTTTGTCTTTCTGCTACCCAAAAAGGATACTGCTACGAGAATTGAGGAGTATAGTCTGATCGTGTTGTCCAACGTGATATATTTGATTTTGGCTAAGGGTCCAGCCAACCGCCTTAGGGAGGTGTTGGGCAAGATGATCTCCCTTGCACAGAGTGCTTTTTTGCATGGGAGACAGCTCATGGATAGTATCATGACAACCTCTGAGCTTGTAGCAGACTGATGTCGAAGGAAAACAAAAGGTATTCTTTGGAAGATGGATTTCTCGAAGGCGTATGACTGCATCGACTGGTGTTGAGCGTATGTTCAAAAACAAATACAACAACAACAAAGCATTTTCCCACATCAAAAACAAATACAACATGCCCAAAAAAATAATTCAAGTAGCAAATGAGACAAATCAATCCTCAATGTCATCATCGAATTCAAGCTCTTCTTGTCCATCATCTTCATCATCGTCTTCTTCTTCTTTTATATCTTTAAGATGTAACTCCTCATCCATCGGCGTAGCATTTGAGCTCGAAGATGTTCTCCTATCACATTCACCTTGTTAGCTCCTTCTCGGTTCTAAATTCTCTTCGACACCACTAGCATGTGCTAAAATACTCTAGTTCAATATGGAACCTGGAAAAACCTCCCCGTCTTGAGCATTGACATCTTCAGTCCATTCACCCAAGTACGTACGATCACGAGACGAAAGAGGATCTCTTTCTTACTCAACTCGACGTTCTTGCAGGTTGGAATTGAAACACACATACGCAAGATCATTCAGCGTCTTCGTCTCCAACCCGTTTCTCTTTTTGGTATGGATCCGAAGACCAAAATACATATTTATATTAATTACTATTTTAATTTTTATTATTACCAATCAAATTGGGTTGGTGGAGTGGAGTCACTGCCAAGTATGTACTCCAGTTACGCTCACATCCAGAGGATGATGACGCCAAAAGATCTTGATGGCCATGGCTTTCAAATGAGGCGTATCATCTCCATGATTATACCACCGATTAGCTATTAAAATAGAGAATTGGTTAAGTTAATATAATATTAAAGATGATTTGAGTGGCATGAATTGAAAACAATAACCTATATACATGGATCGTAATTGCCATCATTTGTCATCCTTTGTCTCACAACTAATGGCTTGCCGAAATCTCCGCGACCAAGTTTGTATGCCGTAAGCTAGTCCCCGGTGATTGCATCTTGTATATCCAAATATGAATAAAATTTTTCCGTGCAGTCCTTAAAACATCTCCTCACCACAATATCCGGATCACCATTAGGCTTTATGTAGAAGAGTGGGTTTAAATAATAAGTTGTTAGATGCAATGGGGTATCGAGCCTTTCTTTGGTCTTTGGAGGTAATATCATCCACAAAAAATGTAAGACAACTCTATGCCATTGAAAGATGAAATTATCTCCCGCTTGGTCTCTTTAAGCCCTCCGTAGACAAAGTCCATGGGTGGGCGTTGATCTGCATCGACCACACGCAATAAATGGATCAAATGTGTGAAAACTCGGATAGCATGTGGTGTGGTACTAGTATGTAGGGCTGAAGATTATAGAACGCTGCTTCTCCTTTCTTGGTCATATATCATTTGCAGTTCCTTCACTCTTTCGAGGAAAACATCAACCTCAGTTTGTCTTTTTTCTCATTAAGGTTATCAAGAGTGAGGAAAGTGGGGTTGCAAATCTTGTTTGTCCGGGCCTTGCAATGTCCTTGTTGGTAAACTTGTGCATCAAGGTAAGAGTTTTAGTGTGAGAGTAGATGAACACCGTGGGCCTCTTCGCCTTTGTGATTGCACTCCTTACCTTCGTGTCTTTGCTTATCTCCTCCGAAGCAAGATCAATGGCGCACACATCACACAGAGTCTACCAAATCTGCGGATATTGTGAGCAACAATCTTCTCGCTGCTATATTGGTGGATAGGGGTGTAAACGAATCGAACTTGAACGAACCTACTTCGTTCCGGTCCGGTTTGTTTAGTAGGTATATAGGTTCGGGTTTGACTCGATTCGATAAGATTAAAATCATGTTCAGTTTCGGTTCGATTCGGTTGAGGTTCGTGAAGGTTCAGTTCAGTTCGTTAAAGGTTCGATTGTATACAAAAAATGATCACTACAAATATTTCCTCGTTTTAAGCTAAAGTTAGGGCTTGTTTATATGTGTAAAGTGTCGCATCTCCTTTTCCAACCTACTTAAATAGGCATATCTGCGTAATTTGGACCAGATTTTACATCAATAACAGTCTAACAACAACAACAACAAAGCCTTTTCCCACAATTAAGTAGGATCGGCTACATGGATTCTTCACCTCCATTCAGATCTATCTTGGGTCAATCCCGGGCTTATATCCAAAAAACTAAGACCCCTTCGTATAGTCTCTTTCCAACAATTCTTGGGCCGTCCTAAATAATAGTCTAACATGTAATTGAAAATCAATGCCACAAAGCATCCTTGACAAAATAAAAAAACCACCTGTTGGAGGCATTCTCATCATCTTTATAGCAAAACACAGAGTCTTGATAAAACCACAAGATGAACTGAACTGCCGGAAAATCATAATTCAAAAATGTGAAGTATAGAGCATCCTTTGCATTGTTTTGTCAATAACATTATATGGAAGTCTAATCTGAGGGAAATATTTGCTACAAAGGAATACCAATTAGTAATATATAAAAATCATTGTCCAACTATATATGTTGCATAACAATCCACAAACAAATAAATGCAGATCTGACTTCTGAATTTAATTATAATATGTAGCAATGGAAAAAGAAAGTGGCATATTCACAATTCAATGCAAACCTTGGGAACTCATCGTCGTCGATGTTGGTCAAGAACATGAAAGATGTTCGTTGCAGATTGCGGTTGCCTGCTGGAAGGAAGAGAGGGGAGTCGACGGACGGGCTTTTGCGGGAAGGAGGAAAGAAGGGTCAGTGGTTTGCTGCAGCGCTCATGATGAGTGGGGGGCGGTGAGCCGCTGCTCGCAGGAGAAGAGGGGTGTGATGGGCCGCTGGGAGGAGAGGAGGGGCGACAAACCACTGGGAGGAGGAGGGTTGCGACGAGCTACTGGGAGTATGAGAGGAGGGGCGGTGGGTTGCTGGGAGGAAGAGGGGTGCGACGGACTGCTGGGAGGAGGAGAGGAGGGGCAATGGGCCGCTGGGAGGAAGGGTGTGACACGTCGCTGGGAGGAGGCGGGGTGCGGCGGGCCGTTGGGAGGAGGGGTACGATGGGCCGCTAGGTGGAGGAGTGGTGCGGCAGGCCGCTGGGAGGAGGAGGGGTCCGACGGGTCGCTGGGAGGAGGAGGGGTGCGGTGGGATGTTGAGAGGAGAGGAGGGGCGTCAACGGTGGGTGTCGTGTGGAGTGGAGAGGAGAGGAGAGGGAGGGGGCATTTGTGGGTGATAGGGAGGTTAGGGTTTTCAACTTAGGGATTATTTTTTGGGGAAATTTTGGAAAAAAGTCATATTATATCCATCCTTTAAACTGAAAAAAATTAAATGGTCCCTTATTTTCCTGAGAATTGAATACAAATCATGATATAAGGGTTATGAGCATTGTATAAGCTCTCAATTCTTAAACTATAATACTTATCTATCTATTTGCGAACCTACCATTTCAAGGTTCGGTTTGTTTATGTAAACAAGCCCAAAATTATGTTAAGGTTCGGTTCGTTTATGATCGAATCGAATTCGAATCTGACTATTATATTGGCAACAAACGGAAAAAATTGAAAAAAATCCGTAACCTTATATTGATGGAAGTAGGTGGAGAAGAGGGAGCTACAACACGAAAGAGGGGGCATCGAAGGACCGGCTCCAAAAGGACTGGCCGAATGATCGGCGGCAACGCGGAGGAGGGGGCGGCAACGCGACGGAGCTCAGGAGTCGGGGGAGCTGCAGTCAGCAAAGCTCGGGGTGGGAGGGGGTTTCGTTCGAAGGCCAAGGGTTTTAGGATCAGGGTTATTATTCGACAGTAACCCCAAATCCCTTTATTTGGGTATCCGGATATCCGGATCCCCTTTTTCTCGTTCAAAACATTAATGCAAAAGTTGGCCGCTTAGTCGGCGGACTAAGTCCGGTTAGTCGCCCGCATAATTAGGTCGACCCGACTATAGGCTGATTTGGCCTAGTCGATCTTACCACCGACTCGATTAGTCGGGCCGACTAATCGGCATAGTCGGCCGACTTTTACAACAGTAGTGTCGACCGCCAATTGATGTTCTCTGAACGATGGTTCCAGAATTTTACTACTGTTATGTTCCAATTGAAATTCGCAGTCACATGGACATTTCCACCCAGCTATTTCTTATTCTGTTTGCTTTAGTCCCTCATTAGGAAAATCTGGTATTTTCAGGACAGTTAATAAGATATCTGAAGAAGCTGATGTTATCTTACCCTCTAGTAATGCCTGCTGCAGTTGCCTTCATACTTCTCGAAAGTGTATCTGAATTGATATGCGCTATTTAGTGTAACAATCCGAAATGGTGGTGATTTTTCGCAAAGATTTTATCATTTATATTATCTTTTGTGGGAATATGTTTTGGCCGACTGTGTATGAAGTAGTTTTAGTCTTTTAGGAAATTGCATTTCCTGTTTCAGAATGCTGATTTAAATTTTACTGGGAGTTTATTGCAACTTAATTTCCTATCAGATCTGGTGGCAATTGCGGAGCGGATGGCTACCGTGAAGCACAAAATACTGGTTTTATCTGGTAAAGGTGGTGTTGGAAAGAGCACATTTTCTGCCCAGCTATCCTTTGCCCTGGCTGGCATGGATCACCAGGTTGGCCTTCTTGACATCGACATATGTGGACCTAGCATTCCGAAGATGCTCGGGCTTGAAGGCCAAGATATTCACCAGAGCAACCTAGGATGGTCGCCTGTATTTCTTGAATCCAACCTTGGCGTCATGTCAATTGGATTCATGCTTCCCCACCCTGATGAAGCCGTTATTTGGAGGGGTCCTCGCAAGAATGGTCTTATAAAACAGTTTCTAAAGGACGTGGACTGGGGAGAGCTTGACTACCTTGTGGTAGATGCCCCTCCTGGAACATCGGACGAGCATATCTCTATAGTCCAATATTTGCAGGCTACAGGAGTTGATGGTGCAATCATTATAACCACTCCACAACAGGTTTCTTTGATAGATGTGCGCAAAGAGATCAGCTTCTGTAAGAAGGTTGGAATTCCAGTTCTAGGCGTGGTTGAGAACATGAGTGGATTGACTGAGGCATTCGCAGACTTAAAGTTCATGAAGTTGGGTCTCGATGGGGAGGCGAATGATTCCACAGAATGGGCACTAAATTATATTCGAGAAAATGCACCAGAGCTTCTTTCATTGTTTGTCCATAGAGAAGTTTTTGATAGCAGTGCCGGTGGGGCTGCAAGGATGTGCAAAGAAATGGGTGTCCCATTCCTTGGAAAGGTACCACTGGATCCCCAACTTTGTAGGGCAGCTGAGGAAGGCAGGTCATGCTTTGCCGACAAGAAGTGCACCGTCAGTTCTCGTGCACTCAAAGCTATTGTCGAGAAGCTTCTTGTTGTTCAGCAGTAGCTCGCTTGTAAGACATGTACACTTGTTGCTTTCTATGCTTGTTCTTGAGTTGTTTGGTTTTCTTTAAATAGGATATTTGTTTTCCTATCTTGAACACGTTTACTAATAATTAATTTTGCTATATGTATAAGCATGACAGTTTTTTGGGTACCAGATGATCAAGTTTTAAACAGAAGACCATTGTTGACCCTTATGTTGCCTCTAACTGTTTGTCATGTTTTGAAATGTTTGGAAGCACCTCATTTCTTGTTATCAGGAGAGTTTTCAGAAAACAACTAAAAGACCAGTTGAATCAGAAGGTACACAGCAGATCTACACTGTATCTTTTGGGGAGTTGCACATATTTAACACATTCAAGACATTAGAACTGAATTACGTGAATCGACGAACCAGACTATACTGCTGGTTCATTGACCATATATAACATGGAGAAGGGATATAGTATCCCCTTCGCAAGGATCAAGGCATCCATTATAATATTACAGATCAGAATATTATGTCAACATTAGAAGAAGAAGATCGGAAAGCAGACTGAACTAAGTGGGAAAGGGGACACAGACAACACAGGCCAGCAGGAGAATCACAGAAGCGGCAGCATCCTCTTCCTCATTGTAGAGGCTCCTTTTGAATCGGCAGGCCTTCCCTTTGTTGCACTGGAGCTTCGTGGCCTCTTGCCTCGCGTCCTTGCCGCTCCCATCCTGTTTCTTCTTCATGCTGTCCACCCTGCCGAGCCCACCGCACTCTGCCTTGCACACCATCTCTCAATCAAAGCTGTCAGAATTGTTCTGTTTTACTTCCAGCTGCTTATTCAGGCCCCTTATATATAGCCATGGGCTTCAACATGTTCGTGACTTCTTCAGGCCACTTATTTATAGCCATGGGCTTCAACATGTGCACCCGCTGGGGTCGCCCGCAGACTTACCTAATTGTCTATGACTGCCAACAACAGTAATGCTGACAATAACTGAAAATTGTGACGGTTTTTGCAGTGGTTATGTGCTGATAGCTTCCAGGGACGATGGGGCCCCTTGTTTGCCATCATTCATGTGAAGTGCCATGTGACCATGTGCTCCTGCCGGGCCTCGCTCTCTCCTAAGTTTTCGGCGCTGGTCAATGATGAGAATAATCAAGAATAGTTTAGTTGGTTAGTCTATGTTTATGTAGTAACTACTGTCATTTTCATGTCAGAGATGCATTTTATATCTTCTTAAAGAACTGCAGGACCATGTTACTCAATAGTGCTTTAGATGAATGCGCCAAGAACCGCAGACAGGTCTTTGTCCTTGAGCCATTGTTTAGGAAAATACAAGTCTTCTGCTGCCTGTAAGTTGCGTCCTTACTGAAATCAGAGATTACAGAATGTTAACTTCGTTTACTGCCTGTTTTTGGAGTCTGCAATTAGGTGGGCTGCAGGTATCGACTGACAGCGATGCCTTAGTGAGAAATGTTTCCTGTGCATGTATACTGTGCGGTTATCTTCTTGCTGACTGCATCTTTATCTTGATCTTGTGGCTGTTGTTGAGAAATAGCAGATTGTTTTGTGTGGTGTGATGGAGACAAATGGGGAAGTAAATGAGATTGGTCCACAACCTGCAGTAAATTCAACAATCCAGAAGGATATGGGATGTCGGATAGTACTGTAGAACGTGGTACCAGAGAATAGACTTCTAAGCCACTTTGAATGCGACCATTGTTGCTTCTGATTTTTGACGCAGGTTTTTGTGTGTAAGCGATAAATCTTTGAATTTCTTGAAAAAGAGAAAATCACCACGTTCTCGAACTTACAAGATGGGATATTGGTCGGCCCGTTTGAATGATGAACGAGGTAAGAATCAGGGTTTTTTTTGCATGGGATAAGTGATTCCGAGATAAGGTGTTTATATTATCCACGCGAGGGGATCGCGTATTAGAAAAACAAGCACGGGTTCATTGCTTCATCCTGCACAAAAGTCTGGTCAAATATAACCACTGGAATTTTGAGATGGGTTGAAGGACATAAGAAACCCTAAGTTCAACTTGACACATATAAAGGCAAACACGAATTACATGGTATCAGATAGGCTTCTTCGTTGATATATAATCTAACTCCAACTTTATTAATAAAGTCTCCAAAGATCTGTGGATTCATCATTACATCCAAGACTATCCCAAACAAAAATCATCTTCGCCTCTCCATCTACCATCTCTTCCTTCTCTTGATCTCACAGGTGATGAATTCTGCACATTGCACAAGAAAAATATCATTACCAAAGATATCTATAAGATTCATAAATAGAAGGATATGTTAAATAGATAGACAAGTAGATGCTTGCTTGAAGTAATTGATGGACTTGCTAACTAATCACTGTTTAAGTCCTTCATTTCGACAGCTAATGCACATGCATTAAATTTACGCTTGTACCCTTATCTTTTTCATATTTACATTACAAAAATTCAATCAAGTAGAAGGCAATGTCAAACGGAATGCATCTATGCGAAGGCGAGGGGAGAGAGACCTTGAACAATTTACCGAGGTCGATATGGGTATGTTGATGTTGACCCCGCACGAATCGGGCAACCGGGCTGTCCTAGCCGGGTCAACACCTTGGACGAGAGAACTCAGACCCTTCATGCACTCACACACTCCCTCGACAGCGTCCTGGCCCACCGCCATCTCCCTGATGACTACCACCCCGATGCAACATCGGACGGAGGGGACCCACACTTTGTCGACCAGGAAAGGCAAGCACGGGCCAAGCGCATTGATCACGTCGTGGCACGCCCCTGCCGACACATTAGCCGAAACGTAGTGGTCCGCAAAAATAGCAATGGTGAAGATCCATGCTACAATAAGCGATTGTGCCGGGATCTTCATGGTGTGGCGAGATGTTTGAGGGCTAGTATGGAAGCTTTGGACTATGGGGTGAGAGTGTGGTGAGAGATGCGTTAAGAGGGGTTTATGTATATGGACAATGGGGTGAGTGATTTTTTTCATGGGCTTTGACATGGGATTTACATGACATTAGGTAGAGGTGGGATTGGTGGAAGTGGAGATACTCATGAGGTCCATTTGGCACCAAACACAAGTCTAAAACCCTTAACTTTATTTTTGGGTATAATTAAACATTTTGTCATCTACAGAACTTAAAGATGCAGCTAAGCACACACTACTTGAATGATACGAGAGCATGGCTACTGAGCATAAAAGGGATGTTTCAAAGTGTATCACGGTATGATGTCATAAGAGTATCCCAAATCCCTTGGGAGCATAGTAAATATGGATGCAAATAATTACATATATATCCGGATTTTATCCGTTACCGTAACCGTTTTATACAGATTTTGACATCCGCATCCGTATCCATTTTAAAATGGATATAAATATGGATATCATTTTGATATTCGCAAACATCCATATCCGTATATGTATATCCATTTTCATATATATAGTCATAAATTTATTTTTAACCATGTATAACATAAATCTAAACTCTTTTACCATATTTGTATAATTTTATTGATATAAACATATTTAGTAAATATATGTCATGTATTTTCCATCTAATTCGTATATATTTAAGTCGATTCTATAGAGTATTTCTAACATTTACTCGTATGCGATCAATATCCATTTTACATCCATATCCATTTTTTAAGGATATGGTAAGACAATTTTAACAGCCGTCAATATATGTATCTGCATCTATATTCTTATTCAAAAACGGATATGGATACGGTAATACCTATATCCGTATCCATCCTTATGCATCCTAATAGTAAACATGAATTCTTTATACAATAAAAAAAACCGCAACATTGATACTAATTTTTCGCTTACTAAAATAAATAATTCAAAAAATTAAAATCATCTCAAAGCTTACATAATCTTTAGAACTTAGTATCTATTATAAGCCAAAGATGACTTTTTTGCTAATGCGATCTCAAACATTAGGATTGGGATCATCCCCATTTGTGTCCACATTTGAGTTGGCCACACATTTTAGCTATTTGGAACGTTGCAAAGATGAATAAGAATCGGTGACTGTGAAAACTACGAGCAGTTTAAATTTTAATACCTCAATGCACTAGCGATTTTAACAACTTTGAACTTGACAAGAACACTTGAAGACATCCATCATGTCGACTTAAGTATGACCTATGAAACAGGAAGCCAGCTGAATGCCCGTCAACAAACTGTCAACATCCTTGATAAATTAATAACAAGCAATCTCGAGCTCGGTAACCTAATTCAAACTGGTAACCGGCTCTGTGAACTAACCTATTGAGTAAATTCTACCTGCAAGCCATCAAAACCATAACAGAAGACATGATTGATGAACCTATACAGCAACTAAAGATTCCATTATCATACATTTTGAGACTTATGTACACAACTATGAGGAGATGCATTATCTTATGAGTTTGGTGAAACCTTGCAATCAGCGTTATGCTTCGAGAAAGCGGGCGGAACGCTAGAGAGTTCGTTGTGAGAGGTAACTGTTGTCGAAAGGGGCTGGAAGTTGGTGTTTCCGATAAACCAGTATAGCGCCCACTTTAGATTGCACAGCGTGTACTTAAGGGCCTTGGTCCAATTCTCCTGCTTGTTGAAACTTTGTGTGATCGTGTAGTTCTCCACACGGTCACCCTCGATCCTAGGAAAAAAGGAAACGTGATATTATATCAGTCGAATACCAACTACTGCAAAAAGAACAGGTGCATGCTGTTACCTAAGTTTCATTCATATAGTATATAGATATTCGTTGATGCAAGGAACGGTAAACTATTTATTGCACGTTGCAAGATGGCGCTGGATCTTCTGTTCTATTCCGGGGGAGAAAATTTAGAAGGCATTGCCAAGAAGTTATGTTCTTTTATATGAGAGCAATGAACTATCCACGAGGGGTTCGGACAGATCAAATGGAATCATGATTCAAAGCTAAATGATGCAATGACTTGGTTTAGTTTAAATATGAACTCAATTAGATCATTCTGTCAAAAAAATGAAGACAAGTAACATGTGTGTACATGTGCACAGAAATTCCTTTCATCATTCCATGAATAAATTCTTCACTTCTTACAGAATGTTCTCTGTGCATGCATAATAATTATATCTCCCATGGCGAGAATTATTGGGGAACCACAGTCCTAAATATGAGTTGGGAAGTTCACAAACTGCCTGTTAAATACTTGTCAAAAAAAGACCCCCATCGAGAAAGTTATTTCCAACATAGTAGATTTATTTCTTGGCTTACGCCAAAGGTTCCTGCTACTCCACTACACTTGAGCAGTAGCCATGCACTTTATAGTATTCATAAATTATTATTAGCTTCAACCTCCAAAATTATACCAAGTTAACCGAGACTTTTATGCTCATTTTAATTACTGTCAGAACAAAGCAATACTTCTTTCCTCTCAAAAAGGGCAATCTGACCAGGGATCTAAAACAAGTTAAGCCTACTGGCAAGGATTTTTTAGAAGCCAAAGAATAACCATCCGAGATAAATAATACATGCCAAATTCCTTATAATTCAAGAGGTGTTTACCACTCCACATGCCAGAACAGAACCAAGCTACAAATGTAGACCTAGCACTATGAACCGCATTCTCAACATAGAATCTCTCATTATCGAACACCGCTTTTTCTTTGAATCCAAGTTGCTCATATGACCACCATAGGTTAGCCTAAGTGTAAGTGCCACCGCATCATGACTTGAAGCTTCATCAAAAGACGTCAAAACTGGTGGTATCCACCCAGGTTTTTCCCATTTATATTCCCAAATAAGAAAAATTGATGGGCATGAAAAAAGGTGATCCGCATCCTTGTCATTGCTTCCACAGATTGGACATGTTCTTTCCAACTTTACATCCCACCTAACTATGAAGACCTTTGTGACCAACCTCCTCAACAGCCAAGCATGAAATCTCACCTATAATGGAGCCTTAGCCCTCCAGATCAAGCCAGAGTCTTACACAAACCTGGTCAAGACCCCTGTGACATTCCGTCAGCAAGTCATATGCCTACCAAATTGTAGATCATCTTTGCATCGCCTCCACGCATTTAGCTCCCCGTCTATTGGTGCCATGTCCCCCAACAACAAAACTAACAAAGTGAAGTCCTATACCCTTTGAATCAGCAATGGGAAACAAACCATGCAACTCAAACTCCGTCTTAACAGTAGATCCAACACTTCTCGGTCCTTCCATAAATGAAAGCAACGTTGAAAAATCATTACTAGGTCCCATATCCGGACCGATCCCTCTTAAGAAATATGAAATCCCCACTATTTCTCCCTGTCCTAGAAATGGTCTTACCTATAGGTACCATCGTTATTGCACACTGTTTTGCACAGTGTTTTTGCTCACACGGTTTCTTTACGAGTCCTGTCGTTTGTACCTATAACTTCTAACATCTACCAAATGTATTCATCCACAATCTTCTTAAAAAAATCACACCTTTGTAAAAAAAACTGAAATTCTCCTTGGAACTTGTACCCTAATCCCCTAAGACAAACACATGCCATATCATGCCCCCAATATCCCACCGTATAGGTCTGCAGCCCTTCCAGGATGTCAGATCCTAATAAAATTCCTCACTCCTAAGACCGAAGCTTCCCTCCTCAGGTTGGCAAAATCCCCACATTTCACCTGGAACTTCTCAACCCCTCCTCTTCTAAACAATTCAAGAGAAAACTTCTTTCCACCACATCATCCACTTCTCAACTTTCACCGACATCTTGAATATGACATGTAGAACTATGGACATATGAAATGACCTAATTCAACAATACCAAGATACTGCCCTTGGAGAGAAACCCGGCCTTCGAACCTTGAAGCTTTCTTTGCATCGACTTGCAATACAAGCTCAAGAGAGGATACCAGATAAACTAGAGTGACTGTACACTCAATAACAAGCGTCTCACCTAATCCATCTTCCTCTGCTTAATCTATGCCATAAGTCACAAATGAGGACTTCTGAATGTTAGTCCTCATTAGACATAGCCAGTGGGCCAATACCTGCCCACCCAACCCGTTTATTGGCCGGGCTCGGGCTAAACAATTGACGTATGGACCAACCCAGCCCAACCTACTTCTTAGCCGCTGGTTAAATGAGTAGGCCACGGACATGAGCCAAATAGCCCGGCGGCCAGTAAAAAATAGACACATATATGATAAGTAGAGTGGTCCACTCCCGTATGAAGATCTCGAGAGTGGACCTCTCCTATACGAAAACTTTGAGAAAGAGCCACTCTCACATGGAAGTCCATTGCTTCTCTCATGCAGGGACCTCAGAGAGTGAATCTCACATAGAGATCTCAAGAAGTGAGGTCTCTCACATTCGAACCTCAGATAAGTTCTCGTTCCGGAGGCCACTGAGTAGAGGATGATATATGGAGAGGAGTTTCTATTGAGTAATCTTAGGCAGAAGAATATATTGTGCCCTGTTCTCACACCCCCTTTCTCCAAACTTTCTGAAAACATAAAGATAATTGACCAAGTTGGGAAAAAAAGTGGGGGTTAATAAAACACCTTCACTTTCTCTCCTTCTTCACTTGCATTTTTTTCACTTCTTTTCTTCATGGATTCCTTATTTTTCCTCTTTTTCGGTAATAGATGGCTCTTGTTGACCTTTTTTCGAATACCCCTTTTCTTTAGAACGTGCAAACAATTCCTATGTTCGACCATTAGAAATAAAAACCACATTTTTATTGTGGTAACTGTTTTCTTTCACTTCATTTTATTTCTAATGTGTGTTTTTTCGGTTGACTGCCCTTTTTTTTTGGAAATGAGCATTCAACACATGTTTATTCCAAAAAAACGTGAGTGAAAAAACGACGGGACAAAGGCCCAAGAAAAGCCCTACCGTTTTAACTTCCCTCTTCTTCACAGCCCTTCGGGTTTTTACTCAGTTTTCCCCCATTTTTTTTCATGTCCCTTTTTTCTAATAGTAAAACGAGGACTGAGCTTGAATGAACTTAAGAAATTATACATGTATAAAATAAACGGGTTTAAGCCATAGGGCACTGCAGCAGAGAGGGCATCGGGCCTTTCATCTATTTTTTTTCTTCTTCATGGAGTAGAACCCATCCCATAGTGGTACTGCTGCTGCTTATAACAGCTGCCTCTCACGATCCAGTGCCTTGCAGATTCTCTTGATGAGAGCCATAGGCACCTCCTACGGGTGCAAGCGCTGATGATCTTGACGAGGCCGTCGGTGATTGGTGGACCACGGTGAGTAGAGTTCCATGGAGGAACATGGATGGTGTTGGAGAATGCGAGAGAGAGGGGGGGCATAGCTGCAGTAGTCCAGATCAATGGAGGGAGCCATTGCATGAATGAGTAGTCCATAGTTGCAGGGGAGTTTCATCATCACTGGCCATCATCGAAGTAGTGAAGAGCTCCAATTGATGGAGAGCCGCATGGCACATGATGCATTTTTTGTAGCATCTTCCTGTCCAGCATCACCGTGATCAGGGCACGATGCTTCCGTACGCTTCTCTCGTGCAATCACCACAACCATGCGCTCATATCTGCAGATGGTCTTCAAGCTGAGCATGTTTTCGCCTTCAATCACGCTGTCATCTTCGATCATGCATTTTGCATCACATCTTGGCGATGCACCACTGTTTTTCTCGAAAAAGATCTAGGTTACATCATCGAGGGAAACCAAACACCGCCATCAATTGAAACACCTTAGTAGGGGCCCATGATTACATAAATCACTGGGTATTGCACAATCTTTTTTTACTTTAGTACCATAGGAGTATCACAATTTATGAATATGACATACATTGACGCATACCAGGCAAGCGACATGCAAATCTCATGCTAAACATGCAACATGTGCAAAAGTTCTTGGAAAGAAAAAATCAAATCAAACAATAGATATATGTAGAGATATTTCCAGTAGTTTTTGTACCCGTCTGTTATGTTTATTTTCCTTGTTCCATCTTATGTAATTTACCCATAGGCTTCCTCTATATAAGAGAGCCTAGGGTTACTGGAATAAACAAGTTCTCTCATTTTCTTCCAACATGGTATCATAGCCTCCACCCTAACCCTAACCCTAGTTGCCGCAACCACCCTCTCTTCCGTGCCCCTCTCAACTCGGCGTCGTCCCCTTCCCGTTCTTGTTCTTCATGGAGTTGAGTGCATAAGTCTACATATGCACTCATCTCCATATATGTTTATGTAGACATTTGTTCTTTGGTCTACAAACCCTAGTTCTTCGTCTCTAGCAACAATGTCAGAAAACAAAGTCGCCAAGCCCTCCATCGGCGCTTTCAAAGGTCCAACGCCAATAGTCAAAATGGATGGGACAAATTACGAGCTTTGGGCAATGCAGTTCATGAGCCTCATGAAGTCCAATGGTAAGAAGCACATTCTTACCGAAGATGAGCCGACAACGAAGACATGAGTTTATGCCTCATGGGAGGCCGATGATTCCTATGCCAAGGTCTGGCTTTCAGGCACTCTGACGATGGAGACTGCTAATGATATCCTCCATTAGCCCACGGCTAAGGCCATTTGGGACATTCTAGCCGTGACATACTCGCAGATGAGGAACGAGACTAAGATCCTCCAGCTTCAGCATGACATATTTACGATCAAGCAGAATGACCGGCCATTGCATTCGTTGTATACATCCCTATACGAGGGATGTTTGAGAAGATTTATAGTATTATTCCCTTGACGGTGACCCCTGAGCAGCAGAAGATGTTCCGGAATGCTACGATGGTAGGGGTCTTACTAGTGGCACTTGACCCGGAGTATGATGCAGCTTGCTCGTAGATCTTGGCGGATGCTACTATTCCTCCAGTGGAGGAAGTGTATCGACGACTCAGCAGAATCACAGTTTCTTCTACTGCCACTACTCCACCTCCTTTAGCGATGGCAGCTTCCAGAGGCAGAGGTGCGTCTTCTTCTTTTCGTGGCAGTGGACCTCGTGGTCGTGGTTGCCGATTTCGTCAGCCATGTACCTTCTGACATCGGTCGGGTCATGTGGAGGATACATGCTATTCTAAGCATGGTTTTCCAGCATCAGCCCGTATAGCCGAGCACGTTGTGCCTACACAAACATCTACTTCAGATCAGCGGTTTGAGGATTTTGCCGCCAGATTACGAGATATCATGCCAACGGCCACTACTGATTCGCCAGGAGGTCCCTCAGACATAACAGCTTCAGCCTCTGCCAACACGTCAGCCACAGCTAGCACATCAGGTAGTGTTTATTCCTTTACATCATGTCAGAGTTCTGATGTTTCAGAATGGATTATGGACTATGGTGCGACACATCATCTCTGTCAGAGATAAGTTTACATCATACAGAGAGGTTCCACCTGGGAGATCGGTGGTGATAGCAGATGGGACTCATTCCCCGTCATTGGATAGAGGGAGATTAATTTGATACCCTCCATCCGACTACAGAATGTTTTGCATGCTCCAGATTTTTCAATGAACTTACTTTCTATTAGTCAGCTTAAAAAGGACTTGCATTGTCGGGCTATTTTTGACCCATCGTCTCTTCTTTTTCAGGACATTCTAACAGGCATGGTGATTGGTTGTGGCTGTGAGCAGGATGGTCTCTATCGGTTAGTCCGCACCTCCTATGCTGGTGTCTCCTCTCAGTCTAGTGGAACTGCTTCTCCCTATACTTGGCATCTGCGTTTTGGTCATCTCCCTCTTCAGAAGCTGCGGCATATCTTGCCTCAGATTTCACCAAAGTCTTCTTTTCAGTGTGAAGCATGTCAGTTGGGGAAGCATCACATATCTACTTTCCCTAGTCGTGAGTCTTGGAGCAGTCGCTCCCCTTTTGAGTTGTTGCATGTTGACATTTGGGGTCCGAGTTATGTACCTGACCACCAGGGATACAGGTTTTATCTAGTGGTCGTTGATGATTTCTCTAGATTGTCTTGGGTTTTTTTATTGAAAAATCTCTCGCGGGGGAAGTAATAAAAAATCTTATCAATGAAGTTCGGAATGTTTTTGCTTCTGATGTGAAGATTGTGCGCACAGATAATGCCTTAGAATTTTGCACTCACGTCCTTTCACATTTATTCTTGTCTCATGGCATTATTCATCAAACGACTTGTGCCTACACGTCTCAACAGAACGGTGTTGCCGAGAGAAAACATCGTCATCTTCTAGATATAACTCGGACTTTACTCATTCATAGTTGTATCCCTCTCTCCTTTTGGGGTGATGCAGTTCTTATGGCATGTTATCTGGTAAATCGTATGCCATCCTCGGTATTGGGTGAACAAGCTCCACTTTCGGTTGTCTTTCCTGACAAAGAATTGTTCTCCCTCACTCCTCGTGTTTTTGGTTCAGTTGCTTTTGTTCATCAACTCACTCTGGAGATTGACAAGCTCTCACCTAAGGCTGTCAAGTGTGTATTTCTTGGCTACTCTCGTACTCAAAAGGGTTACCGATGCTATGATCTTGCGAACAAAAAATATTATGTTAGTGACAATGTCACCTTCTTTGAGACTGATGTATTTTTCGCCTACAGGTGACAATTGACGACGATGTGACTACCCTTGTTAATTCGATCAAATTAATGGTCAAATTAAATTTTAAGTTCATTGCAGTCGGGTAATCTAAGCTATGTCAAAAAATACCACTTTTAATTAATGTTTAGTTAATTAGGAGCGGCAGATTTATTTTACTTGGACAAGCCCAAGGTCGAACTCAGGGAGGCAGCTGTCTCCTTAGGTAAATTTTAAGGGAATTCGGAGGTCAGATCTTCAGAGGAGTATTTTTGGTATTTTTAGCAAATTTTATGCGATAAAGGACAAACAAATGCAATTTTAGGCCAGTTTTTACAAGTTAAATCAGAAATGTGGTCAAATGAAGTCCAAAAATTATGAAACCTGACCAGAATATGACATGCAATGAAATTAAGCTACACTATTTTTGGATTTTTCAGACACTTTATGAATTTATTGCGAATAAAATATGAATGCAAGGTGATTTTTACAAAATTAATTTTAATAAATACCAAAACACATTATTTCTAGATATAGAAATTAACCTAGATATATCTAAGCATGATGAATCCAGGAAAATTAATAAACCTAAAATTCTATGTGAATTGGACCTATTAAAAATCAATTAAGGAAATCACTAATTAATTTATTCAGGCCTCGTGATGCGTGCAAATGCAATGATTTTTGGATACAAGGTAGAATAAATTATCATAAGTCTAATGTGATTTTATGGTGATTTTTGGAGCAACAAGGAATTTAATACGAATTAAAAGGCACACAGTGGGAAAAATATGGAAAATTTCACCAAATTGATAATATTAAATTCCAAGGATGTCACAAAATTGAAACACGTGTCACATAAGATAGAGGACAAGATAAGCTACATCATGCAATTTTTGGAATTGAAAAATAATGCCAAATGGACACCTAAATATGCGTGCAAAGACAGGGACTAAATTGCAATTACAGAAAATAAAATTACTTAAAATTAAACATGCTGACAGGGACATAAATGCAATTACCTATAATGCTGGGGGTATGTGTGCAAAATGTCCACGGGAACACGTACACGCCTCACGTGATGCTCCTGGTAGGGACTGAATTGCAATTTGGAATACTTGCAGGGGCCTCAGTGCAAAATGCCCAAACCGCACGTGAGACATGTGAGGTGCTAAGCTCGGGAGGCGTCGGAGGCTCGGACTGTGGCTCGGGTGCGCTGCAGGCTCGGGCGTGCTTCAGGATAGCTTCGGGAGCTCCGAGCCTAAGGATCGGAGAGGAGGCTCGGAGGAAGTGACGTGGCGTACGATAGACCGTTCGATCGATGAGGATCAAACGGCTATTGAAGCTGGATACGTGGTGCGCCTTGGGAATGTTAGATCGAGATGATCCAACGGAAGCTGGGGCTGCTGACAGATGTGACGTGGACGAATGAGGACCGTTCGATCAAGACGATCGGATGGTGGCTGTGCGTCGTGCTCCTTCTCGCCGCCGCCTCCTGCAGCGGACGTGGTTGGGCTCCGGCGAAGCCTCCGCAGCTCCGCCGCCTTGGTTCTCGCTCGACGCTGATCTCCGGGGGCTCCTAAGTAGCTGGGGACGATCGTGGGAGCTTCGCAGAGTGACCGGAACGTCTAGACGAGGCGGAGGTGGTCCGCAGGCCGGAGGCGACGAAGCTCGAAGCAGCTCCGACGGCGCTTCCGACCAATGAAGAAAATGGTACCTGCATGGTTAGTTACTATAGCCGAGGCGTGCAGGTGCTCGCGTGGAGTGCAAGGAGTGATTGGAGGCATGTGGCGCGAAGTGGTGATCGGGTCGTCGATTCCTCCGCCGTGATGGGCGGAGCTGTGGTCGGAGGGGGCTCAATATGTGGTAGAAGTGAATGAAATGGTGCGCGGAGATGAGAGCTCCAAGGCGGAGCTCGATCGATGGGTGGTGGAATGTGTTGACGAGCGAGGGAGGCTGGAAAATCGAAGGAAAAGAAGAAGAAGATTGGAGGAGAAATGAAGGAGGCTACCTGGGAATGGAGGCTCGGGGAGGAGTCTCCGGTCGTCGCTCGAGGGTCGGTAGAGGCCCGAGCTCTAGCAGCTCGTCAGAGAAGCTGCTGGCATGGCGGAGCTAGCCGTGGATCTCGCCGGAGATAGACCGTTGTCATCGCTCAATTTGACGCCTGATCTTTGTCACAGATAGGTGTAGAAGAGCTCTAGGGTACCTTGTGCAAAGGCGGATAGAGACGACGGTCGCCGGAGGCGGGGTATTTATAGGAAGGAGGTGAGGGTACAAGTGACGGGGCGACGAGGTTCGTGGAGATTGTGGAGGTCGGCGTGAGCGAGGTTCATGGAGATTGTGGAGGTCTGAGAGGATGAGGGTGTAATGGGCTACGAGGTGGAGGTGATAGGCGGAGGAGAGGATGGCTGGAGTGGAGCCAAAAATAGAAAGGGGGCGGAGCTGTTGCGAGGTAGGCGACGTGGGCGAGGCTCCTGCGGGAGGTAGACGGCAACCTCTGGACCGTTGGATCGAGTGATCCAACGGCCAGGAGAAGGGCGTAAGGGGAGAGCCTGGATTAGATCGAAGTGGTGTGATCGGAGGGCTAGGGAAGCGCCACGTGGCGTCATGGGAGTGCGGCGCTAAGGGACGGTGGGGATTAGATTAGGCGATGGATCGAAGGGTTGTGATTGACCGTGAGTGAGCGGGTGGGATCAAATTATCAGGACGAAGATCCAGTGGCCATGTGTGTGCCACGCGGAGGTCTATGATTGACGCGGACGTGAATGGCGGAGATAGGATCTGGAGGATCTGATCGAGGGGCCTAGATTTAGCGTGAGATGAGTGGCCAGGATGAAGGCGATCTAGCGGCTCCTGATGGACCACGTGTCGTAAGGAAGTGAGGGCGCTGGTGAGCGGCCCAGATTTAATCTGGGCCTCGATCCAAGGGTGGAGATCATCTGGAGGCATGGATGGCCCAGATCTGGAGAGAAGAGAGGGGATCGGACGACGGAGAAGGAAAGGCTCGTGGCGCTTCACGAGCGGGCCGCGTGGCGCAACCAGAGGCCGCCACGTGGCCTGATATGAATGGCCTAAAGAGAATGTGGAATAAGAGAGAGAAGATGGCCGAATTTGGGAAAACTCAAAACATAAAAGTTGTAGATCTCGATGAGATCTACAAGTTTCGTGTTGATCAAAAGCGGAGATGAGGTCAAATAAGATATAAAAAAATAAGGGTACAAATATACATACATATAATATAAATGGGATCCCAAAACCCAAGTTTTGTATACGAGCTCCGATTTAATTGAAATTGGTCTCATTTTGAAGGTCTCTGAATATGTAATATTCTAAAAGTGAGTAGACCTAGATCGGAGGTTGTATGAGGTAGATATTTGCATTCTAAGGTTTGAGGTCTTCAACTAGGTCTGGGGTTTTATTGAGTCATTTTACAAGTTAGAAATTGTGCCCTTTTCCTTGTATTATTAGTTAGTAATATGCACAGTATAGAGATGGTTTTATTGACTTTGGAGTGAGTATAAAATACAGATAAATAGGTGAATAATGGTGAATATATAGGTGAATATTTACAAGTGAATTGGGCTTCTTATTTAATGCAAATATGAATGCTAGAATGCAGATATTATGCATGCATGCATGAATGCTAATTATGCAAGATAAGGGAAAATATGCTGCTAATTACTCGGGAACAAGACTCTATTTTCAACTTTAAGAGTGATAAATCACAGATTCATCAACAGGATGACTCCTTCCAATACTGATGATGACATCTATGTGCCCCCTCCTCCTTTGCGCCAGTCTGATAATGTACCGACTCCTACTGTGTCACCACCATCACCATCACCACCACCTCCGCCACCACCAGTCCCACCTTTACCAAAGTTTTATACCCGTCGTCTGAATCCTGCTCATGGAGGCCGTCATTCATCCACCATGCCCCAGGTATGTCCAAGTGAGATTAATAATGATGGGACTGACAATGCACAAGTGTAGGGGGAATGACATACAGGTGGACACTGGTGATGATTTGGATGTAACCATTGCCTAGAGGAAGTCTAAGCGGACGTGTGCGTCTTATCCTCTTGCTTTACATGTTTCATTTCGTTACCTAACTGGTGATTTTCAGAGATTTGTTGTTGCCTTATCTACCGTGGAGATACCACGGAATTATCAGGATGCCTTGAAGGACAGCAGCTGACGGTTAGCCATGGAGGAGGAAATGGCTGCCCTGCGGTCTCGTGGTACACGGAGCTTGGTTCATGCTCCCCCAGGTGCTTCTGTGGTCAGTTGTAATTGGATCTTTACTGTCAAATATAATGCAGATGACAGCCTTGATCGCTACAAAGCAAGGCTAGTGGCACGTGGATTCACTCAGACATATGGCGTGGATTATATGGACACTTTTTCTCCGGTTGCACGTCATTCCACTCTACATTTTCTTCTGTCAGTCGTTGTGGTACGTGATTGGCCTTTGTTCCAGCTTGATGTTAAAAATGCCTTTTATATGGGGATTTGCAGGAAGAAGTCTACATGCAGCAGCCTCTGGGGTTTGCTGCTGAGGGGGAGTGTCAAATGGTGTGTCGACTTCACAAGGCCATATATGGTCTTAAACAAAGTCCGCGGGCATGGTTTCAGAAGCTTTCAGATCTAATCCAGAAGCAAGGGTTCATAAGATCAAATGCAGACCACTCTTTGTTTGTCCAGAAGACTCCCAGAGGTATTGTTGTTATTATAGTATATGTTGATGATATACTTGTTATGGGAGATGACATGCAGGGGATAAAGATGGCAAAAGCAATTTTAGGCCATCAGTTTGTGACTAAGGATCTTGGTACTCTACGATACTTTTTGGGATTGGAATTTGCGACGAATACACAGTGTCTTATGATGACACAAAGGAAATATATTACATATATACTTGTTGAGACAGGTATGATCATCGTATTAAAAGGCTAGCCTCGAGATGGTCGAGGCGGAACGAGGCGGGGCTTTTTAGCCTCTAGGCGTACACCTCAGATGGAATTGATGAGGCGTAGGCCTCAAAAGGTCCAGGCGGTCCAAGGCGGTGAGGCGGTCTGTGAGGAGTTTTCTGGAATTTAAAGCATTTTTTAAGTATTTGAATTGTCTTATTGGTAGTTTTAGATGCTTATAAATGTATAGTTGTCTAGGATACATATTTACAAGATGAATGCTTGGAATTTTAAATTTGTTCATATTCATATTAAGCATCAAACTTGCCTATTTTTTCAAGAAATTCTCAATATTACACTTTTAAATACACAATCCATAAAGTTTAAAGAAAATCTAGTGTTAAGTGAGGTGGCAGAATGAGAAACGTAATATACCAACTAGAAAAAACAAGATTTGATTCAAGGCATGTCAATGTTGTCATATTTTATATATTAATCATATAACAAATATATCTAATCATAATTTTTATGCACCACAAAATTTGTTAGCGAAAAATATGTTGTCTTTGATACTGTAATGGCAATTATAGATAATGATTTTATATTTGATTGGGTAAAATTTAGTAGATAGGTTTATGGAATTTATTTATCCTTTTTTTTATGTTCTTATCTTCATAATTTCATCATATATTACAATGTTATATATTATATGCATGCCAATTAAAACAATTTCATCATAAATATATTTATTATACTTTTTGTAAGTATTTTTCTATACAAACTGAGGCTTACGCCTCGACCGCCTCGAGGCTACACCTCGCCTCGCCTACAGGAAAAACGCCTCGTTTCGCCTTTCGTTTTTTCAAACCTTGGGTATGATCGGGTGTCGACCCTCCACTATTCCCATGGATCCTAGTATGAAGCTATATGGAGATGATACAGAGGAAGTTGACAAAAGAAGATATATAGAAATGGTGGGAAAGCTTCTCTATATTACTATCACTAGACCTGACATTGCTTTTACAGTTAATCGAGTGAGTCAGTTCATGGAACATCCCAGATAGGTGCACATGGATGCGGTATATATGATATTAAGATATCTAAAGTCATCTCCAGGTGCAGGATTGTTGTTCAGGAAAGAAACAAATCTCTCTATCTCTGCATGTGCTGATGCGGATTATGTAGGATGTCCTAGAGACCGGAAATCTACCATATGTTTTGCAGTGTTTGTTGGCAGTTTCTTAATTTCTTTGAAAAGCAAGAAATAGACAGTGGTGGCTAGATCTAGTGTTGAATCTGAGTACACGGCCATGGCACAGGCGAGTACGGAGATGATGTGGGTTCGAGCTGTATTAGAAGATCTGCATATAGATGTACCTTTATCCATGCAATTACAATGTGACAATCAAGCAGCATTATTTATTGCTAATAATCCAACATTTCATGAAAGGACAAAGCATATTGAGGTAGACTGTCACTATACCAGGGATATGATTCAGAAGAGTTGGATTTCTACTTCCCATGTCAGTTCAGGAGAGTAGATTGCATATATCTTTACTAAGTTGTTGCTCAGAGGGCCGTTTCAGAAATACTCTTCCAAGCTGAGCATGATCGACATCTATGCTCCATCTTGAGGGGGAATGTAGAGATATTTCCAGTAGTTTTTGTACTCGTATGTTATGTTTATTTTCCTTGTTCCATCTTATGTAATTTACCCATAGGCTTCCTCTATATAAGAGAGCCTAGGGTTACTGGAATAAACAAGTTCTCTCATTTTCTTCCAACAATATAGAAACAAAATTGTTGAAATCTAGAATACGGAAGCGAATCGATGAACAGAGCATGGAAGTAAAGAAATATGAAACATTGAATACTTGGATTTACGTGAAACCCTTCTGAAGGAGCGGGATGAAACCACAAGAGAAGGCCTCAAAGGGTCGGATCTTCTTATGAAGTTTCTCATTGACTACAGGGGTTGTGGGGCTCCTTGGGGTTGTGGGGCTCCTTATATAGCCTTTCAGACAAATCGAATTCCTATAGATAGTAGATGTGGGACTAAACATGAGTGGATGGTAATTGGATCCTGGAGAGATCCAATTACCACTCTATTATATTCTCCAACACTCCCCCTCAAGTTGCAGCTGAGAAAGTCACAACTTGCAACGAAAAGAAAAAGTATACATCACATATTCACACGATACATCACAAGAAGAATGTGTGTTGGTAATAGAAGACCTCGCTCGAGGACGGGACTGTGACTATCAAGACAACATAACGTATCCCTGCCATCAAGGCCTTAAATTTCAATTTCGGACATCATTTTGATAACAGATCGAACCGAAATTTTTGCCGAATTTCGGTTGAAATTCACCGAAATTTCGATCATTTCGGTGGGATTTTGAATTGGGCCCCCAAAATTTTGGTCTATATAAGCCATTTCGATTGAAATTCGGTCACCAACCGAAACTGAAATTCGACCAAAATTCGGTCGAATTTCGTCGAAATTTGATCCCATGCCTGCCATGCATGTAGAGTCGTTGCGATATCAGATCACCGGAACATATCTCTGTCATACCTGGAGAAGAATCGTAGTAGAAGAAGAAAGTCCAACGCGGAGTAGTAGTCGAGGATAGAGACATCCCAACGAAGAAGTTGATGCTCTGTGAAGATTGATGATAGCAGTAGTAGTCTGGAGTGCTGGTCTGTCAGTCGTGGATGTCCATAACACCTGAAGAATATGTTCATTTCTGATTCTCCCTTCCTCCCATAATAGAACAAGGGTGTGGATGATCAAGTTGAGAGAAAACAACACAAAACATTTACTTGTTATCACAAATCATTCTCCTTTTTTTTATCTTAGCCGTTCCTCTTTTTTTCAGCTATTCTCTTCTTTTTATATGTAGCCTTTCTTTTTTAAGCCATTCAATTTTTTTCAATGGCCAACTTAAGGCTGCTCTATTCTTTGTTCATTCTTCTTCTTTTTTTTGTAAAAAGTAAACCAATTTTTTAAACATCAGCTCTTCCCCCTTTTTTTGAATTGGGCCTCTTCCTTCTCTCCCCCTTCTTGAAGATACAATCTAATTGTTCTTAAAATAAACTCCCTTCCCCTTCCCATTTTTTAATACATAGCAACCCAACATGGCTAAAAAAACAACGAGAGGGGGGCTCTCCAACGAATTAGGGTTCTCCTATGGAGAACCCATCTACGTCGCTGCCCTTGAAATAGTCGCTACCATCTGTGAAGGTCCAACAGTATAGGGAGGGTCTATCTAAAGGGAAGGTGTCACATCCACGTGCTAGAGGTCGAAGGAGGGGATCGTTGGAGCTTCTCGAGGGTATGGTTTGTGGACATCGCTTGGAGGATCTGCCGCCGCCATAGAAGTCTCGTGTGGCTCGATCTTGTGCGCGCGAGGAGGTATGTCGGAGGCTGCTTCGCAACCTGAAGGGCTTCTGTTGTTGGAAGGTCCCGCGAGAGGGATGCTGCAGGCTGCAGCCTTCTCATGCAGAAGAAGAGAAGAACAACGACTCTCTTATCATGCTACAACCTTCTCATGCTGCAGCCTTCTCATGCGGAAGAGGAGATGGTGCGGGTACCACATGGAGGTGCTGGCCCGGAGCAGCAACATCTCTTCTTCGACCAAAAAAAATTTAGGGCTGGGAGGAGGTGTACCTGGAGAAAGGTCTTTTGTATGGAGATGCAAGAATCTTGTGATGGATCTGGAATCATGCACGATTAGCGTTGCTGCGGCTTGAATTATGGTTCCAAGAACCCTAATTTTTTCTCGAACATGGCGATCTGATCTTCAAAACTCAGGACAAAACACAATGAGATAGAATTTGGAATAGCTGTTGAAATTCTCCAAAACTTTGAACATATCTCGAACATGAATGTAATCAAAATGAATCTAAGAACACCACTTGAATCAAGATAAATCTTCAAAAATAAACTACAATCGATCTACATAATCAAACTGTGAAATCTAGAATGCAGAAGCGAATCAATGAACAAAGCAGGGAAATAAAGAAATATGAAACATTGAACGCGTGGATTTACGTGGAACCCTACTCCCGAAGGAGCATGATGAAACCACGGGAGGAGGCCTCAAAGAGTAAGATCTTATTGAATATCTCATTGAGTACAGGGGGTATGGGGCTCCTTATATAACCTCACAGACAGACCGAATTCCCACAGATTGTAGATGGGGGACTAAACATGAGTGTGATAATTGGATCCTGGAGAGATCCAATTACCACTCTATTACTTTCTCCAACAAAAATATTGTATAGTTTGAAACTACAATATAGTTAATCATGTTTGATACCCAATACACGTTACAACCCAAAAAATTTTACATTACAATTGTCCCTTCTCTCTATCTCCTCCTCCATCAGAATGTCCTCAAAACCTCTGGTTGGTCAAAAGGTCTTAATCGGTTGTCTTTATCAATCATCAATATTTGGGAAGTCCCTGCACCATCATCTTCGAAAATTGACACCAATGGCGGCGTAAGTATGAAGGAAGTGGATTGAGTGTCCCTTAGATTCCCTCCCATTAAATTCCCCCTTCCAACGCCGCCTCCGCTTCCACTCTCCCCACTTCCACTCGCTCCGCTCCCACTCATCTCATCTCCCCTATAGTTGATGAAGACTTCCCACCATAGATACTTACAGTCCAATTCAAAAGCAAGGCTCTATTCATGTTTGCTAGACGAGGAATACCAAGACCACCTTCTTCCTTGGGAGTGTCACATCATCCCAATCTACTAAATGGACCCCTATAACATTATGCCCATTTCTTTCCCAGAATAAACTCTGCATAAATGCCTCAATACAACAACGCAATTCGATCAGGAGCAATCTATATGACATGAAGAAAACACGGATTTCTGCCAACATCGCTTTTACTAGCACTGACCGACCACTGCATGAAAGTATAAAAGCCTTCCATCCAGCTAACTTATATTCTATCTTCTCAATAGCAAGAAGCCAATCTATCATCCGCAAATGACCACATTTCAGGGGTAGACCCAACTAATGACTCGGTAAGGAACCACATGAAGTACCCAATTCCGCTTATCAGATCGCAACATTGAATTCGAAAGACCAAAAGAAACCACACTTGACTTGCTTCGAATGAGCCCCATTCCTGAAAGATGATAAAAAATGTCAATCATCGCTGCCATTCTCATCGCCCCCCATGAAATGGAGATATATCCCATGGAATACCTCATAGAAATGCCTTCACTAACCACATTCCAAGCTCAACGACCCCGACATCATCTCCGCCAGTAAAGAGAGCTCCGAACAATCTAAAAGTTTAGTGTCCAAGTCTCGTAAAGACGACGCTATCGAGATCGTAGTAGCAATTGGTGTAGAATGCAGGACAAAAGCTTCGATTGACCAGGGAGGTAGGCTTACCGATGTCGAACCACAAACATCTGGAACAATCGAGTCTGGAGGAGGGTTGCACTAGACAACACAAACAGACATCTTTTGAACATACATAGAGTGGAAGATCCAGGTTGCTAAAATCAACAACAACTGCTTCAAAAATTGGGCCATCCGAAATGACACACCTATTCTGATCTCTTAATGGGCAAGACCCGAACATGAACTTTGGAGCAAGAAACCCTAACAATCTCGACAAGGGAGTCAAGTGGCACAATTTCACCCCTAGATCTCGTCACCGTATCTTCCGTGGATTATGCCTTCTACTCTTCCAAAGATCTTGCCTTATGAACAATACCTTTAATGGTATCGAGATATCTAAAGATTTCAAAATTGATCTCACCTAGCAGAAAGATTCCAACAACGGCAACACAACTTCTGGAGATTGCAAAAATGACACCTCAATCACGTCCGAGAGAATCAGAGGTATTCGATATGCTCCATCATTTTTATCCTCGTTCAAAGCACAATGCATGATTTCAGAAAGGCCTTGATATTATCGTTTTATTAAAACCGCCTTTTTAAAGATGAACAAGGCAAAAGAACCTTTCAAGCCATAACCTTGGGTGTCGAGCGATTTTTTATGCAAAAAGTGAGAAACACGTTTAGGTGTCCACCCTAAATGAATTTATTAAAAGGAGTAAGACGTGTTAGAGTCTTAGCTGAATGAATCACATTTTACATATTAAAGCTTCCCAAGCAGAAGAGGACATTGTTACATGACAATTGGATTGCCCAAACTGTCACAACATGAAGGAGAAGCATTATGTCCGAGAGGAATCTAGCGCTAAAGAGAGATCCAGAAGTCCGTGGAATTCTTGGAATTGAGCCAATCAACTCTCAACTCTTCCCAAGTCTTCTTACTCTTATCGTACTAGAAGAAAAGGTGGTCAATCATATCCACATCTCCTTTACAAAGAGAGCCCATGAAATACCTAGACCACTTCTCCTTGGTCAGAATTCTCCCACGCCTTAGCAACCACATAAAAAGATCTTGTTATGCGTTGGGATTTTCAAATCCCAAACAAATTTGCAGTCTCGAATCATCTCTTCGTGTATAAAACTCGAATGGTTACCAATGGCCATGTAAGCTCTTAGCACAGTGGAGTCTCCATCTCTCCTACCAACCGTGAGCCCTTCCAAGACACTAATTGTTTCTAAGAGCTGCATGAAAACCCACAGGCATTGGTCAGAGAAATCAGACTAGAAAGTTGGCAGCTAGTGGTTTGCCGCAAGGAAAAATCGACGAGAGAAACGAGTTGCCAATGCTCCCCATATGTCCACCCATTCGTTCAAAAGGAAAAAGAGCAACCATCTCTAAGGATCGGACAAGCAGTGGTAGCTGTGGCGCTCTTTCAGAAAGCAGAATAAAAAAATATGGGCAGTATATCATGGATTGTTGGGCATGAATGCCATAGATGCCGCAAATTGCTCTATAAAAAAGTTCCTCATTGTCACTCCAGATCTTGACAACCCATATTAGAAGTAGGCCCTATTCATGGTCTCCAATTGAGGAATATCAAGAATACCCTCCTCTTTAGGGAGTGTAACTGTATCCCAATCAACCATATGAATCCCCAAGTTGCTTCGACCAATTTTGCCCGAAAAAAATCTCCGCATAATCATATCCACACGATGACGAACCCCTATCGGTAGTAATTTCGAAGACATGAAAAAAATTGGGATCGCCACAAAAATGCCTTAACATGCACCAAATATCCACTGGTGACAACATATACGCCTTCCAACCAGCCAACTTCCATTCAAAATTCTCGATAACCGGTAACCAATCCGTTCATGATTCTCGATAATCGGTAACCACTCCACCAATTGCATACGACGACACAAGTCAAGAACAAACCAAAATACTAGATCGGCAAAGAACTGCAAGCAGTGCCTAGCTCTATGCCATAGATAGCTGCATCTGCATCTTAAGATTAAATAGAACCAAAATCGACTTGCTTCTATTGAGCCTCAGCCTTAAAAATCATAAAAAAGTCAATCACCACGGCCATTCCCATCGCATCCTCCCTTCCACTTTAAAGGAAGAAGATAGTGTCATTTGAGTTACTGTGCAGTGTAAGATGGGGATGGGGATGCCCCCCCCCCAAGAGTAGCATCAGGAGACGCCTTCGCAAACCACGTTGTCAATCATATAGATAAGGACATCAGCCGTCAAGAGAAACAACATAGGTATTAACGACCTTAATGAATTCCTCGTTAGTGCTGGAAGACACCCCCACAAAATGGCCATTCAAAAGCAAAGAGTAAGATGTAGTGGTGACACACCTTTTCATCCATGAGATCCATAGGTCTGGGAAGCCCTGCCTAGTCAGAACTGACCACATAAAGTGCCCGTCCACATTGTTGTATGCTTAGGAGAAATCTACATTCTAAAGTAGAGAGCTTAGCTTTCATCTCTTCAAGTCGACAATAATCTTTATAGCCATAACCAATCTGTCTCTACTAAATGAAAGTAGATTGCACTAGAGAGATAAGCTCATCTAAGACATCACAGAGCATGTAACAAACACCTTGGCAACCACGAGGTAGATGACATTCAATAGAGTAATGGGTTGAAAATCTTCAGCTCGCCTCGATACCTCTTTTAGTAGCAAAAAATGAGTGATTTGTTGATCCCGTTGAAGCTTGCATTGTCGCATGCAAACTCCTCCACAATTGTCATAATATCGTCCCCCACCACATCTCATAACTCACGAAAGAAAAACGTTGAGAAACCATGTGGCCTGGGGGCACTACCAGGTTGAGACTCCGAACTGCAACCTTCACCTCATCTCGCTTAAAAGTCCATGTGAGTTGGGTTCCTCGAGGACCAGGGATGCGAGAGCCCCCCACTCCAACCCATCTCCAGGGTCTGCTCCCCTCTCAGTGGGAGATTCTACGAAAAACACCAATTATTGCCCTTCCCATATCTCATTCTCCCTCTATCCGCTCATCATCAACCGCCACAACATGAATCAAATTGCGTTTGTGCCTCCCACTGACAATTGCATGCAAAAAAATTGTGTTTGCATCTCATTCGTTGATTCATTACTATATGGATCTATGCTTCCACTCTGTTACATGCTTCTTGTCCTCACCCAAAACAATCTTCTAGCATACAATATTTTCTTCCAATTCCACTGCTGACAGGTCTCTAACATCTTCGACCTTGTCCAATCTCCATATCTCTGACTCGGTAGTCACATGTCAATTTCTCTGTGTCTCCCACAACTCTTTTTTGTAATTGCGAAGTCGCCCATGAAACTTTATTAACTTCCGAACCAATCTAATCACATGCTCAATTGAATTGCTTTGCTTCTCAACTAGAGCTCTGAAGCCATCCTCCAATAGCCAAGATCTCTAAAAGCTAAAAAAAAAGAGTGAGGCATAATCGCCTCACCCGAGTCCCACCACAGAGGAGTGTGATTAGGCCTCATGTGCGAATGATAAAAGGCCCTTGCCGTGGAGAAAACATCAAAAATCTCAACATACCCCAGGAAATGATCCAATCTAGATCGAGACCTCGAGTTTCACCAGGTATATCAAACAACTGCCATGTCAATAATTTACAGTTGCAAATCACTGATAAACTCCATAAACATTAGAACCTGGGTTTTGCTCTCCATGATGGCGAGGGTAGTCAGAGGAGAGAAGAGTCACATTGAATCACATCCTATAAACCACACCATAGATGGGAATCTCTCTCGGGCTTCAAGCAGGTCTGATCATAACAAGGGTCTCAAAGGTGAGTTGGTTAACACATACAAGACACGGTTAGAGGTGAATCTGACTGTTACGGTTGCAACACTACAATTTGCACAAATCTACCAGCAACTTCTAAAAGCAGAGAAATTCTCACCCTTCCATGCAATCATGATTCCGCTTGCACTACCAATCACATCAATCACTCTAAAGTCAGAAAGTGCATGCGCTCCAAGTGACCTCCATAGTATGCCCGACCAACCATGCATTTTTGTCACTTGTAACAACACCATGTCTCCAAACTACTGGCTTGGAAGCGAGCCAATAATTCAGCATTTCTCGGGTTCGCCCAACCACCTCACATTCCAAGAGATAACTTTCATTTGGAAACCTTGGGGGCTTGGATGGCCATGTGATAGGCACCACAACCGCTACACGAGAAACCTTGGATGCCAAGTGAATTTGCACCCAACAACTGATAGTCCACTAAATTCAATATCCCCACTAACTCTCCCTTTAGGCCTATCGCTTAAGTTTAATATCACATTGAAATTGTCATCAAATGCAATCGGCTTGGTTCCCATCTACCCTCTTTTTTCCTTTTCAAACAAAAAAAACAATCGACTCAACGACAACCTTATCCATGGCCCTCCTCAAGTTCGTCCACCACTGGTACCTCCCACCTCCACCACTTGGGGCATATACGCCCAACAAAAGGATAACCAAACCCACTGCTTTCATCAGCTTCATTGCAACCACCCAAAATCCCTGCAAGTCAAATATGCCCACTCTAGTTTCCACTAAGATTTCTCCAGTGGTTATAACATGCATGTAGGTCTTTAGTCCTTAATATGAATTTGCTATCACACAAGGCACTCAGATACAAACTGCAATGTCCTCATCCCGCACCACTAATAATGCATGTTCGTCTTTGACTGTCAGAGTTAATGATGTACATTGACTTATGGAATTCATCCAAGTACTTCCTTCCCCAACAAAACATGATTTGTAACTCAACCAATCTCTGGCCCAGCAACTGGATCTCAGGGACCCCTTAAATACCTCGACAAGTTAAGTTTTATCACAGGGGAAGAAATAATGGCATTTGGGAGAATAGATATCTAATCCATACAGGCAGAAAAGGGAACTCCGGTTGTTCTTAAAGGCTCTGCAAGCATAAAAGGTGGATTGAGGGGAGAGTACATTCCTATAAATCCAATCTTGCAAAAATGAATTTTCTATGGTGTGCACGCAAACAAAAAGAAAGATAACAGGCATGATTGGATGGAAAGTCATAAAGTACAAAAGTTTCGAACACAAGCTTACTTGTAAGGGAGCTTAAAACAGTTTTCAGAAGGTATGCTATTTTCCTGATCTCTGGAATTTGCAAAATCCGCAAAGTCTTTGAGGCATGACAAGAACAGTGTCATTGCTTTATCATATCGAGTACTCCAAAACAAATTTACGGGACCAAACCTGAGAGAAAAGGAGTTATACACGATTTTCAACAAATTAAAATTTGCAAATTAAATGGAGGAAACAAAGTTACATATATTTCTGGAATTGACATGATCCTAACTACAATGATATCATATGAACACAATACTGAACTTGATTCTTGCTATCACACATTTATTATGAAGTTCAAATCAGATCAGGAAAGTAGAAACCGCCTCTTACCAAGAGGACCTACAAAGGGTAATTTAAGTTATAATTGCCCTTCCAAGCAAGCTTAAAGTAATCAAACAGAAAGGGAAAGTAGAATATTTTTTTATTAAATGCACTTTAAGTTATAATTGGTCTAGAATACCTGGTTTGTAATAGGAAGTGCTGCGGTAATGTAACCCATCAAAGGGTAATTTAAGCTACCCCATGGAAGATGTTAAAACTTGATCGGAAAATGGACATATTTGGCATACCATCATGAGCATAACGATCCGCTTAGTAATCAAACAGAAAGGCCAACCTAAGGTATTTCTATGCATCAAAGATACAAATTGATATGATAACATCAGTACAATAATCAACCCTGACATGAGAAAAGAAAAATTGTTCAGTGAATTAAGGGAGACAAAGTGAAAGGCAATA
Source organism: Ottelia alismoides (assembly GCA_037367405.1). Classification (NCBI taxonomy): domain Eukaryota; kingdom Viridiplantae; phylum Streptophyta; class Magnoliopsida; order Alismatales; family Hydrocharitaceae; genus Ottelia; species Ottelia alismoides. The sequence continues at coordinate 355,621 of JAZKJV010005881.1, read as the reverse complement.
CAGAAAACCACATTGCGACATTATATGATGACAGATCACAATTGGGGTGGAGACCTGATATGTGAATGAAAAATAACACTGCTGCAAAATGCAATCATTGATCAATGTACAGAGAATAGATTGTACATGTGCCAGAACAACACTACAGCAAATCTCAACTTGGTCACAACAACATGATTTAAGTGGATGATTTGCAACAGGAAGAGGCACACTGATCGGCAAGAAATAGTTTAACGTGGGATGAAGGCTCAATCTAACATAGCCCCGTCGCAGCTTTCAATCTCTGACATAAATCACTACCCAGAAAATGGTGGAAAGGGATGTTAATGTAAGGTAATATAACACTCAAATTAAGAGCGCCATAAACCTTGCTTTCTCCTACAAGATGAAAACACAAAAATCAAGGAAAAAAACTCACAGGAAAAAGTGTTATATCATGATTTAAAAGTGTGTCATCCTATCACCTGGGGTTTCTCCTCACATAATTAATGAACAACCATGCAAATCATGATAATAAAATGTTTATTAAGGAGCAATTGCATGAAAACCCGTGCATCTACAAAACTAGATTCTTAACACTAGCTTACTGATTTTACTTCTAACCATAACCACTAAAACTTATCAAAGATAGCAACTGGAGAAAAAGGGTCAAGGGTTTGCATTAAAACATAATGTTCATGTTGGTTCATGCCTGAAAGTCAGAAAGCATAAGGAAGGTCATAAAGCGACATAAGCCACAAAAAACTAGCTGTGAAAATACAACGATAAGAAGTCACTTACAACTCGAATGTATTATTGCTGCTGTCCATAATTCGTGGATAACTTCCCATAGGAATTATCTTAGTTCGGTATCTGTGGAAAGATAAGAAGCACAATGCAGAAATAAATGCTCTACAGGTGCAACTGTGCATGCTGTTAAACTGACAAAATTTATCAGCTCAGGTTACAAGTTCATTCTCAACTTTATCAGGCTCAAAAGCACCCCCCCCCAATGTAACCCTGGTATCCAGATGCGATGACGATAGGTAAAAGATGACCGGTAAATCAATTGAAGTAACCATAATGAGCTAGGGTACAAGTCCAATTTCGATCGGACAGAACAAAGCTACACGAATAACATGGTAAGGATACGGGAATTTTGGCCTAAAGTATTGCGCCATTGTGTGTAAAAGAAGGCATGCTTGCCCCCATGCAGCATTTATTTCATCCCATTCAACCTGTAAGTTCAATAGAGCTCTCGATGAGAAAAATCCAGAAGAACATGTAAACTTGAGAAAATTGATAAAATCAGTGGAAGAAGCAGATGCGAAAACAAGAAAGAAAATAGCACGGTACATACTGGTATCTTTGGAAGACGACCAAGCCGAAAATTGTTGATTGTTCCGAAGTCTCCATCATGCCAAATAGGAAAGGCGTCACTTAAAACATTCGTTCGCTTCAGCAATTCTAAATGTGCCTGAGAAACTTCTATTTTGGCCAATATCGCATCCCTCTCTTCCTACAAAAATAGAGTATCAAGGGAGAACTCGACAAAGAAATTTGAAAGAAAACTGCAAGTGCTGTGATAAAGTGATGGGCGTAGATTAGGGGTAAAATGGTTGCACTGAAGGGAGGCGGTCGGCCTCGCACATCACAGAAGCGTGAGGACAAGTTCATGTCTGATCAAAACGGACCCATCGTACGAGTCGGGATAGCAACAAAATTTAAAAAAAAAATCGATGAAACTGCATGAATCATTCCCAATCCATTTCATCAAGTCCACACGAGATTAGAATATACTTTCGATTGGTGAATGTAATCATTGAGTCTCTAAGCGATGAGACTCTTGCCTCACGTCCGGTCTGATGGAGACAACACTTGAGGGCACAGGAATGAATCATGTGATTCTCACAATCCAACGAGACATTATGAATATATTTGCTCCCGATTTCGTCAAACAAAATCATCTTCCTACTTCAAGAGCATGAAGCACCGAAGAGGAAGATCCTCCACATAGGATCGGTTGAACCGATCGGGCAACACTACGACATGGATGACCACAGAGAGGGGACAGACCAGTGGTGTAGGCAGGGTTGTTAATCAAATCGAACACTCGTTCGATAATAGTTCAAAAAATATTCGTTCGTTGCTTAACGAACCAAACACGAACTTTAAATTTTAGTTTGATAGCTTAACAAACAGAACATGAACATAGTATATGTTCTTTAGATAAATGTTCGAATTCGATAACATAGACACACATGTGTATGTATATTATATTTGTGTTGCATAAATTTAATATCAAGAAATTATGTAATATTAAGATGTATGGAATCCTAAATTCCTATAAAAAATACTTCCATATCTTTATCTAATTATCTCCCTCTCTAATTGTCTCTCTCCCCCCACCCCCTTTTCATGCATTTCCAACTCGTATGAATATGGCCATACCACTTCCTCCCACGCACACCCTCATATCTTCTTTCTCTACACCGACATCTAGGGTTTCCATTCTCGCCCTCTGCCTCCTCTCGATGATCGTCCTCCGTACCTTCAAGGAGTTGGAACGGACACCAGATGATGGCCTCAAGCATGTCCGCACTCTGATCACATGTTTTTTCTCCTTCTTGTTGCTGATGCCCCCACCCCGTTCACCTCAAGGGTTTCAACAATGCCTACCGCCACCACCACATCCCTCTCAGTGGAAAACATGTCTACCTCCGGAAAAGACGCGACGAAGCTGGGCATGCCATCCCTCTAATCGGAGATGAAGAGTAACATGGAGGGCTACACCTCAGAGCTCCTCCCCTACTGCTATTTCGACTCCTCCCTCCACCTCCATCGTCGTCACTCAAACCCTTGAACTTCCTTATCGAACTGAACTCAAACATAGATATGTTGGTTGCAGTTCAGTTCGATTAGCAGCCCTAGGTGTAGGGAGACGATCTTGCGCAGGGGGACAACCACAGGGAAGCAGGGGGACATCTATATAGAGAGAGGGAGAGAGACTTGTTGGTATTCAGATTGAATAAAGAAGGCATGGAAGGTAAGGTCTATCGCTTCTTTTATTCTTTGTTGGACCTTTACGATGCAATCCTAATTTTTAAACTGATGGCCAAGATTAATAGTTTTCCTCAACAACTTTGAGTATAAAACAACAACAACAACAACAAAGCCTTTTCCCACAATTAAGTAGGGTCGGCTACATGGATTCTTCACCTCCATTCAGATCTATCTTGGGTCAATCTCGGACTTATATCCAGCAAACTAAGATCCCTTCGTATAGTCTCTTTCCAACACTTCTTGGGCCGTCCTCGCCCTCTCTTAGCCGGCTCAACATCCCAACACTCGCATCTCCTAACTGGTGCATCAGTTGACCTTCTTTGCAAATGACCAAACCATCTTAAGCGGTTTTCTCGCATCTTATCCTCGATCGGAGCTACACCAACTTTCTTTCTGATTGCATCATTCCGAATCCGATCTTTACGTGTATGTCCACACATCCATCTTAGCATTTTCATTTCTGCTACAGCCATTCTCTGCACATGTCTATGTTTCACAGGCCAACATTCAGAACCATAAAGCATAGCAGGTCTCACGGCTGCTTTGTAAAACTTTCTTTTAATTTTTAAAGGCATTTTTTTATCACAGAGAACAGCGGAGGCTCCTCTCCACTTTAGCCAGCCTGCATTTATTCTATTAGTAACATCTCCATCAATTTCTCCATCATGTTGCAAAATAGATCCCAGATATCTAAAAGAATCTCTCTTCTGGATGTTATCGTCACCAATCTTCACCTCGATTCCTTCACCATTGCTTCCATCAAAGGTGCATTCCATATATTCCGTCTTAGCCCTACTTATACGAAAACCTTTAGTCTCCAATGCATGTCTCCAAACCTCAAGCTTCTTATTTACTCCATCTATAGTCCCGTCAATCAACACAATATCATCAGCAAATAACATACACCAAGGTAACTCATCCTGAATGTGACTTGTCAACTCGTCCATAATCAAAGTAAAAAGAAATGGACTCAAAGCTGAACCTTGATGTAAACCAATGTTGATATCAAAATAGTCAGTCTTCCCCGTCGGGGTCCTTACACAAGATAAAGCCCTATCATACATATCCTTTATGAGATTAATGTATAGGACAGGTACTTGTCTCTTCTCCAAAACACTCCACAGTATCTCTCGTGGGACGGAATCATAAGCCTTCTCCAAATCAATAAAGATCATATGGAGATTCTTCCTTTTAGCTCTATAAATCTCCATTGTTCTCCTCAGCAAATGGATGGCTTCAATAGTTGAGCGACCTGGCATGAATCCGAATTGATTTTCTTTTATTTGGGAAATTTGCCTCAACCTTCTTTCGATCACACATTCCCAAATTTTCATAGTGTGACTCATCAGCTTGAGGATAAAAGTTGATAAAAAATTATCAACTTATTTATGCAATTAATCTTTTAACAAAATCATCAACAAATAAATAATAATAAACTAAAAAGGGAATAATCCTTTATATAGTGGGGACAACCACCATGGTAGACCCCACCATGACCGTCCACCCTTATTCAAATTATCCCTTTATTATTTTTTCTTTTTTATTTTGATTGTAATCTTTTAACAAGAAAACCTTTATTCATTGATTAATTTTGAAATTTATTTATCACCAAATAATTTTAAATTATTCATGGTAGCTACAAACAAGCCATCAACAAATATGAATCATATTCATAGGATGAAAACTAAATGTAAATCTTATTTACATTTATTGTATAATGCGGGTACAATCCTCATTAATGTTAAGTTTGTAAATCATATTCATAATAAAGTCTCAATAGGATTGTGGATCGCATCTACACTATCCATAATTATCATGGATAGCACTATTCTACTTTAGTCTTATCCATGATGAATAAATCCAATTTAATTATCTTGGATACCTATCTACACATACTTAAAGTAATGTGAATCTTATCCATATTATTCTTAGAGTACTGTGGATAACACTACCTAAAATAATGTTATCCAGGATGATTAAATCAAACTTAATCATCCTAATTTTCTTCCCTTTGCCCAATACTCAGATTTGTCTCTGATGGAACAATCCTTGAACTCTTTCAAGGATAGTGCGCCTTCTCCACGGATACTTGGAGATAAGGTTAGGACGATTGTATATACCATGGATAGTGACTTGAATAATAAGATCTAATCTCATATCCAGATCTAGAGGACCTCTCAAAGTGGTCTGATTATATCAGTTAGTGCACCCAATCTTCTTATTGTATCATAATTTAATTCAGATCAATGTCCAACATTAGGACTAAGATAGGATAACTAACCTACTGAGCGAAGTCACTAAAATCCAAACATGTTTCATCACTTCACCAGAATGGAAACATCATGGTATACAATCGATTAAGATCACGACACCCTCAAGAACTCCTAATACACGTACATCATGCATATTGGAAGACTGTGATTAAAATCGAAGTTTAGATCTCTTTTAAATTGTTTCCTTCGGGGTTTATCAATAAGTTTCTAGTGAACATGTATGATCCCGTTGAGAGATTGTATTACTCATATGTCCTTATATGTATACCAACATGCTGGCGTATAGACCTTGACTAGGCCATCAACCTAACGGTTTGCCAAATGTACATACTAAAACATATATTAACACATATGTCTCCAGTAAGAGGATGCATGCCTATAACATGACAGTATACGACATAGGCTTTGGTTATCTCAATCTCATTATGTCAACTCTTTAACTTAACTTATCTGATACCTTCGAATCACTATTCTTATAAAGGTAACCTGCATCAAGAGATTGATTGGATGTCAATCTTTGGAGTAAGGATTACCATCTCCTTCTCAGGTTGTAGAACATTTCTTGATAATCACTTGATAATGCGATTGAGTCATCAATCTAACTCACTATTTAGATATTCAATCATGTTCCAGTCTCTATGATCCACCCTTTGGATCAACAGTTGTATGATACCAAGATGGCCAAGGTACATAATCATATATATACACACACATACACACACATAACCCTATTTGTACTAACAGGCCTACTAATAAGTGCATGTATATTAGATAAATTACAATCTACGTGAAAATCAATAACTTTTATTGATACTTGATTAAGTAATATTTATTCTAGAAATAGTTTGCCCAGAGCTCACATGTCTAAAATATACATCTGGTCGATTAAATATAAAAATAGCGGGTAATTATTCAAGATCGTCAAAGCAATAAAGTGAGAAAATGATACTTTTCTATAATTATTTTTAAAGAAGACCTGAGTATCAGTTTTTGACCATGTGGTGAAGTTGAAAGGGTAGGATAAGGAGTTTTCAATGACGATGGAGTTCTGTATGGGCGGGTTCTATTCCCATTGCATTTGTCTATTCTCTCGACCGACAAGGTGGTGGTCATGATATGGATGAAGGTTGACCATTGGGTGCTACGACAATGGATTCGAGTTTGGTTCTGCATCCAACACCCTTTTATTTTGGGGATGGTATGGACCCCTTGTGAAGTGATTAGGTTGTAGGTACGATTGCTCTTGGAATTTTGCATATCGTTTCTCTCCATCAATGGCTACACATATTGCTGTGCTGGAGGACGATGGGGGGTCTAATCTAACTGATTTTGTTAGGTGGATTATGTAGAGAAAAGTCTTTGGCCCCATAGATGCAGCAAACACTCTTTAAGGAGTGGATCATTAACAGTAAGCAAGCTGAGAAGATGGTTGAATTCAGGTCGAACAGGGGGTGCAGTACTGTGGGCATAGAAAAGTGAGAGGCACTGGGTCTATGGCTAAGGTAGGACAGGAGCACGCTCTGTAGGTTTTTAGATGGGAAATGCGCAGGGGAGAGAGAATGATGGTTTGGAGGTAAAGGACTCGGAGGACAATCGGTGTAGCCTTTACAGAAACAAGGGGGAGGGGGATGTCCCTTCGTGCTCGGTGGAGAGAAGTGTGTTGAGTTGGCAGGGACAACCCCCTCAATTGAAAGATGATTCATTTCTTAGAATGTTAGAAATCTATGGCAACCAGATAAAAAGAGGGTGGCGGAGATGTTTCTCGATGATTGGCAGGTATATATGGTTTGCCTGCTGGAGACAAAGTTGGAGATTGGATGCTTTTATTTGAAGGTCGGTCACCAGCTCCTGCTTTACTAAGTTTAGGGTGGTCCCCTCTGGAGAGGGAATCTTGGAGGGCCTTAATGATGGATGGAGTGGGAAGTCTATGAAGATGGTTGACTAGGTGTTGCCTAATTCGCTTTTATGTGTTACACAGGTTGTCTGATGGTACCCAATTTTTGCTATCTTCTACGGGCCTCAAGGGCTCCTGCTTTGCCAGACTTGTGAGATGAGTTGTGGATGGTGATGACATGTTTTCATGATCTTCTATGGCTCGTGGGTGATTAATTCAACTTCATCTTGTTTGTTTCTTATCACTCCCGAGATAGGGGGTGCAGATCTTGAATCCTTGAGATCTTTAAGAGCTTCGAGCATTCCTGGTTGCTTAAGTATGGCTTCAGTGAGCGCTAGACTTTTTATTGGTAGGGTCATGTGGTGCTTGTTCGACTTCATGGGTGATGGCTGCGAAGCTCTTCGTAGGACGTTGAATCAGGATGGGCAGGGGGATGGAGCTCAAGTAGAGGTTGTTATCCTTGACACGCTTGAGGACTCTAGAGATTTTTGGAGGAGGAGGACGCAAGGAAGGAGCGTCATATGGTCTTACTTGATGAGAAGACGCGGGAGGTAGAGTGATTTTGGCAATGTTCTAAACAAACTTGGTTGGAGGAGAGAAATACCAATAGTTGTTTCTTTCACACAGTTGTTAATGGGAGGGGAATGCATCAATTGATTCACTCGCTTGAGATGGATGTGAAGATTGTCAAGGGAGATCATTCCATTAGGGCTACTGTGATAAGACACTTTCTTGAGCTGAGTAGGCATGTGTTCCAAAGTGGGAGAGGTGGACAAGAAGAGATGTATCGCAATTGTTCGAGCACATTTCTGAGCTAGTAAGGCCATTTGCCACTAGGAGTTGCAGACTGAATTTTTACAATGAATGTCGGGGGGTTCAGTAGGGTCGCCCTTTGGCATCATTGTTCTTTGTTCTCATTGTGGATACATTATCCAAGATGGTCTCTTCTTCTGTGGATGTGGGAATCTATTTCATTTTTTTTGAAGTCAAAAGAGGGGGTAACACTCAGAGATGTCCGCCCCAAAATTTATTAATAATTAAAAGTAAGAAACAAGTACAAACTTCAATACTACATAACCCAATCCTCCACTAAACTTGCAGAATGCACCATAACATTTTCCTTATAGAATCTTTGCCCAGAGAAGAGAAGCGCATTCCTTGCCAGCCAAACAGCCCAGACAACAGCCAGAGGTTGAAACAGAGCCCGATGGGGACGATGTCAGCCAGCCACAACGGAGTTACAAAAAGAGGTCATGTTCGTCGTACAGACCCATTCGAGACCGCCCTCAGTCCAGATAGGTGTCATCTTCTGGCAAAGAAAGAAAAGATGATCCAAAGATTCAATCTCAGCCTCACAGGAGGCACCTATCGGAGACAATCCCCAGAAGCCTAGTGCAGCGGTCCCTCGTCATTAGCCTTTGACTCCTGAACAACCAAAAAGAGAAACCAATCCTTTCTGGGAGGCCAATTCCCCAAAAGAACTTACAATCTCTAATCAGATCCTCAGAGCGTGAGGGAGGCGACCTACAAATCACGCCATAAGCCTTCTTGACAGAGAAGGGGCCCCCACGCCAGACCCAATGATCCATGTTCTCCACGGGTATCCCGGTATCACGCAAGGAGTCCAACAAATCGAGAAACTCCTCGAGGCGCTGATCAAATAAGTTTGAAGAGAACAATGGCATCCTGTTTCCATCCGACCAGCAGGTAGCAACGCTCGCCTCGCGATCAGCCGCCAATGCAAAAAGACAAGGAAAGCGTGAACACAAAGGCCCAGCATCCGTCCAGTCATCCGTCCAGAAAGCAAAGGATTCCCCGTTACCAACAACCGGCCTAAAGATAGTATGGAAACAGGGAAGAGTCCCCATAATCCTCATCCAGAAAGGCGAAGGCAACAAGCCACGCCGGCAATTCAGAGGCGATGTACCGTTAATAGCATAGATCCGGCGAAGAAGGGTGCAACACAGATCGTCAATGCAGCTCCAAAGTCTGCTCACCCACTTCAGTAACAGGTAGGGCTGGCTATCGAGCTTAACGAGCCAAGCCAGGGCTGGGCTCGGGCTCGATAAGCCCAACCGGGTTCGGGCTCGATCGAGCCCAACCAAGCTGGCTTGAGCTCGATAAGTCTGGAGCCTAGCCTTTTATCGAGTCCGAGCCTCTTATCGAGCCTGGTCTGGGCTCGAGCCTATTCAGGCTCGTTAAGGAAATAGGTGTTTTTTTGGTGAAAATGTTTTGTTGGGCTCGAACCCGAGACCTTTTTAAAGATAGTCTGCCTTACCAGTAGGCCACCATCCGAGTTGTATATAAAAGTTAAATTATAATATATATTGTAACATTCTACTTGTTAATAAAAAAGAAAAAAATACTAAATATCTAACTATAATCTAGATTAACATAGATAAAAGGTAGAAAATCCGAGTCTACAACATAGTTCACCCAACATTGTTGTTACATAAACAACATAAACATACAATCCACCATTAACAATGTTGCAAAACTAATACAAATAAAAATAAAAATAAAAATAATTGTAGTTTCACAAATAGAATATATATATTCCTTATCGAGCCCATTATTGAGTTATCGAGCTGAGCAGGGCTCGGCTTGGGCTCGACTCAATAAGCTATCGAGCCCAAAATCACGAGCCCTTATCGAGCCGAGCCCGAGCCTGGCTCATCGAGCCGCGACTCAATAGCCAGCCCTAGTAACAGGGCTTCGTTCATCGCATCCAACCTCCGGACACCAAGACCGCCTTCGCCTTTAGGGAGAGTGAGCATGTCCCAGTCTACAAGATGCATGCCGCCAGCCTCATGACCGCCTTTGCCCCATAAGAATATACGCATCAATCTCTCAAGACGTTTCCAGATCCCCATAGGCATAAGGCGAGTGGACATGAAAAAAATCAGGATCGAAGATAAAACCACCTTCAGCAGCACCAAGCGGCCCCTCTTGGATAAGATCGACGACTTCCAACCCACCAGCCTACTTTCCAGCTTCTCAATAACCAACAACCAGTTAACCAGTTTGGTTTTGCCCAAAGCCAGCGGCACCCCCAGGTATCTGATAGGGAGGGCACCACAATCCGAGCCCAGCGCTTGGATGCAAAAGCGTGCAACCTCCTCCATTAAGCTAAAGGGAATCACCGTGGACTTGTTAGCGTTCTTCAATAGACTGGATAGTTCACCAAAAAGCTCTAAAGTGATTGCCATGCCAGAAGCCTCCTCAATGCCCCCCTCAATGATGAAAATGGTGTCGTCGGTGTACTGAAGAAGCGAGACTGTAATCCCATCCTGCGAAAAGCCAACGGTGTAGCCACCGCTAAGAACATGGTCCACAAGGCGAGCTAAGACATCATATGCAATGACAAAGAGAAGGGGGCCAAAGGACACCCCTGCCTGACTCCCCGCCGCGGCTGAAAGAAACCACCCTCCGGGCGACCATGTACCAGAACCGTCATAGAAGAGATCGTGACACAGCGTTTCATCCAGGAATTCCACAAATCCAAAAAGCCCCTCCTGTGCAAAGCCGACCAGAGAAACTTCCAGTCTAACGTGTCGTAGGCTTTCGCAAAGTCAACCTTCCACATCAATGCCTCTTTCCCCCGCCTCCTCCAATCAACAATTATTTCAGATGCCAAAACCAAGCGATCCGCAATCTGCCTTCCCGAAACGAAGACCGACTAAGATGGGGAAATAAAGTGCTCAAGCATACGGCTCAACCTTACAGCAAAGACCTTTGCTACGATCAAATATAGAGTATTGGACAGCGTGATCGGCCTAAAGTCCTCAATGTTCTCCACTGCCACATGCTTAGGAAGGAGTAAGATCAGGGCCTTATTGATCTCATCGAACCCGTGTCGCCGCAACAGAATTCCAGCAAAACCTCCAACACCTCGGCACCCACCAGATCCCAGAAATCCCTGTAAAAGGCCACAGGTAAGCCATTTGGGCATGGAGCCCCATTCGCGTTGAGACTCCAGACCGCAGCCTTCAGTTCATCCATGGTTACTGTCCGCGTCAAGTAAGATGCCATAGAGGGAGACAAGCTCGGAGCACCCAGCCCCGTTAATCTCCAGCGCCCCTTAATCAACCATGATGAAAAATCATGGAAGTGGTCCGCAATCGCTCTACCCATTTCCTTGTTGCCGTCCACCCTAACGCCGTCGACAATCATAGATCTCATAGCATTACACCTATGCCTCCCTCTGGCCACCCGGTGGAAGAAAGCTGTATTCGCATCAGCCTCCCTGAGCCAGTTGCTTCTAGACCGCTGCCTCCATTCGATAACACGCTTCTTGTCTTCATCAGCGATCTTCTTTTGGGCTAACGTGCACTGGGAGCTCTTCATTGTTCAGATCGCGGCAATCCTCTACGGCGTCAAGCCTAGACACTTCTTCCTCTGCATCCACCCTGGCAGCGAGGCGGGCCTCCCTGGACTCCCTCTTGAAGGAGGTTAACTTCTGCACAAACCTCGATGCCGCAGAGCCGTAGACCGCTAGGGAGGACCGGTGCGATGAGACAAGGTCCCGGAAAGAATCCTCCAAAAGCCAACTCTTCTCATATCTAAAAAAACCCTCGGGGGTGTATAAGCTCTCCCGAATCCCAAAAAATGAGAGTGTGATCGGAACGCGTTCTCGGCTTAGCAACCGTAAAAGACATGGGAAATAACTCCAACAGCTCCGCGGAGGCCAAAAAACGATCGATGCAGGACTGAGAACCAAAGTTTCTCCAAGTGAACTTCGACCCAGTGGCATCTAACACCTCCAACTCTACGAAGTCAATAGCTACCGCAAAATCCGCAGAGTCGGGGTCCTGCCCCCCCCCCTCCCCGAGATCACGGCCTATCCACGGAAAGCAGCGTAACATTGAAGTGACCACAATTAGCCAAGAGGCCCTCGGGAAAGTCGTCCTTGTTGCCCGTAAATCCATCCACAATCGGTACCTCACAGCGTGATTGCAGGGCCCATATACAAAAGAGAGGGCCAAAAGGGAAGACGAACGAATACATTCAAGAAGGATGGTGAGGACATGAGTGCCCCTGAGCTCAGCACGGAAATTAAAGGCCGAACTTTTCCAAGCCATAAGCAAGCCTCCCGCAGAGCCTAAGGCATCGATCGTCTTGAAGTCGTCAATGTTGCCCGCATCAAAGGAGCACTGGACCATGTCAGAAATAGATTCCATCTTAGTTTCTTGCAGGAAGACAATATCGCATCCCCAATCCTGGAATCTCGTTCCGAGCACCCTCTGCTTTTCTGGGTCACCCAGACCCCTAACATTCCTCGAAAGAACCTTCATTGGGTAACCATTTTTGAGCCATGAGTGCGAACGACTCCTGCCAGCTCCGCAATAAAAGCCTTTCGCTCCGAGATAAGGGGAGGCTTCCCGTGCTGAGACTTTGAACAATGTCTTCTCCTATAGCGCTTCCCGGATTTCTTATCAGCAACATCGCCCATGGCAGGACCCGATCCTTCCACTTCCAGCATCAAACCAGAGGACAACCCCTCCTCGAACCTTACCCCCGTCCCCTGACACAAAAAAGAGACAACACACTGTCCGAGCACACAAGGGTCGAAACAGGGCCACCAGTCGGGCGAAGGGGAGCAGAAAAACCATTCCGCGGTGCAAGCAAGATTCGGTCCAGGCCCCCGCAATGCCACCCAGGCTGGGCCGTGGAAGTCAGATGTAAAAGCCGATCAAACCGCAAAGGAGGGTACGAAAACGAGATCCGAGTAATAATCGGATCAACACGGTTGGGGTAATCAAAGAGATCTGAAAGCATGAAATCATACTGAGGAGCAAGATTCAACGTATGCATGGCGCGAGAGTCCAAAGTAACCCAACTATCCGCATCGGTAGGCAGCGCAACCGACGAGACCGAAAAGCCGACATCCCGATATGGATCCTCCATACGAATCCGAAATGCCTCCTCGTAACATGCGTCGATTGCCCCAGGAGGAGGTGAACCAACTGGCATGCAAGAAGATGAAGCGCCAAGCGCCAACACCGGAGTCGATGGCGGCAGCGGAGGGTCGAGAAGTTGTACCTGCAGATGGAAGCAGAAACGACCGACGTCCAAGACTGTCGAGAAGAACGAATTTCTCATAGAAGCAACACCAGAACAGTTACAATCCATCATGAGCAGCGTAAACTCCGGGTCAGAAGCCGGACGCAGACCGTCATCCAGAATCTAGACCACCGAACCCCACCGCTTCAGAGTCGGCCCTAAGTACGAGACAGTACGGGAAAGGAAAGAGATCCCTCGCACCCGGGACATAACCTTGCATAGTTATCCGTAGCCCCGTCCGCAAAGTGCATCTTTCGCCAAGCAACATCACCTGTACCGCCAAGGGAGAGAAGGTGTTCCATCTGCGTCCTCAACAGATCACGAGCACAGCACCTACGATCGGCAATTGGCACCACATCCCCCGAGAATGCAAGACCAAACAGACCGGAGAGATATGTGCGCACCGACTTCGCCGATAAGGAGTTCTCCGACAAAGACCCCACGAGAACCTCGAAGCAATCATCGGACACAGGGGAAGCGAGAACCGAAACATATGTGCGAACCCCCCGGAGCATGTTACTGCTAAGCAGAGAAGAGCCGCCTGTCGTCCGCATCACCGCGGGACGGTTAAGCTTCCCAAGGCATGAGTCGTGATGATGACCCACTCGCCTGCAAGCGAAACAGCGCGGAGGAGTAAGGCATGACGACGCAAATGCCCGCGATCACCGCACCTGAAGCATCTTTTCCCTGACTTTTTATGGGAGATGTGCACCCAGCCATCGTAGACATCGCTGCTCGCTTCCCCGACCTCCGGATGGACCACCCGCCTACAAACGCTTCTACCATTCACGAGTCCCTTCCGACTCTCCGCCCCCATTCTCCCAACTTTCTCCTGTTGCCTCGTCGTGGGAATCTATTTCTGTTTCAACGCTAAAGATATAAACCATCTCGTTGTTGACATATGTTGATGGCATCATTTTCTTTGTGGAGGAAGATGATAGTGTAATAGATAGTGTCGAGGGTGTTGAGATATTTCCTATCTTTTGTATTATCTGTTTATTTTGTCTTCTTCATGTAATTTACCTAATAGCTTCCTCTCCTATATACGAGAACCAAAGGGCCCCTCATTAATTAATTATATTCATTTCCCCTTCGGCATGGTATCAGAGCGACGGTCCTAGACCGGAGTTCCCTTATTCCACCAAAACCCTAGCCCCCTCTCCCTCGCTGTTCGTCGTCGCTCGACCTACTCCGACGCTGCCCGACCCCAGGCCGCCACCGCCCAGCCCCAGGCCGTCGCCGCCTATGTTGTCAGGTATCTTCTGGCACTGCTGACCCTCCCCTGGTGCCGCTCAGGCCCTCCCCTGAGCCACATGCCACCACCATCCAAGCTGCCTTGGCCTTCCTGCCCGTTGTCTAGGACATGCCGCCGATCAGATTGCCCTAGGCCACCCAAGCCCTTCCACTGCCCCCCACCCCCCAAGTCGTCGTCGGCCCTAGCGCACAACGGAGATTGTTGAGGATGGTTGTATGAATCTACACGTATAACCAATCCTCCATATGATCGTGTAGACTCGTTAATATCGGTCTACTCCACAGTTGAGTTCCATTGTTCAATGGTTTTCCCATCATGTCAGAGAACAAGGGTGATATTTTTTCGTCCGGTGCTTTCAAGGGCCCGACTCCCATCGCTAAGATGGATGGGACCAACTATGAGTTGTGGTCCATGCAGTTTCTCACCCGCATGTAGTGCAACAACAAGGAGCACATCCTGAAAGATCCAGAGCCAACGGATAAGGCTAGGGAAAATGCTTCTTGGAAGTAAGATAATGCGTATGCGCGTGTTAGGCTATGTGGGACCCTCACCACAGAGATAGCCAATCAGAATGCTCATCCTCTGCATGTGTACTACAGTTCACTTTGTGGCATGTTTGAGAAGCTTCATAGCTATATGCCTATTACAACATCTCTTTAACAACAGAAGGCATGTATGAACTCCACAATGGTTGGAGTTTTCATGGCCGACCTTGATACAGATATGATGCAACACGTAAGCTTTTCACTGGAGCTATCATTCCTCCCATGGAGGAGGCCTATAGTCGTCTCAGTTGGATCATCATACCTCCTATGGCCACTCCTCAGCCCTCGTCAGTTATGGTTGTGTCTCGTGGCTGATTAGTGACGATTCAGTCTAGATGACTCACCCCTCGTGGCAGAGGTGGTGGACATCCGCGTGACCCTTGCACCTTTTGCCATCGACCATGACATGCAGAGGATACATGCTACCAGCAGCATGGATATCTCGTTTCTGGTCACGTGGCAGAACATATTGAGCCTTCATATACTCTTGCTTCCTAGGACGATCCTTGTCTGGATGATATCGTCTCTCATATCCGAGTGATGATGACTCCTGTTGCAGAAACCACCACTATAGATACCGTAGCCAGAGCCTCTTTGAGCTACTCGGTATCGCTTATGCTTTCACTGGTAGTAATGATGCAGATATGATAGAGTGGATTATCGACTTTGGTGCTTCCCATCATCTTTGTGGAGATAGAGCACAACTGAGGTCCTACAGGACCATACCACCGGGTAGATGGGTTGTTATTGTCAATGACGACCACTTACCCATTACAGGACAGAGGGATGTGCATTTGACGTCGTCCATGCATCTTCATAACGTTTTATATGCTCCTGAATTTCAGATGAATTTACTTTCCATTAGTCAGATTACTAAGGATCTACATTGTCGTGCCATCTTTGACCCTTCATCTCTTGTGGTTCAGGACATACTCACGGGCATGGTGATTGGATGTGGCCGTGATCAGCGGGGACTCTACAGACTGGTCCAACCTCCTCATGTTGGTGTTTCTACTATAACTACTGGATCGGTCTAACCATATCTATGGCACCTTCGTTTTTGCCACATTCCTCTGCAGAAGCTATGTCATGTTCTCCCTCATATTTCCATAAGATCCTCCTTCCAGTGTGAGGCATGCCAACTTCGGAAGCATCACTGTTCCTCCCTATCCCATTAGAGTCGAAGCAGTTCTCAATTATTTGAGCTCCTTAATTTAGATATCTAGGGTCCGAGTCGTGTTCCTGATCACCACGGTCACCGTTTTTATCTTGTGTCTGTCGATGATTTTTCTAGACTTTCCTGGATCTTTTTATTGAAGAATAAATCTAAGGTTGGGTCTGTGATCAAATCTTTTATTAATGAGATAAAGAATATTTTTCCTGCCAGTGTCAAATATATCCGCTCTAATAATGTTTTAGAGTTCTGCACCTTACAACTTTCTGACTTTCTTAGATCTCTCGGCATTGTTCACCAGACCTCATGTGTTTATACATCCCAACAGAATGGTGTTGCCGAGCACAAACATCATCACTTAATTGATGTAACCCGAACATTGTTGATACAGTGTCGTGCTCCTCATTCCTACTGGGGAGATGATGTCCTCACAGCTTGCCATCTAGTGAACTGCATGCATTCGTCTGTGTTGGGAGAGAAGATTCCTTTCTCGATTGCATTTTCTGAGAAGGATCTTTTCTCTCTGACACCTCGTGTGTTCGGTTCTGTTGTTTTTTTTCATGATGTCTCTCTAGGTCGTGACAAGCTCTCTCCAAGAGTTGTCAAGTGCGTTTTTGTCGGCTACTCTAGTACCCAGAAGGAGTATCGTTGCTTAGATCTGCTAAAGCAGAGATACTTTGTGAGTGTTGATGTTACTTTCTTTGAGTTTGTCATGTATTTTTCTCCTAAAGGAGACAGACTTGCTCCCTCCGACTCTGATGATAAGATCTACATGCCTCCACCTCCTACTGTCATCCCACTACCTCCCTCTACTCTTGCTTTACCACCACCACTCCACCACCACCACTTCCTACACCTACCCCTGCCTCTACACCTACTCATGTGGTTCCATCTCATACTGTGACTCAGTTTTTGCCACGTGTTTTTACTCGCAGGTCTCGCTCAGTTCCCCCTGCTCATGGGCCTTGACCATCATCCAGCACGTCTCATGTATGTAATGAGCACATTGTTTCTATGATGGCAATACTGAGTTGTTTGTGCAGCAGGATTCCATACAGGATGAGCAGGTGCCCTTGGCAGATGATCTGGATGTGTTGATTGCTCTACGCATGTAGAAACGTAGGTGTGCTACTTATCCTCTTGCAGCCCAGGTTTCTTTGAGCAGGCTATCAGAGGATTTCAGGAGGTTTACCTTGGCACTATCAACGATACCACGGACATATCAGGATGCTCTTCAGGACAGTCAGTGGAGATTAACTATGAAGGAGGAGATGGTTGTGTGTGTTACAGTCACGTGGTACTTGGAGTCTTGTTTCTTCTCCAGTTGACGCATCCATTGTGGGATGCAAATGAGTGTTTACTATGAAACACCGAGCAGATGACAGTGTGGGTCGTTATAAGGTGAGACTTGTGGTACGTGGGTTCACCCAGACTTATAGGGTGGACTATCAGGATACTTTCTCTCCAGTTGCCAGGCATTCTACTCTGTGCATACTACTTTATATTGCTGTGACACGAGATTGGTCCCTTTACCAGCTTGATGCGAAGAATGCCTTCCTCTATGGTGATCTACAGGAGGAGGTCTACATGCAACAACCACCTGGGTTTGCTATTGAGGGGGAATGTCAAAAGGTTTGCAGGCTTCACAAGGCTATCTATGGCCTTAAGCAAAGTCCAAGAGAATGGTTTCAGAAGCTCTCGAATTTTATAGAGCAGCAGGAGTTTGTGCGATCAACTGCAGATCACTCTTTATTTGTGCACAGGGCCCAGAGAGGTACTATTGTCATTCTTGTTTATGTTGATGATATTATTATTACAGGGGATGGCGAACGGGGTATTCAGAGTGCCAAGGACTTCCTAGATCAGCAGTTTGTGACCAAGGACCTTGGTAATTTACGTTACTTCCTTGAACTGGAGTTTGTCACGAACCAACGAGGTCTTGTGATGATTCAGAGGAAGTATGTTACAAACCTTCTTTCAGAGACAGGCATGGCAGATTGCAAACATGCCACTACTCCTATTGACACAAGCATGAAGCTATATGATGATGACACTGAGGAGGTCGACAAGAGGAGGTACATGGAGCTTGTTGGCAAGCTACTATATGTGACTATTTCCAAGCCCGACATATCCTTTGTCGTGAGCAAAGTGAGCCAGCTTATGGAGCAGCCTAGACAAGCACATATGGATGCAGTCCATATGATTTTAAGGTATTTGAAGACTTCACCAGGTACAGGACTTCTGTTCAGCAGAGATATATCTCTTTCAATTACAGCATGAGCAAATGCATATTATGATGGGTGCCCAAGGATAGGAAGTCTATTCCATGTTTTGTGATGTTCATAGGGAATTCCCTAGTCACTTGGAAGAGCAAGAAGCAGACCGTGGTTGCCAGATCGAGTGTTGAGTCAGAATACAGGGCCATGGTGCAGGATAACATGGAGATGATGTGGGTCAGATCTGTTCTTACTGACCTGACTATAGAGATGCCTCTTCCCAAGCACCTCCGTGTGACAATTAGGCTGCTTTTTTCATTGCCAACAACCCAGCTTTTCATGAGAGGACCAAACACATAGAGGTGGACTGTCACTACACTCGTGACATGATACAGAATTGTCTTATTGCCACTACTCACATCAGCTCTGGAGATCAGACAAGAGATGTTTTTACTAAGGCTCTAGGAGCCTTATCGATATCTACGCTCCAGTTTGAGGGGGAGTGTTGAGATATTTCCTATCTTTTGTACTGTTTTGTTTTTATCTATTTATTTGTCTTCTTCATGTAATTTACCCAAAAGGTTCCTCTACTGTATAAGAAAATCAAATGTCCCCTCATTAATTAATTCTATTCATTTTCCCTTCAACAAAGGGTATCACTATTGTCCTCAAAATTTTCATTCTCATGCCTCCATATGAATGGTGGCAAGACATTTTTTGTTCCATTCAGGATGATGAGGTTGAGATTTATGCATGTGTGGCAGCTCTTCATAGGCAACGTGGTTCGCTTTGGATTGCCTCTTGTGGGTGGACGATTGTGTCATGATTTTCCTACCTATGATCTCACGTCTCTCAAGACATGTATTAGGGGAGGTCCTCGCTAGACGATTAGAGTGGTTCCGGTGTGGGGAATGATCGCTTTCCTTGCATGATTTCCGCAAATATGGATGGGATATTTCTATTGGTGAGTGATGGGATAGTGGAGATTGGTGTCCATGGTTTCACTCGGAGCTGTTAGATTAGCGCGCAATAAAGTTTCTAGCTCTGGTGTCATGATTGGGGGATCGTCTAGTGGTCCAGATCATTGAACATGGCATACAAGTTTGTCTATGCTAGTATGGTTTTTTATCATCGCATTGTGCCCTCAAAGTACATGCAAATTTATAAGTGGAAGATCCCTCTACGAGTCAAGATCTTCCTTTGGTTATGACATGATCGTGTAATGACTAAGGTTGGGAACGCCTGATTTTTTCAGAGGCAGCAAGTCAGTGATGCTATGAGGCACTTGAAGATGATGATCATTTATTCTCTTTATGCAGTTCCTCCAGGGAAGTCTAGATGATAGTTGAACGAGACATGACGGCGATTAGGTGTGCCTCAACTTTCTAGGAGTCTGTTGATTGGCATGTGGAGAAGGAGCTTGATAAGATTTAGGCAACAATTGTTGTGTAGACCTTATGGTTGACAAGAATGGTTCTAGAGAGCATGCCAAGATCCTGATGGATTCTTGATCCTTATAATACATATATTTTAAACTTGTAAATACAAAAGTTTTTGGGTGTACACCTTACCGGCACTATACCTTTTTTCCTTTCATGTATATTCTTCAACGACTTTAGTCTTAAATATCAAGCTGCCAGAGTTTACATGAAACATGATGATTAATTGTCTGACTTCATTTTTGATATACAGAATATCTTCAATCATCTTATGAAGCTAAAAGGTCCAATAGTACAACTAAAACTTGAAGATGGTAAGCAGTATTCACAAGGTTAATCTTGTCCTTTTGCATGAAAAGATATTCACTGTTAATGAACTGTTGCAAAAATGAAATGTTGGACACAAAAATGTCACGACCTTTTCATCAGATCTTTTTTAGTTACACCCCAAATTTTGTGAATTTCAATATAATTTACTCTATATATATGATAACTCTACAAAGCAAAATGAATAACCCTAAGCTAGTTGAAGTCGACTCATGTAATCTATTGGTTTTGTTACTTTCATAGAAGAAACCACTCGGATCTCTACGTAGTATGCTTGTCATAATAATGGCATTCAAAAATAGCTAGTTCTTCGAACATAGATCTTTGGTAGTGAAGTAATCTACCAAAGATGTATTATTATGATCGATACACCAGATCCTTCAATAAATATTTGTCAACCTCGCATGGTTAGACTTCTGAGACCACTTCCTATCTAGACTCACCCAAATGTCCTTGACAATATGCTTGTAAAGTAGGTTGTCAACAATCTTCTACTCGATGTTGTTCATGGCCAAATCAATAGCACGGTAGTAATCCCTCTCCCACTTCTCGAAGCCTTCATCAATACTCTTCAAATTGTTTTTTATCAGAATGTAAAGTTTCTTTTGACCTCACATAAATATCCGAAAACATCAGACCAAATAGTATAGTTGGAGGAACCATTCAATTCGATGGTAGTACCTCAATTTATGTGGGGGGTGAAGAAACTACGGCTTGGTTTAGTGGTGACAATCCTAGATGAAGTGGAAGAAGTAGTTGAATACGTCAACATGGCGAGCATGTGGTAAAGAGAGAATAATATCAATAAGATAGCAATAGTAATGCAATATGCTAATAGGAGTCTAGGATACAAGTGTAGTATGTTAGAACTTGCATATACCTATAGAGAAATAACATGTACATCTGTACTATAAAAAAATGCTCACTATCCCGAAGCCCGAAAAACAATCGTGATGGCGACTAGATCAATGTTGGTTGTTAAGGCCAATCAAAGAAAAACACTGGAGTTGCAGGGGTGTTGGGGCAGTGTTGGAGTGCTATAAGTGGAACCTGGGGTGCTGGGAATGCACCAAAGTTGCAAGTGACACAGGGCAATGTTAAGGTACCCTCAATGGTTGGAGGGGCCAGACGATGTCGTGCTAGGGAGGAGGCCGATGACAAGGGGCGGTGCTAGGGATGAAGCTGTCAACGAGAACAAGAGGGCGGTCATTGTTAGTGGAGAAAGAAAGGGGCAGGTAGGTAGAAGTTGTCGGTCCAGGATTGCCACTTCAATACCAAGTAAAAGAAAACGAGAAAATATACAAGAATAAAATAACAATTTCGGAAAGCAAAGAAAATTTTAGCCCTAATATAATGCATGTGCGTACTCCAAAAATTGATTAAAATGGAGATAATATAGTCGAGAATATGGCTTAATTAGAATGAGAACCCTAGGACTCCTTATATAGGTGGGTGCCTATGGTTAGGGATACAAAAAAGAGCCGCCACTCTAAAGAGAGTACACGAATACCCCTAGGGTCGGGTTTGCATAAATATCTCTCAACACCCCCCTTCAAGCATAAGCATATATATTTATCATGCTTAGCTTGTTACACCATCTCTCAAATTGAGTGCAGGCAAGGGGCTTGGTGAATATGTCTGCAATCTAATTATATGAAATCACACTGGATGTGTGCAGTTGCATCTCCGTGACAGTTAATCTCCACATGTTTAGTTCATTCATGAAACATGGGGTTGTTGGTTATGTGCATATATGCCCAGCTATCACATCTGAGCTCCCTTACTCCAGTAGGAATTATGTGCAAGTATGTAACTACATATTTGATCCATACCAACTCAGTTGTTGCAAGATCCATTGCTATGTACTCACTTTTTACACTGGAGGGGGAAACTACTGCTTGTTCCTTACTCCTCCAAGTGATCAAGTTCCTTGCTGGTTAGGTACACAAATTAGAAATGGATAGTCTTTCCAATAGTTTTCCTTCATAATCAGCATCAGAATAGGAAATGGATAGTCTATCCAATAGTTTTCCTTCATAATCAGCATCAGAATAGGCCATAAGATCAATAGTAGTCCCTTACGTAAATACCAATCCTTGTCTCGGAGAGGACTTGATGTATCTCAAGATCATCATACATGCATCATAGTGGCCATGGTTAGGACAATTCATGAACTGACTAAGCTTGGCAACTGTAGGTAAAGTAGCAATCTAACCAACCACCTATAGCGGTTTCTCTTTGGTCTCTCCAGGTTCATAGATGCGTGCTTTGGGATCCACTGGAATCAGAGCCAGCTTAGATCCCTACATTCATGTTTCCTTTAGTATGACAATAGCATACTTTCATTGGGATATTACAAAACCTCGTTTAAATTGAGAGATCTAAATCCCAAGGAAGTATAGTAATGGTCCAAGATCTTTGATTACGGATTGCTCGATTAGGGTCCGTGTAACTCAATAAAGTTAATAATCAACGTTAAATATCATAAATCGATCAATTGATCGTGAATCAAAAGTCGTTCGGGCAAAATCGATCAAAAATCGATCGCATCGTAATGCGTGCCCGAAAAAGCCGCGACGCAAATTCGGAAACCGCAAAACAAACCGAGACCACCCAAAAATCCGATTCGACAACATAAGACCAACGAAATCGACCGTTCTTCGATCGGAGGTCGTTTGGTATTTTAAAATTGTAAAATTTAATAACCGATCAAGACCGTATCTCGGAAATTCGGGGATCCATCTTCGATCCGAAGTATATGAATATTATACTCATTTTGATCGTCATTCAGAGACGATCGAAATGAGCTATTGTACGCCAGAATCCGAGACTGGATGCGTGTATACGAGCGACTTTCGGTTTCAAATAAAAAAAATAATGAATAAAATTTTGATCTAAATTCCTGCTGCTACAGCAGACAACAGACAGTCAATATGTGGCCTTAAACTTCTCTCCCCACTTGGCCAACCTACCTCTCTCCAATTGGCATTTTCTCCTTTCCATTTGGCAATTCAAGAGCCCCTCTCCCCTCTTATTTATATCAAACCACAGCCTTGTTTCCTCCTATATTTTCTCTTCCCCATTTGTTCTCTAGCCGATCACAACCCTTCTCCTATATACGATTGGAGTCTACTGGACATGCAACATCTATTGCATGTTGAGCTCCTAATTCCTGGAGCCATTGAAGCCACAATTTATGGAGCCATGAAAGTGTTATAGGCTGCATCCAAAGCTCCAAATTGAGGATCCTGCTCTGAAAATCCCCTGGACAGCTACCAGAGGAGCTACTCCCCTCTTCCAAGAAGCAATTATTTTAGGTTTTTTTGTTACTATTTCATAGGCAGCTGAAAGTTGTTGTTCTCATTTTCCATTAAAGCCACTGCATGCCAAATTAATCCCCAATTCTTAGAGTAATCAAGGTACAACTCCCCCTTTTATTTCTTCACATTTTTTTCCAACTCCCCAGCCGAAGGAGACCAAACCCCCCATCGTTCTCCCATTTTTTTTACTGCAGATTATGCAAATCTGCATCAGGAATCGTTGCACGCTCTGCCAGCTACCATTTGTTGCTCTTCTCAGATTTGGGGCTGCTACCACAACAGTTGTGTTAGCCATTATTGCTCCTACTAGGATGTTGTCCAGCAACTCAGGTGCAGTTGTTGCTGCCCTTTTGATGGCTTGAAGCTGCTGCCATCAACCTGAAGAACCACGTAGTTGCCGCCTCCTACTTCTGTGAAACTCTCCTGGAGTTGCTGCTGTCCAGCAACTGTTCAAGTACTGCATGCAGACTTAGTTCCAAGTGTCACAAAAATTTAGGTACATCTTTACCCATCTCTTGCTGCAATCCATGTTCTTGAACAATTATTCCATCTTTTGACTTATATAAAGTTAAAAACTAATACCCATGGATGGTTACAAATGAAGAGAAGATTAAAGTTTCCATGTATTAGTCCATGTTGTTGTACATTGTGACCTCTTCTTGCTGCCGTCTGTGTTTATTAAAAGTCAATTTCAAAATCTATTATATTACCTTTGAAATTAGATGAAAAGATGAAAGGGTAATATGAATTTAATCAAAGTTGTGAATCAATTTAATAGTTACCAACATAGGTTTAAAGATAGATGTAAATTGGGGGTTAGGCTCTGAAAGTTAATCCAGCTAATCAGGTTGACTTGTTGTCTGGTAATTCTTTTATTACTGCAAGAATTGGCACTCTACTAACGATAATTATTGCAAACCAAAATTCGCATGAAACATAATATGGGCTTTTCTAGATGGCACACTAATGTGTGGTTTGGACAAATTGGGAAGTAAGATGGTTCAATGAACTGATGCATGTGGGAATGAGCTTGTTAAGATAAAGAAAATTGAGGTGAAGTATGCAAGCAACTAAATCTTGGTGATTAGCATGCTTGACAACCTGAAAAAAAAATTGAAAGAAGAGAAATGAATTGAAATGAAAATAGAGAAAGCATAATTATTATTGGAATAGCTTGAAGTGTTTTGTTTAGGAGTTGATAAGGCCAAGCTAAGAAATGGAACATATCCTAGCCATTTGTGATCATTTGGGTCTCACCTGTTGAGAAGGATTTAACACATAATCCTTGTGTTTATGGATTTATCTGATTTCTATATGACAGCATAGCCTAACTGATTAGGATGATGTGTTCTTATAGAGGTTATTTAGCTGACATATGTTGAAGGTTATCACACATTTGGTTCCGCGGGATTCAAGACTTCCACTCTTATATTGAAGTTCCAAAGAAAGGACTTTTGTGCTCTCTGGGGATTCTTAATCAGAAGATTTTTTTTTATGTTTTCCAGAACTCTAGTTTTCTTTTCATGCTTCAGGTTGCGACTGATTCTGTTAAGATTGATCAGTCGGCAAGTTACTCTATCAAAATGCTCTTCTGGATCGTTCTCTAAATGTGAGTTATGATCAATCACCTTCATGGAATGATCTCTCAATTATATGTTTTGTCTTCTTTGGATGTCGGACATAGTTAATCACTTCCCAAACCTATAATTGGTCATTATTTATTATTATTTAAGGGTTAGTCAACCACTCTCTTCTGACTGATCAATCAACCTACTACCACGTCTGGGGCCTGATCGATAACCTCCATCCTCTTGATTTGTCACTGATACTCCTCTTGTACTCACGATGTTGTTTGAAGAAAAGTAAATAGGCCGATATTGAGGAACAAATAAGATGGAGAATCATTTAGTGTATAAATTTTTTTGTTGACCAAGGATAATTAACCCATGTGGTCGCATATAATCAATATGCTATTGTGAATGATCGGGAGTAAATTGGTATAAAGTAGCGTGTAAATTGAGACTAAACTTAGACATAATAAGTAGCGTTAAAATTCATAAGTTAAAGAAGATCGGACTTGGAAAAAAAATTTTTAGAGTCTAAATCCAAGATCTAATGAGTAACTCCGAATCCCATGATTTAAATAAGAAAAGTTGGGAATCTAACATTGATCGAAATTTGAATCCAGATCTAATAGACAACTGAGATCATTACGGTATTTTCATACAAATGACTTAGAAAATCTAGATCAATAAGCAAGTTGTCTAGTTATGAGATAATATATAATTAAGGACTAAAAATCTTCGTGATAAATCATTTAGGTATGAGTCACTAATTATGGATCATTATTCAATAAGATTGTTGACAAGATGCCTAAATCTGCAAAATTAACCACAACAAAGATTGAGAAAGGATTAGAAATCAAGTCAGTGACGATATTTCTATGATGACTAATATTTAAATATGCCAGTTAAGGTGACTTTTACACCTGACTGTGCGAGGGTGCGGTGACCCTCAGCTGGGCGGAAGATAGGAAGCCCAGTTAGGGCAGCGGCCACTTTGTGCGCGAATCTAGGATCCCGGTCTTTTTCTCGGTTTTTTTCGCGAGCGCTCGCAGTTTTTACGCCTCTCTACGATCCACAGGTTTTCTTTTAAAGACCAGTTCTGCTGACCCTTGTTCTTTAGGGTACCTAGGCTGGAGGACCCTTGGTTTTAGTTTTTCGAGCTCGTTAGCCCGTACCGGTCGGGCCGGTTTTTCTTTTAGAGCGACTTTTCCGGAAAGTCTCTCACCCGTCTTAGTGGCGTAGTTTTGGAGTAGACCTATCCCTCTATTGGACCGCCTTCCAATTAGAGGGCGAGACGGAAGAGCCTTTTGTAGGCTACTTCACCGCTTGAGTTTTGTTTATTTTTCGCCAGCAGACTTGACGATGCTACATCCGAATCATCCATGTATACATCTGAATCCTCTATGGCTACATCTGAATCAGTTACAGTTGAATCTGAAAAGATACATTTGAGATTGGATTGAGTCACAATTGAGTTGGCTAAAGTTGAATTACAGTTGAATTGGTTACATGGAAGCTTGGGTACAGTTGAGTTGGTTTCCGTTGAACTAGTTACTTTTCTGCCAATAATTCCTGGCAAAGAGAAAAGACCATATCATGAAGATCATCCTTATCAGACTATCCACTAAGCTTGAGAAAATCAACAAGGAAAGAATCAAAACCCCAGATCCATCATATACTCTTACTATGATCAATCCACAAGATTCTTAAACATCATTATAAGCATTAATAGAGATAATGATTATATCAGAGTCTCATCATTCATATTCTCAAGACCAGTCAAATTTGTATTATAATTAATAGAAAGGCAATGACTTAAATATGGATCACATGATATTGGTATATAAATGATTAATGTGGGCAATTAGTGTAGGATGAGTAGAATGGGGTTTTTACATACCAAGCTACTTGAAAACCTGTTTCAATGCAAGTAGCTCTAAAATTTAATTGTCAAACCCATTTTACTTGCTTTCTTTTGGAGCCACTAAATTTCCTGTTAATTTTAATTAATTAGATGTACTCAACGTTTGTTGATGTTCTTTTCTCCCTATTCCATGGATTGCAGGCAAAATACCTGCACCGTTGTATTAGGAGAGTTGAACATCAGCTTCTGCAGTTACAATTATCAGGTACATATGCTATAGTTTATTCAAAATTTTTTATGCTTTTATTTCTCTTCTGCTATAATTGGGATGCATGTACATAATGCAATTTCGGTTGTTACATGCCAACTGCTATGGAAATTTATGCAATATAATTGTGACAGTGTTGTTCTGTGGCTTATTAGTTAATTTGTGAATGTCATTCGTTCATGGAAAATTTTTTTTCCTAATTTTCAGAACTTAAATGTGATCTTTAGTGAACATGATACTGCGGATGATATGTAAACGGGTATTCCAGATCCGAGAAGGAGCATGCGTCACACCTTTTAAGTCGTCATCAATAAAGACAATGTAATCTACATGTATCAACATGGCTACAATGCCTTTCCTCATCTTTCGTATAAACAAGGAATGATTTAATGAATACCTAGAAAACCCCAATTTTTCAAGTACTTCTAACAACTTATGGAACTACATTCGAGGGCTTTGTTTAAGGCCATAAATAGCCCTAAGCCTCAAAACCGGGAGGTTGTTGCATATAGACGATCTCCTACAAGTCACCTTAGAGAAATGCATTATTTGCATCAAGTTGATGAAGGGTCCAACCAAGCAGTTATGTCACTGGCAAAAGAATTTATATTGTAGAAAGGAGGGTTGTTAGGGAGAAAGTGTCGAAGAAATTGATCATGTATGTCAGTGTAAAGCCTTTGGCTACTAGCATGTCTTCGTATCTAGCAAATGAACCGTCTGAGTTATATTTCACAGTAAAGACCTAATGAGATCATAACTATCTTGCCATCTGCAGGCGGATCAACTAGCTTCCATGTCCTTCTAGATATTAGAGTAGGCATTTCCTCTTCATAGCAAGGTGCCATTTTGGGTCACGTAATGCCTTGATATGATTGTTGGGGATCTTTATTACAGATAGCGCCTCTGCGAATTGCTTGTAGGTTGATCCAAGATTAGAGAAGGAAATAGCCACAAAAATCGGATGCACAATACACTACCTTTTTCCCTTTCTGAGGGCAATGGGAACATCCTCTTGATCACTGTCGGTGGAGGTGTTCATCCTCTTAGAAGCCCCACCTAAGGTAGCAGGAATGTCAAGCTGCAAAGTCTCGGAAGGAGATTTTACCTTAGAAGATGTAGGGATATCTGGCTGAGGCGAATGTTAAAGCTAGAATATGGATACCTGAAATGCATAGACCAATATAAAGACGTGTAACAGAGAATCTCCAAAGTAGCTGAAGGCGGAGATATACGAGTATTAGTACCGGAAAAAAGGGAATGGATTCGAAGAATGTGGCATCTGCACTAATGTAGTGCCTTTGTGGCCTTAGATTGTAACGTCTATATCCCTTTTTAATTTCTAATATCTCAAAAATACACAATTAACTGCTCTAGCAGCCAACTTATTCCTTCCCGGGTCCAGGAGGTGAACAAAGGAAATACAAAAAAAAACCTTTGGAGGGGCGGGAAATACATCTTTCCATGGAAAGAGAACCTCAATTGGTACCTCTTCATCAATAGTAGTTAAAGGCACACGATTAATAAAAATGAAACTGCAAGAATTGCATCTTCCCAATATGAGCTTGGAATATGATAATAGATGAGCAATGTTTGTACAATATCAAGAATAATATATGTGCTGGACCTGGTCTCCTGCTTGCTCAGAAAGATCTACGGTGTTATCATGTCGTTGGAAGTCATCATGGGGTGGCTTCCATCATCCTTATGGAAGGGGATTACTATGATTATTCCGGAGACTGCTTTTAGATTGAGATCAGTTCTGGGAGATGGCACATGATTTTGTTTCCGGAGGGATGATTGGATGGGGGATGTGATGTTGGGGGTACAATACCCACGTCTCTTGAGGTTGGCGGCGGACAGGGAGGTGCAAGTGCAGCAGGTTTGAGACCGTGACGCCTGGTCTCTGACGTTTTGTCAGCTTTGTCGGAGCAAAGGGTTGAGGAGTTCCTTTTTCTACAGATTGAGTTATTAAAGAGTGGGTGTTCGTCCTAGGGTAGAAATCATTTTGTTTGGGGAGATGGGAGGTTTACGGTGCGAAAGGTCATCGTTTTCTGGTGGAGGACGGGGAGGAGATGCAGAAGGAGGTTCATGTCAACACGAGTCTCATATAATGGTGCAAAGTGCTTAATAGAGTCAATGTTTTCTTGTGGCTCTTCAAACTTGGGAGGATCCTTACCCAAGGGCACCGTGGGCAGATGCTGGGACTGGGGGATATTACATGCGAAAGGTGCGGAGGGACGATAGAGGATGCAAATCATTTATTTTTCTCTTGCCCATTCTCTGCTGAGATTTGGAGGCGGGCAAGCATCACTTGGTTGGCGCGGAGCGACTGCTCCGCCTTCTGGAGAGATATTCGATCGGTCTGCAGTTTTAGCCATGAGGACAGTTCGTACCAGTTTGCGGTGTTGTGGTAGATTTGGTGTGCTAGGAACAATGCCATTTTTGGGGGGATGGGTTTCATACGAAA
Source organism: Ottelia alismoides (assembly GCA_037367405.1). Classification (NCBI taxonomy): domain Eukaryota; kingdom Viridiplantae; phylum Streptophyta; class Magnoliopsida; order Alismatales; family Hydrocharitaceae; genus Ottelia; species Ottelia alismoides. The sequence continues at coordinate 325,909 of JAZKJV010005881.1, read as the reverse complement.
AATGCAATGGGGCATTGCCGGGCGCTCTGCATTTCATGGAAATGTAAAATGATGTAATTCTTTTCTTTTTCTTTTTAAATATATATACATACACACATGCACACTATGGTGGATCCCATTTTGAGATGCCATTCTCTTTTTCTTCAAAAAAAAGAGAATAATATATGTGTTTGCATTCAACAACTTGATTATATTATGACGTATGTAGACATATTTTTTTTAAACAAGAGAGGGAACATGCATATGTGCTAGCCCCTAGTCCTTTGGGTGGTAGGCACATTGCACTATCAACAAATCAACAGATCATTGTCTTATAAAGAATTTCGCAGAGAAGGTCCCCAATTTACGAGAGAAATTCTCCGATGTTGTCAGAGAAAATTATCTTCATGGGTGGCTCCAAATTGATTTACGATCTCTCTGACGAAGGCAATAATAATGGAATAGACATTTAACTTATTTTTCATTAAAAACATCCATGACACACGAGAGCAATCGTCAGCAAGGACAAGACAATATCGGTTCCCTAACCGATCTAGGTGTCTACTTGCCCCCAAACATCGAGATGGATCAAATTAAATAAAGCAAATGAGTGTTACCAGATACCAGCTATGAACTCTGATAAAGTTTCCCCAATTGGCAGGCTTCACACTCTATTTGAGTAGTGGGAGTGTAACATCCGGGTTCCGCGTAAACCCGAACTCGACCCGAATAAGGTCCGAATAACCCAATTAAGTTATCTGACAATATTAGATAACCTAAAACGATTAATTGATCGTGAATCAAAAGTCGTTCGGACAAAATCGGTCGCATCGTAATGCGCGCCGTGAAAAAGCCGCGACACAAATTCGGAAACCGCGAAACCAATCGAGGCCGTCATTAGATCCGACTCGACGAAACAAGACCAACGGAATCGACCGTTCGGCAATCGGAGGTTGTTTGATATTTTTTAAAAATCACAAAATTTAACCCAAACCGAAATCGTAATCCGAAAATTCGGGTATTCAAAACCCAATCGGAAGTATATCGATATTATACTCATATTGACCATCGTTCTGAGACGATCAAATTGATATATTTTGCGTCAAAATCTGAGGTCCAAGGTGCACGTACGATTCATTTTAAGTATCAATATATATATATATATTAAAATTAAGATAAACAATAATAGACGGCTGTTGTCTGTTGTTGTCTGTTTTTTTTAAAATAGATTCATAATGAAATTTTGAATTTATAGCAGCCGCTTAATTCTTTATCTTACTCCACTTTGTCTCTCCACCTGGATACTCTTTCCAGTCCATGTGGCAACAAATAAGGGATTCACCTCCCTTATTAATAGCCTCAAACTCCCCAAATCTAAAACCATCACTCTTCGTCTCTCTTATCCCATTTCCAAGTCTCCAGCCTGATTCCATCCGTAAGTCTCTTCTTTCCTTTGCTTTCTCTATTAATTCTAATTTTCTCAAAATCCTCCAGAAGTTTTCCCTCCTTCATTGTTCTTTCTTCTCATTCAGCCTGTGGCTACAACATCTATCAAGGCTACTATTACAGTCACTACTGCTCCTTGCAACTATTTTTTTTCTCTTATTGGAATTTCCTGGAAAATTTCGTAACACTTCAGGTTGCTGCCCTGGAGCCTTTACAGCTGGAAGACCCCTTACTCAGCCCCATTTCAGCTCCAAAAGTATAGCAGCTACCTGTTTCCACCACACACAAGCATCTTCTTTCCAATTGGGAAGGCTTAGGTACAATCCTAAACCTATATTTGTTGTCATACATGTGTGTTTTCAAATTCTTTCCTATACAAACCCTGAAAACCCAAGTGCAAGCAAGATCAAGATCAAAAGATCTATATCTATTACACACAATTCAGAAATATGGTTCCTGGAAACCATCAGTTTTCTATATATATGAATTTAGTTTGGTTACTTTTGATTTATGAAAGGAATGTGTGTTGAGCTGTTCCAGTATGATTTCTACTGGATTTATTACCTATATATGTTGGGTTGAAGATCTATGTTCTTATTTCAATATGAAAATTTAAGTTAAAAGTATGTACACTAAAAAGGTTAAATTATAAATTTAAAATCTGTACTGCTGCTTAACTTTGAAATTTATTAATTTCCATAAATTTCTTTGAAAAAAAAATCTATAGGACCTAAGATCTGTGTTATAGGACTTTGAAATTTAGCATTTTTGTATAGTGATCTTTAATTAAATAAAAATTTCAACCTAAGATCTGGGTTATTGTGGAATTTAGAAATTAAAGTAATTATTGTAAATTGATTTTGATGGTTTTATTAAACTAAGATTGATCTCAGTCCTGCTTGGGTCAGAAGCTTGGCTTGATAACTGACATACTAATTTATGTAACATATTTGATTAGTCTACCCTGATTATTCCATCACTAACTTACCTTACTGTATTACTAAGTAACTAAAATAAGGTGATCTTTTATTAAGCACATTAGGCTGAAATTTTTAAGAGAACCAAGACACACATGATGTGCTTAGTGCACACTACTTGTAGAGAAATATTAAAAGTAAAAAAAAATTATATATATAATAATAGAATATAGAATGTGCAATGTCCCCAAGAAAGTTGGAATTATAATTGACGTTATTTAACATAGGTTGTTTTACATGGTACTTGTGAAAAAAAAACAAACTTAGAATAATATCTAGAGGTCCAGTATAAGGCACTACTATAGTTCTTTCAAATATAAGTCTATGAGCATGGTTGTTACTATATAATCATACCACACCTAATTGTAATTATATTATCATGAGTAAACACTGTCATCCTGTGTCCAGAGATGTCCAAAGTGCAGTAACTATCCGTAATCAGTAACCTCTTTCTATTAAAACTTTAGGTCCTACTTAATAATATATATCTATTAAATTTTGATATTACCAAGTCACCTCTTAAGTGTGAAAACATAGCCATCATTTATTGCAGTACTTATTGCATGAACATGATCTAATTATGAATTAAAAGTTACTAAATTATGCCGGTCATGGTGACCCTACACCTGACCGTGTGAGGGTGCGGTGATCCTCAACTGGACGGAAGAAAGGAAGTCCAGTTTGGGCAGCGGCCGTTAATGCACAGGTCTAGGATCCCAGTCCCTTTTCGGTTTTTACGCGAGCTCGCAGTGTTTTTACGCCTCGTTGGGATCCCGACTTAGACCAGTTCCGCTAACCCTCTGTTTTAGGACACCTAGGCGGGGGATCCTCGGTTTTTTCAGTTTTACGTACGAGCTCGGTTGCCCGTACTAGTCGGGCTGTTTTCTAGAGCGACTTTTCCGGGAAGTCTCTCTCACCCGTCTCAGTGGCGTAGTTTGGGAGTAGATCTATCCCTCTATTGGACCGTCCTTCCAACTAGAGGGCGAGACGGAAGAGCCATTTGTAGGCTTCTTCACCGCTTGAGTTTTACTTTCACCAACAGACTTGGCGATTCTACATCCAGATCATCCATATCTATATCTACATCATCTAGAGTTACATCTGAGATAATAGAAGAAAGATTTGGAGAGGTTAAAATCAAAAGTAGCATTGATAGGAAATGATAGCCATTTGACTTGAGAATCAGGTAAATCTATAAACATTTTTCAAATTCCATCTGTCACATCGACAAATCCACAGATATTATATCTGGTCAATATGAATATATATATATATGCTCTCACAAATAGGAAGATTTGGTTACGAAATAAACAAGTTATATATGAAAAATGATGGAATCATGAGTACTTATGGGAATTGATTACAAGTCTGAAAACCTTTTTACTTACGCAAGTAGATGTAAACTTTACTTGTTCCACCTTTCTACTTGCTCTCTTTTGCACATAATAAAGTACTTGTCAATTATTTTTAAACTACGGATTTGTATTCACGTTTGTGACTCCGTTTCTTTCCTAAACATGTTTGGCAGGCAAACAGTCTGTTATCCAGTAGCTGTTCATGTTTCCAGGAGATAGGGTATACACCAGACGGTATGGTTTACTTGTCTCAGTTTTTGGTTGGTTGATTATGTATAATGCTTCTCTCCTGTTCAGTAAGATTTTTGGGATATTGTATGTACTAGTAGACATTGTATATGATGTAAAATGATATAGAAATTAATGAAATGAGATTTTGGTGCATTTGGTTCTATTATCTTGTGGTTATGAATGTGAATGTCATATGTAGCTTCAAGCGCGAAAAATTTCTCCATAAATTATGCTTTTAATGCGATGTCAAATATATGGAAATTTCTGCGAAATGTGTCGTAAACAGGTATCCGGATCCTTGGGGGTGGTACATTTTTGGTATCACAGCAGTGGTACACCGATACGCACATTCGCAATATTTCAATTCCGATCGCATTAAGTTCTCGGATAGCGGCAGTCTTCCGACTTGTCGTGAGTCCGAGAAGGGAAATATGACGTTCAGATTCAATCACCACATATGTCACCAATTTCATTAATTTTCATATTATATCCCAAGAAGAGAAAAAGCAGATAAGATAAGTTTCTGCAAGTGGCATTTCTATGACTAAAAATGGTTCTCATGCAGAGCCATGTCATCCCGACCAGACCAGGAGATGACTAACCAACTAGCACACATACTGGCTACTCTTACCTATCTTTTCCATGTTCTATTTGATTCTGGCGCGACGCATTCTTTTCTTGCTTCTTTAGGTAGAGTCGCAGAAACTCTCTCTTCTCCATATCACATTTGAGGGCCAAGTGGCCAGTTGTTTATCATTTTCCTGATAGTCAGGTGCCTGCCCGTACTGATTGGCGGTCACAAGATGATCGCAGATTGTCCACTTCTATAGCTTGATGAGTTTGATTTGATTTTGGGCATGGATTGGTTATCCACTCATCATGTGCTTGTTGATTGCTTTGGGAAGACGGTTGTCATCACAATTCCAGATCTACCCGAGTTCAGTTTTGAGGGTACTGTAGATGACTCCACCATGGAGTATATTTCCGTGTTGCGAGCCCAGCGACTTGTTGATCAGGGTTGTGATTCATATCTTGCATTTGTTCGGGAGGTATCTGACCAGGAGCCGATGACACAGGACATCCGAGTAGTATCAGAATATCTAGATATATTTCCTGATGAGCTACCAGGATTACCTCCTAGAGAGAGAGATCGAGTTTGAGATCACATTGTTGCCACATACACAACCGATCTCTATGGCACCATATCGCATGGCACCAGCTGAGTTGAGGGAGCTGAAGGTGCAGTTACAGGAGTTACTTGATTTGGGATTCGTGAGGCCGAGCACTTTAACTTGGAGTGCTCCGGTTCTATTTGTCAGGAAGAAGGATGGATCCATGAGGTTATGCATTGACTACAGGCAGCTGAACAAGAGAACGGTGAAGAACCGTTATCCTTTGCCATGCAATGATGATTTATTTGATCAGCTCCAGGGATCTTTGGTGTTCTCGAAGATCGATCTTCGTTCAGGCTACCATCAGATGAGGATTAGAGAGTCTGATATTCCGAAGACTGCTTTCAGGACGCGCTATGGATACTACGAGTTTGTAGTGATGCCGTTTGGGCTCACCAATGCACCTGCGGCTTTCATGGATATGATGAACCGGATCTTTCGTCCATACTTGGACAAGTTTGTAGTGGTGTTCATTGATGATGTGCTCATATACTCACGGAATGAATGGGATCGTGCGAATTGTTCTGGACACATTGCGAGAGCACAAGCTATATGCCAAGTTGAGCAAGTGTGAGTTTTAGTTGTCACAGGTCTCATTTCTCGGGCATATCATTTCTGGAGCAGGCATTGCAGCTGATCCTGCAAAGATAGATGCAGTTATGTCTTGGGAGCAGCCCAAGACTGTCACGCAGATTCGGAGCTTCCTTGGGCTAGCAGGTTATTGCAGACGCTTCGTCAGCGGATTTTCACGCATTGTTCGCCCTCTGACACGGTTGACGCAGAAGGGAGTTCCATTCATTGGGAAGATTCATGTGAGCAGGCCTTCCAAACACTGAAGGAGAGATTGACTATAGCACATATTCTTGCTCTTCCTTCAGGCACTCAGGACGATGCAGTCTACACATATGCATCTGGAGAAGGTCTAGGAGCAGTGTTGATGCAGAGAGGACAGGTGATTGCTTACCCATCACGACAGTTGAGGCCGCATGAGCGGAACTACCCCACACATGACTTGGAGTTGGTGGCAGTTGTCTTCGCCTTGAAGATCTGGCGCCACTATCTATATGGGGTAAACTTCGAGATTTTCACGGATCACAAGAGTCTGAAGTACATCTTTGATCAGTAGGAGCTATGGCCTTAAATGTCGGCGAAATTCGACCGAAATTCGGTCGAATTTCGGTTTCGGTCCATAACCGATATCGATATATAGTCATATATCTTTTTCCAGGATATCGACACATATCGGCCGAAATATCACCGAAATTCGGTCATGTCGATACATTTCGTCCGAAATGACCGAAATTTGGAATAACTGCACATGCAGTCCTCGAATTTCGGCCGAAATTTGGTCTTTGTCGGCCACTTTTGGCCAAAATGGAAAAAAAGTGCTGAAATGACTAAAGAAAAATATGAAATGACTAAAGTTGGCTAGATTCTTTGAAATTTGGACTCACTAGGACACCTAGCTAGTATTTTAATGACTAAAGTTGGCTAGATTCTTTGAAATTTGGACTCACTAGGACACCTAGCTAGTAATTTAGACTCTAAAATACTAGCTAGGTGTCCTAGTGAGTCCAAATTTCAAAGAATCTAGCCAACTTTAGTCATTTCATATTTTTCTTTAGACACCTATAAAGAAGAGCTAGCTATATTATATGGATTTCATCCATATTATATTGGTTGTAGGCCCTTGATAAAGATTCTTTGGAGGCCTATAAATGGTGGCATCCATTGCACCATTTCACCACACACACAACACAAAGAGTTCTCACAACTCACAAGCCTTCTTGCTCTCTTGCTCTCTCCTTGACGACAAGTCTTGTTGTGTTTGTAACCGTCTGTAAGTACTTTCCTTATAATTTTGTTGCTATCTAAGATTAATTCTCATTGCCATTCTATATATGTGGCATGTGCTCTGCAGAACATACGATTAGGAATCAAATTATACGATCTATATCGACACTTTGGATATCTTTAATGACAACTATAATCAATGTGTCAATGACTCAGTTTTTTATAAATATTTTAGTACTAATTATAGACTTATAGTAAATAATTTCTTTTGATTGGGTACAAATTTAGTAGATTGGTTTATGGATTTTACATATCCATTTATCATGCTCTTATCTTCATAATATCATAATATATTACATTGTTAATTTGTTAATGCTCAAGAGGTGAAGATAATGGCTTCTGACTCTGGTTCCGACTCTCAAATGGCTGGTGGAGAGATTGGATGGAAATATGCTACTGCTCCTGACGGCAACAAGTCAAAACCTCAGTGCAAATTTTGTGGGAAGATAATTGGAGGAAAAGGAATCACAAGACTGAAACAACATCTCGTTGGTGGCTACGTGAATGTGGCTAAATGCCCTACATGTCCAAAGGAGATCAGAGCTGAAGTGAAGGCTCACTTGGAAGGGAAGAGTGAGAAGAAGAAAGAAAAGGGGCGAAGAGATGAGGAGTTTAATGAATTCATGTTCCATAGAGAGTTCAATGTCTTGTCTGATTCCGATGATGATGATATCCAATACCCACAAGATATTCAAACGGAGGCTGAGAGAAAGGCATATAAGGCGGCATTACGCGACTCTATGAGGAGCGAGCATGAGAGGCGGGAACTCGGTGGTCGTGGTGGCCTTGGACGTGTCGGTGGCAGTTCAAGGTTCCCGATAAATATTGGATCGGGAAGCGGCAGTGGAAGTGGAAGTGGTGCAGCTATGGTGCCACCAAAGAAGAAACAAAAGGGCATAGAAGCATTTCTGAGAAGGAGCAGTTCCGGTCACTATGTTCCGAGCAAAGATCCAAAGCAAAAGACATTAAAGGGCATGTTCGGTAATATGAGGGAGCGGGTAGGAAGGGTTGTTACAAAGTTGTTTGTTGGAGAGGGTATTTCGGCAAATGTGGCAAAGGGACCCTTCTTGCAGCACGCAATTGATGAGATTGCTGCAGCAGGAGGAGGCGTGACAGCTCCTACTCCGTACGAGATAATGAACAAGTATCTTCCCATGGAGAAAGAGGAGATTGGGGAGTATATTGCCGAATTGAAGAAGAAGTGGCCGGAGTACGGCGTGACCCTCATGTGTGATGGTTGGACAAGCTATACGAGAAAGCAAATCATCAACTTTCTCGTATATTGTGATGGAAAAACGGTATTTGTAAGGTCTGTAGATGCATCTGAGCATGTCAAGAGTCACAAGTACATACTGAAACTCTTGAAAGATGTCATAGAAGAGGTCGGTCAAGAGAACATTGTTCAAATTGTGACCGACAATGGGAGTAATTTCAAGAAGGCTGGCGAGATGATCATGTCTTCCAACAGGTATGGCATCTTCTGGACACCTTGTGCTGCACATTGCATAGACCTGATCCTTAAAGATTTTGGAAAGAGGAAAACCCTCATGAATGTTGTTGATAATGCACGATCAATCACGACATTCATCTATAACCATTCAAAAGTCCTAGCATTGATGCGAAGGATGTGTGGTGGTGACATCGTCAGGCCTGGAATTACAAGATTTGCAACCAACTTTATAGCGTTGCAAAGCATGCAACAACATAAGGTTGGTTTAAAGCAAATGTGTTGTTCAGGGGAATGGTTCGAGATTCCCGAGGTTCGCACTGATCAAGGAAGAAGGGCAGAAACCTTGATCAACAACGTCAATTTTTGGGACGACATTGCCAGGGCGATAAAAATTATGGAGCCGGTTGTGTCAGTCTTGAGAATAGTGGATGGTGACAAGAAATCAACCATGGGTGTGATATACGAAGCCATGCGGGTGATGAAGGAAAAAGTGAAAGAAAATGTTGGAAAAGGTTACAAGGTGTGGTTAGGCATCATCGACGAGCGTTGGTCGAAAATGTTGTCACATCCTCTTCACCAAGCCGGTATGCATTTTGTATATTACGCTCTTTAAGTTAATATTTTAGCTTTATTCAGTCACCCTTAAGTACTTTTTTTGTTTGTTTTCAGCGTACTATCTTAATCCAAAATACCACTACAAGCACAACCTTGGCACTCGTCCCGAGCTCCTATCAGCCCTTCAAGTTGTAGTGGAGAAATTAGTGAAGTCAAGAGACGTCCAAACTCATTGCATGAATGAGGTATACAATATCATATTTTCCTAATATATGATGTCTTCTCTTCTTAAATTTATTATTGAAACTGGTATTTTCTACCTTGTAGATAAAATATTTTAGGGAGTCCTTGGGTTCTTTTGGAAGAATGGTCGCGATCAATGGTCGTAATAATACTCTTCCAGGTGTGTATTAATGTATGATCTTGAAGTATCAAGCAGTAATATTACTTATATAGCATGACTAAAATAATTTGTACCTTGGCTTGTAGGTGAATGGTGGATCATGTATGGATTAGATGCACCTAATTTGCGCCAAGTTGCTGTGAAGGTATTGTCGCAGACTGCGTCCGCTGGAGGATGCGAGAGAAATTGGAGCACCTTCAACCTCATCCACTCCAAAAGGCGAAATTCCTTAGGAGTACAAAAGCTACATGACCTTGTCTATATCCACTACAACCTCAGGTTGAAAATGAAGCATGCAAGGGAAGGACACGACAAGCAGGAATACATAGATCCCATCGACCTTGCATATATATTCAAGATTAAAGATGACGATGACGATGAGGAAGACGTCTTACAGAAGTGGATGGATGATAATGGCGCTCCCGTACTCGACGAGAGAGGAGGGAGACCAAATACACAGATTGCCTCGCAAATGGAGGCAAATGTCGAAGATTATATGGCTAGATCAGGGAGACATCCAGACCCAGCTGGAGGGTTGGAAAGTGATTCTGATGACTCCTCCTCCAGGTCTAAATCAAAATCCAAATCAGGTGGTAGTGGAGGTGATGTTCCAGCAGAAGATGAAGGGGCGACATCTGGTGGAGGTGCTACTGGATCTGGATTTGAAGGAATACATGCTGGACTTTCTGCAGGACCTGTACAAGAATATACGGGCTACCGTACAAATATACATGGTCAATATATTGCAAGTCCTAATCGAGAGTCATCTGCAGAGCAAATGGATTACTGTCCATACCCCTCGTACCCGCACCCTCGGGGACAAGTCCAAGATGACACCATTATGGAAGATCTCATATCTTCGGTGGGATCATTGAGTATGGATGTTGGAGATTCAATATTTGCTGGCGGGACAACTTCAAGCCCCTTCGGTGGATATGGATCTCAAGGGCAACAAAATGATGCATATGATGTTTTCCCTCCCGGATATGGGCCATATGGCTATAGCAGTGGTACTTATGGGGTATTTCCGGGAAATCAACAACAATATACCAATACCTCTTCCCAATCCCAGATTGGCGCTGGATCAGGATATGGTATATTTCCAGATTATTACCCTGCAGTACCTCCATCTCAACCCCTTCAGAAGGCTTCTCCTCCTGCGGCTCCTGCTCCATCTTCTTCATCTCGAGGTTCTCACGTTGCATCCTCCTTGCGTCGACCTCCGCGTGATTCTGCGGCTTCTGCCTCTTCGCGTGACAAGTATCCTAGGATTGGCTTCCTTGCACACGTGATTGAGCATGAATACAAGGAGTATTTAATGGATTACAAAAACATGTACTCCTATATGACATGGGAGGATTACGTGGAATATAGGGACACCATCAGGTCACGTTATGGAGGAAGGGATCATACAGGATACATGGATCCACCTAGGAATTCTTGGTTTGGATGATTAAATGTCATTCCTAGTTTCCTACTCTCCCAGATAAATAAATGTGGTACTAGAGTACTAGTAGTAGTAAGGTAGTGCATCTGTCTATGCACATTATGTGATTGGAATTTCATGTGTCATGTGACTCATGTTATGTAATTTTGTGGTTGTGGACTTGTATAATAATAATATGAATATATGATATTTCAATTTGAAAGGCATCTATGCATATAAAATCATTGTTTTTCTTTACTTCTTTCTGGGGCCTGGGCTTGAAGGAAAATTTCAATGTCAAAACTCAAAATTAATATTATCAAATGTATCAAAATTTGATTCCAGCCAATCACCGATATGGTGACCGAAACCGATATTTCAGGCCTTGATCATGAAAACATCTTATTATTATAGTAAAAACTTGTATTTCTATCTCAATTAATGCTTGACCAACATCAGAAATCTTAATTTTATAAAAAATTGAAATTTCAAGTCATTTCCAGAATTTCCGGCCATTTCACCGAAATTCCAGCCAGTCTCCGAAATGACGATCGAAACCGATATTTAAGGCCTTGATCATGAAAACAACTTATTATTATAGTAAAAATGTGTATTTCTATCTCATTTAATGATTGACCAACATCAGAAATCTTAATTTTATAAAAAAATTGAGATTTCAAGTCATTTCCAGAATTTCCGGCCATTTCACCGAAATTCCACCGAAATTCCTTTTCCGAGGGTACCGAAACGAAACCGAAATCCGACATTTGAGGCTATAGTAGGAGCTGAACATGAGACAACGCAGATGGCTCGAGCTACTGAAGGATTATAATTGCACGATCTCTTACCATCCCGGCAAGGGAAACGTGGTAGCTGATGCACTTAGCAGGAGAGCACATGTAGAGGGTACGGCGAACTGACTATACACGTGGGATATGCGTTTATCTTTGATCGATTGGCATCCTAAGGAGAGCGCATCTATTTCTACCGTCGTGCCTCCACGATACAATAGTTTTTGAGATCGTATTATAGAGGGACAGAAGACAGATACTTAGATTCGAGACAGATACATGCGTGCCATCAAGGACGAAATTGATGACTTTATTGTGATAGAGTCTATTTTATGGAAGGTAGGATGGGTCGTTGTACCCAACAACGAGCAGTTACGTAGAGACATACTTGATGAGGCACACAGTTCACGGTTATCGATCCATCCGGGCAGCACAAAGATGCACCGTGATCTACGTCGACATTTTTGGTGGGATGGTATGAAGCGCGATGTGTCGCAACATGTTAGCTGATGCATAACCTATCAAATGGTCAAGGCTGAGTACAGGAGACCACCAGGATTACAGCAGTCTCTCCACATTCCCGAGTGGAAGTGGGAGAGCATTTCTATGTATTTTGTCACGGGATTGCCGAAGACACTGGGGGGCCATGATTCCATTTGGGTCGTTGTTGATAGGTTGACCAAGTCAGCCCATTTCATACATGTCAACACGGCTTACACTCCATCCATATTGGCCAAGCTCTATGTGCAGAATATCATCATGCTATATGGTATACCACGAGAGGTGGTGTCTGACAGGGATTCGAGGTTTACATCTCACTATTGGCATCAGTTCATGTCAGCACTACAGACAGAGCTGAAGATGAGTTCTGCTTATCATCCGCAGACAGATGGGCAGAGTGAGCGCACCATTCTGACGCCTGAGGATCTACTTCGCGCTCGCACTTTGGAGTGGAAAGGGTCCTGGAAGGACCATTTGTCTTTGGTGGAATTCACGTACAACAATAGCTATCACTCCAGTATTGGCATGGCACCATTCGAAGCCCTATACGGGCGGAGATGCCTCACACCCCTCAGTTAGCGTGAGGTAGGTGATCATGCTCTCTATTCCGTAGATCTCTTGGAGGAGACCGCGAGAGCTGTTGCTCTTGTGAGACGGAGGCTTCTGACGGCACAGAGCCACCAGAAGAGCTATGCAGACCGTCGGAGAAGAGATTTGGAGTTCCAGGTAATTCAATTCTTTACTCTTCATCCATTCAATTATGACATATATAATTGTTCAACTTAATCTCATACTAACGACATTCCTATAAATTATAGGTTGGAGATTGGGTATTTCTACGTGTATCTCCCATGAAGGAAGTGCAAAGATTCGGTGTTCGTGGCAAACTGGCGCCGCGATATGTTGGACCTTTTGAAATTCTTGCTAGAGTAGGGAAGGTTACATATCGAGTAGCACTTCCTCCACATCTTCCTGGTATTCACGACGTTTTCCATGTATCCAACTTGAGGAAGTATGTGCACGATCCTCGACACATTATCAGTTACGAGAATCTCGATGTAGAGTCGGATCAGACTTATGAGGAGAAGCCAGTGCAGATACTTGACCAAGCTGTGAAGTATGAAGAAGCTTCGCAGCAAAGAGATTTCATTGGTCAAGGTGTTGTGGCACCGACACGGCATCGAAGAGGCGATGTGGGAGACCGAAGCTGATATGCGGGCACGATACCCACAACTTTTCTGAGGTAAAAATCAAAACAAGCTTTTGTAATTAGATATATGTTAAAATATATGGCTTGTTTTCTCTTTGAGGTTTTTATGGGTCTAAAACCCTTTGAGTTTTTTATGTCCATATAAAATTCAAGACAACTGATGACCTTAACTCGAGTCTCGAGGACGAGACTCCCTTTGAGATTTTTATATTTGTAACATCCAGGTTCCGCGTAAACCCGAACTCGACTCGAATAAGGTCCGAATAACCCAACTAAGTTATCTGACAATAGATAACCTAAAACGATTAATTGATCGTGAATCAAAATTCGTTCGGACAAAATCGACCGAAAATCGGTCGCATCGTAATGCGCGTCGTGAAAAAGCCGTGACACAAATTCGGAAACCGCGAAACAAACCGAGACCGTCATTAGATCTGATTCGACGAAACAAGACCAACGGAATCGACCGTTCATCAATCAGATGTCGTTTGATATTTTTTAAAAATCACAAAATTTAACCCAAACCGAAACCGTAATCCGAAAATCCGGGTATTCAAAACCCGATCGGAAGTATATCGATATTATACTCATATTGACCATCGTTCTGAGACGATCAAATTGATATATTTTGCGTCAAAATCTAAGGTCCAAGGTGCACGTACGATTCATTTTAAGTATCAAAATATATATATATATATATTAAAATTTAGATAAACAATAGTAGACGGCTTTTTAAAAAAAAACATAATGAAATTATGAATTTATAGCAGCCGCTTAATTCTTTCTCTTACTCCACTTTGTCTCTCCACCTGGACCCTCTTTCCAGTCCATGTGGCAACAAATAAGGGATTCACCTCCCTTATTAATAGCCTTAAACTCCCCAAATCTAAAACCCTCACTCTTCGTCTATCTTATCCCATTTCCATGTCTCCAGCCTGATTCCATCTGTAAGTCTCTTCTTTCCTTTGCTTTGTCTTTTAATTCTAATTTTCTCAAAATCCTCCAGAAGTTTTCCCTCCTTCATTGTTCTTTCTTCTCATTCAGCATGTGGCTACAACAGCTATCAAGGCTACTATTACAGTCACTACTGCTCCTTGCAACTATTTTTTTCTCTTATTGGAATTTCCTGGAAAATTTCGTAGCACTTCAGGTTGCTGCCCTGGAGCCTTTACAGCTGGAAGACCCCTTACTCAGCCCCATTTCAGCTCCAAAAGTATAGCAGCTACCGATTTCCACCACACACAAGCATCTTCCTTCCAATTGGGAAGGCTTCGGTACAATCGTAAACCTATATTTGATGTCATACATGTGTGTTTTCAAATTCTTTCCTTTACAAACCCTGAAAACCCAATTGCATGCAAGATTAAGATCAAAAGATCTATATCTATTATACACAATTCAGAAATATGGTTCCTGTAAACCATCTGTTTTCTATATATATGAATTTAGTTTGGTTACTTTTGATTTATGAAAGGAATGTGTGTGGAGCTGTTCCAGTATGATTTCTACTGGATTTATTACCTATATATGTTGGGTTGAAGATCTATGTTCTTATTTCAATATGAAATTTTAAGTTAAAAGTATGTACAGTAAAAAGGTTAAATTATAAACTTAAAATCTGTACTGCTGCTTAACTTTGAAATTTATTAATTTACATAAATTTCATTGAAAAAAAAATCTATAGGACCTAAGATATGTGCTATAGGACTTTGAAATTTAGCATTTTTAAATAGTGATCTTTAATTAAATAAAAATTTCAACCTAAGTTCTGGGTTATTGTGGAATTTAGAAATTAAAGTAATTACTGTAAATTGATTTTGATGGTTTTATTAAACTAAGATTGATCTCAGTCCTGCTTGAGTCAGAAGCTTGGCTTGATAACTGCCATACTAATTTATGTAACATATTTGATTAGTCTACCCTGATTATTCCATCACTAAATTACCTTACTATATTACTAAGTAACTAAAATAAGGTGATATTCTATTAAGCACATTAGGCTGAAATTTTTAAGAGAACCAAGACACACATGATGTGCTTAGTGCACATTACTTGTAGAGAAATATTAAAAGTAAAAAAAATTATATATATATATAATAGAATATAGAATGTGCAATGTCCACAGGAAAGTTGGAATTATAATTGACGTTATTTAACATAGGATGTTTTACATGGTACTTGTGAAAAAAAACTTAGAATAATATCTAGAGATCCAGTATAAGGCACTACTACAGTTCTTTCAAATATAAGTCTATGAGCATGGTTGTTACTATATAATCATACCACACCTAATTGTAATTATATTATCATGAGTAAACACTGACATCCTGTGTCCAGGGATGTCCAAAGTGCAGTAACTATCGGTAATCAGCAACCTCTTTCTATTAAAACTTCAGGTTCTACTTAATAAGATATATCTATTAAATTTTGATATTACCAAGTCACCTCTTAAGTGTGAAAATCTTAGCCATCACCCGAGACGCAGAGGGGAGACTTTCCGAGCGAGACTCTGGGATCTCCTGTAAACCCCCATGATGTGGTAAAGGGAGGATATTAGGGGAAGGAGTTCGTGGGGATTCCCCTGCGGAGAGCCGGATGAGGGGAGACCCTCACGTTCGGTTCCAAGAAGCTCAAAAAAGGTGGGAGTCAGGCGATCGTAGCTATTTTCTCTCTATAAAATCTTATACGTATCTTCTTGCAGGTCTTTCTCTCTTATATATTTTTATTGCAGTACTTATTGCATGAACATGATCTAATTATGAATTAAAAGTTATTAAATTATGCCGGTCATGGTGACCCTACACCTGACCGTGCGGGGTGCGGTGACCCTCAACTGGACGGAAGAAAGGAAGTCCAGTTTGGGCAGCGGCCGCTAAATGCGCGGGTCTAGGATCCCAGTCCCTTTCGGTTTTTACGCGAGCTCGCAGTGTTTTTACGCCTCGTTGGGATCCCGACTTAGACCAGTTCCGTTGACCCTCTGTTTTAGGACACCCAGGCGGGGGATCCTTGGTTTTTCAGTTTTACGTACGAGCTCGGTTACCCGTACTAGTCGGGTTGTTTTCTAGAGTGACTTTTCCGGGAAGTCTCTCTCACCCGTCTCAGTGGCGTAGTTTGGGAGTAGACCTATCCCTCTATTGGACCGTCCTTCCAACTAGAGGGCGAGACGGAAGAGCCATTTGTAGGCTTCTTCACCGCTTGAGTTTTAATTTCGCCAACGGATTTGGCGATTCTACATCCAGATCATCCATATCTATATCTACATCATCTAGAGTTACATCTGAGATAATAGAAGGAAGATTTGGAGAGGTTAAAATCAAAAGTAGCATTGATAGGAAATGATCATCCATTTGACTTGAGGATCAGGTAAATCTATAAACATTTTTTAAATTCCATCTGTCACATCGACAAATCCACAGATATTATATCTGGTCAATATGAAAATATATATATGCTCTCAAAAATAGGAAGATCTGGTTACGAAATAAACAAGTTATATATGAAAAATGATGGAATCATGAGTACTTATGGGAATTGATTACAAGTCTGAAAACCTTTTTACTTACGCAAGTAGATGTAAACTTTACTTGTTCCGCCTTTCTACTTGCTCTCTTTTGTACATAATAAAGTACTTGTCAATTATTTTTAAACTACGGATTTGTATTCACGTTTGTGACTCTGTTTCTTTCCTAAACATATTTGGCAGGCAAACAGCCTGCTGTCCAGTAGTTGTTCATGTTTCCAGGAGACAGGGTATACACCAGACGGTATGGTTTACTTGTCTCAGTTTTTGGTTGGTTGATAATGTATAATGCTTCTCTCCTATTCAGTAAGATTTTTGGGATATTGTATGTACTAGTAGACACTGTATATAATGTAAAATGATATGGAAATTAATGAAATGAGATTTTGGTGCATTTGGTTCTATTATCTTGTGGTTATGAAAGTGAATGCCATATGTAGCTTCAAGCGCGAAAAATTTCCCCATAAATTATGCTTTTAATGCGATGTCAAATATATGGAAATTTCTGCGAAATGTGTCGTAAACAGGTACCCGGATCCTTGGGGGTGGTACAGGGAGGAAGCTGAGGAATAACATAGTGAAGTTCCTTTAGTGACGCATGTCTGAGGCATCGATGCCATAGAGCTTCTGATGATTGTGTAAACTGGACCCTAGAACAAGCATTAGTAGTCGGAGATTGAACCAAATGGTAAACACCTCCTTTTTTACGGTATGTGTCAATTATCCTTCCTATTAGGATATCTTGAAAAATGCGACAGGATGCATAACTTGCATCAAAAATAGCTCGGTAATGAAATTCCTTGCAGATTTGACTGACTGATAACAAACTAATAGGGAATTCAGGCACAAAGATAACCTTATTCATCTTAATACTTAAGGTAAAATGAACCTCATCCATCATTTCAGTCGGGGATGATCTCCCATCGACTTGTATTGTTCTGCATGGACGAGTTAATCACAGTTCTCTGATGATACTTCCATCTCCACACAAATGAGTATAGGCACATGTATCTACAAACCAGTTAGCACCATGTGTAATTGAGCGAGCAAGATTCCCATGATATGTATCCATGCTTCATGTGATATGTTTTGCTCCCCAAGTGTGATGACTTAGAAGACTCCGACAAGCAAGTAATATCTACTTATTGGACACAAATATGGCATATGAATGTAATTTAGATCATATCATAACCAACGGGGATTTTAGAATCGAAAAGAGGTTGGATGGTGGCAGCGGGAAGGATATTTGGTGGAGCGGGTGATGGTGCAACAGTCCCGTGAGGATGCAAGAATCTATTAATGGTTGTACGACCACCTGAAAATGAACGCAACACCCTATAGGTAACCTGGTAGAGGAACCAACAACTTGTTAAGGGTCGGCCTAAAGGCTTGGAAGTGATGTTATGACAGTAGGTCGAAGACACGGTATGTTGGGGATCGATGGTGAAGAGAGTAAGGCAATGGTGGTGGGTTCAACGATGGGGAACATGGGCGATAGTGGTGGATTCTTCATTGGCAACCAAGGGGTGGTGGTGGGGTCTATGAGGGGGAACGTAGGGTGGTGGAGGGTTCTGCGATGGTGTGGAATGAGGATCGAACTCGAGTAGTGGAGGGGGGAAGGCGGCATTAGTAGGCTCTGTGACGGGGAATAGGGAGCGGGGTGGGTTCAACAATGGGAGCGAGGGGATTCGAACGACAGGGGTGAGGGGGTTCGAAATTTGGTGTTGGGTAGTAGGAATGGAGTTTTCTGAGGCGTTATTAGGTTACGACCTGATGGGGGTGAGGTGTTCGAGCGGTGGGGGCAAGAGGGGTTCAGGTGGTGGTGGGATATGTGATGGGGTACAGGGGGGTTGGTGATTATCGATGGAGGTGGCAATGGCATGGATTGACAAAGAACACAACATGGAGATGGTGGTAGTTGTATAGAGACGATTGCGATGGTGTGGAGACGGCATGGAGACATCGACGTCATGGAGGTGGAGAAGGGAGGGGGATAACCACTATATTACCAAGTTTTTTTTTGAGTAAGAAAACGGGGGAGCCCTCCCGAGGCGGGAGTCACCACACCAAAGCATTCATTAATAAATCATAGGGTACATCCGTTGGATAACCAGAAATTGTACAAAATAGAGACCCATTAAAAACATGAGAAAATAGGAATATCTGATATTTAAAAGTTAAGATATACCTGATGAGCTGTTAATTGGAACTGAAAATTGTTGAAGTCATGCCAATACCTGCAAGTTATAAAAAACAATAAAGAAATCAAATGCAACCTTTTGAAATAAAATAAAAATAATTTACAAATAAATACACAAAAAAATTGCAGCTCATGGGAGACACAAACGTTTATTCCGCAGCATGGATGCATGTTTGGTATTTGAATAGGATAAAGAGAATATGACTTGATTGTAGTGAAAGAAACCGCATCAGGATGAATAAGATGTTTGGTAGGAGAGATGTAGTAAAGAAAGGAATAACCAACTGTCATCTGTACTCTTGATATTTAAGGAATAAGATTGCGACTTTTCAAAATAAAAGGATTAAGAGTGTTAAAGATCATAAGTGGGTGCAACAATAATAGTGATTCGGCAGCATATGGGTAGAATAGCCCTATCACATATTACAAATAGTGTATATCAGTTGTACAATGCCAAGTCTGTTACCAGGGTATGCATGCACAACTTAAGGAATACAACTGAATTACGATTAACCAATTTTCTTTCCATCTAGTTTAAAGAGGCATTCCTCTATAAAGACTTCCATGTTGCGGTCTTTCTAGAGGAATGCCTCCACGTTGAGAACCATCTAAACCACATAAGAAATGCCTCCATATGGACTTCTCCATCGGAGACCGTCTCAGACTTCTACTGCCTATCCACGACATGATAGACCGACACTCCAGACTGCTATCAGACATCTTCACCGAGCATCGACTACTTCCGCACATTGGATTGCACGACTACTACTTTACGTTGGACTTCGTCTACGGTGACTCTACTCACGACACGATCTGATTGTCACAACGATTCTACTACACGCACGACCTAATCGTCGCAAACCCTCCTCGAGTACTAGCACGACTACTTCAAGCAGGTCTCCTCCCGTCTCTCTTAGACATATCGAGTAATGATGAGTTGTGAATATTGTCTTTTATTGCAAGTTGCAGCTTTCTCAGCTCCAATTTGAGGGGGGGTGTTAGAGTATGCAATAGAGGGGTAATTGGATATCTTTAAGATCGAATGACCTCCACTCATGTTAAGCCACACATCTTTTATTAGTGGGACTCTGGTCTGTCTGTAGGGTTATGAAGCCTCACATCCCCTGTACTCATTGAGAAATTCTAATAGAAGATCTGGCCCTTTAAGGCCTTCTCCTGTGATTTCATCCCACTCCTTAGGGAGTATGGTTCCACGTAAAACTTGAGCGCTCTATATTTCTATTTCTTTGCTTTATTGTTTCACGTCCGCGTTCTTTATTTTCAACAATCTTAAATAAATTGATTAGTTGAGATATCTGAAAACAGTATAAGAAAACTTAGTTATTTAAACTATGAGTCCTTTTAGGAGAAAAGGTGGGGTTTGTTAGGATTTTATTTTATATTGTTTTGATTTGTAATCATGTTCTTTATATAAAAAACTCAAGGGTTGATTAAAATTCAAATATGAG
Source organism: Ottelia alismoides (assembly GCA_037367405.1). Classification (NCBI taxonomy): domain Eukaryota; kingdom Viridiplantae; phylum Streptophyta; class Magnoliopsida; order Alismatales; family Hydrocharitaceae; genus Ottelia; species Ottelia alismoides. The sequence continues at coordinate 305,370 of JAZKJV010005881.1, read as the reverse complement.
TAAATACAAAATTGGAAGTTTTCTTTCCTCGCTCTCTCCTCATGCTTCCCTACACTTCTCCACAAAGCCATGGGCATCTAGTGCACCATCCCCTCTCTTTCTCTCGCCCTCCATATATTTTCTCCCTACTCGAATTCTTATCTGCATCAGGGCCTCTTTTCCCAAAATTAAAACATGCCCTGGCAGGTGCATGAATCTCTGGCTATAGCATATTAAAGGAGTGGGGATAACTAAAAAAATCTTATTAGCCCTAATTTTCATATACATGGAGGATTAGGAAGATAAATATTATAGTAACCTTAGAGAGATAAAAGAAAATATTACAGTGTGGTTCTGCTGTCTGTCAAAAGTGTACCAAATGAACGATTTTACCCAAATAAGAAAGAAATCCTCTTAAAGAGACTGAAAAATTGCCTTGTTTTTTGAAATCAGATGAATCTTTCTTCCATATTTTAATCAAACATTGCAAGTAGAACAATCTTCAAAAACTGGGTTTTGATGCATCTTACTACCACGTCAGTATAGATCTATCATCTAAAATGGTCTCCTCCACTGAACATATAAATAATTACAAATTTCCTGATAAGAGATCATCAAACCTCCTAATCATATTGTTGCAATAACGCATTAAATCATATTGTGTGGCAGGTGATTGCAGGGGCTGAATCACCTCTTACAAATATGACATCATTCAACCCAACATAGTCAATTAGTTTCTGACTTCATGCCTCAAAAGTAAATTTAGAAGATGGAGTGCATACTCAAAATACAATATTGTAGAAGACAAAAAAGGAATCAAGCTGCACAATCCAAAATCAAGACAAAATTCATCAATGTAAGGACTCACTGCTCCTCAAGTTCCTTGAAATGTTTTGATTTTATATCCAAATCCTTCAGCTCTGCATCAACTATTGCACATTGCTTCTCAGCTTCCTCAATAGATGCTAAAAGTATTCTTTCTTCTTCTTCAAGCTTAATAAATGCAAAGGTAATTGTTATTAATCTTATAATATTGTATATTATCTAAAAGATGTCCAGGATATATAAATTCCACATTTGACATAAATTTTTAACTGCCAAAATAGCAAGATTGAAATAAAAGATCATAAAATGAATTTAAAAGTGGAAATCAGCGTGAAGTATATTTCTTAAAAGAATAGAAAGAAACACCAATTCTAAAGAATGACAAGTAAAAACTCAGTAGTATCTAACCAGTGTTTTTTATTCTACAGATATTAACCACCACTTTAATTTGGAGAAGGCTAGGCTTAGAGAGCAAGGTTTCATATAGATGTTCTCCACTCACAGGAGGAGTTTCCTGGTGGTGGTCTTGGTGGCGAAAACTTATGTCCTTTCTGAAGTAGTTGAGTATTACAGTTATAGACAAAGCCATGCATGCTAGGGAGTGAAAAGGGAATAAGACTTCACAGAAAATTGCTAAATTCAACCACCTAAAATATGAACAGTCGTAGACATTGTAAGAGGTGGTCCAGGTCAAAGAAGATGAACACGGTCAGGGACAAGGATCTGAAGATCATCTAGAGGCAGTCATCATGACAAGTCTGGCTTCGACAGGTAGATGCCAACACTCACAACTTTCACCTTCATCCTAGCAACCATCGAAGGATGACAGAAATTGGCATGGTGTTGATGGGGGATGAAGAGTTTGACGAGGGGGCATGGGTTGGGGGAGTCTAGAAAGAATTAGCTCGTGTCAACCGGGTGGACACGGGAGAGTGGAGACAATAGCAATAAGGTGGCCTTTTAGTGTGAAGTTATGAAAGAGGAGATTACACAACAACAACAACAACAAAGCCCTTTCCCACATTAAGTAGGGTTGGCTACATGGATTCTTTTCCTCCATTCAGATCTATCTTGGGTCATTCTCGATCTTAGATCGAAAAAACTAAGATCCCTTCGGATAGTTTCATTACAACACTTTTTGGACCTTTCTTGCTCTCTCTTAGCCGGCTCAACATCCCAAAACTCGCATCTCCTAACTGGTGCATCAACCGACCTCCTTTGCAAATGGTCAGACCACCTTAAGCAGTTTTCTCATACCTTATCATCGGTCAGAGCTACACCAACTTTCCTTCTGATTGAATCATTCCGAATCTGATCTTTACGTGTATTTCCACGCATGCACCTTAGCATTTTCGTTTCTACTACTGCCATTCTCTGCACAGGTCTATAGTTCACAGGCCAACATCCAGATCCATATAGCATAGCAAGTCACACGGTTGCTTTGTAAAACTTTCCTTTGATTTTCAAAGGAATTTCTTATCACAGAACAGTAGAGACTCCACTCCACTTTAGCCAACATGTGTTTATTCTATGAATAACATCTTCATCAATTTCCATGTCATATTGCAAAATAGATCCCAAGTATGTAAAAGAATCTTTCTTCTGAATGTTATCATCACCAATTTTCACCTCGTCACCATTGCTTTCATCAAAAGCCACTCTATATATTCAATCTTAGTCCTACTTATACGAAAACCTTTAGTCTCTAATGCATGTCTACGGACCTCAAGCTTCTCATTTACTCCATATCTAGTCTAATTAATCAACACAATATCATCAACGAATAACATAAACCAAGGTATCTCATCATGGATGTGACTAGTCAACGCATCCATAATCAAAGTAACAAATAATGGACTCAAAGCTGAACATTTATGCAGACTAATGTTGATGTCGAAATAGTCAGTCTTCCCAAACTGGATCCTTACATAAGATGAAGCCATATCGTACACATTATTTATGAGGTTAATGTATAGGACATGTACTTGTCTCTTCTCCAAAACTCTCCACAATATCTCATGTGGGACAGAATCATAAACATTCTTCAAATAAATGAAAATCATATGGAGGTTCTTCCTTTTAGCTCCATAAATCTCCATTGTTCTCCTTAGCAAGTGAACGAATTAGTTGAGCGACCCGAAATGAATCTGAATATGTTTTCTTTTACTTTGAAAACTTGCCTCAACCTTCTTTCATCACGCGTTCCCAAAATTCCATTGTATGATTCATCAACGTGATACCTCTGTAATTTGAATAATTTTGAATGTCTCCTTTGTTCTTATAAAGAGGCACCACGATGCTTCTCCTCCATTCTTCAAGCATTTTCTTACATCACCAAATAACATTGAATAAATTTGTAAGCCAGTCAAACCACGCTCACCTTGATACATCCATACTTTTATAAGAATGTCATCAAATCATCCTAAGTTTCATAACCTTCAAAGCCTAATGTACTTCCTTCCTTTTTATTCGTCTATAGCTTGCACGATTCAAGTAACTTTCACTACTAGCTAGATCTCTCAAAGCTATCTCTTTATTTCCTTGCCCAATGAAAAGCTTATGGAAATACTGCTTCCAACTAGTCTCTATATCCTTCTGAGCAAAAAACACGTGTCGTTTTTCATCTTTAATGCATCTCGCTTGAGAAAGGCTTTTGGTCTTTCTTTATATTGCTTTGGCCAATCTGAATATATCCTTCTGGCCCTCTTTAGAGTTGAGATTTTTGTACAAAACCTCATAATCTTTTGACTTAACTTCACTTACAGCTTTCTAAAGGGGGTTCCAGTTTTGTTTCATGGGGGTATTTTCATGTTGAAGAAAGAATGGTCCATCTAAGTTCTAATGGACTTCCAGTTTTGCTCTACAATGTCTTCTAGCCTTCTAGGATATTGTTGGTGTTGATATTGTAGAAGTGGTTCATACGTTTCTCAGAGGCAACATGGGTTAAGGAATACAAAATAGGACAAGAATGAGCTATACACTTTCCCTTTTTTGCTTTCTTTCCTATTATTTCTTAGGCTCCTGAATTAGGACTAGAATTTGAGGAATATACAAGAAACTCTATGTACCTTAATTCTATCATCCTCAACGTGTCAGTGCCATATGACACAACACCACCCTACTACCCTACCTTAATTCTATCCTCCTCAATGTGTCAGTGCCATACGACACAACGCCACCCTACCAGCCTCGACGCCTTTTCGTTGGGGATGGATGTTGACCATAGTTCCCCTTTTTGCCGGAGCAGTAGCCTTCCTCAATCAGAGTGGCCTCTTCCTTAGCCGGTACCACCTTCCACATCAAAGGGGATGGTGGGAGAGTCGCATGGTTCTCGCCCTTGCCAACTCTGTGATCTCGTAGCCAGCACCACCCTTGCATGAACTGATAGGAACTAAAAACCATGTGAACCACCTCATCTATCGATTATTCTACTCCATGAGGAGAACGAAAACACCTCCTCTACATCCTCCAGTATAACCACGTGCTAGGGGTTCTAGCACCAGCCCTAACCAACCAGACAAACCTAGCAAACACATGACCCCATCAAGAGATATCATCCATCCTTATATGATTTTTTAGGGGCTCTTTCTTTTAAAAATGGAATATATATTGGGGACCCCTATATGAAGATTGTGCACTAAATATATAGCCAACATCTTAACTATCTCGGCTCAAGGAGGATGACAACAGAAGAAAGCTTTAAAAAGATGATGTTTTGTAGGGAAGCTGGTAATCGACATCTGTTCATTGGACAATGGACATTAGTTAAGTTAGACGAAACCAACTACATTAGAGAGTCCAGAGTCTTCATGATGTTCATAAAAAGTCATGAGAAAGAACATATGCTCTACTACCCAACGTGATGTCATATGGTATTATGCATCAAACCATATATACTCACACCTCTCGACAAAATGATCTGTTGTGTAAACATAAACACACTTTGGATGTTGCATGGACTTTACTACTTCATACTAATGTGGCATCCACCTATTGGTGAGATATTGTTACTGCATCCACCTATGCATGTTGTCATTTGTTCTCCATGAAAGAATACCAATTTAGATTCTATTTCCCAGTTGTCCTATTTACCCTACCGCTCCTAAAGTTTTGGGGTGTATTACATTTTTTCATGTCCTAGAAGAAAGAAGAGAAAAACTAGCAGCTTGAGAAGTCAAATGTATAATGTTGGGATATGCTCGACACCAAAAAGTGTACTATTGTTATGACCCAAGCATAAAACGTAAATATTTAGTGCAAACATAACATTTTTCAAGCCATACTATCTCCACGAAAGAATACCAATTTAGATTCTATTTCCCAGTCATCCTATTTACCCTAACATTCCTAGGGTTTTTGGGTGTCTTGCCTTTGTTTATATCCTAGAAGAAAGAAGAGAAAAACTAGCAGCTCGAGCAGTCAAATGTGTAATGTTAGGATATGCTCGACTGCATGCTTATCTTACATGGGATGATATACATGTTATTACAGAAATGAAATGCCTTTTAGCCGGTAACTTCGAAATCAAAGATCTGGGACCATCGAGTTACTTCATCAGAATAGAGGTTGCATCGATAGGAACCCCCCCCCCCACCCACCCCAAATGAAATGTGTTATTAATTCACTAAAAGAAACAAGCATGTGTGGGGCTAAACTGGCCCAAATACTTATGGACCCCAAGGCACATCATTACGAGGACAAGGAATATCTTCCCCATAACCACCAATATCAAAGATTTGTAGGAAAATTATTACCTCTCACCATTACTAGGTTAGGCATTTCCTTAGCAATTGGAAAATTAAGCCGGTTCATAAACAAGGCTACACAGACCCACAAGGATGCATCTATAATGAATTTAAGATACATTAAATCGACACCATGAAAAGGATTATTCTTTAGCAAAACCCTTCTACAGGTATTGCTGCATATTCTGGTACAGATTGTGTAGGATGTTTTGCAGATAGGACATGATTTTGTATCTTTTAAAAGGTAATCTTATCACATTCGAGAGCAAGAGGTAGACTGTGGTATCTCGATCAAGTGTTGGGAGCGAGTACAAAGCTATGGCACAAGCAAGCTCAGAGATGATACAGATTGCGTATAGTATTTACATATCTCCATACAAAAAACAATAGGTAAATGGAGATATGTTGTGACAATCATGTAGCCATGCACATTGCAAATGATCCCATGTTACAGGAGCGCATTAAGCATGTGAAAGTCGAGTGTCGCTTCACTAGAGATTTGATTCAAATGAATGGTTGACGCACTTAAGTGTTTCCTCTAGTGAACAAGTAGCATACATGTTTACAAAGGCACTCCCCCAAACCACGTCTGAAAATTATTGCAACAAGCTGTGCATAATAAATATATATTCACCAACTTGAGGGGTGTTAAAAAGACAAATAATAAAAGAATGAGCTGTAAACATTTTCCTTTTTGCTCTTTCATATTCTTCCTCAGTTTCCTCCCGATATTAAGAGGAGTTGGGTTTGAGGAATACAAGAAATAGTATTTACCTTAGTTCTTCCCTCCTCAACGGGTTTAAATAAGTCAAACCACATTTCTCTTCTTCCTCTTAACTCGGAGGACAACTACAAACAAGGCATATGGTTACAAGTCATTGCTTTGTCATCTTTTGTCTTCCTGAATGGAGGAGGTTGTTTCTCCACTGCATTCTGTATTTTCAAATAAAGGTCCATTTTGGATAATTTTTAAAGGAAGGAGAGATGGTTTTGGTTTGGAAAAGACTAATGATCAATGCCTTCCTTAGAAGGGTGATTTTCAGAAAAAAGAACTTTCGATACAATTTTACTGGCATCTTTAAAGAAGTGAGTAGGGAAGGGGGTCTCGAATGATAGAGGGGAGTTAGGAAAAGGGTGTGTGATTTTCTCAGGGCTACAAATCAGTCGTAAGAGGTCTACTTTTGGTATCGTTCTTCCTGTACTAGGCAATGATTAAAACAACAGAATGTGGTCATGATAAAGGATTGTCACCATGCGAGCTTCCTTCATATTAATATCGGATTGCACCCACCGGAGGAAAGCTGGGTAAGGATGACTGGGAAACCCTATTGAAGTTGGCCAGTAGAAAGCAATGTATTTATCATGAGGTGGAAGATTTTTCTGTAGGCAGTCGGTTGGGAAACATTAAAGGTTGTAGATTTTGACATCTCTAGTTCTGGCACGAAAAATGGCATTGTGCTTGTAGATTGGGGCATGATCACCATACCATAGGAATGTAGGATGGGGGTTGTTTAGTCTGGAGGATAAGAATGAAAAGCTCCTTTTAAAGTACATCATACGTCTATGGGGAACGTGATGATTTGTATTGCAAACTGCTCATAAGAGTCTATGTTTTTCCATCTAGACTTGATAAAACTGCTAGATATGTGAAGGTTCCTTCCTCATGGAGGAGTATCTACTTGATACTTATAGATGCTGTACCGTAGTTGTGTCTAGTTCTTGGCAATGACAACATCTTTAGGTTTTAAGAGGGGGTTCTTTCTGCTTCCACAGTTGTATGATACAGCCTATAATAGAAATGAAAGTGATTGACTGTTTGTCGGACTATGGGGAGTAGCCTATAATTCCTCTTTGATGTTCTTTTTTTTTTGAAAGAACCTCTTCGATATTCTTGAAGCAACGGTTTTAGAACTACTTGCGCTTGTTGGATGAGCTCACTGGCGTGGAGGTCATGATCATCGAGATCATCAAACTTAGGTGAAGGGGATATCTCAGTGAGCCAAATATAAACATGTCATTCAATGTGATTGGGTTTCAAGATGGTGGGCCATTAATTCGGGACTGCAGATTGATCTGGAAGGCGCCGGTACATCTAAGAGATCTTTGTGTGGTAATGTGAATATCCAAGGTGTTGACGAAGGTGTTTGGAGCTAGTTTGTTCTCTACAATGAATATTAAATGTTTTGATTGTTAGGGAGAGCTTGAGATGCAAGACATCTTCCTTTTTGTGTAGATTTTGGCAGGAGGTTTGGAGGGAGTAGAGGTAGAATGGGTAAATGCCTCTAGGGCTGAGGACTTTTGGGCATCATTTGCTGGATTTTTTTCCATTCTAAAAAAGAGGATGAGACCTTTTGTAATTTTATTGCCGCTGTGATTGGCCATGAATGTTGCGGTCTTTCTAGAGGAATGCATCTATGTTGAGACTTCAAATAAAGCCAAAATTTTATTATCTGTAAAGAGTAATAAATTGCAATACTAACTATGGGGTTAACAACATGAAAACTCCAAGACAGGTAAAAGAAATACAAACAAAAAAAGTATCTTATTAATAGCCTATACTTACTGGGATCTTATATCGTTCACCAATTGTAATCTAGATAAGGGTAAAAAATGTGACAGTGTTGTGATGACAATGCCATGTGTATCCATTCCCATTGGATAATTATGAGAACTTCTGTTATCTCACCATGCAATGCTCATAATTTAGAGGTGCTTTATATTGTTTTAATAGTTGTATATATCATGGTTATTAAGGCGGCAAGGCGACAAGGCGTTGAAGCTGGGCGCCTTGGCGCCTAGGCGCGCTTAGGCGCGCCTAGGCGCGCCTAGACGTTTTCCTGAGAAACCCTTTTTTATCATTATTTAATTATCAGTCTAACTAACATAAAAGTTTTTTGTAATTCCTGGTAATGATCTGTGCTCTGCTGGAAACTCTTACGAGGTTCTCTCCGGTTATCGATAAGTCTATTACCGATGCCAGATTTCCATATGTATTGGGCTCTTAGTATTTTAGTACAGTTGTTAAAGTAAGTCTTGAGATATACTTTGTTCTGATATTTTTTCACGGTGAAATTTATGGCCGATTAGAGGCTTGCATATATAATAACAGTATTTTTCGTTGCTTATAGAACAGCTCCTTCTTATCTTAAATGTTACTTTCCATGATTATCGTGAACAGACAAGTTATCTCCTTTGTCAACTCCGATGAGAGGAATATATATGGACAATGTGCAAGAGATGAAAAATAGTACTTTACCGTGATTCTCATAAAAGATGACATTCATTCTCAGTAGATTGTATAAAGCATTCTTAGAAATGTCGTGTTGCTTGTATAGACTTTCTACATGTCGTATATAATCTTTTCTTCCTGGGAATGCGAAAGAAATGTGGGCAATTGATAACACATTAACCTATGTATACTCCCTGGAAATTCCCGACAGCCCCCCCCCCACATCAGCCTGAGTTCACCACATCAGCCTGAGCTTTATGCCTGGGCGCCTAGGCGTGCCTAGGCGGCCGCCTAGGCGGCCCAAGGCGTCGCTTCTTTTAATAAAAGCAAGGTGCATGTTCAAGGTGCACGGGCTAGGGCGCCTGGGCGCCTAGGCGGCCGCCTAGGCGCGCCTAGACGTGCGCCTTAACATCTATGGTATATATTTGATGACATCTTTTTTTGAGTCAAAACAATACATCATCATAACCAGACATTACTGCGAAGCGCAAGCATTGCTGTCTGTTTTAATTCCTGAAAAAACCTGACTAGGCCATCTTCTGGTCACATTGTAGTGGCTAACCATTCTCACCCGCTAATCAAATTCAGTCTTCTTTTTTACTTTATTCATCTATATAATATTTTTCATGAGATGTGAGGTTAATGTAAAATAAATGATGTGTGTGTTAGAGTATTTGGAGCATGCGTCACTTATGTAATAGGTGGGTAAATGGATACCTCCAGGATCCATTTACCCCTCCACTGAGTTTAGTCCCACATTGTCCAGTGGTGGGACTTAGAGGCTCTAGAGAGGCTATATAAGGAGCCCCAGACCTCCTGTATCCATTGAGAAAGTTCAATAGAATATTCGCCCCTTTGAGTGCTTCTCCCGTGGTTTCATCCCGCTCCTCACGGAGTAGGGTTCCATGTAAAATCCCGTTCTTATTATTGTTCTTTATCTTTTCCATGTTTATGCTTCCGCTTCTGATTTTCTGACATGGTATCAGAGCGGGTTCGATTCTCGAGGCTTTGTTCTTAATTTTTGGTTCGAGATTTGATTATCAAGATGTTCGATTCTTGAAGATTATTTTTTTTCGAATTTCTGGAGTTTTTTTTCGAATTTCTGGAGTTAGTTCAAGAAGTTCTAGGGTTTCTGTGAAACCCTAATCTATCTCCAAGCAGGCGCCAACAGCGATCCTCCGAGGGCGGCAAGCCCTAGCCGCACTCAAGGTGGCACTTCTCTCCAGCCCCTGGCACCTCCAGTCTCGTCGTTGGCGGCGCCACCATCAAGGCGGCACCATCCAGGCCGCACATCTCCAGGCGCGCACCAGGCGGCGAAGCAGCCGCTCCCAGCAGGCGGTGACGCCCTCCGTGCGGCCCTCCTCGCGCGCGCGGTTCCCAGGCGCGACCCTAGGCCGCAACTCCAGATCGACGCATCTCCCAGTTGGACCTTCTAGCGGCGGCGGCAAAACACCTTCTCCAAACCCGTGCGGCGCCCCGATCCCGTGCGGCGCTCCCACTGCGCGTGCTTCCAGCCTCCAGGATCTAAGGCGGCGCAGCCCCCAGTGCCCAAGGCGGCGCAGGCTATCTGATGTCCAGCAGCAGGCGACGCCGCCCCAAAGGCCCCGGCGGCCTCCTTCGACGTTCTCCAGCGTGCAAGTCACCAGAGCCGAACCCACTACACTTGGGGGCGATGCAGTCCCGCATCGCGCTGGCAGGCTGCTCGCGCGCCTTCCTCCAGATCTCCAGGGCGGCGCTCCCCCCAGGCGATGTCAGGCCGCATGACCAAAACATTGGGGGCGGTATGGATGTAAAGAGGAAAGAGGGTTCCCATCGGGGGAGCCCTAAGGAAATTGAGCTGACGATATAAAAAAAAAGGGGGCGTTATTTGGTTTCGGCCCAAGTAAGGGCCGTGTTCTGTCCATAAAAAAAAGGGAGGTCGTATGATGTTGTTAAAAAAAAGGAAAAAAGAAAGAAAGAAAGAAAGAGAAAAAAAAGGGGAAAAAAAGGGAATCTATTATGTAAAGCCCTAATGGGCTAAGGTTTCTTTGGGCCCATTGTTGGGCAAATTTTTGTTTGTTTAAAAAAAAGAAGAAGAAGAAAAAAAAGGCGCGTACATCTGAAAAAGCCGTACGCTGTTAAAAAGAAAAAAAAAGCCGCGTACAAAGAAAAGTCGTACGCAATTGCAAATGCCGGCCTATATAAAAAAATGAAATGATGAATGTTTTGTAAAGCCGGTAAAGTTGTGATTGGCTAAGTGATGTTTTATTCATCCCCATAATTATGTATTATCTTATCTTCTCCCAACGTGGTCAACAATGTCATTCCGACCAGTATGGGAGAAAGGGGGAGTATATGTAGAGTTACAGGTCTTGTTCTAAGATTCAGATATCAGATTTTCCAGACCGGTCAGATGTTCAGACTCTACATTTTTCAGACTCAGACTCAACGACGACGCATGCCAATCATTTGTCATTCTTGTTGGTCGGCCATAGTTTTCATGTGAGCCATAGGGACTTCAGAGCAGAGGGCCATTCCATATGCCATTAAGGCAAGGGTTTTCATGTGGTGTCATAGGGACTCCAGAAGAAGAGTACCATTCTCTGAGCCAGATGGGAGAGATCCGGTTTCACACTCTAGCCCGTTTGTCCTCCTCACATGCACGTCATGAGAAGCAACGTCCTCGACTGCAGCAGTTGTGTGCGTTGGGTTGATATTGTCTGTAGTGTCATGTATTGTGAGTTGAGTTCCATTCTGTTTGTCCAAAGGGGGAGTGTTAGAGTATTTGGAGCATGCGTCACTTATGTAATAGGTGGGTAAATGGATACCTCCAGGATCCATTTACCCCACCACTGAGTTTAGTCCCACATCGTCCAGTGGTGGGACTTGGAGGCTCTGGAGAGGCTATATAAGGAGCCCCAGACCTCCTGTATCCATTGAGAAAGTTCAATAGAATATCCGCCCCTTTGAGGGCTTCTCCCGTGGTTTCATCCCGCTCCTCACGGAGTAGGGTTCCACGTAAAATCCCGTTCTTATTATTGTTCTTTATCTTTTCCATGTTTATGCTTCTGCTTCCGATTTTCTGACAGTGTGCATATGCTGTTAAGTGTAAACTGAACGCATGCAGATATCAGTAACTATCCAACTTCCCAGAGAAAAGCTACTTCTTTTAGGAAAGGAAAGATATTTATTCACTTGATTTTCTTGCTGTTTGCTTAATGATTACTCGGTAATTTTCCAATTATTGGCTTCCATAGAAGCGTTTAGGTAACTAAATGTCATTTGTTACTATTACTTCTACATTTCATCATCCTCATGGTTGCTAATCATACTTTGACCTGCATCACCTTAATAGTTAAACAACACAGGTATTGCTGACTATTTTAAGTTTTGAATTGTGACACTAGTAGAGAATGATCAGATTCAGGTTATATTTTAACAAATCTCCAACTGGGTAAGCCACTCAGAGACTTACTTTCTGTTTCTCTTTTAGAAAATCAACATCACTAAGAATGTAATGTGATTCTGCCTCAGATCTTTGCAGACAAGCTTCATATGCCTTAATGTCTTGGTTAACATCTTCAACCTCTTTATCAAGCTTGTCTGACAACACTCGCATGCATTCAAGACAGAGAGGCTGTTCCACCTGTAAAAGATGGCAACATCTTCTATGACAAAGCGATAAATAAAGCAGAAAGAAAAATAAGTATGTTCCATGGAAATCATGTGGACAAAAATGATTAAATGAGTTATTGTATCAATGGATTTCATATTCAAATTGTCAAGATATTTTCATAATGCAAATATAAATAGATGCTAAAAGGCATGCATGATGCAGCAGTTTTCATGCAAGAAATACCTGTGATTGGGTTGTGGCAATTTCAAAAGCACGTTTCAAAATAGATATAGTTGAATGAAATCCACTCGCATTTGAACTCAAATCATGATTTATCTTCCCTCCAGAAGCTGGTAAATGACTTCCATGTCCCTCCGGTGACGAATCGCTGTTGTACATTGATGCAGCAGCAGGTGGCAACACCACAAAGGACTCCTCCATTGCCTTTCCAGGTCGGGTACCCTCCTTCTGCACATTGCCACTGCGGGGACGAGGGGGAACTCCAAGTGTCTGAACTTTCTGTTTTGGTAACACAACAAATGATTGGTCCATTCTGCTATAACACATCACACTCCCCTGGACCGATGAGTTCTGCAACCCTAAATGCATCCACAAATATATATATAAAAGCAGCATCAAAGTAAGGATTAACAATTGACCAGATGTATCTTATCAACAACAAGGGTTGATCATGTGAGAGAGCCAAAAATTGTGAGAACGTGAGAGGAATGATTCTGGACCACTAGATTTTGTCATCTCTCTCTCTTCATTGATTGCAGGAGGAGAGAAAGAGCAGAATCTAGTGGTCCAGATTTACTGCTCTCATACTCTTACAGTTTTTTGCTCTCACAGGATCAGCCCTCTATCAACAACTCCATATAAATCAACTGCAAAATTCTCCCCCAAAAAGGAAGAAAGGGAATTCAACAAGCAGTGATTGTCATGAGCCAAGCCTAAAAAATGTAAAATAGTGGCATCTTTAGGCATGTGAGAACAAATAATTAAACCAAATATCCATGACAGATATCTATTTATTCAATTAATTTAAATATGGTTTGCCATTTGTGATCCATTTGGACAACGCATGCATGAAATAAACATAATGTTAGACCAACTTGTGCGATCCATCCAACATAATAACGAACTAGTGGAACGAAATCTTAAGATAAACATGCTTCAAGTGTAACCCACATGAATACATAATAAAATACTACTTTCGCAAGAACCTCGACTAAGGCTAACTATGTCAAACATCTCCCAAATGCACTTAATCTCCGACCAAACCCAACTCCCCGCGTGAACCGTGACTCCCCGATGCTCCAAAAGCAACTAAACCACAATGCTTAAACCCAAGTGGCACGCAAGAACAGCTCAAGCCTCCCACTCATGTATTCAGTATATAAAGCCTAAATCTACGGTATCAATGCTCAAGTTAATCAGCGGTAAAACAAGGCACCGCAAGTTTTAAGCCACAACTCACGAAAGTATCGGTTGTTGTACGCAATACAACGGAGCCGTATATCAAATATCAGATTCAAGTTTCTTCGTATTACTAGAGCTTTCCTTCTCAATTTTATTCGGGGCTACAACTCTCGCCATTACATGAACCTAAAAAAAGAAAAGATCTAATTTTTAGGTCTCTGTCAACCAATATATCCACTAAAGGGATATCGGACACCGAATCGAACCCAATCGAAAACGAATTCCAAATCAGAAAACGCATACGGGATGAGATGATGTATACCGGAGCGGGAGGGGTCTCCGAAGAATCTGTCGGCGTAGGACTCGACGCCGACGACGCAGAGAGCATTGCGGCAGCTCTGGCAGACCCATCGGGGCACGCTGGCGTCCGGCGCCGCCCTCTCCGCCTCGATCTCGCCCTTCATGCGCGCACTCCCCCAGTTCGCAAATTGGCGTTTTCCACCTCTCTCTCTCTCTCTCTCTAATGTGGTGTGCAAAGGAAGAGACAAAGGGGAATGTCGTCGTTGGGGTTGTTCCCGGGAGGAAGGCAAACTGTAATCGGGTAAGGGGGTAATCGGGTAAATGGGATACCCGTTTAAATCCTGCTCTATCCGTTTGTGTTTTATTTTAACAACCTCGTGGGCTTTGCATTGTGTATAGGGATGAAAACAAATGTGAATATATTCGTATCCGATCCGCTATCGTATTCGTTTTATACATATTTTGACATTCGTATTCGTATTCGTTTTAAAATGGATGCGGATATGGATATCACTTTGACATTCGCTAATATTCGCATTCGTATTCGTATATTCGTTTTCGTACATAAGTATAGTAATATATTTATTTATAACCATGTGTAACAATATTTTATGACTGTATTCACCATTGTTGATATAATTGTTACAAAATTACTATATATGGCATATCTATTTTATGTGTAAACCATCCTAAACATGTATATTTTAGTTAATCTATTAAAAATTCCTGTTATTATTCGTATCCGATTCGTATTCGTTTTACATTCGCATTCGTTTTTAAGGATATGGTAACACATTTTTCACATTCGTCAATATTCGTATCCGCATTCGTATTCGTATTTTAAAATGGATAAGGATATGATTATACCTATATTCGTATCCGTATCCGACCGTTTTCATCTCTAATTGTGTAGGACTTCAAATGGCTAGACATGGATCTATGTATCGAATCCTTGTAGTTTTTTTTTTGCAAATTTATTTTCACAATTCAAACTATGTGACTTCTAGGTCACACAATGATAATATCTATCTTTACATCAAAATCTTTTTTTATATAAAAACTTATGTTGCTTTTTATCGTAAGTATACCTCGTCATCATCAAGGTATTCTAGTAAGTATATCAGTTTAGTTAGAGGGTTTGGTTATAAATCGTTCTGTTGTGATCACTCAACAGTTTTCTTAATGTATTAATTATGTCAACTTATGTTGGTGCATAACACCAATTTTCATCATCGATCTCTCTCGTGAGTCTCTCTCATATCCATATTTCTTGATTGATATATTTCTGTTTACGTCATGGACAACATGTAAACTGATATATATTTTACTTGTTTTTTACTTAGGGCCCGTTCGGTAGGAGAATAAGCAGGAATAAGGATGGGGAATAAGGGGAATAAGGGTCTATTCTCCGTTCGGCTGGAGGATAGGAATAAGAAGAATAAGGTGAAATAACGGTAGGTAAGGTGGGATAAAGATAGGAATAAGAGTGAAATAAGATGAAGTAATTGGGAATAGTCGTACCACGGGGAACCGTGTTGGGGGCTTATTCCCCTTATTCCATTCCGCCTTATCCTCCAAACGAACAAGGCCTTAGTGAACCGAATATGCGATTGATGAATCATATATTCATTTACTTTGTACTTGCATTTTGGCATAAAAAATCTTAATGGATATATGTAAAAATATCACTTAATATCACATTTTTGTACAAATTCGTTCATGAACAAGAGCATGTTATTGACATAAAAATACATATAAAGAAAAGTAGAAAAAGAAATGAAAAAAATCATGTACCATACGCATATATGTACAAACTAACAAAGAAAAAGAAGAATAAATATAAGTATAAGTATATTTATGATCCTAATCCAAAGATCAAATTGGGATGACTTAATAAATAGATAAGCACGTAGGAAGAGTAAGAAAATCTAAAATAACTTAAATGTATACATGACACATGTATATTTGTATATAATCTTTAAATTGATACAATATTTTTAAAATTCTTTTAGAATACATCTTTTCCATGTTAAGTATAATAATGTGTATAAAATATGAAAATATTTCAAAGATAGCTATCTTAGTTAATAAGGGGAAAAACCTAGACCCTAATTGTACATAAAACCAACTTTCTGGGACCGCAACTATTTATGGATTACTCCAATTTACTTAACTTACCTTTAAACTTCATTACATACTTAACACCAATTTATAATATATAGTAAAAATACGAAGGTTAGAACTATGATTTTTGAGTTTTGGAGCCCTCGGGACCACAGAATAATATACTAGTACAAAATTTAACTCTTTTTTATTTAATTAATTCTGCAACATATTTAGTAATATATCAAGACAAACATAAACATGTTAAAAAATACTAATATTATATATATATATATACCAATAAAATTCAAAATCTAGTTTCCAATACATGTAATCTCTAACTAATGTCTCGTATATATTAACTACAATGTAACTCTAACATCTTTAAATTTGATATCTTAAATAACACTTTAAATCTGAAATATGAGTATTTCTACAACTATAACTCAATATACTTTGATACTTGCAGTTTAAACCCTCCATAGTCTCGAATTACACATCCGTGAAACCTCAAAATACTAAAAATACTAAATCTTAATTTCTAACCTGATTCATTATTCAAATTGGATAAATGAGCATTCTATCTTGTAGTAATCTTTGGGACCTTTCTAACGCGCCCAAGAACACTGAAAATAGATACCGTATGCAAAATTTATGTGTTAAGTAAGACAGTTTATGGCTTTTGAGCTCGGAACCGAACTTGAGCCCAAGCTTATATAAAGTCAAGGGAGTCCAAACACTAAGCTCGTAATACATCGGCCCTTCATTTGAGATCTACCGCCGGCAGCCATTTTCAGCATCAAATCGACAAGTCGAGGGTGTCAACGCAAAGATGATGATGAGGTCCACTCTTATCTCGAGTGTGTTTCACGTGAGGCACTCCGAAAACATCATTTTGGAGGTGGATGAGGAATCTGAGGGAATGCTCCCAAAGGTCCGAGATTTTACCACATGGTCATCGCCTTGTTGTTGGTCCACATGAACCCTTTACACCATTTTCATGTTGATTTGATGCATGGGCCGTCCTATCGTCGCATGCAAAGTCGAATAACAAATTTTATCATTATGGTATTTTACATTTTTTGAGTGCACCATATATTGCGTGTCAACAAAAATTATGTCACTATGATGTGAGAAAAGTGAGGATCACTTGCAAGTGTGTGGATAAAAAATCTAAGCACTTTCACATGAGGTGTATATTGGGGATATCTAATTATCGTATCATGTTTGGGGTGATTTCGACAAATCTAGGTATCTCATTTCGGTAAGAATTACATCATTGTGATGTGGGTGGAATAAGGATCATATGCCCATGTTTGGATAAAAGATCCGAGCACTTTTACATGTAGGGTGTTTTGGGGTTATCTAGTTATCGCGACATGTTTGAGGTAATTCTGGAAGATCTTCGTATCGCATGTCGATAAAAATTATATCAATATGATATGGGTGGAGTGAGGATCACATGCACGAGCTTGGATCGAAGATCTGGACAGGTTTGCGCAGAGCATATTTTCACGATTTTTCATATATCGTGAAGTTCGAGACCAAATTTCGAGCTATCCTACCTTCATCTCACAACGAAATTTGTATACATACAACTAATCTAATTGCACCCAATTACGTTTTATATAGAAGAAAGTTAATGCAATTATGATAGTTATGGGTGGGTTATCTAAGACATCGTTATCTAATGTAAACTTCGTCGATTAACTAATTATATAGTGAAATTGGGTCCTATATGGAATCAAATAAAAGAATATGATATATTGAGCATTCAAGTGACATAATATTCACGATCCATCTAATATAAAAATATGATATCATCATAAATCTAAAGTATATCGATCAGCACTGATATGTTGAACAAAATAAAAGTATAATTTTAATGGATGAAATGAATCATGTGCAATAGTCAGTAACCTAACTATAATAAGATCCTCAGGAAATGAACCCTAATTACTTTACAGGGAAATCAAATATATATGATGTGTGTTATAACTCAATTAGGATGAGATGGATAAAAAGGGAGAATCGTGATCTCAACATCTATCTCCAGATCTAAATCCGTGGCATCTATGGTGATTATATGACATTCGATCGGTATTGTGGTTGGAGTCTTTACCCCTCGTGCTTGGTGCTTTGATGGTCTCTATGGTTGAGGTTCTTCTCTCATCTCAAGGTGGTTGCACACGGTATAGTTTTGTCGTGGTGCTCGAGTAGTTGGAGGTAGTGACTGCAAGGGATGAGCATGCACCCTTGGTTTCTCGAGTAGAAGGATAGATGGTCGCGACCTATTTGCACTGATTGGGTGACGTGTCGTTCTCGACACTACCCTGAAGTACTTGTTGGGTTGCCATGTGACGATGCCTTTCGAGATGCATGGTTTGTAGTCTGGTCTTTGCTTTTAGTAAAAGGATTAATACGAGTAGCTAAGGAGGGCTGATCACTCATGTTAGTTTCTTATGTTGGTTTATGAAGGGAGTTCCAAGTTGTGGGTAGTGAAGGAGGTGTTCTTACATATTTGCCCCGTATTCAGAGAAAAATGGAAGGTAGTCGTATGTTTTCCGACTACATTTAGAAAATGGTGAATCATATCCTAATTCCAGATCCTTACATGAGTTGTGCCTATCATCGATGACTCTTATCGACATGTAGTAGTTCTCTAATGAGTTGCCTCGGTCGATTACTTCTTACTTGTGATATGCTATATGGGAATTGATTATTCTGAAATCAAGTTGATTTGTCTGATTAATGATTACATTTGGAATCAAGCGGACTCATTTGAATGTCAAAATGGTGAGAGTGAGAGGAATTGTAACGTTTAAAGGAACGTTTTGGGTACTTGGTTAGGATACAATTACTTCACAGCATGCCTACAAAGACACCCAACCCTAAGGTACATCGTATCAGTCGTGCAATACAGTGTATGTGATACACTGGTATTTTTACTTGTACAGTTTCTACTTGTGCTTTATTTTTGTTTACTTGCGAGAGACAATTATGATACATGTATTTTGTTATACTCTGATGGCATATTTGTATCTATGTACATGGTAGTTGTTATTATATTTGTTTATATATCAATCAGAAGTGAAAGCGATATATATATTTTCTTTTACTTTTCTTATTATCATACTTATCTGCTTGTCGTATTTCAAATGTGAATTTGAGGTCTTGGGTGTGTGTGTTGGGTGGGTGGGTGGGGAGGTAAAACATGGAACCCAGAATAGTAACTTCCTTTTACTCCTTGACCTCTTCTATTATATTGTTTCACTAATTCAACCACCTTATGAGTTAATTAAAATCAAAATATATCCAAAATGTTTCTAGTTGTAATTTTTTATCTATTGTATTCTCTCAAACATCTTCCCTAATCATCTTCCTACCGTATTTGCCCAGCCTCAAACCCATTCGAACTCATTCACCACCTTTGACCCCCATATCCATCACCTCTAACCTCCCCCCTCCCCCTTCCACTTCCTCGACCCTGACATTGCCACCACCATCTCAAGAAGAGGCTAAGAGAGCGAGCGATAGCATAACTTGTATGCGTACGAAAAAAGTAGGTGTGGTGGCGACCCTAGGATGTGTGACGTGCATCCGCAACCCAACGATGATGACTCCCTCATGGTTGATCTTCAATAATCACAAGGAGAATACCATCGCAAATAGAGCAATGTGTTCCCCAACTCCTGAGATACCAGCTACGTGATTCGATGGTGCATCAACTATAGGTTATATCCCTTGGTGCCACAGAACCTTGGAACGTGTAGTGTACATCATCAAGTCTCAAGGTGGTTCGAGGGTGGTCCAGGGAAGAGGTATTGTCCATATGATAAGGTTTCTTAGCACAAAGGGAACGCGAGAACAACTAAGGGAGGTCATGTTATTTCGGCATCAAACTTGAGGATATCCCAACGATGGGTAGAGGATCTGAGGTGACTTATGCAACGTCAGTCGCAAGAAGGTTGTCGATGCGAGTACAATTTTTGGCTCGAGGTGATATAGGACTTATTGAAAGGGTTGTGGCAGAGTTGTCAACAACAACAAGGAACATCTATCATGAGCTAGAGTTCATCAAAGAGAACGATGAAGTTGGAGTATTTTATGTGGCGTCAATGTGTTGCTGGTGGATCTACCTTAATTATCACATAGCAGAGAACACCCAGGTTGTCCATCCATTTCTCCTCTCCTTCGTGTTTGAGGTTCAATTCCTCCTTTTGTAGCTAGCACTCCATTGCGTATAAAGGACTCGAGGCCATCATCATGGTGGTGTGAAGCTTCTTGAATGTACGAAGGCATGGGGACATCATTAGGAAGGAGAGTGACATTTGCAAAATTGATGGACTAGAAAGGGAAAAATATCAAAATGTGACAGATTCTGTCAAGAATGTTAAATAAATAGTTGGCGGAAGTTAACATAGGGTCATATCATGTATAGTTTAACAAGTATCTAAGGTTCAATGTGTAACTCAGAATTATAGAGGGTTCATGGTGTAATTATGAAAATACAGAGAGTTATGGGCGTAAAAATTCCTGAAATATATCTTGAGGGTGAATATGGTTCATATGTGATATATGGTTTTGGTACCTATTGTATATAAATACAATTGTATTAAAATATAAATACAATTGTATTTGAAAATTAAATAGATTGTATAAGACATGTTTTGTTTCTATTGACTTGATTCCAATTCTGCATTTAATTTCATCTAATTTATAAAAAATAACCAAAATGTTACGTAACAAAAGGATAGAAAAATAGGAAGCTTGTATATCTTTATACCTTACTAAAGTGGAGTTTTCCCCCTGCTTACTGCCACGTGGATAGCTTGCCTTTCCAGTGTTTACCTCTTCAGTATTTGCCTCTTCAGAATTTGTTTCCTCTTCTCATGTGTATTCCTCAGCCTTCCACCCATCGTTCCCTATGTCATATGTCCATCATTTCCTCTTCTACACCTCTCTCCGCTGACTCACTCTCTCTCTCCCTCTCTCCCCCGGTCTCTCTCTCTCTCTCCCTCTCTATCTCCCTCTTTTTCTCCCTCTCTCCCCCTCTTTCTCTCTCAACACTTACTCTCTCCACCGATCTCTCTCTCCCTCTCTTTTCTCTATTTATGTTCTCTCTCTCAAACCCATCTCTCTCTCCCTCTCTTCTATTCTCCCTCTCCCTGCTCTTTCTCTCTCTACTCTAATATTTTAATAAATTAAAAATTATAAATCTATATTTTCCTTTATATTTATTATATTAATATTTATATATACCCACATCGATTTATGATTTTGTATTGGAATGATTTTGTATTTTTCAATGGATACATTATTCCAAAGAAAAAACAATTTTAATAAAAAATGTAATTTTTTTAAATAATATTACCTGAAGTACAATCTTTTCAAAAGATGGATAAATTGTACGCAATATGTTCCTCTATAATTTGCAAATTAAATTCTAAATGCATTCTTATAATTTAACCTTTTTATTTCATATTTTACTGTAAAAAATGCTTTCTAAATGCTATGTTGGTATTTTTATAATCATAATGATAATTATAGATTAATTTATAAATATAATAAAGACAATTATGATCATACATGGTACAATTAAGATGATGCAGAACGTTTTTTATTTTCCGCCGCAAAGCGCGGGTATGCACCTTAATAGTCCAAATATAGCTAGCATAATACTTTATAAATTATATATCATGAATATTACAAAACTAAAATGATTTTATCACTTGTGCCCCCTCCTAGATGTTGAAATATCAATTATATCCTTATCTTTTTTGGAATATCAAGTGTGCCCTTGACTTCTTACGATTATATCAATTGTTATCTTTTGTTAGTTTAGCGAGCCCTTTTCTCAAGGAGGCAAAGGAAATCTTTCTTGGAAAGAGCGGATAAAGTGGGACTGATCCTGCCCTCACATCTACAACCTCTCCCGGAAGAGACTTAATCATGCCGTACTTCTTGCTCTTTTTGGGCGTGGACAAATCAGACTTCCTATATGAGACACCTATCCCTCTTTTTGCGAGGAAGGTAGAGTGGTCATGCATATATTGATTTGAATAGGCTTCGAAGACTAGCATTTTCCCTCTTACTGTGTGCTATCCTGCCCTAATAACTAGCTCGCCCAAATGACTTGAAATTAACCTTGATTTTTCCGAATCGTGGTGCATCTAAGAGGATACACAATAGTACAAACACCTTCCCAATCATCCAACAATGGGAAGCTATCATTCCATGCCTCTCCTCCCTCTGGTCTCTCCTTCGCTCACAGGTCCCTTTTCGTTCACATCAACCTCACGAGGCTTTTCAGTCTCGATCGCATTCCCAATCCCAGTGCTGATATCTGTGGGCATCTCATGTCAGTAGACAGGGCATGAATTCCTAAGCAGGAGCCATGGGAGAACACAATCCTGGTGATGCATGTACTTGCAGGTCATTTCCTTAGCCTCAACGACGCACTCCAAGGGATCCTGGAAGATGGGGCAGTGAACATTGGATCCCACGTGGTGCTCCTCAATCTCAACTGTGGGGTCGCAGGCGCGGCTGGAGGCGCCATTGGTCTCAATATGGCAAGCTGATTTAAGATGTGGTCGAATCCCGATCTTCATAGTAGAGTACGAAGATGCTAGTGGCCAACTGGTGGGCGACAGGGTCGACGCGGCCGCGGAGGACGATGACGGGGTTGAAAGGAGAGTAGTCACCAGCGATGGAGGGGTGGAGGGGACGGCAAGAGACGGGATCGTGGCGACGGGAAGGGGAGGGGAGGGGGCTACGGTGGATGCAAGAGCAGGATGGTGACGCGACTGCAGCTAACGGAAGAAAGACGACAATATCGATGAACGACCTGGACAATAATGAGGAGGAGGGGCGGAGGAGGAAGGGGTGGAGGAGGAGGGGGACGGTAGTGGACTCTAGTGACCTTATCTATTCAATCTAATCACTATTGTGTCCCAAAAGTTAGTATAGGACGATGATGGATGGCAAAGGGTACAAGAGATAAAACTGTACCTTTAAAATATCTTAAAAATGATATTATATAAATTATTAACAAGAAAAAAATTTAAAAAAAATTAAAAAAATCAAGAATTCTCTACCTTTAAAATCCTTAAAAATGTTATGTTATACAAATGGTTAAATTTGCATACAACCTTTCTACATAAGTGCACTCCTCAAGAAAGATATAAACTTCCATTTTTACAATTTTGATTTTGAGATTTTTTATTAGTTGTCATTGTACTTATAAGATATTAATCTTTTTTGGAATTTTCTGGTGGTGTCACACAGTGCCATCATGTTCATCATTTTCAACCTTTGCTTGAACCTTCTTTAGGAACATTTGACTGACCTCCCTTATTGCCTCTCGCTTGATTATTCATGAGTTCCCCATTTTTACCAACCACGCATAATCGATAGCCTATGGACCCAACACTCATTGAAGTCCTAGATAATCCCAACTCCCTCTACATATTCTCGTATTGAGCCACGAAATGGGTCTTATTGTCATCAAAGCACATCCATCCACCTTTGATCAAAGCTTATTTCCAAGCGAAAGCATGCTCTGGAGTCGTCTTCAGGTCATTTGAGTGAGAGGCCAACGCGCCATGCACAGACTCAAGTCCTCTTTGATCATGTTTGAGCCTCTTGTGCTCCAAGAAACCCTCCAAAGGTTGTTAAGCGATTGAGGTGCAATTGGAGCTATTGCAGCTCAGCCTAAGCAATTTCTTCCAATTGAATTTGATTTTAAGTATATCTCATAACTTATGCTCAAACTACATTGGTGTTTTCATCGATAAGCTATTTGCTTTACCCAATCTTAGAATACACTCCAATTATGCTTATGTTATTTTGATTCAATTCCATCCATTATTATTCATCAAATTCATCGCATCCGCAACATCTATATACTCTATATAAAGCCGAGTTTTTACTCAGTTGTTTGACACATGGATAGGATGGGCTTCCTCTAAATCTGCTCTCTGTTCATCTTTCCAATCTCACTCTCTTTTTCCACTCGCACTTTACCCCCTCTCTCTATCCACTTGCTCTGTCTCCACCACAAATTCCCTCTCATCCGTGCACTTTACCCCCTCTCTATCAACTCTCTCTCCACCACGATCTCCCTTTCATTCTCCTCTCCATTTCTCCTCTTTTATTTCTCTCTCCCCTCTTTTCTCTCTTTCTCTCTCTCTCTCTCTCTCTCTCTCGTTTTTTCTCTCTCAACACAAACATTTTACATGAACATATATTTAAGCAAAATAGTTTTCACAAGAAATCCTTAAAAATTACCTATTCGTAAGAAGAGATTTTTTTCCACTACATTTAAAATTTTAAAAACTCAATTGTGATATATGAGAAAGTAAAGGGATTATATTATAGGTATAAAGTCATAAGGTTGTTTCCTATATTTTATGAAAGGAGTGACTTGTATAGTTTGGATTTGTTTTTAAATATTTCTGTAAAATATAGATACATATTTGATTACGGTTTATTAATGTAGAAAATACAAATTTATATGGATAAATGTTATCATTCTTAAAAATAGTGATATGATACACATGCATATTTTTATAAATTGAAGTAATAATATTGTTATATATTGGAATATTAACAGATAAAATTAATAAGATTATATATTTCTATATTATATTATTATCTTCTATAACTATAAATATTCTATGTTTAAAAATATTTTTTTCATCTAAACTTACAAATTAATCTTGATAGAGTATTAATTTATACATCAATCACTATTTATTTATTGAATCAACTGTATTTTTTAGAATATCATGAACTTCAATAGATAATAAGAGAGTGTGATATATGATAAAATGTTACATCTCAATTATTTCTCCGAATAAAGTATTTATATACAAGATATATAATTCTATCTCATACTCTAACACTTATGTGTGTATGTATATTTATATAAAATCACATTTTATTTTTTAAAATAATAAAAATATTTATATGAAATGAATAATAAAATGGAAGGAAATGTATATTTCTCTTCCTACTGTCAATTTTATATATTTTTCCTATTTAGATATGATATAACATATCACTATCCACTTATATAATATAAATATGTCAAAATTGTATTTGATAAATTTGGTAAAGTATGCATTCATCCCATCTATAATATCACAAAATATTAGCGAATGGCTAATACAACATGCATAAAAGTTAGGTTTTTGCCCCAACCATTGCCACATGGATGGTATGGCTAGGCAAAATCCCAACTTTAGTCTATCTAATTCTTTTTCTTAAGTAAACAACTCCCAAAACCAATAACACCACCACGCTCTCAACCACGCCATCTCCTTACCCACTCAGCTGATGGAATCTGACCGCCATCCTCCCTCTCCGCCTGAAAGCGCTAAAGCCCGCAATGATGATGGTGCTCCTCCGCCCTTATCGACACCTGTGAAGAAGAAAGTGAAGGTTGGTCACGACATCAACAAGATCACCTCCGAGTCCCTCCTCCTCATCTCCCTCTCCACATATCTCTTCCTCAGATTTATTCATCGGGCAGTCGGGCATCGCCACCCTATCGCATGTGAAGAAGACCGTTTGGAGTGAGCAGGGCCGTCCCTTAGCCTTGTCCCGGGGTGCAATGGCCCAGGGCCTCGCATTTTTGGGGGCCCATCTCTAAATTGGTTACATATAGTTAGTTTTTGTTATTTTTATTTCAAATATTAGGGATGAAAACAGATCGGATACGGATCAGATATGCCTATTTCTATATCTATATTCGTTTCATCTCTATCGAATACGAATACGTATACGGATATGATTCTGATATGCATTAAGGAAATCGTATCCTTAAAAATACGGATACATATACGAATCAGATATTTATCGAATCCGAATATGGATTTAATAAAGAGTGAACCTGAATACAGATTAAATAAACATGGAATCCAAATAGGGGTCTATTAATGATCACATATGAATATGAATTGATATTTAATCAAAGTTTACAATGATTTTAAAACTTGATAATGAAATATAAATAAGTTGCATCGTGACAAAAGGGATCGTCGAGGTGACATGCGTTCTTAACCAGAAGCAAAAGGGGGGATATAGTTTCGTAACTTTTGTTCGTGTCCATCCCCAAATAAATGGAAGTTTATTAATATCATTGTTAGGAGCTTGCACCAAGGTGCATGTAACTTTACTTGCACCGGCGCTTATATCTTCCATATTTTTTTATTTTTTTGAAAAATACCACCATATATATATATTCATCCATATATCCCTCCAATATGTCATTCGAATTTCGTCAAAAACAGAGACTCCTATGACCTCCATCCAGAACAGGTAATTTTAACGGTCGTAGAATTGCTGTAATCGACCTGTTCTGGATGGAGGTCATAGGAGTCTCTGTTTTTGACGAAATTCGAATGACATATTGGAGGGATATATGGATGAATATATATATATGGTGGTATTTTTCAAAAAAATAAAAAAATATGGAAGATATAAGCGTCGGTGCAAGTAAAGTTGCATGCACCTTGGTGCAAGCTCCCCATCCTCATTGTATTATATAATATAGTACTAATATAATAACATGGGGTTGTGTCTTTTATTATATTAACTAATATATAAAAAAATATTAAATATTTTATTCTGATATCCGGATCCAGATATTCAAGCCATTACCATACATGCATCCATATCCGAAAAATTTTGCAATCCATATCTATATATGGAAGTACTCTGACCAGGCTATAACTTGACTAATTCGATTAATATTTGGATACGGATATCTGTATCCGGTAATTTTTTCGAATACTGTAAGCAGATATTCGGATATATCCTATTCATTTTCATCCCTATCAAATACCAATCAAATATCTAAATGGCTACATAGGTCCATTAATTATTTACATTTGTATGTGGCATTTGACTCTTCATATTCCTAAATGCCTAAAAAGCCTTTGGATCCCAATACCACATTAATATCTTAAAAGTTAAGACCCCTTATTGAACTTAAATGTGTCCTTTGGAGACAAATATGACCCCTTCCTCTTGTGATTTGCGATTTCCGGTACTGCTGCAATTTCTTTTGCTTTCAATTTATAACTAGTTGTTGTTGTTGGGCACCCGCAAATCACGGCCTCAGCTAATGGTATTTTTTATATTTCTGCATTGCAATTTTCCCCTTAGATCCACAAATCACAGTTATTTTTTAGATTCGCACATCTGCTCACCATATTTGTTTGTAAATCATCTCTTATCTTTTTTCTAAAAAATTGTAAAATTGAAAGTTATTACACATTGTAAGGGATTGGGAATGTGGCCTTAACAATTTGAATTGCTGTTATCTTTTTTACAAAAAAAATCATCTCTCATTGCTCAATCACATGACATACGTTTCCTTTTTCAAAGTTTTTATTGTCATTATAATCAGTTTTATATTTGTAGTAAAAATATTTTATGGTTGGATCGTGAATAACCATCAAATAATCTTTTTAGATAACTTATTTTATTTTCCATAAAACTAAATCTTTATTATTTAATTTAAGTTTCAAGATTAATGTTAGTTGTAATTGAGAAGTTATTTTATTAACATATATATGTTTGGATCTTGGATTGTTAATAAAAACTATCAATTTGGCATGATTACCATTGTCAAATAAAAAAACTGATGACTTGATTATTTTTTCCATAACTATTATTTTATTGTCTGTTTAAATCATGTATTATTTTTATTGTAATTAATTGTTTAGTGTTTCAAGCTTGAATATTATTATTCTCTAACCATATTTTTTCGGCCCATAAGATATGGAAAATAGACATTAAGAGATGAAACTCTTAATTTTTAAATTTTTTGTTATTGTAGTCAATAGATATATGTGCTTATGTGCTTGAACTTTCTCAAAAATCCTAACTTTAAAAACAATGCCGTACAATTTTTTTCTAGCTATTGCCCATGGCTTCTATTTGTGTTTACTTTCCTTGAGTTGCATTATATCCATAGATGTCTATTTCGATTGTAGAAATTATTTTTTTATAATTTTAATTCATTACTTATTGTTTGATGCCCGTTGATCATAAACATACGTAGGTCTTTGTAAAATTTAAAGAACTTTATTTATAAGAAATTTACAAATTTAAAAATTAAATTATTTTTTCAGGGGCCATTTTCTTCTCTTTTACCTTGAGCCCATGAAATGTCAGGGACGGCACTGGGAGTGAGCACCTTCAATTCACTGTATGTGTATGCTCCCATCTGCGACTTCCTCCTTGACTGCCTCCTAGAGATGTTAGAGCCATCACAGTTGTTGGGGAGGAAGAAGGACGTGGAGTAGGTGTTGCCCAGTGCTCAGAGGATGGACGAACTCTTCTGTCCTCTCCTGCTTCCCTCAATGCATCTTCATCTCCAAACAAATAATGGTTAGAGATACAAGCTATGATGTCCCATGCCTGAAGGACCATCCACCCATTATTTGTCCATGTTGTTTGAATAAACCTAATCAACCATCATCTAGAGCGCATACAAAATTTCCTGAAGAGGTCTGCTTGATTTTTGGGAAAGAACAGATCTCATATTTCAGGATGTACAACCGTCCGATCAGATCTGATCTGCTCCAACTTGACTTCTCACCCCCCCCCCCAATTTGCATGTGGTTGTCACGTACCATTGCCAGACATTTGTGGACTAATTGCATAATACCCCTCGGCACGTATTGACGTTCACAAGTAGGTCGCTACAGGTCCTTACACGTGACACGTCAAGTGTTTCTTTTGGACATTTTACTGGCATATACGATGAACTCCAAATATTTATGGGCATGGTCCTTCTCAGCTCACGTCACGTGGATGACAAAGTGAACTTTGGTTTATTTGCACAGGCGCTCCAAGCTATTTTCTTATTCACATACATGTGCAGGTCAAGACTTAATCGCGTGTCTAGCATGTCTTTGTTATGATTTTTATATGTGCCGAACCCACACACATTTCTATATTTCCTCGCACGCCATATAGTTTACTATTACCTATATAACTACCCCTATACTTTAAATTAAATATAATATATATTAAATACGTATAATAATATACAATTTGTAAAATCAAATAGAAGTATTAGTATAAACCTTATAATATGATATTTACAGTATAATAACAATTTTGAAAATATTTTTTTATTTTCAACTAATAAAAACAAAACAGAAAAATATATTGGAACTTTAAAAATCAAATAAATTCAGAAAGATTCTAAAAAAGTTATATTAGACATTATAGTAAATTAAAACATAGACAAAAATAAAATAAAAATACAAAACAAAAATTCTAAAAATCTAAAATACACAAGATCTTATAAAAATTTTAACGATTTAAACACCAAGTACTGCAATCCTTTTTGATCAATTTGATGTTATGCTTTGTTTCCTTGGTCAAATGCAATGGCATATATTTTTTTACAAAATGAATAACATATCCATTTCATATCATTGATGGATATTACCTTGAAGGCTATGGTGATAGTTACAGTTTATGAATGGATGGATATAATGGATCGTTTGCTAAATTTATGACGAAACAAAATTGTAGCCCCTATATAGGATAATAATGTACATTGTTCATTGTAACTAATCTATTGGATGGTGAGGCAATTTGAGAGACCTTCTCCGACATGCAACATTTAAATTTGGGAAGGTACCATAATGCAACCATACCAAGTTGCAAGGATATAAAGATGAACATATCTCCAGTGTAATGAGAATGCCACAGTCTAATCCCATATATGTCATGATAATTCATATGTCCATAATCCATATTACAGTTGTGATGCCCTATCATAACATATTTCAATCATCTACTGAAATGTTGTCCTCGTATTGGCTTAAGATTTCTCCCTGCCTATATGTAGTACATGCTATTATATTTCAGTGTTATCTGAGCCTCCTATATAGATATACAAGGCCACTTAGAGGCTAATATCTTATTTTCGATTCTATAATTGTTATATCTATCGGATTTCAAATGAGTTTTATCTGCAATTTTACCATTATCTCCCTTTTAAACATCCACATATTTTTTTAAAATAAATTTATATTCTTAATTAATGTTATAATCTTTTGAAAATGGAAATATTCTAATTATTAAATTATTTTTTTGTTCAACTTTGAAAATTATGATCGCACCAGACTTTTTAAAGATTAATGTATTAGTTATGTAGAGAGTGAGTCTGAACCTCAAACATTTAGCTCTACACAAATGCAAAATAATATACATATTACCTTTATTCTTTTGATGTCTTTAAATTACATCCTATCAAATTAGTTTCTTTGTATACAAAATTTAATGATAAAAAAACATGTACTAATGAGATTATTTACCTTTGTAATAAAATCACCTTCAAGTATTACATATCTAAAAGATAGATCATATCCCCATTTTATATATAAAAATGTTGTTATTGCTTTACTTACTCTATGCTATCAGGAAAAACTCAAAGCCTAACATTGAACCAAGTGTCGAGAAAAGGAGGCCCATGTGCAGAACAAAGTCCGCATTCAAGGGAGAAATTCAAGAGCATACAAAGGAAGTGAACCACAAGCCTCAACGTTTCTTAGGAATAATGCTGTAAAAAGCAGTATCAAAGGAAGGACAACTTTTCAAATCAATATTTATGCTAGTACTAATAGTCCTATAATTATGTTAGTTTGTTTAGATTTCATAACAATATAATTATATCCACATTTTTAGACATATGGAACACAAACGGAGAACAAATACTCTTATGCTTTGATACGCAGGGTTGTAATTTTTTACATTTAAATATCTAGGTTTTTTTTCGTTTAAATATCTACTAATAAATCATTTGAATTTACATAAATACTTAAAAAACAATTTAGATATAGATATTTTTTTAATAAAATTTTAAAATTGAAATTATAGGACTGAGAAATTAACCTAATTTCGAATTATGTTTTTATTCACATTACTCTCCTTTTATTTCGATCATTTTTTATTTAAGTAAATATTATAATCAAATATTTCAATTTACCCTATCTCTCTTGTGCCGTGAAGCGCGGGTGTCATCCTAGTATATGCAAAAGATCGACTTTTTAACACAAAGATCTAATCAATCCCAAAATTCATTGTCCACTGTGCAATATAATGCTCTTTAGAAGCACTCATCGTCAAATTTACAATACATTTGATATTTTCAAATTCTGACTTCGGACAAGAGAGATATGAATATTTTAGTGAAGGGGTATATATCTAGTTTAAATATTTGGGAACATGTTATTAAAATGTAATCGCACAAATACCCATCATCTTGGCCATTGAGAACTCGTAGGAGGCCACTGGAGCACGTTGTTGGTGTCATTCTCGTGACGAGAGAATGGGGAACACGAAATATCACCTTGGTTTTGAGTCACATGGATGTGTTCTTTCGATGTAATCTTCTTTTAACATGTTATTGATAGGGATGCTAACAAATATAAATATATTAATATTTGTTTGTATCCGCATATGTTTGATAGAGAATATGGATGCTATTTTTCCATCTTACAAATAGAAATATTGAAATCCAACATCCGACAAATACAAATACAAATACAAATATAATATCTCAATTTTGACAAATATAAATATGGATAGAAATATATAAAATTTAAAAGATAGAAATACAAATATTCAATTTTATAAGGATTTAAATAATTACCATATATTATAACGGAAGAAAATTAAAATGCAATTATTTCCATGCTCTAAGTTACCTATATTCTTACCTACATGAGCTTATGTGGTTACTAACTTTATTGTTCATCATGATAATGTTTGATATTTTGTGTGTAATATTTCTGACTCACGTTAATGCATATTATTAAGGTTTAATGGGTCTGCCCCTGGGGCAACCAACGAGCTGCCCCACCCCTTATTTCGACGATTTTTCATTTTTTATGGAAAATATAGCCATGTATTTTCATCAGTGTATCCCTCTAATATGTCATTCCAATTTCGTCAGAAACAGAGACGTCTATGTGCTCCATCCAGAACAAGTCGATTATAATAATACTAAGACAGTTAAAATTACATATTCTAGATGGAGGGCACATGAGTCTATGTTTCTGATGAAATTGAAATGACATATTAGATGGATATAGTGATGAAAATACATTATGATATTTTTAAAAAAATAAAAAAAATCATCGAAATAAGGGATGGGAGCAGCCCGTTGGTAGCCCCCAGGAGGCAACCTCATTAAACTCATGTTATTATTGATGAAAAAAATGATGATTAAGATGTGTTAACAACTACAATAAACCATGTCTCTTTTAAATTTGATCTTACCAATGTTTCTCATGTTCTTGGTATTGCCCTTTCTCTGAAATGAAGGAAGAGTATGGCACCTAATAAGTAGATATTTGCACGTGCACACATACACACATATAGATAGATAGACACACACACATATGCTTAACCCTAACCTACTCAATTTTGTAGAATCCTTTCATTGTAAGTACTTCAAGAATTTTTCCAATTTATAGGATTTTAGGTTGGAATTTCCTTGCTAGAGAAGGAGGTTTTGGTAATATATCTCATGATATGACATTCTTATTTTTTTAGATTACATCTCTCAATTCTTAAACTAGTATAGAAACTCCATCCACTCAACTCGAGTATCCCAACTCTATTGATGATCTAACATTCTTTCATTTTAACTTTATATCGATGACCATCTATTTAGATTTATATTGCATCAGTTTTATCATTAGTATTTTTTCATCTTAAGTTCACTATGTAGTGAACACATATATTCTTTGCTTTTGGTTATTTGCTATGAAGTTTTTTTGTTAGCTATTTAACCAACTTTCATTTATTTGCATCATTGCGCTTATTTTGTTCTGTTACTTTTTGCTTATATAAAAAGGGGAGATTTCAATATCTGATTTTATATCTGATCCCTTGCAAGAAGTGTGGTGTTTATTGTTGATAATCTATCTCTTTTATTTATCTCTTTGACATGTGTAGAAAATTCACAAATTTTGGGGACATATTTATTGAGGTATAATTGAGATATCTTCTGATTATTTGTGATATTTATTATTTTATTACAAAAAAGGACAGTATGTTGGAACACTTAATACTGTTGGAAAGAGTTGTTTTGATAAATGAACAAAAACATTGATTAAAGATAAGATGATTGTTTATTTGTTGAACTAACACTTATTGCAAAGATAATGACTACATTGTACAATACATATCGAAGTATCTCAAAGCACATACTAAGGATTATGTGCTATTCAGAGTTGTTTTGTTTTGTGTATAGCATGAAGGAACTCAAAGGAAGTTGCCACAAAATCTCTCTAATTATTTCCTATCTAGTTAGTATGCAGTAGTACTATAGTCTAAGATTGAAATATGTACAAAACATATCATGCATAAACTCACTCGTGTATGCTTGCTGAGTTTGTTGCATCGATACATAACCCTTTGCATCGATCGCCATTCAGCATCCACGGCCTTCTATAACATATAACTTGTTGCACCGGTTGATCACCTTATGCATCGATACAATTTCTGTTACTATACATTGGTAAATTGATATACCGATACAGAATCTTGATGCATTTAAATCAACATTTTTCATATATACCCATATATTATTTTATTGTTGGTATTCGAATTTAGTCATTTGGACGTGTGTTTAAAGTATATCTGAAAGCACACTGGTACAACTTTTTGTACATCGGTACAACTTGACCGTTGAATCCTAGGAGTGTGTTTCGCCTCTCATGCATCACATTCTTTTGCATCAGTGCACTATTCACTAAGCTGTTTTTCAATTAATTTAAATGAAGTTTTTTTAATTACTTAAACTTTTAGGCCCCCTTAAGCTTATAAGAGAACCATGTCATAACATTTTGGGCCTGAGTTCGAGCCATTATCAAGGAAAATTGACAACAACAATCTCTTGAATTCAGACCCAATTGCACCTGTTTACAACCATGCAAATGTTTAAGCTTAAGTTGTGAAGTAGTGGTCCCTTACTTTTCTAAGTCGCTCTCACACTTTACAACTATTAGATGCGGGGTTGTGTTTGGAGTGTTATAACCTCCTTCACTTATATTTGCAACATCCTTGTTGTGATATGACTTATCACTTATTTCTACTAATATAGCAGATGCATCCTCTGAGTAGTTTTTCCTCACATCTCTTCTTTTGAGTAGCACTTTTATTAGAGGGAAACCGCTTTAATACTATTTGGAATGTCTCGATCCTAGATCTACGAGCTAGTATTCAGGAAAACTATCGATATGCTTGATAATGTGATTTCTGATGTGCTAAAGAGTGATTTTTTAATGTCGTGCACACAGAGATTTCAGATAAAATTACAATAAACAGACCTAAAGATGAATCAATACCGCATAATAGTAAGTTTGAGGATCGATCCACAAGATTCTGACATTTTACCTGAATTTTTCTTGTAATTACAAAGGTATTTTTACTTTATTGACTAAAATCAAATCCTATTTTTTTAGTTCCGAGATCCTAAAATATATCGAAACCATGTCATTCGATTTTAGACATCATCAAGATCACACAAGAATTTTGCTAAGAATTTTATTTTTTTCTTTTATTTTATGGATTTTCAAAATGCTAATGAAAAGCTCAAGAAATTAAATCTACATAAAACTAAATCTAGAGGCATAAAATGTAATAAAAACCATTAGGACATAACTGAAAATTCTCCAAAAGCAATGTTTTTATTGGGTCAATAAGGATTAAAATGTCAAAAATGTAAAAATAGAATTAAAATATGTAATTGGCATGAATAAAATAACAGAAAATGGATAATTTGCATAAAAACATTAGAACTTCAACTATTGCGAAGTTCTAAAAATAAAAAAATATTGAAACAAAAAACTTATTAAAAAACCATTGGTCTGAAGGACCAAGGGATGGGGTTGTGCTTAGCCCTCACGATGGAGAACGACAGTGGATGGAGGACTGTGGTGGCGCTTATCGTCGACTGTGAAGGCTGGAGGCACAACGGGGAGCGGAGGAGGTGCAATGGGATCATGACGGCAGAGAAGGAGGAGGAGAGGAAGCTGGAGGTGGTGTGGTGGAAATAGAGCAGTGGATGGAGGCTGGAGGCGCGGCATGGTGGAGTTTGAGCGGTGGAGGTGCAGCAGGGGCCAGTGCTTCATTGTTGGGACCTTCGAGCGTGAAGCCCCTGATGGGTCCCCCCCCCCCCCCCCAATCCTCCCGTGTTGGCCCTCCTCCTCCCCCTTTATAGTCAAAAGAGAAGGGGGAGGAAGCGTGGTTGGTTGTGTAGTAACAACAAAGGCGGGGAGAGGAAGTGGCAGTCAGTTGTTGCCGATCCAAGGAGAAGGAAGGGGGCTTAGGTTCCCCGACCGTTAACGAAGAAAATTGACCATGATAATTTGTTGGGCTTGGACCCAAATGGACCCGTTGATAACCGTCAAAAATGTTTAAGCCCAAGATGTTATGTAGTCATCCCCCAATCTTATAACCCAACAACCACACTTCGCGAGCTTCTGATGTGTGAATACGTTTGGAGTTGGGGTGTTACATGAAATGAGAGGAGGGTACCCGCCCCTTCGTTCGGGAAGATGAAGCTAACCTCAGCCATTTACATTTTCTACTCTCTACTCACATTATAATACGTTCTACTCTATAGTGTGCCATTCGATGTTCTAAGAAGAAACTACAAAGTATGACCTTCACGTTTTTCACACTTTCTAGCTTTGCTTTCAAGCTTTTTACTCCAATCCCTTTCGGACTTTTTGCTCCAATCCATTTCGTTTTGCTTTATTGGAATTATGTATTTTACTTTATTCTTGGTTGAAGGGCACTCCATGTGAACGCCTATGCTCTCAAACATAAGGTAAACTCTTTGTGAAAACATTTCGTCGTGTGAATAGGATAAAGAGTAAATTACACAAAAGTCTCTGAACTATACACCCAATTTCAATGTGATATCCGAACTTCCAAAAGTAACAATATGGTACCTAATTTCTTGATTTGATAACAATGAGGTACCTAGCTAACAGAAAAAGCTAACCACCATTAAATTAATAAATTGAAGGATGGAAATACCCTCATTTCCATCCCTTCGGAAGTGGCTCGTTGTACCCTCACAAAGAAGCCCCTTCTTTGGGTTTCTTCCTCAAAGCCTCCGCCTAAAATTTTGTCGCACAGCTCCCTTCTCCTTCTTTCTGGGCTCTCCCAGCGATCATCTCCTCTCCAAGCTCCCAAGTGATGCTGTCGCTCTTCACATCTCTCCAGATCTGACACTGTCATCGTCGGACATTGACATGCTTCACCACTATCACCACCTCCTCCTCGTTAACGCTGCTCCAATGCGAGGAGGTTCTTTCGTTTCCGTGAAGCCAAAAATGACTATGGGGGTGATCCCTATCCCACATTGACGTGTGAGGAG
Organism: Ottelia alismoides; assembly: GCA_037367405.1. Classification (NCBI taxonomy): domain Eukaryota; kingdom Viridiplantae; phylum Streptophyta; class Magnoliopsida; order Alismatales; family Hydrocharitaceae; genus Ottelia; species Ottelia alismoides. The sequence goes on along the minus strand of JAZKJV010005881.1, from coordinate 268,741 downwards.
GTCCATGTCCTTCTGTGAACTCAAAGGTGGTGGGGAGAGGTCCCTCTGCTTCACACCACCAACGGAGATAAGACTGCTCCTCGTCTCACATTGACGCCGCATCGCCAACTCCCCTCTCTTTCCGTGAACCCGAAGGTGGTGGGGACCGTGAGGAGGTCCTTTTCCTTCCGTGACATCACGAGGAGGTCCCTCTGCTTCGCCACCACCAACGGAGATCAGGCCGCTCCCCGTCCAACATTGACGTCGTGCCGCCGACTCCCCTCGTGCCATTGTTCCCTATCGCAGCTCCTGCAAAGGTTCATCATTATATATCGCCATCTCCTTCAATACGTCGGCTAGCCACAAGCGATGCTCACCGTTGGTTGACCGCCATCATCTACTCCCTTGTCCCACATCCCCTCCCCGTGCCCGTCCCCCGTCCCCCTTCTTTCCACTCTGTTCTCCTTTCTCCCTCCCCCATCTTTCTCGGCTTCATCGCCTCTCGCTCCGCCCTCTGCAAGAAGATTTCCGACCCCATTACCACCACACCCCCTCTCCTCATAGGGAGTAGCTTGCGAGGAAGGAGAGGGGGGTTGTGTGGTCAAATCGGAATCGGAGGCCGTTGGGGGGTGGTGGGGGCTTTGGTGGAGAAACCGAAGATGGTCCCTCTTCGTGGAGGGCACAAAGGGACAGAGAAGGGGGTATTTCCATCCTTCAATTTATTAACTTAACGGTAGTTAGCTTTTTCTGTTAGTCAGGTATCTCATTGTTACTAAATCAAGAGATTAGGTATCACATTGTTACCTTGGAAATTCGGGTATCACATTAAAATTGGGTGTATAGTTCAGGGACTTTTGTGTAATTTACTCTAAGATAAATATGGTACGTTCTATGCTTAGTGAATGGTTTGGAATACAATATAAGCAGTTCGTATAGTGAGAATTTGTAAGCACTGTGAAGGTCAAGCTCAGGCACTGGATGTAACTTTTATGTAGGGTGAACTTGTATAAATATACGGGAGTGATTGGGTGGAGAACAACGTTGTGTAGGTCAAGTTAATCCACCGAACCACTGCCATTATGCCATAGTTCTCCACAAACATTGAGACCGTTCTACCTATATATTAAAAGATCCCCATCTCCCACTCATTTGACATATTTGTTATCCCAATACTTCTTCTTTGGCCACCATTGGAGATCCATGTTGTAACATAGCTTCTTAGGAAATCTAGATGACTGTGGAGGTACATTTGGAGCATAGAATTTATGCTTCATTGAAATTCAGGAAAAATGCATTGTTATCAAGGGAGGGAGGTTTACATCTTAGTTAAGTGCATACATCATGTGCGTTCTAAATTCCATGGATTTGTTTGGTAATTGGGTTGGGTTGGGTTAGGGTATCCTCATGTGAATAGTAGTTGTTTGGATGGTTGGGAGGGTTAACCAAGATTGGAATGATAAATGTGATGTGATGTGATGCGACATTGATTATATGTTATATTAACTTTTAATGATTACTATATATTTTTATATTAATGTTTTTATTTGAACGTGATTAAAAATATTATAACAAAGAAATTGTATAGTTCATGTAATTAATTCCAATCCAGGAATGCAGGAATAGAGCAGAAGGTATGTCAAGTTACCTCGAGGTAACCTGGGAACCAAACATGTCGTATGACTTATGATTGAAAGTTCATTGTAATGCACACATAATGTGGATCTAAAAGATTTTTAGATCTAACACAAACCATCTTCATATGGAAATTTGTGATCATATCAGTTGATAAAATGAAAATGTAAGGGCATGCGTAAGTATGTATGTTTTGATGCTAACAAAAATTGTATAAGTAGCTTGTAGCTAGCTAAGGCTTAAGGATGAATTGCTCAAAGACAGAGAATCGAAAACCAAGCTTAAGATTTTTCCTAAGGAAGATGAAGCTAACTAGGGAAAGTTTGAAGCTCAGAGGATTTTTTTTCTTCGAATTCAAGCTTATAAGAACTCAAAACTCAAAGGAATTCAAGCTCAAGACAATTTCAAAAACATTTCTTTGTTTCTTCCCGTAACTTGTACTTTTTATTTGTAGAAGTCGTAAGAACTGCAAAGAAAATCATGCATCATGCAGAATTCTTGACATTGGTTTCAGCCATTTTCTGGTTGAGTAATTGCGAGGAAAATCGATTGATCTTCACTTCAGTCAACTATTTATTTTCCCCAATCGACTGATCTCATTTTCCAGTAAGCATGGTTTTGGAGTTCATTCTTTAGTCAGCTCATCCTTTCTTGCAGCTGATTATTTTTTTCTTCAATCGACTACCTTGAAATCGCGGCCGACTATTTGTGATCTCCGGCGGACAAACAATTAGAGCATTGGACTTTGATCTTTTTAGATATTCTGTTAAATCTTTTTCGGTTGACTACAATGTTTTCTTGCCAACTGGTTTGTTATTACAATGGATAACTTTCTACAGAATCTCTGATATTGTTTTAGTCAATGCTTATTTATCTGCTAATTATCCTTAAGGCTCCTAACGTCTATTTGGAGCTATAAACCCTATAAATAAGACGCCATTCTACCCTAATGCATACACCAAGTTAAGAACTCACACCTACAGCTTTGGCGACTCGGCGATTCATCTTATGAGCACTCTTCTAGATCTGTATGATTGTTCATTATTTCACCTTGCATTACATTGCATATTTATCTAATGAGGTTATAAGGAGTTTGTACTTTTGTGCTCAAGCGTATGGTCAGAGTTGTTCATGTTAAAAACCAGTTATGATATGGTTGGGTTGCGAGAGTAAGCAGTCTAGGTTAAGTGGAAAGATTGAGGATCGATCGGGTTAAAAGTCCGAGACAGGAATACTTTGGTCGTGATTTTACCTGGGAAGTTTCTACATTAAATCCTCATATCTTGTAGTTGACCTATTTTCACTCTAAATTTTTGATCGAGAAGTGCTGCGTAAAGTTATATCTGTTTGAGATTTGTGATACTAGCAATACAAAAGAGAAAAACGGTGCACGCCGATCTGCACGAGGATCCAATCAACATTAACAACTTCACATTCTGGAAAAGTTGATCTGATCTGCCAATGAAGCAGTTCATGATACCTTACCAGTCCACAATTTATGACATTGAAAAGCCACTGTCCAACTAAAGAGAAGTGGGATCTCCTCAAACATATAATACTTTAACTGGATGTTCAACTGATGATTCAATAATAATAAACCAGAAGTTTGCAGAATATTAAACCACATCATCAGATTACTGTTCATCAGAAACCTTGAGAGTATGGTAGAGAATCTGTCCTGAATTTTGGAGATTCCACTATTTATTTTCCCTATTCAATGTGCTATTGAAATTTAGCACTATATTTATCTTTGACCTATGCAGTGGAGATTGGCTTGGTCTTTATGTTTTAGTATTTATAAAGGAGAACTACAAACCACTGCTTCTTTCTCAACTGTTGTGCTACTGCAAGCAAGTTTAGTTTGAGTTCTGTGTGTGAACACTTAATGGATTTGTTGTGAATCGTGGAAGCACGCACAAACACGATCAATCACGCAAGCACGAATGTACAAGATTACAAGGTTCACCCATAACTTGACTAAGTCCTTGGATGACAAGATCGGAGAGCCCTGACCCTAGGAAGTTTATATACTGCTCACATACAAAACCGATCCCATATCAATCGGTAGGGTATGGTGGCACACGGGGGAGCATCAAACAGTTCTTCAGCATGAATCAGATGGTTAGGATATTAGACATATCAACATGTTTTTTTAGAGAAATTCATATTAGTTTCTTGCTTGTGCTACTAATTTTACAAATGCACATGTATGCTTATCTGTCGCAATAGCTATGGTTTGAGTTTGCTTAATCTAGTGTTCAGTGACCAGCAACATTAAAAAATTAACTAGTTGATCTGCGCTTAACTCAGATTGGTTGAGTAAAGCTTCAAAAATACTAAAATTAGCATGAAATGACCTAACTGACAGTACAGAAGCTTCAGTAATTTGGTCTTCAGTTGCGATTAGGCGCACGTTCAAAACATATATGATTAAGTGCTGAACTATAAGGTGTTGCGAAATTAGATGAAAGCTGAAATTTGAAACCCCAAAAAACCACTGTACTGATTTCTGATGAACAATCTGTTTGCTTTTGAACTTCTCAAGAACAGTTGCTTGTTCTTAATTCAGTCCATTAAACGACATGTTCGAGTATTTGAAATCTAATCTCGATTTTATTGTCGAATTGGAATCTTGCGTTTGATTGGTCAGAGAGTCGGGTGTCAATCATGCATCAGATCTTATTGTTACAACACTCGTGTTTATAGGCAAAGTGAAACTTTCGACAAAACCTGAAGCAGATCTAAGTTACATCAAAATGAACAAGTTTGAATATGGATATCATATTTATCACAGGTTTGCTTTATTATGCGTGTGGAAGAATGTACTTTGCTTGAGAAATCCTGCATCCATTTGGGTTAAAGAGACAATGCTATGGTATTGCTTTCTTGACTGTGCACTTTATTGAAGGACAAATCAATATCTATTACTGTTGATTGTCTATATTATATGCTTAACATAAGTAGTGTTGATGATTTGCTTCCAAACAAAGCAAGAATGAATGATATTAAACCCACCATTTGAGATTTGTCACTGCATTCGATCAATGTTTTCCATTGCAACAAATTGCAATTTTGAAGTTTTGCATTTTGAATTAACACTGTTTCTCTGTATTTTGTAAAATTAGATGGGAGCACATTTAGCTCTCACAATTACCGATAACTTCTATCATTTTTCTCTTGTTGTATTTCTCAAATTTTCAAAAATAAAAAAAAAATCCTCAGACATTTGTTTTTACCAATGAAATAATTTTCACAAGTATACCTTGTCTCTGAAATATCTATAATCACTTTGATTAATGACCTAACTCCATAAGTTTGCCTTCCTACGTCCGACACTCCTACGCGGGCCTAAAAAAACAAAAATTCCTTTACTGTTTGATTGATCAAAGTTTTGAGTCTACGTTGGCCATTGAATTGAATAATAATAATTGAACTAAATGATCAACTGAGATGCTTGGGCTCTTCTTCCTCTTTTCCTTTGATCTCTCCTTCGCTCAGTTCCTTATAGGTTTACATCATCACATCTCTCCTCTGCGGAGCTGCTATATGTTGAGTTTGCATCTCCCCCCATCTGACCCAGTTGATGCCATCATCTCTATGGCTGACACATACAGGCACGAAGAAAACCAACATTACTGGTCCGAGTGTTTGGACTCAACTCCTATCTCTAAGGACGAGATCTTCTGTGAATTAGATAGGGCTTGGGATGATTTTTGTTCTCGCTAATTAGTGAGTGATCGACCAGTCTTGAAAAAAGATCGATCAATGTAACGAGGAGATACTGATTAATTTAAAAAATGTAATTTTCAACCACGAGAGAAAATGAAAATATGTATGGATGAGGGAAGATGATGGAATGATATGAACAAATGTTTTATATACAAACCTTAAAATGTTTTATGATTCAAATGCCATTTCCATTTAAAGTAAATATAAATGAGAGGGGCCAATTTCCGATGAAATGTAATAATATTGATGTGCTGAGTTCCTAGAGGATACATTGTGATGGCACACAAGTTCACATACGAATTTAATTGGATAATATAAAGGATTGGCATGCACCCTTTGTCGCCAGATTTGAAGTTCGATTAGGGAATAAGCAGAAATAAGGATGAAGAATAAGCTGGAACAAAGAACTATTCCTTTTTGCTAGAAGGACAAGAATAAGGCTCAACACGTCCGTCCCATAGTTTTGATGACCAGAGGGGCGGGCTGTCACAAAATAGGATCCCTGATCTGAACAGCTCAACTCGATGCTGAGACGAAGAGATGGGTGAATCAATCATGGAACCCCATCTGACAAACTAATCAGCACAAGTGTCTTCGAGCAAATTAGAGAAGATCACTGAAGAAAATTTAATAACATAAGCTTTACCTTTACCATGTTCATATATAACCTAGTTTCTTGCACATCTGCTCCATAAAAACTTGGTTACCCACAAGCATCAATATTCACTCGATCTCATATCGAGCAACATCAATTTTTCATATATATCGATAATATAAAATCACGTTTCAAACGGGCGTAGAAACTAAAACAAAATATGAAACAAACCTCCAGATTCCAGTCAATGGACGTTCCTACTCTAATTGATTCAAAAGAAATAAGCAAAAAACTTTGATGGAAATTTGGAAGAAGTTGAGAAGTGATGCAAAACAAATACCTCAGAGATCGTATTAGATCTCTTGCGCACTTCAAGAACAACTCTGCATCATATATGGAGGAACTCTTAATCACGTTACATTTGGCCGCCAATTATCTTCAGACCGAACTTCAATCAATCCAACATCCAGATGTCAATCAATGTTCATAGATCTCATGGATCTCTGATGAATAGTAATGGCTGCTGAAAAGGTCTATAGCTTTTCCTCCAGTTGGAGGTCCAAAAGTGTTCAGCCTCAAACATTATTCTCCTTCAGCAGTTCTCGTTTAATCAAAAGCTGCTACACATCAGATATCAGAGCAGCACTAGACGCATGTGACCCATGCCCCGTGGGATGCTATGCCCGGATCTGGATTTACCAGGACCTTCAACAAACCTTCGGGTGGAAGTAGTAGATCTATAATGGAAATTCTGATAAATGAAGTTCCACTCCATGAGCGCCTTTACCTGACAAAGGAGCTTCAAATATATCATTTTCAACAAAATAAAAAAAAATGGTGTAAGAAGAGTACAATCCACTGGAGACCTGCATCATTTAGGAACCATATATATCTCATAATCAGTTCTCATGAATGAAGGCAAATGTCAAACTAAAAGACATCTCACGTGAGATTTAACCTTATCGAGATATTTTGTGACTGTTTGACTCACCTCATAGAATTGGAAGCGTCTCCTTCATGGGATAGACAACCACCACGAAAGAACATAGTAAGATAGATGTCAACAACATGATAACTAATGGCACAAAATGATGTTCTAGCAATTGTTGCACCCAAGAGTTTCGTTTTCAAAGAAAAGTAAACTCCATTCATGATTTATCAATTCAAAGTACAAATCCCAGTAACAATTGCTGATAATAGAACCCAGGAACACATCTTACTTGTTAGTGCGAAAAAAGACACCCCATCACAGAGCCAACCTGTACATATTCCTTGCCAGAAAAGTGACAATGATCATAAAACATCAAAAATTGGGCAAAGTATTAATTGAAAAAATACAATCGTTGACATTAAAAAGAAAAAAATTGTTACATCATCTTACACGCACTAGTCATGATTCTTACAGACCAACAACAAACCTACAAAGAGAGTTGAAAACCTACCTCTTCGGTTCCATCAACATTCCTAGTGACCTTCATAGAGTCTTGATGAAAAATGGATCCTAGTTAGTAGCTAACTCAACTTCATCAGGATGCTTTATATACTAAACAAAAGGTTCGTGACTTCTGGAGTGGCGGTCAAAAATGGGAGTTGACAATACTCTGACAATTCTGGTTACCATATAATTTTGGGCATGACATCAAAAAAACCAAGCTGTTAATGAATAAGTATTTTACAACATCACAACAATAGCTGATGGGACGGGCAACACTTGTATTGTAGGGTAGGCAAGCTGTCCTAGAGGATTTCTCTGTGATACATTAGTTTGTCAATGCAGTGTTGCAGGAATCAATTTTGAGCCGCATGATGCAAACTCTTCACTTCTTCAATGATCTGAATATAGAACTTCCATGATGGGTGATCCTCATTGATAGAAGGTTGACCAAAAGGGTGTTCTTTTACATACTCTTGGACATCATATGCCCCTGCCAACCCCTCCAAATATGTCCGAATATCCCCTCCATGTCCTGTTTGAAAGTATGATATGAGAACTTGAATAGATAGTCGGGCACAGAATAGTATTGGAAAAAAGCATACCTAAGGAGTCATCAAGTTCATTGTCGTATCTGTAAGGCAGCGGGAATATTGCTGTATGTGGCTAAAGCAGAGAAGGAAATATAAAATAGAGCTAGTATCCCAAAAAAATCAAATATACACCAGGTCTAGCAATAGGCCTGACACTTAGAAATTCAGCAACGAGATACTTACAGGATTACAGATAGCTTTATATGGTGAGTCATCAATCAGCAACGTATTTGATGGAGTATATTCTCCTTTTTCCCAAGGAAGATGTTCTTTATCCCACAGCTTTGTCAATTCCTTTAACACCAATGGCTTATGAGAATTCTCTATGGTTTTGTAACTTGTTTTAGTGCATTTAGATTGGTCCTGAATGAAAATGGGTTATTCAACGTGTTAATGTAAGAAATATGGTATTTTGTAATTCATTACCGTGAAATAATTTCTACAAAAAAACTACAGGTTACCATTTTAACTCACCACATTAAGGTTCAAATTATCAAATAACCATCAGGAGAAACTCCTTGGCAGGTATTTAAGTTTGTTTGAGTGTTTCTTTTGTGCTTAGTAGTAGTATCAGTTGACTTGTTTTATTCATCAGTGCTCTACGCATGCTATACGGATATTTTATTATTTGCACACTGGCGTTGATGTTTACACTCCTCTGGTATAAAACAACCACCAACCAAAACTCGTCACAACGATTTTCAACATGAATTACTACCTCCAAAGAGTTCCCATGTGTGCATGTATATATAGGGGCCCTTCCAATAGGATGCGCACTTCCTGAGTTTAGGAAGGCCGCCCTCTTTTTATAAAAAATGCAGCACTTTAGTTAAATACGTATATAATTTGTATTATACCTGCACATTATAAATACAAAACTGCACACAAAACTACACAGTATAATATAAACATTAAAAGTGCATATTATATAATACAAACTGTATGTGTATTCTACCGAAGTCATCTTGTTTTATTTACAAAAAGGGGGTGGCCTTCCAGATTTCAGGAAGGACTGTGTCCTTTTGGAAGGAATCGTGTGTGTGGGTGTGTATAAATACGTCAAACGGGATCAAAACTTCTTTTATCTTTGTCCTTGCTGCCAGGCTCTCCAACTTTTTCACTCTTTCAAGCCAGAGCACGTATGATACCATTGGTGACACATCAGTCTTTTACTTAATTATTTCATCGTGGATTTGCCCCGGTTTTTTTGTTACAGCTGCTATATATATTTCATGAATCCAGATTTATCATACACAATCATAAAAAACCCTGATTATTGGTTGATAGTAGGTGGCTCCCATCTTGGTATCCCACCCTGTTTTCTCTCAAACAAAATTGGTTGATAGTAGTTACATTTTACCTTCAAATATATTTGTTAGGTTTTCTCAAATTAAGATTAATTGGCGATTTTTTCAAGTACAAGGGATATATTTGTAATTTCATGTAACTTCATAACCCTGCCATTTTGGTGTAAGAGTACCCATGAAAGGCTGCTGCTCATTGTACTCCTACATACTATTTTCATGAAAGAGAGAGAACCCAATGTGAGCAATGGAGTAGGCATATTGCCGAGCCACTATATGTGTTTTGTGTTCTGGTTTTGTTGATCTGATCTGTTCCCAACAATATTATTATGAAACAAGGAATACTTGAAACTCCTCTTCACTTCAACTACCCTGAACACATTTTATGAGTAGTGCCTTCATTAATAACTCAATCATGTTGGATTACTGACCCACAAGTACTTCTTTGAAGTGTAAAATATTCCAATATTTACCTCTGACACATTTCTAACAACCATGCTCATATCGCTATCACCCGTGTCACTGAACATGCATGTGTTTTTTTTATTCTATTTAGGTGAAAATCCTTTACAGTTGAGATATATGTCCGCTATTTTAGCACCCATCTCACATCTCTAGTTTCACCCACCATGATGTCATCAACAAAATGATGCACATGGCAGCTCCATTTTAATATGCTTCATCAGCTCATTCATAAAAAATATAGAACTGTAGACTCAAATAAGATCATTGATGCATGTCTACATTCAAATAAAACTATGATCGGAGTCATGTTAAATCCAATTAAATGGTCTGGTGGTAGTGCAGCGTACCTACCACCCAAAACATCAGGATTCAAATCTCTCATATTAAGGGTTGTGTTAGGTAGTCGACAACCAACGTAAAAAATAGTCGAATTTTTCAACACGGATTTGGGCAAGAATATATGTAGCCGACCCTACTTGCAGATCTCTCGTAATATCGATAAAAAATATATGTTGAGAAAACATAGCACTATATATAGGGTAAAATGTATATGTTACCATGCAGTAGCTAAATTGGCGACTCCCACTTTTTCATTTTTGTTTTCTCACAGTATTTAAAAAAAAACTCATGGGGTTGATCTAAATCACATTGTCATGATGTTGTCATTCAAATATCGACTCAATTCAATATTCTTGTCCCATCCATCAAGCCTGTCAAAATTTGATGGTCTCAAAATTGTTAAAATTTACCCCTTCCATATGGACATGTTGGAAATGCTTATTTTTTTACAAAATTTGAATGACAATATCATGACAGTACAACAACAACAAAGCATTTACCCACAATTAAGTAGGGTCGGCTACATGGATTCTTTGCCTCCATTCAGATCTATCTTGGGTCAATCTCGGGCTTATATCCAAAAAACTAAGATCTCTTCGTATAGTCTCTTTCCAACACTTCTTGGGCCGTCCTCGCCCTCTCTTAGCCGGCTCAACATCCCAACACTCGCATCTCCTAACTGGTGCATCCGTTGATCTTCTTTGCAAATGATCAAATCATCTTAAGTGGTTTTCTCGCATCTTATCCTTGATCGGAGCTACACCAACTTTCTTTGCAAATGACAATATCATGACAATATGTGATTTAAATCCTCTAGAAGTTTTTTTGAAAATATTATAAAAAAAATTAATAAAAAGGGTGCGAGTAGCCAAGTTAGCTACTCCCTGGTAGCATATACATTTAAGGGTTTTTATCAGTTGTGACCCTCTGAGATATTGCAATTTCAGTTATGCCCCTCCCTTTTTTGAAATATCAGTTGTGCCCCTACTTTCTTGCAAAATTCACAGTTCTTCCCTTTCGTAATATCAGTTATGCCCCTACTTTACCTTAACAGAAGGGCAAAACTGTGAATTTTGCAAGAAGGTAGGGGCATAACTGATATTCCAAAAAAGGAAGGGGCATAACTGAAATTGCAATATCTCAGAGGGGCACAACTGATAAAAATCCTACATTTTACCCATTATATACATTCATATACATGTTTGTTATCTCTTTATGCTCTTGGGTCCCCGTACAATTCTAAGCACCCCTTCCCTTATATAAAGAGAAATAGGCCCCTCGTAATGAACAATTTCTTTTTTTTTCCCAATATAAGATTCCATGGAACAGTCCTAGACCGGTAATCAGGTAACCCATACAAATAGATTTCTCGTTTCCCCTCCAATTTTCAACCCTTCTCCAGCAGCATTGCCTTCCTGAACCCGATCTTGTTCAGGCATTGTAGCTGTCAACTTATCATATGCGAGCACCCTCCAGTGTCACCACCAAACACAAGACACCACAAATGCACCTTCAAGTGTGTGCATTTAGCCACTTAACTGCACAAAGAAACAAGAATATGCCGCACTCACCAGCAGTATTTGTAGATGACCCCAACATCTGCTAGTGTATCCTGTCAGCAGCAGCTCGACCTATGCATAGCAGCCAGCAGGTTCATCTTTATTCTCGATTGATGTGCTCAGACTCTTTCAATTTATTATTGATTTATTGGGCTCTCCTAAGTTATGGCTTTTAATGTGATTGGTTCAAATAGTCAGTTGCCAACCACACTTCAGAAATGAAGAATCCCTACTACATGCCAATCGTTAAGTTCAACATGACAAACTATGATCTTTGGGCATAAAGTGTAACATCCGGTTTCCAACAAAACCCGAAATCGACCCGTTTAGGGTCCGATTAACCCAATAAAGTTACTTGGCGACATTAAACAACCTAAATCGATCAATTGATCGTGAATCAAAAGTCGTTCAGGCGAAATCAACCAAAAATCAGTCGCATCGTAATGTCTGCCATGAAAAAGCCGCGACGCAAATTCGGAAACCGCGAAACAAACCGAGACCGCCATAAAATCCGATTCAACGAAACAAGACCAACGGAGTCGATCGTTCGACAATCGGAGGTCGTTTGATATTTTAAAACCGAAAAATTTAACCTTAAACCGAAATCGTATCTCGAAAAATTCGGGCATCCAAAACCGAAAAGAAATACCGCGTGTCGAAATCCGACACTCGAGGTCCGACTACGGTCGATTTGTATGAATATAGTTTTGGTTTAAAAAAATAAAGAAAAATAAACATTTATTTTTTTCTACTACAGCAGGTTGTAACCAGAAAGCTCCATTTGGCTTTCTAATTAGCCTCCACTTGGACCATTTTTTCTTTCCACTTGGCAATACCTTTGGACCCCTTCTTTCTATATAAGACCAACCCAATCTCTCTTTCCCAATTCTCAGTCGTGACTTCCTTTTCCCCTTCACAATTCCCCTCCCCATTTTCTTCTTCCTTTTCCTATTCTCTCCAGCATCTGGGAGCCTCTTTCTCTGCAATTTCAAGGGCAACTGAGAGCTGTTGTCCCCCCTTCCAATCGCCAGTCATTGCATGAATTCATATCTCTATTTTGGAGACCTAATCTAAGGTACAATTCCTTCTCCTCCTCCTTACTGCCATGCATGTATAAATCCCTCTTCTTTGGCTGCCAAATTGTGTATTTTACATCTTAAAGTTCCTTTTTCTGTTACTCCTTCAAGTGATCATTGACCAATAACCTTTCTCATAAATGTTCGATGTTAAGTTTAGTGTTGCATGTAGGTTTTAATCTAATCAATAGTGTGTAGCATTATGAAAGAGGATAGATACTCCGAGGCTCTAAAAATCTTTTTAGCATAGACATGAGGAAGTTACTACATATAGCACCTGGAATATGTAAATTATAGTATCTAGCTAATTAATGAAGGAGTTGTTTTGCTTTACTTTGAATTTTGTATTGATACTTGATGGAGTGCATCTTATGAGGTCTGTATTAGACTTGAATATATCATCGACAAGGACCAATAAATCACAACTTATGCTAATCAGATGATCAGCTACTGAACATAGAAATTTGGTTTTGGTTACAAGACTAATGCATGAAATTCGGGAAATATTGTGTGATCTAAATTCAGAAAAATATGAACTGGAAATTTATTTTGTTTCATGAAGTTGTATTCTTATATTGATGAGTGTGCATGGCAAACCCCATTGAAATATGCTACTAATTTCCATACCTATAGCTAACATAGCCTTCTTGTAAATATACTACCTACATACTAGTATACCTGAACTAATGCTTGAATGATGAATCATAATTATGGTCTATGACATAAATTGGCATACGTACATACAACTTTTTCCGTAATTAAAATTCCAGACCCCATTCTCCCTAGTTATTATGGCACGTTGGCTTTTACAAATAATAATTTGATTTGAGGAAAACTTTCCTTTCAGTGCAGCCTGGAATCTAATCAAATATAACCACTATCAAGTATGTAAGCCCAACTCCTGACTGTCCATGAATAGATACTATGTTATGATAATAATAAATCCATTTAGAATTCCACATATGTATAATTTTGTTCTACCAAGATTGCAAAAAGCGGTATGCGGTATTCAGTCGGTAGGGTCACTGATTACTGTTTAAACGGTATGCGGGAGTTTAAACGAAAATTAAACGTGTTATGCGATTTTGTATTTTTAATTAATAAAAAATATTTACATATATATAATTAATAAGAAACATAACTAAATTATAAAATATAATCACATATTCACAATATATATATATCAAATATTGTCTTATTTAAATCATATGAGCCATCCTAATATATACTCCATAAGGTTTAGGTTGATTTCCATTTGTGCATGCTTGGTTTTGCATTGAGGGTATAACCTTCCAAGGTTATTTTATTCACAAACTCGGTTCGATATCGACGATATGGCATCGATACATCGGTATTGACAGGTGGTCGTCCTCACCATCTCAAATAAACCCAAACACTTTTATCTGCCCAACTAAGTGAAAATACGAAGCAATATATTCCAAATTACATAGCATCATCAAGTTGCTCATGCAGGCCATTGTAATGTCAACTTCTGTAGTAACCACAAATCATCAACTTAATATTGCATATGAAAATAAACATAGCATATATGAAGGTACAACTCTCATTCTCAAATATTATGGATATACTTGACATAACTACAAGAGACATAAACTGTAACGTGAGATCTGAGTCTCATATCATCTCTAAGATACCTCGAAGCTGATTTGTTGGAATCATTACTCAAACATTTGCATCCTGCAATATCTTCCACCTCGCATGAGTGGTTCTATAAGATCATGGTGCTGAAGGGCGTGCCCTTACGGGTGTATGACATGAGATCGGTTGTAGCACTATTAGTGAAACTTTAACAAACATGGATGTAAAAAATGGGGTTTAAACGGCGTTTAAACGGCCGTTTAACGCTGATTAAGCGGCGTGACCGCATATGTGCCCGCCTGGGCATAGTCGGTGCGGTCCAGGACCGCATGCGTGTAAACGGCCGTTTAAACGGCCGTTTAAGCTGTTTTTTACATCCTTGTGTTCTACAAATACAACTCTCAATTCTAAGGAAGTGACTATAGTTAAAACTATAAATTTACGTATTTACAATGTGTATGTACTATCAAAATACATATCTTGATATGGAATTAATACCTGACGTAAAAGTTTTAGGTTTTGTTTTCTTATATTGTTGATCCAAACTAGATAATGACTCTACATTAGATCTGATCGGAAGTAAAGAATCCATATATAGGACCCAACCAGATGTTGTATTGGATCAAATAAGATGTGCAGATCGAGGGTTTCATGTGTTGATGAGTGGATCGTAATTTCCAACTTCTTTGTTTGCCTAAGTAAAGTGAACAAAAAAAGGGACTTAAATCATCTATAATTTCATCCGATACTCTAACATCAGAAATATGGACCTTACAAGAAAGTGACGACCAATAGTGAATGATAGGTGGAAGCCAAATGGGCATTAATCATTAAGTATTGGAACAATACACAATACGAGTATCACTATAAATTTGATAGCTTTAGTACTCATATAAGTCATAATAGATCTACAAAGCTAATAACACCATGTGATGCATATGATTTGGAATCAGTGAGGAATGAAGTTTTTATATTGCTGGTCTTGGTGACTCTTGTACCGGACCGTGCGAGGGCGCGGTGACCCTCAACTGGGAGGAGGAAAGGAAGTCCAGTTTGGGCAGCGGCCACCAAGTGCGCGGGTTTAGGATCCCAGTCCCTTTTCGATTTTTACGCGAGCTCGCAGTGTTTTTACGCCTCGTTGGGATCCCGACTTTAGACCAGTTCTGTTGACCCTTTGTTTTAGGACACTCAGGCAGGGGATCCTCGGTTTTAGTTTTTCATACGAGCTCGGTTGCCCGTTACCGGTCGGGCCGTTTTTCTAGAGTGACTTTTCCGGAGAGTCTCTCTCACCCGTCTCAGTGGCGTAGTTTGGGAGTAGACCTATCCCTTTATTGGACCGCACTTCCAATTAGAAGGCGAGACGGAAGAGCCATTTGTAGGCTACCTCACCGCTTAAGTTTTACTTTCGTCAACAGACTTGTCGATTTCACATCCAGATCATCCATATCTACATCTAAAACATCGAGAGTTGTATCTGAGAGAGTTACAGTTAAGGTGTGGAGGAAATTACAATTAAAATTAAGTTGATTGGAGGTGACTTTAATCTGATTTGAAATCCCTATAAGTTAGTGGATGTGTTGGGAACTTAGTTAGGATGCATTACACAATACCGCATGCCTACGGAGGTACTCCAACCCTAAGGTACTTTTAATACCTTAGAGTCATAGTGTGAGGTTACACACAGACCAAGACCACAGACTATCCACTAACTTAAAAGGAGTAAATAGAATTAAGGATCAAATCCATCATCATCATATCAGTTCATTATTGAAAACCATAGCATAATCTCAATGACAAGAAATTAGCATTTACATGTGCCATCAAATTTCACAACATGATCTCCAAGACCCAAAATCATGATTTTTAAAACGCAGGAAATCATTATATGTTAGGGTTTGTCATCTAAATTTTATATAAATATACACACGGGAAGAATGGAAAAAGGGGTGAACAAGTGAACTGCATACCAAACAGTTGAAAACCATTTTCTATGCAGGTAGTGGTAGATTGTTTTACCACATATACCTTTCTACATGCTTGCTTTTGAAAATAATTAAATGCCTGTTATTTTATAAGTTTTTGGGAGGTACCAGCAACCGCTGACACCTCTTCTTTCCTAAACATGTTTTGGCAGACAAAAAGTCTGTTGTTCAATAGCGTTCATGATTCCAGGCGATAGAGTATATACCAGACGGTATGTTGCTTTTTGTTCAGTTTTTGATGCGCTTTATGATGTAAATGCTTTCTCTTCTATACAAGATTTTGGGATATACTGTGTATACTGGCAGATTTCTTGTGCATGTTGTAAAATATATGGAAATTAATGAAACGGATTTTTGGTGGCATTTGTCTCTATTAGCTTTGTGGTTATGAATGTGAATGTGAATGTCATATGTAGCTTCAAGCGTGAAAAATTTCCCATAAATTTATACTTTTAATGCGATGTCAATAAACGGAATATTGCGAAATGTGTCGTAAACAGGTACCCGGATCCGAGGGGGTTCACATTTTTGGTATCAGAGCAGTGGTACCTCGATATGCACACTCGTGGTATTTCAATTCCGATCGCATTAAGTTCTCAGATAGCGACAGTCTTCTGACTTGTCGTGAGTCTGAGTAGGGAAATATGACATTCAGATTCAATTACCACAGAAGTCACCGATTTCATAAATTTTCATATTATATCCCAAGAAGAGAAAAAACATATATTATAAGTATCTCCAAATGGCACTTTTTATGACTAATTATGGTTCTCATGCAGAGCCATGGCATCTCGACCGGGACAGGAGACGGCTGACCAGCTGGCACGGATACTGACCGCTCTCACTGACCTCATGGCCTTAAATTTCGCCGAAATTCGGCCGAATTTCGGTCGAATTTCGGTTTCGGTAGGTGACCGAAATTCGGCCGAAATGGCTATATCGGTCGACATTTGGGGGGGTCTAGTTCAAAAAACCACCGAAATGACCAAAATTTTCTCTTCATTAATATTCATATCAAGTTACAACATGTACAAGGATCTTCCATTACAACATATATCCCAAAGTGATACAAAAGAGATAGCATTTACATCATTATCTGAACAAAAACTGAGACAAGTAATTCATGTCGTCTAGTGTATACTTTGTCTCCAGGAAGCATGTATAGCTAATGAACTGCAGGCTGTTTGCCTGCCAAACACATTAGGAAAGAAGAGGCGTCAGCCATTGCTGGTACCTCCCAAAAACTTATAAAATAACTAGACATTTAGTATGTGCAAAAGCAAGCAAGTAGAAAGGTAGTACAAGTAAAATCTACATCTACTTGCGTAGGTAAAAAGGGGTTTCAAATTGTTGTAATGCATTTCTAATGATTTCCCCAGAACCCGGCATTTCCCATATGTAACATATCTATATAGCAGTTGCGTAATCATGAGTGTATGAGTGTGAATGCATATATCAATATCTTTAGAGATCATGTTGGTGAGTGAAAAATGGAAAAGTTGAGATTGTAGAGATAGTATTAATTTATTTAAATTCTTGGGTAGAGAGAATGGTCTTTTGATCATAACTTCTCAAATTCTCAACTTCAATGTTTCAGATATAGCTCCAGATGTTGTAGATGTAGATATGGATGATCTAGATATAGAATCGCCAAGTCTGTTTGGCGAAGTAACTCAAGCGGTGAAGAAGCCTGCAAATGGCTCTTCCGTCTCGCCCTCTAATTGGAAGCGTGGTCCAATAGAGGGATAGGTCTATTCCCCAACTACGCCACTGAGACGGGTGAGAGAGACTCCCTAGAAAAGTCGCTCTAGAAAAACAGCCCGACTAGTACGGGCGGACGAGCTCGTACGTAAAAACTGAAAACCAAGGATCCCCCGCCTGGGTATCCTAATAGACAGGGTCAGCGGAACTGGTCTAAAGTCTGGATCCCAACGAGGCGTAAAAACACTGCGAGCTCGCGTAAAACCGAAAGAGGACTGGGATCCTAGACCCGCGCACTAGGCGGCCGCTGCCCAAACTGGGCTTCCTTTCCTCTGCCCAGGTGAGAGTCACCGCGCTCTCGCACGGTCAGGCGTAAAAGCCACCACGACCGGCACTAATCATTTTCAAACATTATTGATTCACCAAGATTTTTACTTACTTGACTACTCAGTCTTTTCTTAAGCTTTTTCTGTGGTCAACTTGTAGATCTAAGTCTTTTATCAAATATTGATCTTTCTCAGAGGAAGGACCTCCAACATCCTTTAGGTCCTTGACATACTTAAGAACATAACTAGATTAGTTACTACAAAGATCAGGCAACAATTATTGTGATATTGGAAGAAACAACTAGATGTGGGATCGGTTGCTAAGAAGTGATATAAGTCTCCTAGGAACTATGATATACAGACTATATAATATAGCATCGAAACAGAGTACCTTAGGTTATACTAAAGGATCATTTGATAAAGATTATTAGTCATATAAATAACAGGGAATTATCGAACCATAGGTCGGTTTAAGCATTTTGAGTCATTTCATCAAGAATATGTGAACCTTCATTTTGTACAATGAGTATTCTAAAATCAAAGTTGATCAATCCACAGATATCCATACTGAGTTGTCCTAATATTATTGCCATTGAATTTATATTGATCATACTGTATGGGTTTTGCAACAGAATATGTGAACTTTCAAGATATTGAAACCCTATTATTGTATTAATATTACTCTTCGAGAAGGTCCCATTTAGGTCAATCATTCATTGGCTTTTAAATAGAAGGGTACCACAAACCTCTAAATTTTCATCTAAAAATATAAGATTGAGTAGCTTTACATCTGATCTTAAATTAGACCAAATTCATAATCCAATGACTTTGGATAGCATTAATTTCATGCCAATAGTGATGTCGATGGATCTAGATGCATATTTATAGTAAATTTTTGATCTTTTATAATTATGGAAGTAATAATTTTAGAAAATTTCTACAACTATATGAGCATGCAGACCCTTACAAAGTATGCACTCATATATAATACATAACCAACTATTTGGGTCAACTATATGAACAAAGAGAACTTGCTGGTGTCTTATTGCTTATATATACTTGATTACGTAATTGTCGAATCGATAATGCATGTTGCATAATTTATAGATGAGCTTTCTAAGAACTTATCCAATTTATTAACTGACTACTTCAATATTAACAAAGAGAATTCGGTTACAAGACTATGTTAATATAAATATCTACGAGTCAAATTTTGCCAAGGATTTAATGTAACAGACCCTGGAAACATGCTCTCAATCTGGTTGAAATTTTAATTAGATGGATTTTTTTCTTTTTTTTAACAAATGGATGTTATATAATGTGTGAACTCTTAACCTCTTAAATACTTCAACATCTACCCTCTGTTTTACACAAGATTAGATTGCTAATGTTAGGGATGTTATAGCATTTAGTGTTTCTATTAGATTATAACCAGACACGTTTTAAAAAAATAATCTGAAACTATTTAATTGAATGCATGGATTATAAAAGTGATCACTATGATCAACGACTGTTCTAAAATCAATGAGAATTTCAAACTCTTTTAGATATATGAAGTCTGAATAAAGAACATAGTGTATTCACATTTTAACAAAGCCCTTTCAAAATGTAGGGTTTCAGGGAAGGCATATGCAAAAGGATTCTCTTGTAATTCTTCATGCATGGCAATAAGAGATATGGATGTTGTACATATGTATGGCAGCAAGAGTTAGGGAAGGAGTGTACCTTTAAAAATCTCACAATTTTGGAGATTTGGAACCATGCAGCTTCTTAGGAGAGAAACATCTTCGACTGGAGCTTCAAGAGCAAGGAATGGCTGCTTCCCAACTGCTTGAAGGGACTGCTGTAGCTCTTGAAGAGCTGCTGGACAGCAGCTTTGTGCTGTAGAGATATCAGTTTCTGCTCTCCCAGTTGCTAAGTCAAAAGCAACGAAGGTTTTCCCAGCAAAAAGGGGGCTGCAGCTGCAAATTAGAGAGAGAGGCTCTCCCTCTTCTCTCGGCTGAAACTTTTGAGAGAATGGGAAGGGTGTTGGGTGATTATATAGAGAAAAGATAAGTCTTAAATTCAGCCAAGTGGTGAGGATGGAAAGCCAAGTGGCTTTTCTAGAAGAAATGCACTGTAGCATTTTTTATACGGCTGGAATATACAGTAGAATTCTGCCACTGTTTTATTATATATATTTTTTTTTACAAACTTAAAATGAACCGTACGCGCAACTCGTGTCTCGGATTACAACGCGCAATATCTCATTTTGACCGTCTCTGAATGGCGATCGATATGAGTATAATATTGATATACTTCCGGTCGGGTTTCGAATAGCGAAATTTCCGAATACGATTTTTGTTTAAGGTTAAATTTTACGAATTGAAAATATCAAACGACCTCCGATTGACGAACGGTCGATTCCGTTGGTCTTGTATCGTCGAATCGGATCTAATGACGGTCTCGGTTCGTTTCGCGGTTTCCGAATTTGTGTCGCGGCTTTTCTTGATGCGCGTTACGGAGGGACCGATTTTTGGTCGATTTCGTCCGAACGACTTTTGATTCATGATTAATTGGTCGTTTTAGGTTGTTTAGTATTGACCTACAACGTTTTTGGGTTCATTAGACCCAAAATCGGACAAGTTCGGGTTTACGCAAATTCCCGGATGTTACAATTATAAAAACCTCAAAGGGAGTCTCGTCCTCGAGACTCGAGTTAAGGTTAATAGGTATCTTGTTTGGATTTAATATGGTTATAAAAACCTCAAAGGGTTTTGAACCCATAAAAACCTCAAAGAGAAAACAAGCCATATATTTATCATGTATCTAATTACAAATGCTTGTTTTGATGCTTACATCAGAAAAGTTGCGGGTATCGTGCCCGTATATCAGCTTCAGTTTCCCATGTCGCTTCCTTGACGCTGTGTCGGTGCCACAAAACCTTGACCAATGAAATCTCTTTGCTGCGAAGCTTCTTCACGGCACGGTCAAGTATCTGGACAGGCTTCTCCTCATAAGTCAGATCCGGCTCTACATCAAGATTTTCATAACTGATGATGTGCCGAGGGTCGTGGACATATTTCCTCAGGTTGGATATGTGGAAGACATCATGAATAGCCGATAGATGTGGAGGAAGGGCTACTCGGTATGCAACATTCCCTACACGAGCAAGAATCTCGAACGGTCCAACATATCGCGGCGCCAACTTGCCACGAACACCGAATTTCTGCACTCCCTTCATGGGAGATACTCGCAAAAATACCCAATCTCCAACCTATAATTGATAGGAATGTCATTAATATGAGGTTAAGTTAATTTTGTAATAAAGGAAGAGAAGAAGATTGGATACATGGAATTCCAGATCTCTTCTCCGACGGTCTGCATAACTCTTCTACCGGCTCTTTGCCGTCAGAAGCCTCCGTCTCACAAGATCAACAGCTCTCGCGGTCTCCTCCAAGAGATCCACGGAATATAAAGCATGATCACCTACCTCACGCCAACTGAGAGATGTGAGGCATCTCCGTCCGTATAGGGCATCGAATGGTGCTATGTCAATACTGGAGTGATAGCTGTTGTTGTACGTGAATTCTACCAAAGGCAAATGGTCCTTCCAGGACCCTTTCCACTCCAAAGTGCATGCGCGAAGTAGATCCTCAAGCGTCTGAATGGTGCGCTCACTCTGACCGTCAGTCTGTGGATGATATGCAGAACTCATCTTCAGCTCTGTCTGTAGTGCTGACATGAACTGATACCAATAATGAGATGTAAATCTCGAATCCCTGTCAGACACCACCTCTCGTGGTATACCATGCAGTCTGATGATGTTCTGCACATAGAGCTTGGCCAATCTGGATGGAGTGTAAGTCGTGTTGACAGGTATGAAATGGGCTGACTTGGTCAACCTATGAACAACGACCCATATAGAATCATGGCCACCTGGTGTCTTCGGCAGACCTGTAACAAAGTCCATAGAAATGCTCTCCCACTTCCACTCGGGAATGGGGAGAGACTGCAGTAATCCTGGTGGTCTCCTGTGCTCGGCCTTGACCATCTGACAGGTCATGCATCTGCTAACATGTAGCGCCACATCGCGTTTCATCCCATCCCACCAGAAATGTCGACGCAGATCACGGTACATCTTCGTACTGCCTGGATGGATAGATAACCGTGAACTGTGTGCCTCATCGAGAATGTCTCTACGAAGCTGCTCATCATTGGGTACAACGACCCGTCCTGCCTTCCATAAAATAGACTCCATCACAACAAAGTCGTCAAATTCGTCCTTGACAGCGCGCATGTATCTATCATGCTGATGGTACGGCGAACTGGCTATACACGTGGGATACGCTTGCAGCTTTGACCGATTGGCACCCTCAGGAGAGCGCATCCATTTCTACCGCCGTGCCTCCACGATACAGCAGTCTTTGGGATCGTATTGTTGAGGGCGTTATGGGCCCACCACGCTTCCGCTGCGCTACTCTGATACGAGAGGAGGTACAGGAGAAGCTGGCTGGACTATACATCACTTCCATCTCCGAGGCTACCGATGCAGCGGAGAAGTTCGAGGACATCAGAGGGAGACGTTTCGGGAGCTCGTCTGGAGCAGCGCCTAGACCGCGGCGATCATTTGGACCGATACGTCGACCGTTTCAGCCACAGAGGTCAGTCAGATGGTTTCAACCTATAGGTTCGTCATTTTCAGGCAGTGCCCGCTCTTCTCCATCGACTACATTAGGAGCACTTGCCGGACGTGGCACAAACCCTACTCGATCATCTGGGTCGCAACGAGCAGACACGACCACTCCATCTACTCGACAAGTCCGATGTTACCGATGTCACAAGTGGGGACATTATCGAACACAATGCTCACAGGCTTCTGGTGAACCACAACCTTCACAGTCGTAGCCTCAGGCACAACGATCATGGAGTTTCCGTGGCAGGAACTCCAACTTCATGCGACAGCAGCAGAGACAGACGCAGAGTGTGACAAAATCCAGTACTGCACCAGCCAAGCAGGGTCAGTTACATGCAGTTACTGAGGAGCAATCACGTTCAACAGCTACGATGGTGAAAGGTATGATCTCAGTCTTGGGCCGACCTTTCCATGTTCTATTTGATTCTGTTGCGATGCATTCTTTTCTTACTTCAAGGTTACTTGCTTCTTTAGATAGAGTCGCGGAGACTCTTTCTTCTCCATATCACATCCGAGCGCCTGGTGGTCAGTTGTTTATCATTTTCCTGATAGTCAGGCACTTGCCCATACTGATTGGCGGTCACGTGATGATCGCAGATTGTCTACTCCTACAGCTTGATGAGTTCGACTTGATTTTGGGCATTATTAGCTATCTACTCATCATGCACTGGTTGATTATTTTAGGAAGACAGTTGTCTTCAAGATTCCAGATCTACCGAGTTCACTTTTGAAGGTACTATACATGACTCCAACATGGAGTACATTTCGGTGTTGCGAGCTCAGCGACTTGTTGATCAGGGTTGTGATTCATATCTTGCATTTGTTCAGAGGTATCTGATCAGGAGCCGATGACACAGGACATCCGAGTAGTATCAGACTGCCCAGACGTGTTTCTTGATGAGCTATCAGGATTACCTCCTGAGAGAGAGATCGAGTTCGAGATCACATTACTACCAGATAGACAGCCGATCTCAATGCCTCCTTACCGCATGACACCAGTTGAGTTGAGGGAGTTGAAGGTGCAGTTACATGAGTTACTTGATTTGGGATTCGTGAGGCCGAGCACTTCACCGTAGGGTGCACCGATTCTATTTGTCAAAAAGAAGGATGGATCCATGAGACTGTGCATCGATTTCAGGCAGCTGAACAAGAGAACGGTGAAGAAAGTTATCCTTTACCATGCATTGATGATTTATTTGATCAGCTCCAGGGATCTTCGATTTTCTCGAAGATTGATCTTCGCTCAGACTACCATCAGTTGAGGATTCGAGAGTCTATTCCGAAGACTACTTTTCAGGACTCGCTATGGACACTACGAGTTTGTGGTGATGTCGTTTGGGCTCACCAATGCATCTGCAGCTTTCATGGATATGATGAACCGGATTTTCCGTCCATATTTGGACAAATTTGTGGTAGTGTTCATTGATGATGTGCTCATTTACTCACGGAATGAATGAGATCATGCGAATGATCTACAGATTGTCTTAGATACATTACGAGAGCACAAGCTATATGCTAAGTTGAGCAAGTGTGAGTTCTGGTTATTCCAAGTTTCATTTTTGGGGTATGTCATTTCTAGAGCAGGTATCGCGGTTGATCCTGCAAAGATTGAGGCAGTCATGTCTTGGGAGCAGCCCAAGACAGTCACACAGATTCGGAGCTTCCTCGGATTAGCGGGCTATTACAGACGCTTTGTCAGCGGATTTTCACGCATTGTTCGCCTTCTGACACGACTGACGCAGAAGGGGGTCACATTTATTTGGGACGATTTATGTGAGCAGGCTTTCCAGACACTGAAGGAGAGATCGACTACAGCACCTATTCTTGCTCTTCCTTCAGGCACTCAAGACTATGCAGTCTACACAGATGCATCTGGAGAAGGTCTAGGAGCAGTACTGATGCAGAGAGGACAGGTGATTGCTTACGCATCACAACAGTTGAGGTCGCACGAGCGGAACTACCTCACACACGACTTGGAGTTGGCGGCAGTTGTCTTCGCCTTGAAGATCTGGCGCTACTATCTATATGGGGTGAATTTCGAGATCTTCACATACCACAAGAGTCTGAAGTACATCTTTGATCAGAAGGAGCTGAACATGAGGCAGCGCAGATGGCTCGAGCTGCTGAAGGATTATGATTGCACGATCTCTTACCATCCCAATAAGGAAAACGTAGCAGCTGATGCACTTAGCAGGAGAGCGCATGCAGAGGGTACGGCGAACTAGTTATATACGTGGGATATGCTTGCATCATTGACTGATTGGCAACCTAAGGAGAGTGCATATCCATTTCTACCGCCGTACCTCCACGATACAGTAGCCTTTGAGATCGTATTGTAGAAGTCCAGAAGACAGATCCTTGGATCCGAGATAGATATATGCGCGCCATCAAGGAGGAATTTGATGATTTTGTTGTAATGGAATCTATTTTATGGAAGGCAGGACGGGTCGTTGTACCTAATGACGAGCAGCTTCGCAGAGACATACTTGATGAAGCACACAGTTCACGGTTGTCTATCCATCTAGGCAGCACGAAAATGTACCGTGATCTGCGTCGACATTTTTGGTGGGATGGAATGAAGCGCGATGTGGCGCAACATGTCAGCAGATGCATGACCTGTCAGATGGTCAAGGCTGAGCACAGGAGACCACCAGGATTACTGCAATCTCTCCCCATTCCCGAGTGGAAATGGGAGAGCAATTCTATGGATTTCGTCACAGGATTGCCGAAGACACCGGGTGGCCATGATTGCATTTGGGTCGTTGTTGATAGGTTGACCAAGTCAGCCCATTTCATACATGTCGACACGACTTACACTGCATATAGATTGGCCCAGCTTTATGTGCAGAATATCATTAAACTGCATGGTATACCACGAGAGGTGGTGTCTGACAGGAATTCGAGGTTTACTTCATATTATTGGCATCAGTTCATGTCAGCACTACAGACAGAGCTGAAAATGAGTTCTGCTTATCATCCGCAGACAGATGGGCAAAGTGAGCGCACCATACAGATGTTGGAGGATTTGCTCCGCGTTTGCACTTTGGAGTGGAAAGGGTCCTGTAAGGACCATCTGCCATTAGTGGAATTCACGTACAACAACAGCTATCACTCCAGTATCAGCATGGCACCATTCGAAGCCCTATACGGGCGGAGATGCCTCACACCTCTCAGTTGGCGTGAGGTAGGTGACCATGCTCTCTACTCCGTAGATCTCTTGGAGGAGACCGCGAGAGCTGTTGATCTTGTGAGACGGAGGCTTCTGACAGCACAGAGCCGCCAGAAGAGCTATGCAGACCGTCGGAGAAGAGATTGGAATTCCAGGTAATCCAATTCTTTTCTCTTCATCCATTCAATTATGACATATATATGATCAACTTAATCGCATATTAAAAACATTCCTATCGATTCTAGGTTGGAGATTGGGTATTTCTCCGTGTATCTCCCATGAGGGGAGTGCAGAGATTCGGTGTCCGTGAGAAGCTGGCGCCGCGATATATTGGACCTTTTGAGATTCTGGCTCGTGTGGGGAAGGTTGCATACCGAGTAGCCCATCCTCCACATCTATCAGCTATTCATGATGTCTTCCATGTATCCAACCTAAAGAAGTATGTGCACGATACTCGACACGTCATCAGTTACGAGAATCTTGACGTAGAGCCTGACTTGACGTGGAGAGGCCGGTAGAGATACCTGATCGTGCTATGAAGAAGCTTCGCAGCAAAGAGATTTCATTGGTCAAGGTTTTGTGGCACTATCACAGAGTCGAAGAGGCGACATGGGAAACCGAAGCCGACATGCGGGCACGACACCCACAACTTTTCTGAGGTAAAAATCAAAACAAGCTTTTGTAATTACATATATGTTAAAATATATGGCTTATTTCTCTTTGAGGTTTTTATGGGTTCAAAACCCTTTGAGATTTTTATGGATATATAAAATCCAAACAAAACACCTAATGACCTTGACCCGAGTCTCGAGAACGAGACTCCCTTTGAGGTTTTATATTTGTAACATCCGGTTTCCAACAAAACTCGAAACTGGCCCGTTTAGGGCCCGATTAACCCAATAAAGTTACTTGGCGACATTAAACAACTTAAATCGATCGATTGATCGTGAACCAAAAGTCGTTCGGGCGAAGTCAACCAAAAATCAGTCGCATCGTAATGTGTGCCGTGAAAAAGCCACGAAGCAAAATTCGGAAACCGTGAAACAAACCGAGACCGTCATAAAATCCGATTCGACGAAACAAGACCAATGGAGTCGACCGTTCGTCAATCGGAGGTCGTTTACTATTTTAAAACCGAAAACTTTAACCTTAAATCGAAATCGTATCTCGAAAAATTCGGGCATCCAAAACCGATCAAAAGTATATCAACATTATACTCATATTGATCATCGTTCAGAGACGATCACAACGAAATATCGCGTGTCGAAATCCGACACTCGAGGTGCGACTATGGTCGATTTGTATGAATATAGTTTAGGTTTAAAAAAATAAAGAAAAATAAACAATTATTTTTTCTGTTAGAGCAGGTTGTAACAAGAAAGCTCCATTTGGGCTTTCTAATTAGCCTCTACTTGGACCATTTTTTCTTTCCACTTGGCAATACCTTTGGACCCCTTCCTTTCTATATAAGACCAACCCAATCTCTCTTTCCCAATTCTCAGCCGTGACTTCCTTTTCCCCTACACGATTCCCCTCCCATTTTCTTCTTCCTTTTCCTATTCTCTCCAGCATCTAGGAGCCTCTCTCTGCAATTTCAAGGGCAATTGAGAGCTGCGGTCCCCCCTTTCAAATCACCAGCCATTGCATGCATTCATATCTCTATTTTGGAGACCTAATCTAAGGTACAATTCATTCTCCTCCTTGCTGCCATGCATGTATGAATCCCTCTTCTTTGGCTGCCAAATTGTGTATTTTACATCTTCAAGTTCCTTTTTCTGCTACTCCTTCAAGTGATCATCCACCAATAACCTATCTCATAAATGTTGGATGTTAAGTTAGTGTTGCATGTAGGTTTTAATCTAATCAATAGTGTATAGCATTATGAAAGAGGATAGATACTTCGAGGCTCTAAAAAATCTTTTTAGCATAGACATGAGGAACTTACTACATATAGCACCTGGAATATGTAATTATAGTATCTGGCTAATTAATGAAGGGAGTTGTTTTGCTTTACTTTGAATTTTGTATTGATACTTGATGGAGTGCATCTTATGAGGTCAGTATTAGACTTGAATATATCATCGACAAGGACCAATAAATCACAACTTATGTTAATCAGATGATCAGCTACTGAACATAGAAATTGGTTTTGGTTACAGGACTAATGTATGAAATTCGGGAAATATTGTGTGATCTAAATTCAGAAAAATATGAACTGGAAATTTTGTTTTGTTTCAGGAAGTTGTATTCTTATATTGATGAGTGTGCATGGCAAACCCCATTGAAATATGCTACTAATTTCCATACCTATAGCTAACATAGCCTTCTTGTAAATATACTACCTACATATTAGTATACCTGAACTAATGCTTGAATGATGAATCATAATTATGGTCTATGACATAAATTGGCATACGTACGTACAACTTTTTCCATAATTAAAATTCCAGACCCCATTCTCCCTAGTTATTATGGCATGTTGGCTTTTACAAATAATAATTTGATTTGAGGAAAACTTTCCTTTCAGTGCAGCCTGGAATCTAACAAATATAACCACTATCAAGTATGTAAGTCCAACTCCTGACTGTGCATGAATAGATTCTATGTTATGATAATAATAAATCCACTTAGAATTCCACCATATGTATAATTTTGTTCTGTAAATACAACTCTCAATTCTAAGGAAGTGACTATAGTTTAAAACTATAAATTTACGTATAAAACTATAAATTTACGTACTTAGAATGTGTATGTACTATCAAAATACATATCTTGATATGGAATTAATACCTGATTTAAAGTTTTAGGTTTTGTTTTCTTATATTTTGTATTGGATCAAATAAGAAGTGCGGATCGAGGGTTTCATGTGTTGATGAGTGGATCGTAATTTCCAACTTTGTTTGCCTAAGTAAAGTGAACAAAAAAAGGACTTAAATCATCTATAATTTCATCCGATACTCTAACTTCAGAAGTATGGGCCTTACAAGAAAGTGGCGACCAATAGTGAACGATAGGTGGAAGCTAAATAGGCATTAATCATTAAGTATTGGAACAATACACAATACGAGTATCACTATAAATTTGATAGCTTTAGTACCCATGTAAGTCATAATAGATCTACAAAGCTAATAACACCATGTGATGCATATGATTTGGAATCAGTGAGGAATGAAGTTTTTATACTACTGGTCTCGGTGACTCTTGTACCGAACCGTGCGAGGGCGCGATGACCCTCAACTGGGCGGAGGAAAAGAAGTCCAGTTTGGGCAGCGGCCGCCAAATACACGGGTCTAGGATCCCAGTCCCTTTTCGGTTTTTAGGTGAGCTCGCAGTGTTTTTACGCCTCGTTGGGATCTTGATTTTAGATCAGTTCCGCTGACCCTTTGTTTCAGGACACCCAGGCGGGGGATCCTCGGTTTTAGTTTTCCGTACGAGCTTGGTTGCCCGTTACCGGTTGGGTCGTTTTTCTAGAGTGACTTTTTCGGAGAGTCTCTCTCACCCGTCTCAGTGGCGTAGTTTGGGAGTAGACCTATCCCTCTATGGGACCGCACTTCCAATTAGAGGACGAGACGGAAGAGCCATTTGTAGGCTACCTCACCGCTTGAGTTTTACTTTCGCCAACAGATTTAGCGATTCTACATCCAGATCATCCATATCTACATCTAAAACATCGAGAGTTGCATCTGAGAGAGTTACAGTTAAGGTGTGGAGGAAATTACAATTAAAATTAAGTTGATTGGAGGTGACTTTAATCTGATTCGAAATCCCCATAAGTTAGTGGACGTGTTGGGAACTTAGTTAGGATGCATTACACAACATCGCATGCCTACGGAGGTACCCCAACCCTAAGGTACTTTTAATACCTTAGAGTCATAGTGTGAGGTTACACACAGACCAAGAACACAGACTATCCACTAACTTAAAAGGAGTAAATAGAATTAAGGATCAAATCCATCATCATCATATCAGTTCATTATTGAAAACCATGACATAATCTCAATGACAACAAATTAGCATTTACATGTGCCATCAAGTTTCACAACATGATCTCCAAAACTCAAAATCATAATCTTTAAAACGCAGGAAATCATTATATGTTAAGGTTTGTCATCTAAACTTTATATAAATATACATACGGGAAGAATGGAAAAAGGGTGAACAAGTGAACTGCATACCAAACAGTTGAAAACCATTTTCTATGCATGTAGTGGTAGATTTTTTTTACCATACATACCTTTCTACTTGCTTGCTTTTGAAAATAATTAAATGCATATAATTTTTATAAGTTTTTGGGAGGTACCAGCAACCGTTGACGCCTCTTCTTTCCTAAACATGTTTTGGCAGGCAAAAAGCATGTTGTTCAGCAGCCGTTCATGATTCCAGGCGATAGAGTATATAGCAGACGGTATGTTGCTTTTTGTTCAGTTTTTGATGCACTTTATGATGTAAATGTTTTCTCTTCTATACAAGATTTTGGGATATACTGTGTATACTGGCAGATTTCTTGTGCATGTTGTAAAATATATGGAAATTAATGAAATGAATTTTTTGGTGGCATTTGTCTCTATTAGCTTTGTGGTTATGAATGTGAATGTGAATGTCATATGTAGCTTCAAGCGCGAAAAATTTCTCCATAAATTTATGCTTTTAATGCGATGTCAATAAACGGAATATTGTGAAATGTGTCGTAAACAGGTACCCGGATCCGAGGGGGTTCACATAAAGCATCCTCGACTTGGTTAAAAGATAGGAAAATGAGCATACGCCGAAGGAGGAAGAGCCTAATCAGAACAAATTCTTGTCTGAGAAGTGTGATAACGCACTCATAAAGTATTGGATCTTGTCTAGTCTTGGTCCCTCAGCTGTAATGAGGTATTGCACCATCCCACTGCCAAAGGGATGTAAGATCCCTGCAGACTACATATTCACTAAGAATACATCCAAGATCTTGCAGCTTTGAATTTCCCATATGCGACAGAATGAATGCCCAGTGTCAGAGTTCAACTCTACAATGGGAGGAGCAATTTGAGCAGATGTGCAGCTATGCTCCTCTACACTTGACAATAGAATCTAGTTTGAACAGAAATGATGGTTGAGCATTTCTTGTTGGTTTAGATCGTGCATTCGAGGATGCTCATAGTCAATGATAACGCTCCTTGAGATAGCTCTCACAACAGAGGCAAGATGATTTCTTTGGCTACTACCACGGTGGCCTCGTACGGCTACAGATGTGGTTATGTTACTTGTGTATGTGGTCCCAGAAGATGGAACTCTATGACTAGTGGTGATGAATCCATTGCACAGTGCAGTTACTGTGGCAAGCCGTGCCACATCAAAAATAAATGCTGGATTAAGTACGGACAACTAGCTTCTGCTAATCAGGCTATTATTGAGGAATCCGATTAAATTTCTATATTTCTCGTTCTGAGTACGATGAATTTGGTTTGGAGACAACCACTTACTCATCTGCCCTCTGAAGTTGCATCTTCCACACAGCCATTACCATGGCTGAGATTGCCACGTCCACTAAGGTTTCAAGTATTTAGGATGAAGAGTCATTAGACCGACATATAGGTTGATTTTAGTGCATTCTTGTCATCTCTGTCAACATGCACAACAGTTGACCAGATTTTGGTCTATTCCAAAAGGGAATGAACGATCTCATTGATTGATGACATTCACTTATTACGCGCATGAGAAGAATCAGGAGATACGACTCTCTCTACATCTCGGATTTCAGAGTGTTCTTTTAGCTTTCGATTATCCATTGAGTTTATTATTTGTTAGTTAGATTACCAAGCATTGTATAGCTGAGTTGTTTTTTACCTTGCCTTTATTTTGTTTCTAGAAATGCTGGGAGATTAGAATAGGACGTGACAACTAAGATGGATATGCTACCGCTACCCCCGACTCCTGAGTCTATATCCAGTTTTTCTATGGCATATCCATTTCAGTCCCCCCCCCAAACTCGGACAGTTCTTCCTTAAATATCTCAACCACAGTTTTAAGTGTGAGTCATGTCATCTTTGAAAGCACAATCACAATACCTTTCAAATCATGACAGTAATAAGTTTAAGTAATTAATTTAAGCTTCTATTTTTTAGGGTCCTAATCGTGTTTTATGCAAAAGAGGGTGTGAACCCAAAAAGTGCACCCTCAAAGAATATATTAACCAAAAACTCATTACAGAGTCCAAAGTACAACAAAAAATTTTAACATAATGTGCCACGCTTTCCACATACAAATGCCCTCGTGAAATACAACCCCATTTTTGACAAGTCAAATCGACCACAACACGCAATCAGCCTCAGCAAATCAACATAGGCATGTAGCTGAGCAACATCAAGCAAACTCCAGAAACCGCTTGAGGGAGGTTTCAAGCCATGCTTCATCGAAAAAGTTGAACGCATGTCCAAACGTGAAGAAAAGGTGAGCCAGCTCCTCTGGTTCACGCTTGCAGCAAATCAGCATCAACTGCAAATCAGGCACTCCAGATGCAAGTCATGCAATGACCACGGCAGGGCAACCAAAGAAAGAGCATGCCCCACAGGGGGCTTTTGAAGCCCATATGAGATCACAATCATGCTTGAACTTGTCCTCGCCACTCCCATTGGTCATTTAAAGGGAGGAACTACCTGCATGACCCAATGCCTACAATAGCTATAAAAACTCCTTCAGTTCACCGTTTGAGACACCAAAGCAAAAAGTGGGGAACTAGGTTCCCTAAAACCATGCATCACCTACCAGCATGTCATTGACGCATGGTCCACCACCAAATAAGAGGGTCTAGGCAATCTAGTATAGAATGTGCCATCCCCCATCCAGTCATCCTTTTAGAAATGAAACCAGCAACCATCCTCAGAACAGGGGTCAACTCCTTCCAAAATGTAGTCGACGAAGAATGGTGGGGAACCTGGGTGGGTAGATAGGCTCCGGCCCCTAGATAGAACGAATCATCTTGCAAAGCAAGTCCTCGTCATAGCCCTAAATTTGAAAAACCTACTTGGCCAGCAACCCTCAAGTCACTACTAAAATCCAACCAGAATGAGGCAGGTAGCGCAAAAGATTGGGATTGCCAAAAGAACGACCTTAAGAAGAAGAAGAAGACTCCCTCTTCACGAAAAGATAAGAGATCTTTCACCATGACTTCTCAATCATCTACACCAAATGTTGTAAAACTCACCCGACTGGCCTGATTAGTTGGTCCGACTAGTCTAGTCAGTGGGGTGGCCGACTGAGTACTGACTAATTCCAACTAGGTCCACTAGTCAACCAATATTTTGCTTGAGGATACCGTATTTTTTATTTTTTTTTCTTTTTTTAAAAGCAAACATATTCTAATACGCTTAATATTCTATTTAAATTCAATTACTTCTTTTATTTCATTATGATAGTATAAAAATATAAAAATCTATGTAAATATACAAGAATATGTGTAAAACTGATTTATATATTTAAAAATTCAAAACCGATTAAAGCCCGACTAAATTCGATTAATTGTCCGACTGTCGATCAATCCTTAGTCAGTGACCCAACCGACCGAGTACTGACTACCGACTTTTGCAACCTTGACTGCACCAAGTTAGCCTACATTAACGAACCGGAAGCGGGAAACCCACATAACGTCACCAAGAGCCACACGACGGAGAGGGCCTTCCCTCCAAGAAGACAAATGAGATGAAAATGGACTTTAACCAATATCCTAACAACAGAAAACCCATGAGCCTCACAAACATTCCACTTGATGAAAAAAGTTGCATCAACTGCAAATTGAAGATCGAGATGCGGATACCACCAATCCGATAGCCATAACAAAACTCGCTATGCACTGTGTCTGTGTGTCCCACTATGCAAGCAAGCACGTCATCGTCCAACACAACAACAATTGGGCCAACAGACACTCTTGACGAAGACCTTGATATGGCTAACAGGAACCACCCTCGAGCATGCCATTCACAAAAAGAGAGCAAGAATTTTATATCGCATGTCTCTTCATTACGCGAATTAGAAGTCTGAGGAACCTCTTCTTACTAGGTTTGCCCAGCAAAAGCGCCACTCTACACACTCATATGCCTTGGAGAAATCAATCTTCCATAGCACCCCATCCACATCATGTCTCTTCGAGTCAGACACAACTCATTTGTCAGTACTAGACAATCCATCATGTTCCTGCTTGGGATGAAAGCAATTTGCATCGGGGAAATGATGTATCTATAACTAGACATAAGAAAAAACATTCGACCTAAAGTCCACTACGCTTCAGAAACCTCCTTGTTGGGAAGGAGGAAAATGAGGGATATGTTGATCCGGTCAAAACCAACAATTCCAACAAATAAAACTCCCCCATACATACCATGGATCAGTTCGGGCTGCATTCCAAAGCTCGTGGAAAAAGAAAAGAGGGAAGTGGATAGGACCCAACAAGCCTTCCGTATTAAGGGTGTGGATCACAGTCTGCACCTCGGCCTCCTCAAAATGCTAGATCAGGCCATAAACTTGGCACTACATCAAGCTAGAAGCCCCAATACCAACCCACCCTACAACCACTGCTTCTTTCTATCCTGCTCAAAAAACAGAAGTGATATAAAACCCTACCTACCCCCACCTTCTTTTTCCATTCCATCACCCCCAACTAAGCGGGAGCACGCCGGATGCTGTCAATGCCTTCCACTAGCAACTGCATGGAAAAAATCTTGTGTTGACATTCCCCTCACATATCCACTTCCGACGAGAGTGGTGATGCACTAACACCACCTCATCTCTCATTTCCAATCCTCAAGAATCACCTCTTGCTTTACCGAGTCTTCATCCAGTTCCTGCCGTATAAGATCACACTCATCCTCAAGAAATCTAAACTAGTGATGCACTCATACGCCTTCATGCACTTCTAGTTAAATCTCTTCTGAAGCACCCTATTGTAATCATTGCACTTTCCTCAGAGAAGAAAACTCGAGAACAACACGAACAAAAAAACAACCCCTCGTCCAATGAAGAACACTAATGCAATGCGACCAACTAACAAAAACCATCCTACAAGAACCAAGACCACTCAAAGTGGAAGATAGAATGAGGATGAATCCCCTCCCTAGAAACCTAAGAGAAGAGTGTATGGTCTGATCTAGAATACGACAAGGAGCAGGCGGAGGTCAAAGGGAACGATGCTAAAAGCTTGGAAAAGGATAGAAAAATGGTGATGCGAGATCGAGAAATATAGTTCCACCAAGTATATATGCAATCCAGAGCAGCAATAACATCCAAGTTAATGTCGCCAAGAAACTTGGTGAGCTAAATTGAGGCCGGTAACTGATGGAAAGAGTAACATTAAAGTTCCCATCAATAAGCCACGAGATCTCATGTAAGAGAACACCCCCCCCAGATACCCCCACATATTATTGCAATGATGTCAATCAATCATCCCTTACACATTCAAAATAACACAACTGACACCATAAAGAAAACACCTCAAACCCATCGTTAAAATGTGCATGCCAGCTCCTCCACAAGTGTTAGGGTTCCAGATAATGATCAAGCCCCCATCGGAACCGCCCATCAACAGATCTAAACTCAATAAAATCTTAAAATACCAACATATTTTCATAGTCGATTAGACCGCTGCCCTAATTTTGTTTCCTATAACAGAACAATATCATGGTGTCATCCACTCAACAAACCACCAATGGACCTCATTTTCTTCAAGTCCCCCAAACCTCTATATTTCATTAAACAATCTCCACCCATAAATAATAAGATTTGCTTGGGAGGGCAAATCATCCATTCCTCAACCCGCATCCACAAGAAGAATTCTACTTACCTCCACATGCTTGATAACCACAACAAGAACTAGATCCACCAAATTATACATGATTAAGGCAGGCTCGGGGCCCACCACTTAATCCACAACCATCTGCGAAGAGAAGGGCCCCTCCAGAGGCACCACCTTCACATCAAGCATAATCCCTTGGGGACAAAAAATCCCTTTGATGCTTGCGAAAGACAATCCATGGCTCTGCCAAGTCACTTGGCACAAGGGTAGATTTCAGGTGAATCGAAGGCCTATGACACCAATCTCCTTCGAAGTTCAACATGTTCAACTTCCTAGGGCTCAAAGGTGATATAAGTTCCTTCAGAGCCCCTAGGCCTATAATAAGTCTCTTCACTAGTCGAGGGATCAGATCAACGATATCAGAAAGTCTTGGGGTTTAATGTTGAACCATCAGTGGCCAAAAGAATCCACGGGAGACAACAACGAGAGGACATTGCTAGCAAGATGAGAAGAACAAACCGCATGCAATCCAAAGGAAAGTGGGTCTGAAAATGAACTTACCATGTCCCCAAAAAAATAACCACACCAGAGCTTCAAGAAGAACAAACCATATGTGATATGGAGGATGAGAAGAAAAAATTGGACGCAATCCACGATAGGATCCTACACCATGCTAGGAAACTGATGTTAATGGCATGTTCATGCTTAAGGCATCAAGAGCCGAAGAGGCGATCCGAGATATTAAAGAAGGAACAAGTTACGAAATCAAATGGCGCTTTAATCATCATAGAATCTAAGGTGATGAAAGGCTCCGCAATACATCATATGGTTTGAATGCATCACTGGATGAGGCAAAATGTCGGGTGCGGTGAACGACTGACATCAAGTTGTGCCACCGCCTCCCTTCCGAGGGAGTCCGCAACAACATGAATGATGCACCCTTCTGAAATAAAGCACCTAGAGAACTTTCGAATGCACGAATCTGGAATGACATCTAATCAGAAGTGTACAAAGCTTCGATGAATGAGGAAGAAGAGCATCCCATCACATCATCCACCGAGTCCCCAAGAGTTAAACCATCCACAACAACTTCGACCACCTCCCCCAGGCTCCAAAGAGCAGCTTCTAAAGAAGCAAGGGCTCTTGATTGAAAGGGCATGCCCAGTACCCTAAACAAATGGCAACTTGCTAGATTCTCCATTCCATCCTTGAAATGCAAATAACATCATTGAACACAAAAAGAAGACGATGAGTCACTCATGCAAAAGCATAACCTCCTCCAGTGGTAAGCCACGAGCATTGACTTATGACCCATTGTCCTAATCCCCCACGAAGCTCGATACGAGATTGTCCCATATGTACAATTGTGATTGCCTTCAACAAAAAAAATCCATTAGAAAACGAAAGCCTCCCACACAATCACGAACCTCCGAGCTCTCATTAATCATGAGGGTTGGAAAAGCTTTGCCTTTAGAGAAACCTTGGCCCTCAAGGGTGTATCAACCTTGGAGAGTACGTCTCATGACCCAACGAAGTTCAACAATATCCAAACCTTGTGAACCGCGCAAGCCCTTTGACGATGGCTAACTCCGTACAAGGAAGCATTTTATCATTTCCGAGCTTCGAAGAGCATGATGATCCCTAAGGTCGCATCGGAAGCAATGCAAAATCACATATGAGGAGAGGCTTCATACCTTGGTGTGACAAGCATGCCGACAACCCCCCATTGTGATCGATCCAACAACATCGCGTTTATTTTTGAAAGATCAAACCAGTCAAATATAATCATCACTTTTTGATAAGTCTGAAAAGAAGGCGATTTGTGGATTCCCACCACCATGTTCGCGACCGAGGAAAAGTTAACATAATATATTCACCTAATCCAACTATTTTCAAAGAAAGTGCATGATACGGGGAAGAAAATCTTCTCGGGAGTTTTTTCCTCCACAAAACAACCGCTATTTCTTATCACTTACATAAAACATGTGCAAATAGGAAAAATCCGATTCCCTGGCCAGATGAGCTAATTTTCACGAATGCAGTTCATTTTCATCTTATAAAACTAGATTATCCCTCTTCTTTTCACCCCCCCCCTATTTTGGAATAAATCAATTCATATTTTATATTCTCTTTAGTGGTAAACCAGATTTGGAGAAAGTTGATCTAACTGAGCCATTACATTTGAATGATTTTGAGATCCTAAGTGAGGAAATTCGCTAACCTGCCAGTATTGACTCATTCTACCAGCTAACCCTAGTCAATCATTCCTGGGGGATAGGATATAGAGGCCTGAATCACATGTCTACCCCTGCCCTTTTTCCTTTCAAGCTTGGACTTGGGGGATCAGAGTCAGGGGCCGAGGCAAATAAGAAGGAATAGGGATCCTCCGCTTGTTCATCATCATCCCCTTCCTCTTAGCCCTCATCCCCGTCTGCATAGGGAGAGGCCTAACCATCAAATGCCTTTCTCTCTAATTTGACCGAAACAATCTCTTTTCCCTCGCACCTTAATCCGCCGAAGTCTCAGCTGAACCTTTTATCCCTCTTTTGACCTCATCTGAGAATACAGACCAAACAAAGTGATTTTGAAGAAGAAAAAAGAGGTAGCCTTTCCCAGTGGATTTTCCCCGTGGATGAAAGAGTGAAAAAGAAGGGGAGACGGGAAGACTCGACGCACGGGACTACCAGCCACAGATTGAGACAATCACAATAAGGTGAAACGAAAAAGAAGTCTACCACAACCGGCTATAAGCCCCCTCACTTAGCAAAGACATCAATTGCCTAGTTCCCACTCCTCTGCTCCAGGGCCAACTAACTCTGTATAACTCTGCTACCCACCGGGTTCCAAGCTACCGTAGTGTTTACACGCCAATGACCAGTCACAGCGCATCGTTTCATGGCACTTATTGCCTCTTTCCCAGGAACAACTCAGCAGCTAGCCAAGAGAATGAGAATGGTTCCGGGTCGCCCACCAATTTCTCCAATCATTTCAGTAGTACCCTCAACTATATCTCATAAGCCCGGTCATACCCCCCTCTTTGTTCTTCCTCCGGGGGATAGCGCTATCTATGCCTCTTGGTTGACGCTTTGAACAAGCGAGAACTTGGAAATTCTCGTCCTGAAAGTGATGATTATCTGTTATTGCCTAGGAATGCCCTAAGCAAGTGGATACTAGCTCCCTCTGGCTCTCCTTCTAGAACGGAGGTCTCAAGACACCCAGCAATAGGGCTTCCTTAACATAGGCTTGATCTGTGACGGGTTGTTCACTTTTGATGCGGGTACGAGGGACCCCCGGAACAAGGTGGAGCCAGAGACAAGGATAATGACCAAGCCTGATTGAGGGCTTGAGGACGGATGCAGCAAGGCATGCAAAGAAGTGAGGATCTCCACTTTGCTTACTAAACATCGAGTGCAACGAGGGCTAAGAAGTGAACGGATTCGCTGACTTTGACTTCTACCGAGCGAGATTGTGAGATGAAGCGGGCAAGCTTATTATGTAGAAAAAAGTCTTGAAATAAGGAGTGCGGGTAGGGGATTTCTTGAAACCATTGAATTCGGAATATGGTAAAGTAGCTCCGGGATGGGGGACTACTCCATTTATGGGGGTTGCAATGGCTTGATTTGCAATATTCCTATCTATTATTTGAAAAATGAAGAATTCGGAATTTCAATTCAATTGATTTTCTTGATTATAATTCTGATGTCCTCTTTGATCGAGACTTTAAGAGTCTTTGAGCTGAATTTGTCACTTTGTTAAATCAGAGGGCTTATAGTATTAATCAGAAGTTTTCATTTCTTCATAGGGACAAGAGAATTCCTATCAATAAGAAAACAATAAAGAAATAGTCAATTTGACTTACGCAAAAAAACTACACAAATAAACAATATATAGATAGGGGAAAAGAAGACTCAAGAGGCCTATAACAATCTAAAGAAAGACAAATGAGCCGACTTTTGAGAAGCGCGATAGTTTTTTCACGGTTTCCACGTTGGAAGAAAAAAATCTAGGGCGGATTGCTCAAATTATTGGCCCAGTACTAGATGTTGCTTTTCTTCCGGGAAATATGCCTAAGATTTCTAAGGCTTTGGTAGTTCAGGGCCGAGATACTCTCGGTCAGCAAATTGATGTGACTTGTGAGGTACAACAATGATGAGGAAATAATCGAGTTACTATTAATGGGTGGCTTCGAGATTTCTTATGGGCACAGGCGTCTCAGGTAATTCGGTCTTATGGTTCTTCATTATCCGCGTATGGTCTCTTTTTCTTAGGTGCTCATTTTGTCTGGGCTTTGAGTTTCATGTTTCTATTCAGCAGACGTGGTTATTGGCAATCACTTTTTGAATCCACAAATGAAAAGTGGCTCCTGCTACTCAGCCTAGGGCCTTGAGCATTGTACAAGGACGTGTTGTAGGAGTAACCCATTACCTTATGGGTGGAATTGCCACAACATGGGCATTCTTCTTAGCAAGAATTATTGCAGTAGGATAGTGTCTAGGAGGATTTTTCAAGGCATTAAGATTTCTAAGGCGGACCCCACTACTCGTCGTATTTGGTTTGGTATTGCTACCGCGCATGACTTCGAGAGTCTATTACTGAGAAACGTCTTTATCAGAACATTTTTGCTTCCGCAATAATCTTTCTGTGGACGTCTGGAAACCTCTTTCATGTTCAGTTCATTTTGAGGTCTAGGCAGATAAATAGACCGCTGGGTAAAGGAGCAGTAATGACTTGTGTCAAAAGGAGGCTAGATCCAGCATAGACTGTTGAAAGTCAGATATACTCGTCCACCCACCCCTAGACCAGCTATGCGGAGGAAAGATGGCAAAGTGCGTCATATATATACGCGGGGGATGATTTTCCGATCTGCTTGCTATAAGCACGGCTCGCACCTGAGACTATCTATACACTTCGTTCTATCCTAGGGAATCGTCGATACTATATTTCCGAATTTGAAGATGCGCAACGCGATATAAATTACATAAAAGCATCAACTACGTAAACCTCTCGCTTCCCTGCTAAGGCTGACTACGTGAACCTCGACGCTTTCACTCGCACGCACCAGCTTACGGGAAAGTTCTCTTTCTTAATGTTAGTACGAGATCGCTTCGCCTTTGGGCTCACTTCTCGCTCTGACCTTTTTCTTAATTGGAAAGAGATGTAAGATGTAGTGTAGACAAAAAGCTTCACATTTTTTTATAATTGTTAAAGAATGAGGAGAATAAAAGTGAGCCTTCGCACTTCCCCTCTTTCCCCTGTTAAGTGATGGGCGGCCTAGGAACTTAATGAAAAATCCAGTCGGTACCACCCATACTACACCTTACTCAGCTTCCTTCGCTACCTCTGACATCGCATCAACTACGTCCTACACTGTGTACAAAGTCCTAGCCTCTGCGCCTATACTGCTTTGACCTCTTCGTCAACTCCCCTGTAGCCCGAGACTGGAGCCTCCCCTCTTGACCTTTACCTAGGCCCTACTTCGACACTTGCCTGCAACCTATTCCCTTAAAGAGATCAAACCTTAGGGATTGAAAATTAACTAGCTATTGGCATTTTCCTAAGCGCTTGAGTTTATTAGTAGATAACTTCCAAGCTTGCTTCCCCCCCCACCCCACCCCCTCGCTGAGAAAATGGAAGCGAATAAATAGTTGGAGTAAAAGCATCGGTCTTTGAAAGCTCATGCTGACGAGTGAAAACAGCTCATAGGTTTTCCCTTTGTTGGGGGGTTGGGGGTTTGGGCCGGCCAGATTCTTTTGAGGAACGGAATCATATCCTGTGATTGATGCTGATCAAGATCCAAGAGAGAGAGCTTATCTAGTGGGTGGTAGCTCCTTTCTTATTCTCTCGCTCCCTACTATCTTTCTACATGTGGCCCTCATCTCATCACAGCAACTTGCACAATATCAAATCACAAGTAACTCCATGAATACATGTTGACTTATCTCTGCTTCCGCTCCGCTCTCTCTCCATCCCATCAAATCTGTTTTTCCTTCTCTACTACCTCGAGTCGTGTTATTATCATTACGAACACAGATTTAAATGGTTGTTTTGGACCTTATATTCTTGGATTTTATTCATTATAGACTAAAAATACAATTATCCGATAATGCCTTGAACTACGTACTTCCTTATGCACATTTCGTCAAGGTATTATTAAGTGTTTATTATTCTAAGGACCTTTCTGTTTATTTTGTTTAATGGTTCTCTTGAGTAATTCTAACTATGGTCTTCTCTATATAAGAGACCATTGGGTTGTTGGTTTCATTGAAACAATTCATCCTATTTTATACATGATATCAATGCATCGATTTGAGAAAATGGTCATGAATTACTCATAAGCACTAGCCTTACAGCCTTAATCGCTCACGCAACCACTAACTTTAGTTTCAAGTCCTTATCGTCAAAGCACATCGTAGATCATGTCCCAATGTGGTGCTAAGGACACCATCCCACCACAAACAACTAATATTTTCACTAAACCAGTTCCAATGTAACCCCTGATTGTGTACGGATATAGTCTTTCTAACCTCCCAAAACCTACCAGGGTTTCCTAGGTAATCTAAAGATGATGTGAATCCCTCTAATGGTCTGGTGGTAGAAGCAGTGGCTCCCACTTTAAAGGACCAGGGTTCGAATCCTATTAGTAAAAAAATTAAAAAAATCTAAAGATGATGTGAAGCCCAAAACCCCTCATAATGCCATTACATGCATCGTTTTCATACTTTTTTGAGAAAAAAGAGGGTGGGATGCCGTCTAGATGCCCACTCGTAAGCTCTAAGTATTCACAAAAAATATCAAAAAGGAGTTATAAAGATCAAAAAGCCTTTAAATTTTGTGCATGCTCTATAAGATTTTCCATATACTTTCTCTCTCCATGGAATTTATTCACGTTTCGTGCAAGCCGTATGGACCAAAGAATAGCCACCACCGACACTATCGCATAATCACTCGTGTTTCCCAACAAATCCATAATCCCCAAAAGCTAGCCCAATCAAAAGCTGACTCCAACCACATGTGACGCCACCCACTCCTTTGCAATCATGCAAAGAAAGAAGAGGTGCTCAACATCTTCGCTTGCTACAAGACGTCATTGACACGTGCCACCACTACCAGGAAAAAACATATCTCGACACTCCGCAGTCAACAGGTGATTCATGCGTAGCAACCAAAGAGAAATTCTCACCCTCAATAAGACCTTTCACCTTCAAATGTCGGTAAACCTATCTAAAGCACTCATTGCATCAAAGACCACCATCCGATAGATGGCCATGTAAGCCTTTCGAGCTAAAAAATACCCATCAACCCAGGTCCAATGGTCCTTAATATCATGAAACCCCTTGCATACTGGCAAAGCCTCCATAAGATATAAAAACTCTGCAAAGTGTTGTTCAGAAAACTCAGAACGAAAACAGAGGGAGACAGCTCACGGCCTCCCAACAATCCCTCACGAAGGCCCCGACAGAAGCTGCCATAGCAAACAGTTGGAGAAAACGAGCGTGTAAAGACCCATGGCCAGTTCAATCATCAATCCAAAATCGAAAGCCATGACAGTCACTAAGAGTCGGCTGCAAGAGCAGGATCACTCGTGGAAACACTGTGCAAGTCCCCTTCCAAAAATTGGAAGGCCTAGGAATAGCAGCAACCAACGAAGCAATGTCCCAAAGGACACTATAAATCAATCGCAACGTGTTATAGAACAAACCAAAGCCTCCTCCCCAAAGACTAGTCAACCACTTCGCCAAAAGGGAGTTGTTTATCCCCTCAAAGCTTCAAGTCCACCATCCTCCTCCCTAAGGACCAGAGTCTTCCACCCCACCGACAACCCTTGAGATTCCCGGAGGTGGACCAAAAAAATCTCCACATTATCGACTCCAGCTTCACCTTCACCCCAACAGGTAAGAGGCACATAGACAAGAATACAGGAATAACCAAAAGAACTACCTTCAACAAGACCATATGTCCACCTCTAGACAAACAAGTTGCACGACAACCAGCCAGCTTCTTCTCCATCCTCTCTACATCAGGAGTCAGTCTGTTGGCCTTGATTACCACCCACAAATGGCATCCCAAGGTACAGGTTCGGTATAGTCTCCCTTGACGTTTGCAATAGCCATCTCACAAAAAGCCACCCCCTCCTCATTCATCCCGAAAAGAACAAAAGCAGACTTTGCATTCGTGATTTGGAGATCGGAGACCAACCCAAATAGATCAAGAACAATGCACATCCCTTTTGCAGATGTCGATTGCCCCTGCACACACAAAATGTTATCATCTGCATATTAGAGCACGAACATGGAAATCTCCCCTAAACCGAAGCCTGCCAAAAAGTCCCTCTTTATAGCCTTTGACATCATCCTCGTCAAAGCATTTGCCAACCACAACAAAAAGGAACGGAGCCAGCGGGCACCCCTGCCCCACTCCGCGTTGAGGCTGGTCAAAGTCACTCTCGTGTTTCCCATTCAACAAGACCATGTGAAAAGACCTTGTAAAGCATCTCTACATCCAAGCAATCCATTTACTTGGGAAGCTTTTACAATGAATGAAAGCCCAAACGAACCTCCAATCCACGCAATCGTAGGCCTTTGAGAAATCCAAATAATATCATTTATATATACCAACATTGCGATGGTCCCCTTTTTTCCTGACAAATAGACAGTGATCCATTATGGATCGACTAAATCAATTTCAGAAATAATATTTGATAATTTTTGGAACCAAGACCTAGGACTTCGTTTGAGACCATATATTGATGTGGAGCCTACACATCCTTATGATATAGTCTCAAACCCAAGAGGATTTTGCATATAAACCTCTTCATACAGGTTAATACATAGGAAGGGATTTCTAACATCCAGTTGGTGAAGCGGCCATGTCTTTGTATGTACAACAACCGAAATCAAAAACACATTGTTAAAAGGCGGGTAACTGGAGATAAGGTTCCATATGATCTATTTCATGTGTCAG
Source organism: Ottelia alismoides (assembly GCA_037367405.1). NCBI lineage: Eukaryota > Viridiplantae > Streptophyta > Magnoliopsida > Alismatales > Hydrocharitaceae > Ottelia > Ottelia alismoides. The sequence continues at coordinate 223,862 of JAZKJV010005881.1, read as the reverse complement.
TAGCTTTTAGCAACAAATCGTGTTATATATTATGTCCACATAACCATTTGGAAGATGCTTCATTGTAATAACCCAACAACTATCAACAACATCGGCGTCCTTTGGAAGGTTAACCAGAGTCCGTGTGCCTCAAGACAAAATAGTAGCCATCTCTGCCAACATGGTTGCATGTTATTCAAGAACCAAAAGTGCTTGTTGATGGGTAGAAAGCATCGCTATTGCCATAAGTCATGTTAAAAATTTCATATATCTAAGAGATACTCTACTCATATAGGTATAGTTAGAAATATGGTGTAACATGCATATATGTTTCCCTTTCCATAGTGCCATGGAGAGAACAGAGTGAGCTTGAGAACGTCAGATATTGTCCTCAGCAATTGTATACATGTGGGCATATCGTACTCAAACATTAAATCGATGATATCCTTATCATCCCATACCTTGGTATCAGGTGCTGGTGTGGTAGTAGGGAGTGTGATCCATCTTAAATAAACCAATCTAAAAGGTTCATTTGGAGGTAAAGCACCACCTTAAGGTATCCCCCTTACCAACTTCCACGAAAGACCGCCCCTCAACCACCCTATCTCCATCCAACTTCATATACCTTTGCACCTCAGAGTAAACAATGGAAACTGATGAATCCACCTGTTGGGCCGCATGCTTCTCCGAGCAATCAAAATGCCTATTACCATAGCCACCACACACAAAACAACATGGAAGTAATTAGCAATTTATTGCATGGCAACCATGAACACCACATTGGAAACACAAAGGTCCATGTTTTAGATGGCTCATGACCTGCCATCCAGTCCCTGACCCTCTCTTTGCATGACCAGTAGCCCTCTACACCTTCCTCTCAAATTACATGGTGGCCCTCTGCAACCCCTTCTCCCCTTCCCGTCAGATAATCCCCTCCGAAGACTTATCCCCCATGCTCTAGCCCTTCGGAACCCCACTTCTGATGTCTCCCTTCTCAACTGGTGAAAATCCTTGAGCCCAAAACCGCTAAACCCTGAAATGAAGATCCTCTCGATGCCTACGCGATTTTTATTTTTCCAGATGCCCTTTCAACCATCATCGTACCTATACAGACAAGCAAATGGAAGATCAAAGGATGCAACATATAAATGGATCGACTTTCAATTGTAACATCATGGTTCACAAAACAGTATATGCAATGCGAAACTTAATAAGATACACTTGAAAGCCCATTGCACCTTCCGAGATTGATGCATCAACTTTAGTTCATTATGGAATCCTCGTCGCAAAAAGCATTTTCACTAATAGCACTCCCCATCCACGCATTATTCTCCAACGAGACAGTTTACCAACCATCTAATACAAGTCCCCTCTCAGTCCCCTAGGACCACCTCCACTTCCAAAACTCTAGCATCTTCCTCTTCGCTCGCCCCTCACCTTTGATTATGGTGCCTCAACCCGTAAAGTCATGACAACCCCAGCACGAGGTCATGTCCCCATCACGCTGACGACACATCAAAACCCATTGATCTTCGACATCTAACCAACTCCCCCATGTGGTACTAACAACCCCCAATACAATAAGCCCTCACGCAGAAACCTCGTCCACGACAAACAGAGGCAAAATACATCTCAACCTGCTCATGAAGCACCTTCCAGAATGCTCTCTATGCTTCATGTAAGCAGCACTCACGCCACAGCATTTTTGTTCTACATTCACCCCCTCCCATTTCCCAAACCCAGTGTTGCTAAATTGTAACTAAAAGCACTTCATACTTGCACCAACCAGTCAATCTCTAAATGACAAGAGGCGTATTTTCCCTATACTCAGAAATACGAAACATAAGTTAATATCTGGGCCTTGTTAAGCATTTTTACTTACCCAACTAAACAACAACCTCTTCTTCCTATCTCCCATTACATAATCAACCACAGCATCTACATTATATCTGCAAAAAATGGGACAATGTTGAGAGATCCAATATTCCAAAGTTATCATAGATATCACATTAAAAATTATAGCAGAAAAACATCAATACTGGATGCAACAATCACTGCATACTTCATCCTTGATGACCAGACGCCAATATCAAAAGCCTCAAAACAGAAATCCAGAAACTGATCACAAAAGGGGCGTTTGAAAGCTGAAACAATATCAAATTCAGATTAGTATTGATGGCCATAAACATTTCGAAAAATATAAACATGGAACTGATTGATGACTAAGAAAGAGCTCATGCCAAGCCATGGATGGTCCATATAGTGTAAACTCACAAATTACAATCCCAGTTCTTCCACCAGAGTTTACACTCTATATACAGTGCATGTCCTCATGAATCATTATAAAAACTTCGATTTAAAAAAGAGCCATTTCCCCACCTGATTTTCCAGAAATCCTCCTATACGGTCTGTCTGTAATATTTGAAACATAAAGAATATCGACCAGTAAGCCATTCAAATCAAGCACAAGAAGTTTCTTTCTGACAGGAACCAGAGATTTTTCCACTGGCATAACATCTTTTCTAGCTGCACCATCTTGTTTTCTTAGCTTATCAAGTATTACATCATTTTCTTCAATAGAATTATTCAAAGAATTGCAGTATTCAACTGAAGAAATTGGGGTTACCATCCCTTCAACAGAAGTAAGATCTATTGTCATGCATGTAGGGGAAACTTGGAATCCATCTTTCACTGCATCATCTTTATCACTTAATTGTTTCTCACTGATAATATCCTCATTGACTATTAATCCGTGGACTCCTACTTTATGTGCATACATCCGACCCTCTGAACCACTTATTGCAAGTAATGCATTTTCACTTGAAGCTTCCTCTTTTACCCCATCAGAAGATTGATCTTCTTGCCCGGTTTGTTGGTTGCAGACAAAATTATCTCCGATGACATTAATACGCAACACTTGAGAAGGAATTTTTGGTCTTTCAGAAGTACTCACAGCTTCACAATCCGATACTGATAATGCCTGAGAAGATGCTACCTCCAATTGAGATTTAGACAAATCAACTAAAACATGTTCGCATTTATGTCCTCGATTCTCATGCTTTTGTCTGCGCTCACGTTTTGAATACTTAAATTTCACCTTCGGCTTCTCAGGGATAACATCCGCGGGCTCAGATTTATCCTTCAAAAATTCATGATTTGAGGAGAATTCCACTTGGTGTTCTGGAAAGCTGGATGAATTATTCTCAAAATCCTCAGAGTGATCCTTCCCCTTCCGACGTCTTGAATAAATCCGTTCCACCTCTTGCAGTCGAGGAAAAGTCTCAGGTTGCATAGACGTCATCTCCATAGAGTCATTATGAATCGTCTGCATATGAGAAGGCAAACCATCACCTGAATCAACTTTTGAATCATGCAGACGACATTTTTTCTTTTGGGTTTGTTCTGAGTTTCTTCCTTCAACCTCATTTGATAAAGATACATCAGAAATCAATGGTTTCTTTCCAGAAGAATCATAAGTGAAGGATTTCACATTGGCATGATTATCATTCTTGTGACTGACACCAGTAACATCTTTATCCCGAGAGTCACAAAAGCGTCTACTTTTGACCCCTTTAACAGCATTATCAGTTTCAATATAGGTCCCGTCTTTAGTTTCCAACTTAGAATTGGGCAACAGATCATTAATTATATCTTTATTAATATTATTTTCCATACTTTTATCTATGCCACTGCTCTCAGTGCAAGTTATATGTGATGGATAGGAAGTATGCTTCTTCTTCTTCTTCTTCGATTTTCTCTTCTTTGAATCAGGGAGATGATGACTTGGTTCCACACATTTAGCCTCTTGTTTGTGTGAAACAACTTCCGCACATTTATCTAATGAAGTGCTCTCTATACAAGCAGCAGGTGGCGGACTGATTTTCTTCTTCTTCCTATCCATCTTCTCTGAATCAGGCAATGTCATGCTAGGTTCCACATATTTTACCTCTTCTGCATCTGTCACAACGTGCCCATGCTCAGCTTCAGATTGAACCTTTTCATCTTGATGATTGTCTGGAGTTTTAGTCAAGTTAATTTCCATAGTCTTCTTCCGTTTGCGCATCTTTTCTATAGTAAAACCAAGAAAATCAAACACGGCATCATCAGATTGCATCCAAAATCATCAGAAGAATTTTAAGGAAACTCGAATAGTTCCCTTTGGACAATAGTAAGACAAGGATAACCAATTCTACTCAAGTAGCAGTTCCATTGTGGAATCGGAATGCACTTTTCTCAAAGAGAGAGAGAACAACACAAGGTCATGACTAGATGTAGGAAGATGTCAACTATGCATCCAGGACAATTACATCTGTCCTCAAAAGCTCAAAGCAATCAGAAAATAAATATAAATCATTCTACTACAACAAATCAAATAAATAATAACCCTTTTGCAATTAAAAGAAGGAATTTTAAAAGAATCGCCGTGCACCATAAACTTTCCTTTTGAAGCTTTCACAACATTTTTACGGAATTTAGTACTTGTGGAAATAGAATGATATGATAGATTAAAAGAGAGATCTGAATCATTTTATATAGAGAGAAGCTAGCACTATTACCTATTGAACTGCTCTCTATACAAGTAATGGGATTGGATGTCTTCTTCTTCCTATCGGATGTCTTCTTCTTCCTATCCATCCTCTCTGAATCATGCAATATCATGCTAGGTTCTGCATGTTTTACCTCTTCTGTGTATGTCGCATGGCCATGCTCAGCTTCAGCTCGAAGCTTTTCAACTTGATGATCTTCTGGAGTTTCACTCGCGACAATTTCCATAGTCTTCTTCTGTTTGTGTTTTTTTTCTATAGTAAAACCAAAAAAATCAAACACGACGTCATCAGAGTGCATTAAGAGGAATCTAGAAGCAACTTAAGGAAGCTGGAATAGTTTGCTTTGGAGAATAATAAGAAAAGGATAATATTCTACCCAGATAACAAATCCATCGCGGAATTGGGATATACACTTTTCTCATAGATGAGATAAAGATGCCAACTATGTTTCCATGGCAATTGCATGTCCTTAAAAGATAACAAAGCAATCAAAGATAACTTTAATTTTTTTATTTCAACAAGTTACGAATATAATAACCCATGCAATTAAATGAAGAATGAATTCCAAAGAGTAACTGTGTAGGAAAACCTTCCTTCTAAAGCATTCAGAAATAGTTTTGCTTTTCTTACTTCTGGAATAAATGCTCCAATATATGTGAAGTGACCTCTAGTCCTCTTTAATCTTTATATAGAGAGACTAGCACTTCTACACATTGAACTGCTATCCATACAAGTGACAGGTTGTGGATTGGATACTTACGCCTCTTGGATGTCTTCTTCATATCCATCTTCTCTGAATCAGGCAATTTCATGCTATGTTCTGCAAATTTTACCTCTTCTGTGGTTGTCACAACATGATCATGCTCAACTTTAGACTTAAGTTTTTCAACTTGATGATTGTCTGGAGTTTTACTAGTGTTCATTTCCATAGAATGCTTCCGTTTGCGTTTTTTTTCTACAATAAAACCAAGAAAAGCAAACATGACATTTTATCAGAGAGCATCAAAAAGTAACTAGAAGCATCTTAAGGAAGCTGGAATAGTTCCCTTTGGACAATAGCAAGAGAAGGCAAACATAATTCTACACAAATAACAGTTCTATCGTGGAATTGGAACATAAAGTTTTCTTGCGGAGGGCTCTGCACAAAGTCACTACTATATATAGGGAAAAAATCCAGGAAATTGGTGCACAATATGGCACCCACCCGCAGCTTAGAAAACATGACACACCCAAAGTCTTGACAAAATTACAACATTTTCAACATAAAACATCCGCTCACGAAACACCACCCAATTACGAGCTAGTTACAAGGCCCGCACAAAAGAGCAAGGTTTATTCTAGTCACCACCCAGTCTGAATCGCAGCACATCAAGAGAATTGCAAAAGGTCTTCAAGCATAAATAGTCAAGCCACTTGATATGTGAATTTTCCCTAGCCCAATCACAAGTACAGAACCAACGTTCGATGTCTTCAAAGTTACCAGCAAATAAAGGACACGCCACTTCCGTATTAAGGGATAACTTAGCCATGCGGATTTTCATCATAAGTCATCCGCGGATCAATAACCAAAGAAATACTCACCCTCACAGAGGAGCTTTAGAGCTCCAAACCAGCTTATATTCTAGTTGCATATCATCCCATATAACTTTTCAACCAAAAAAGCAACCAACATCCTAGCATCAATTGCCCTCCCATATGAAGGAACCTCAGTGGAACCAAACTCCTCCATCAGACTCATATCCTCCGCCTCTAACCAGAAAAATAAATATGAAATATGGGGCATCAAGCCCCATCAAACCACCCATATCTCGATCAATCGCCAAGGCAAAGAGCCCCGAGAAGAGAATGCTCAGGTTGCAATAAGCTGACCAAATATTAATTCAACATCTGAAGTTGCAGCCATCACCCAAGATCGGATTAAACTCGGATGCCACCTCTGGAAGCACACAACAAATAGCCTTCCAGAAGGGTGCAGGGAAAGCGCATATCAGACAGCAGAGATGCGATACCGAAGGGACCTCTCAACAGCCTGCAAAGAAAATCATCGCAATACACATAAATCCTACACATCCACTTCACCATGGGAGCCTTGTTCATCTCTTCAAGCCTCAAAACGTCGATCCCACTTTTTTATTGAAGAAAAAATCCGGTGGCCTCCCGAAATGGGAACCACCTCAAAATACGATTATATAAAAAAAGAAACGAAAAAGAAATTACAAGTTCCTGTCGCTACATAATCCACGTTGTACACAACACCTTGCAATGTTCAAGCACATTCCCATAGTAAAACTGACGCCCCCCAAAGATGACATCATTCCATGCGCACCAGATGGCCCAGATCACCGCAAACGGGAGCGCAAAGTCTTCGTGGGCGAAATCCAAAGGGACAAGACACGGAGAACCAAGCTGCACCCACACATCCGCAGAAGACAGGCAAGAGAAAATAGGTGATCCAAGTCCTCTATCGCCATGCCGCACTTATCACACCTCTGGTCGTCCACTCCCAGAATCCGGCCCCTCCGTTCCTTCGTGAGCGTCCTGCGGAGCCTGAACAACCAAAGAAAGACTTTGATCCTAGCCGGTACTTTGCTCCTCCAAATCATGCGCAGATCCACCCCCTCATCATCCTCCACCCCCTGCTCCTCCCCGACGAAATGCAAGTAAGCCTTCTTCACGGAAAATCTATCGTCTACCCAAAGAAAGTGCTCCCTGGTCATTGAAGGTGCTCGCTCATGAGCATGGCCTCAAATTTCAGCGAAATTCGGTCCAATTTCTGTCGAATATCGATATCCAGTCGAAAATGAAATTCGACCGAAATGACCGAAATGACCAAAATATGGGGGTCCTGGTACAAAAAATGACCGAAATGACCGAAATTTCGGTCGAAATTCCACCAAAATTCCACCGAAATTCTGTTTTGGTCGATACCGAAATGGTGATCGAAACCGACATTTAGGACCTTGCTCATGAGCCAAAACAACATGCATCTCCATGAACTCCTCCACCCTCTGGTCCGACAACTCTGCTACAAAAATCGGAGACCACGCCCCTTCTCCCCAGACATCTCTAACCGCCATCTCCTTGTCCACCGCTCGCTGCAACAACCTTGGGTAACGACCTCCCAAGGCCCCCTCGCCAATCCAATCGTCCAGCCAGAAGCGGAAGCTATCTCCATTCCCCATACAGAGCTTCAATCTAAGAAGCCTAGCCCCCTTGTTGAGGCCTCATGACCAACTCCCACTAAACTAACGAAATACCACTTGCCTCCTTGATTGAGCAATCTAAGAATAATCTCATCATGATCATCTTAGGCCAACGACCACGCCAACTAGAAGAACCCTATTGAAAATAAAGAACACAGGAGTCATCGATAGGGTTGTCTTCAAAAGCACCAATAACCTGTCACAAGAGAGACAAGCGGTCTTCCAATTAAATAGCGTCAGTTCAGTCACTTCCACAAAAGGTAGCTGATTCGCATGCTTCATCATCCTACTCGCCAAGGGAAGTCCCAAGTATGTCAAAGATAAGCTCTCACGTGGGGTACAAAAGATCATCCCACACTATCTGACTCCATCTTTGAGAGGTCAAAAGGAATGAAAGCGGCTTACGCAAAGGCAAAACAACTCCCCAGATATTTCCAATACCATAGACATCTCATTTGCCTCCACAGCACCACCCGCAGCGAAAAAGATAATACCAGAGCATCGACATTGATACAATTAAGAAAACAACCATAGTGAATCCCCATTTACACTATCTGACCCACCATAAACGCATATGTCATGATGATAGAGAGGAGACGAGCGAGATATCCATGTCGGACACCCTGTTGAGACCGAAAAACCGCACTCTGATCCCCCATTCACCAAAATCGAGTAAAATGCAGTCGTGACACATCTCGTTATCTAAGCAATCTAAATATCTAAGAAACCCATGTTGACAACAGAATCCCACAAGAATCATCGGTCCACAAAATAATAAATTAATAAGCTTCAAAAAAAAACCACTTTCCAACATATTCCAAACCTGTCAACACTTACGGTCAACCACCATCTCTGCGACTATCAAAAGTTCATCATTTGTATGTTCCAATGAAGCACCATGAACCAGGGAGAAAATATCATTTATAACCATATAACGCACGTTTGACAACACCTTCACCTCAATAAGATAATTAGCATTTTGTCTCAAAAAATAAGATAATTAGCATTGGATAAGGCAATACGCCTAAATCCTTCCACCCTCTCCACCACATCTTTCTTAAGCAACAAGAAGATAAGTGCCTTGTTCATCTATTCCAAGTCAGAAACTCCCACAAAAACTCATCAATCACCTCCATGACATCATTACTTACCACTACCCAAACTCCTAAAATAACGAGATAGATACCCATGCAGACCAAGTGTCACATACACATTCTAATCAAGGAATGTAGTCTTTTTTATTCAAAAAAGGGGGAAACACGCTATGGTGTCAGCGCTAATATATTAATTAGAAAGATATAACGAAAGTTTTACATAAGCCAAGACTCGAGGAGAGTCCTAAAATGGACCCAGTAGAAATGTTGCGAAGAAAAGAGTACACCATTTCTAGCTAACCAAATTGTGCAAATAGTTGCCAGTGGTCTGAGTAGTTCCTCTCTGGGTTGGTGTTTTGCCTCAACTAATGAGCTCCAGAATGACTCCAAACTCTAAATGTTGACCCATCTCGGACCCATGTCATTCCAAATGGGTGTTGTTACTGTGCATTGAAAGAAAAGATGCTCTATTGTTTCAATAGGTACCTCACATAGTGAGCATCTGTTTATCGTATCCGCAAAAAGTCTTGCGCAATGGCCCCTTGTCATAATATGTTTTCTTCTAAGTAGCCACATAAAAACCCAATTCTCTCCGGCAGTTTAAGTTCCCAAATAAGATTGCAATCACGCATCAACTCGTATGTCCTTGATGGTGGTGGTCTACAAATTGCTTCGTAAGCTTTTTTAATCGAAAATGAATTGCCCTTCCATACCCAGTGATCGCGGCCCTCATATGGCTTACCCAGTTACCTTAGAGATTCAAGAAGTAGCAAGAATTCTTCTAAACATCGATCAGAGAAGTTCGTAAGCTGATGGCATCCAGTTACCATTAATCCAGTCGTTGGCTACATGTGCATCACAATCTGCAACATAAGCAAAGAGGCATGTAAATTTATTACAGAGCGGTCCATCCCCCGTCCAATTATCCGTCCAAAAAGCAAAAGAACTGACATTCCCAAGGACTGTAGTCATGACCTCATGCAACTAAAATCCTCGAATCAAGTACTCAACCTACACCTAACGAAACCTAGTGGCACCAGTCTCCATCTATCCCCAGCGACCACCCATGATTCTTCTGTTCAAATTACGAAATGAGTCAACACCCTCCTTCAAACTCATGGTCGCCTTGGATCTTAATGCCATCCACAATAAGAGTGTATCAATTCCTTTTGGTGCCTCCCACTAATTGTAGTGTGAAGGAACAATGTATTCGTATCATCATCCCTTGGCCATGTTTTTCTCAACCTCTGCCTCCACTCCACCTCATACTTCTTATCCTCCTCCATCACCACTTTTTGTTGGACCATACAATCCTCAAGCTCCTCGCGGGTGAGATCTCTAATAACATCAACTCTATCAAGTATAGAAATCTACTCTTAGGTCTCTAAATGCATTTGACCATGACGAGCATGTAAGTCCTTATACTTCATCAGCAACTGGAGCCGATAACTTTAAGACCGTTCATATTGTAGCCTACCCATCCTCCTCAAAAGTACTCCACTCCTTGAACACAAGATCTAAGAAGCCCTCCTCCAATAGTCATGACCGTTCAACACAAAAAAATGATCTAGGATGAATTCCTTCTCCCAAAACCCAAGACAGGAGTATGATTAGAATGGGATCTCGATTAGCGACCTCGTCAAGGTCAGCTAAAACAAGCTCAAGACCTCCATTGGTGCTAAGAAAACATCCAAACAGGTTCAAGTGCTTTGGTTTAATAATGTGTATCTGTAATCAGACGCATCAAAAACGTCCAATCAAAACTCATCAATCACAAAGGCGAAATTGTCCCATCCTGGATCTTGCCTCCCATTAAGACTAGAATGACCACTCAAAGTTAGCATAATATTGAAGTTATCCTGATCAAATCTAAAGCCCTCATATAATAGTCATGATCGCTCAAATCTGAAGAACAATCTACGACGACTTCCTTCACCGAGTCCCAAGATAGAGAAGTATGATTAAATGAGATTTTAATAGTGAAATTGATCAGAATGAGATCTAGATAGTAACCTTGTCAAGGTCATCAAAAACAAGCCCAACAACTCCAGTGATGCTCGGAAATGATCCAAAACCAGATAAGGAGGGTTCCAATATATGTATTTCCAGTCAAACGTGTCAAAAATCTCACTTCTAAGTTACCCAATCAGAGAGGCAAAATTGCTTGAGCCTGGATATTGCATGTTGTGATGTAGATGAACACTTGAGACTAGGGTGACATCAAAGTCACCACAATCAAGGTTTTAGAAACATGACCGGACGTTGAATCGTTCAGTCTTCAATCTGATACAATCATGTTGGACCGTCAGTTCAAATCGCATGTACTGGCGATGATCTCAGCATGATGTCATCGTTCCGATCGACTCAGAAAAACTACATCGGACTTAATGATGAGTCTGACCAGTCAAACCAATTTTTTGAATCGATAAAATCGGATACATATATGTAAGTACATATGTATATAACAATGAAATAATTGTTTAAAATGTCAAATATTTTAATAGAATAACATGATTATCTATTTCGAGTAAAACTCTATAAAAATTAGCCATGTTTTCTAACATTATATATGAATACAATATTGTAATCATTTAGCTACAGTTTATTCTAGAAAACTACTCTAAGAAGGTAAGGGCACAACTAATATTCTAAAAGAGAGAAAGGCATAACAAATATTACAAATTTTATAAGGGTCCTAGTGATAAAAACCATATTATTTAATTTATTTAAACCTTTATTTTTTGAAAATTTATCAAACCATAAAAACTAGGTCAATCTGGATCAACCAGGTCGGACCAACTGGGTCAACTTGATCCAACTATCGGTGGGGCCTAGTTTTTTATATCTTCATTTTTAAAATTAATTACATGAAAACCGGTCGAACCGATCGGGTCAGGACCGGTTCCCAATCCAGTTGGTTGGTCCGCTCTGGTTTTTTAAACCCTTGACACAATAAACCACGGAATAGCGGAAATATACCACGTACGAACCCAAGATCCACTCAAAATTCGCCCCATCATTGAAAATCTATTAGTCGGTGCACACATAAGAATGCCATAAGGAGCCAATTAGACACTCTTCTGAGAAAAACAAAGGGAACATGTTGCCCAACCACTTCTTCGCAACGAAAAAGAACCACACACCATGCAAGAAGAATATTATAAAACATCTTCGTCACATCAACAACCATGTACTCCACCAGCTTCAGGTCGCGACTGATTTCCATATATCATCATTCTAATTCTGTAACTTAGTCTCTTGAAAGTAAGCCACATCAACCTACCAATTACCCGATAAACCACTCATCCTATTCTTAGGTTCCCTAAACCATGAATATTTCAAGTTGTTAATTTCATAAAGTAACTGCATTAAAGCACGTAAAGTGCACAAATCATACAGCTTGCAGTATTCTAAGGCAGTTACCTTAATTTTGTACAAACAACACCTTTGGGTTTAAAACTATATCCCTTCCTCCTCCAATGACATGTCAGCCCCTGAAAGGCCACTATCATTCGTCAACTCCCGCAGCTTCTCTCCAGCACCCAAAAGGCAACTGTCACCTGTCGAACCAACCTCCAATTCACGAACTAGCTCCGTGACCCCCAAAGGTTATCATCCTCACGAATACTTGCAGCACCGAACTCTAATCAACAATAACAAGGGCTTAGGATGAGCTATTTGTGAGCCTTTTATACAGTAATGCCATTTACGGATCCCCCTACCAAGAGAGATCGGCCTTTCGAGAAACTCTGACACGAAAAAGACATCCTTGTTACGAGTAGCATGAAAAGGTCTAATATGTAGCGAGTAGAAAATATTCGCCACAAAAAGTGAAGGGGCTAGCTTATCCACCAATTATCTTCAAACACTACATCATACCACCGAAGAGAGAAGAAAGCATAGGGAAAAAAGCCAAACGTGAAGACACAAACAAGAGAAATTTTCCAACAAGTGAAGCAAAACCAAGTCATCAAAGCTGGAATCATGCAAAAATTTCCATTATGGTGGATATAAATACACCCTTTATAGTGGATTGAACCACATGTCTTGAAGATTGAGAGATGTTTTTGTTACTACTGATTGGGATTGAAAACGAAGCTTGATTTGGGGAATTTTCTTAAAATTGCAACCATAAAGTAAGATCATAAATTAAGAGGAATTTGACATGAGAAATGCATCTGAATCTACTACAGAGCCTACCAATGCACCAATGAACCCAGCATCACTAGCATGTGAGACAACTTTGCCATGCAAGAAAAATCGCCTTCCAAGCTACCGGACAATGATGACCAAGCCACCATCTCAACCACAGAAAGAGGAAAGGAGGAACAACCAACCATGGGGTGAGCCTCAAACATAAGCATCGAATAACAACTTAGCACCACCATGACAACTCCCGAACCTGCTCTCTAGCCCCGAAAAGGTCTCTATCATCTACCAAACCAACTTCTAACTCATGAACGTGCTCCATGACCCCCAAACGTTGTCTTCCTTGAGAATACTTGCATACCATGGCACTGATCAATAGTAATTGTAGAAAACGATAATGCAGAAGCATAATCGGAGATAAAAATATGAAGAACATGGGTATTTACGTAGAACCTTACTCCATAATGAGCGGGATGAAACCACGGGAGAACCTCCTTAAAGGACCAATTTCTACGTTGAATTCTCTTAATAAATACAAGGGTTGTAGGGCTTCTTATATAGCCCCACCAATATGATCAAGTCCCACTAGCAGACGATGTGGGACTAACATGGGTGCATGTGGTGATTAGATCATGGAGAGATCCAATTACCCATACATGAAAACTCTTAATGAATACAAGGGCTCTAGGTCTTCTTATATAGCCCCACCAATATGACCAAGTCCCACTAAAAGACGTGGGGCTAACATGGGTGCATGTGGTGATTAGATCACGGAGAGATCCAATTACCCATATATGAAGACTCAACGCCCCCCCCCCCCAAGATGGAGCATGCAATGTTCACCTTGGACAATTAGAAAAAAGGCACTCACTCGCTGAATACAAGACAGTGCGGATAATATCAACTCAACACATACAATGTCTGTTTCATGTCGAGGATATTGCTTCTCATGACATGCTAGTGAGGATGAATTGGAGGGCTAAAGTGTGAATGATGATCCATAAAGAAATCTGGAACAATGACTGGCGTGTGTGTTTTGTACCTACATATGTTAAAGTAGCAAGGGTACTAGCATGAGTCTCCTCTACAGAATAGTCTGACTCGCAACATGTTGGAACTCGACATAACATGTGGAAAATTGCTCCATCTCTCTAATGGGCCAAAGAAATAGTGTTGTGGGAATAATCGTATGTAGATTTGAGAAATAGGTCACTCTCATAGGGTCGTTCTGTAGTTTACGGTCACTGAAGAAAGCCATAGGAATATATATGTACCAAAGTTGATGACACTAGAGAAAGGTGTGGGAATAACCGTACTTGAGTTCACGATCACTGGAGATGGAGGATACACTAAGTTTCTCTATGGGGAAGTTAGATATACTAGGACACTCAGACCATAAAGTGCCTTGAATAATAGTAGAGTCTGAATTTGACGTGATCTTCTACGCAATACTCTCCCTTTCTCACATGCTTGTCAGAAAATATAATGCTCTACCAAGTTGGGAGAAGAAATGAAGAGTTGGAAAACAGCAAAATCTCTTTGAGTTTTGTAACATAAGCCATCCTTTTTTTGGCTTTTTAAAGTCATCCCCTTTTATCATAGACATTTTTTCCTTTCTTTTTTTCTTTTCTTTTTTTCAAACACTTTTTGCTTTTTTAAAAATCATTGTGGGCCAATTCAGTCCAAAATACACGCCTCTTTCTTTCACTATTTTTAGTAACAACAGCGAATCATTGGGCCAAAAGATATCAACCAAAAGAACCCACATGCAATAAATGGAACCCCGTCTCACATCTCACGCCGCTGCCTTGAGGGGCTGTTAGAAGGAGTCGTGCGCAAGCTTGGCATGGAAGAGACCAGAATCTGGCATGAGAACAACTCCTGGAGGGTTGGAAGCGACGCAACCTCTGCTATTTACGCACATCAAGGACACAAGGAGAAGATCTGATTAATGGGGCTTGGGACTATAGCCTACGCTTGAATCTCCCGATGGAACATCGCCTTGAGATGGTGTCATGTGTAGGGGTTTGAAAATCACGTGCACATGGAGAGTGCATCCGCATAGTAGAGTTCCCGGTGCAGTGGTTGGTTAGTGTTGTGTTGACCACCTATCGTGTGGCCTCGAGGACCTAGAGGTGAAAGAGGGGAGATTTGATCATGCTTCTTTGAGTTGCTTCTTTTTACTACAGTTCTTGCCTTGGGATTATTTTCTGTATATCAAGTTAGAGTTGCACACCATAGTGCGTATACCCTAGTTGCACATGCTCTGAAGCTGTTGCTATTGCAATGTGTATACCCAGGTTCTAACGTTGTTTCCGACATATTGAATTGATGAAAGTCCTCAAATCTAGAGTTCCAATGGGAGACCCTTAACTACTTGATCTTCAATGAGTGCTTTATTTGGATGACGGTTCCAGCAACCCAGTGCTATTTCACCAATCATCTTCGGGAAGCAAACAACAACAACAACAACAATAAAACCTTTTCCCACATTAAGCAGAGTCGGCTACATGGATTCTTTGCTTCCATTCAGATCTATTTTGGGTCACTCTTGGGCTTAGATCCAAAAAAACTAGGAACCCTTTGGATAGTCTCATTCCAACACTTCGTGGGCCTTTCTCACCTGCTCTTAGCAGGTTCAACATCCCAACACTCACATCTCCTAACGAGTGCATCAATCGACCTCCTTTGCAAATGGGCAAACCACTTTAAGCGATTTACTCGCATCTTATACTCAATCAGGAGCTACACACACATTCCTTCTGATTGCATCATTCCGATTCCGATATTTATGTGTATGCACATACATCTACTGTAGCATTTTCATTTCTGCAACTGTCATTCTCTGCATGTGTATATGGTTCACAGGCCAACATTCTGATTCATAGAGCATAGCGGGTCTCACATCTGCTTAGTGAAACTTTCCTTTGATAGGAATTTTCTTATAACATAGAATAGTAGAGGCTCCACTCCACTTTAGCCAACCTGTATTTATTCTATGAGTAACATCTCCATCAACTTCTCCATGATGTTGCAAAATAGATCCCAAGTATCTGAAAGAATCTTTCTGAATGTAATGGGCCTAATGGCCACCAATCTTTACCTCGATTCATTCACCATTGCTTCCATCGAAAGTGCACTCCCTGTATCAGGGAAGCAAATAATCACAAAAAACAGAATAAAAAACTTTGATATAATATCAAAATATTTGAGATAAATATTTATCTCAAAGTTGTTTCCCAAAAATCAAACTACTCTGATCTAGAATCAAGAAACCCTAGAATAAACAATGCAAAACAACTTTTTCTTCTCGAACTCAAACAAAACATGATAATTCGAACATGAACATAATAGAACTTAAAGATCAAATCTCGAATCAAACCCACTCCAATACCAAGTAGAAAAACGATACTACATAAGTATAATCAAAGAAAGAAATATGAACATGAAGAACACATGTATTAACGTGGAACCATACTCGAATGGGATGAAACCACGGGAAAACCACCTCAAAGGGTTTATTTCTATATTGAATTCTCTTAATGAATTCAAGGGGGGTTTGACGCTACTTATATAGCCCCACCAATATGACCAGGTCCCACTAATAGACGGCATGGGACTAGCATGGATGCACATAATAATTGGATCACAGAGAGTTCCACTTACCCACATACCCTTACTCTCAATTAGTAACCAAGAGTTTGCGATAAACTATCCCCATGCTTTTTTGACTACCATGCCCTTTACGAATCCTCCATCAAAAGATATCAGCCCTTCAAGAAACCAGAAAGCTCGAATGAAAAACCCTTATTGCAAGTAGCATGCAAAGGTACAAGAAGGGGTGAGGAGAAAATCTCTGACACACAAAGGAGCTAGCTCATCCACCTCCACGGGAAATATCTCAATTGTCACCAGATACTCAACATTATAAAGGAGATAGCTCACCCACCTCCATGGGAAATATCTCAATTGTCTCCAAACACTCAACATTGGACCACCAATGAGAGAGGAAAACATAGGGGGAAAAGTCACGTGCGAAGCCACAACCTGAAGAAATTTTCCAACAAGTGAAGCAAAACCAAGTCATCAAAACTGGAGTCATGCACAAAAGAATCCACTATGGATTTAAGTAGGCCCTTTAAAGTGGGTTTAACCGCGTGTCTGGAAGATTGAGAGATGTTTTTGGTACTACTGACTAGAAACGAAATCGAAGCTTGATTTCGGGAATAGTCAAAGAATAAAAAATCCTCGCAACTATAGCACAGAAGTATTTCATAAATCACAAGAAATTCAATGCAAGAAATGCTTTCGCTACTACTAGAGAACATGCCAACGCACCACTAAACCTCGCATCACTGGCGGGTGTGACAAATTCACCATGCTAGAAAACCTACCTTCCAAGTTATCAGAAAACAACCCAACCACCATCTCCACCACATGATGGGCAAAGGAGGAACAACCAACCCTGGTGTGGCCCTCAAATTTAAGCATCAGAGAACAAAGCACTACTACGACAACTCCCGAACATGCTCTGTGGCACCCGAAAGGCCACTATCCACGGGTGAACCAACCTCCAACTCATAAACATGCTTGATGGCCACCAAACGTTGTCTTCATCATGAATAATTACAGCATCAATATCCGATCAACGGTTCCCAAGGGTTTGGGATGAGTTATCCCATGCCTTTTTGACTAACATGCCCTTACAGATCCCCCATCAAGAGAAATCAGTCCTTCGTCAATCAAAAGGCCCAAAAAAGACATCCTTGTTGCAAGTAGCATGCAAAGGTACAAGAGGTGGCAAGGAGAAAATCTATGCCACACAAGTAAAGGAGCTAGCTCATCCACATCCATGGGAATTAGCTCAATCGTCTCCCGACATTCATCAGCGAACACCGATAAGAGAGGTAAACATAGAAAAAAAGTCGAGTGCGACACCACAATTCAAAGAAAATTTCCATCAAGGGAAGCAATACCAAGTCATCAAAGTTGTAATCATGCACAACAGAATCCACTATGGCAATAGGCCTTTTAATGCGGGTTGATCCATGTGTCTGGAAATTGAGAGATGTTTTTGTTTATATTGATTGGGATTGAAATAGAAGCTTGATTTGGGGAATAGTCAAAGAATAAAAAATCCTCACAATCGTTGCCCCATGGTTTTAAAAGGCGGCGCCTCGAGGTGCAAAGGCGTACACCTCAAGGCGAGGCGGGACTAAAGCACCCCGAGGCGGACGCCTCAGGTACAGACTTAGGGGCGTACACCTCAGCCTCGCCTGAGGCGCTCGAGGCGTGAGGCGCTCGAGGCGAGGCGGAGGCGTAGCCTCGAGTCATGAGGCTTTTTTACATTTTTTGTTACACATAACCCTATTTTTTTGTTAGCATTATATTTTTTATTTTTTTTTTTTGTTTCCATGTTAAACCTTGCATATTTCTATATATATAGCTCCATGCAAAGAGAAGAGATAGCTTGAAACAAGCGAAGTTACATGATCTTGTATACATCATATTCAATTTATCATACATCTACACATACTAGTTCTATTACACATATTTTTGTTTGAATTGTAATAGAATTTTATATTAGTTGCAAGTTTGCAACTTGATGTTGTTGTTTGGTTGTATTGTGAACTTAGAATAGTTATCACATATATGATATATGAAGTAATTTTGAAAAATAAACATGTGAAGACTGAAGTAAAATAATTATTACATTTTATTGTGAGTAGCGGAATACAAATAATATCATTAGTAGAAAAAATCGTCGGGGGCGCTGCCCCCACACCCTCGCAAGGGGGAGCGCACCTGCCCCCACACCCTCGCAAGGGGGAGCGCACCTGCTCCCCCCTAGACCGCCCCCCCACAGGCTCGTTGACCGGGCAGCGAGACCCCCGTCTTGTTGGGGTATGATATGGCAGGAGGGGATGCATATGACAGTACTCCAACTACGTCCAACAAGACAATTAATTGAGATTCAAGGCATATTAATATTTTTTATTCGCACTAAAGACTATGGTTTCTATTGTACTTTAGTATTAAGTATAGACTTTAGTTTAATACTCATATAGGGTCATTGAAGTTGGAAATGGAACTTGATATTCTTTATATTAGTGGCATAGTATTAGTTTTTTTGAACTTCAATGCCTTCATCGCTTATGTATTGTATCTTTTACTAGTTTTAAATTATTCTTGAATGTGTTTTTTTAGGCTCTTCTTGAATGTGTTTTTGGCAAAATGTAATAGTATTATATACTTTTTAAATGTATTTTGCTTTCATTTTAATTTTTTTCCAAAAAAATTGAGGCTTACGCCTCGACCGCCTCGAGGCTTACGCCTCACCTCAATTTCAGAGAAAACGCCTCGGAACGCCTCGCGCTTTTTTAAACCTTGCGCTGCCAAGAAACACCCTTCATAAATCACGAGAAATTCGACGTGTGGAAGCAATACCAAGTCATCAAAGTTGTAATCATGCACAACAGAATCCACTATGGGAATAGGCCCTTTAATGCGGGTTGATCCATGTGTCTGGAAATTGGGAGATGTTTTTGTTTATATTGATTGGGACTGAAATAGAAGCTTGATTTGGGGAATAGTCAAAGAATAAAAAATCCTCACAATCGTTGCCCTGAAGAAACACCCTTCATAAATCACGAGAAATTCGACGTGTGAAATGCTCCTGCTTCTACCAAAGAGACTACGAATGCACCAACAAAACCCTGCATTACTGGCAGATGCAACAAGTTCACCATGCCAGACTACCCACCTTTCAAGCTACCGAACAACGACGACCCAGCCACCATCTCCGCCACATAGAGGAGGGGAAAGGAAGAACAACCAACCCTAAAGCTACCCTCAAATTTAAGCATTGAAGTACAATCAAGTATTGCCACAACAAACTCCCAAACCTGCTCTATAGTCTGTGAAAGGCCACTATCATATGTAAAACCACCCTCTAACTCTTGAACATGCTTTGTGACCCCTAAGCATTGCCTTCCTCACGAATACTTGTAGCCCTTGAATCTGATCAACTGTAACCAAGGGTTTGGGATGAGCTATCTCCATGCCTTTTGGAATAGCATGCCCTTTAAGGACCCCCCATCGAGCCTCAAAGAAAAAAGGACCCCCCATCAAGAAAGATCATTCCGTCGAGAAACCAAAAGACATGAAAAGACAACATTGCTGCAAGTAGCTCATCCCAAGGGTTTGGGATGAGCTATCTCCATGCCTTTTGGAATACCATGCCCTTTAAGGACCCCCCATCAAGAAAGATCGTTCCGTCGAGAAACCAAAAGACATGAAAAGAAAACATTGCTGCAAGTAGCACGCAAAGGTACAAAAAGTGGCAAGGAGAAAAACTCCGGCACGCAAAGTGAAGGAGCTAGCTCATCTACCTCCATTGGAATTATCTCAGTTGTCTCCAGACACTCAACATCGGACTACCTATTAGAGAGGCGAACATTGGAAAAAGGTCGAGCTTAAAGCCACAACCCAAAGAAATTTCCAACATGTAAAGCAAAACCAAATCATCAAAGTCAGAATCACTCACAAAGAGTCCACTATGAATTTAAGTAGGCCCTTAAGTTAGTTGAACCATGTGTCTCGAAGATTGAGAGATGTTTTTATTACTATTGAATGGAATTGAAATCGAAGCTTGATTTAGGGAATAGTCAAAGAATAAAAATCCTCACAATAGCGGCCATAAAATAACACCCTTCATAAATTACAAGAAATTCGACATGAAAAATGCTTCTGCCTATGCAAAAGAGCCTACCAACGCACCATCAAACCCTGCATCACTAGCATGTGCAACAATTTCGCCATGCTAGAAAACCCACCAAGATATCGGACAACGACAAGCCTGTCATGATCTCCACCACATAGAGGTGAAATGATGAACAACAAACCACGACGTGAACCTCATTTCTAAGCATAGAAGAACAAGTGAGCACTGCCACGACAACTCCTAAACCTACTTTGCAGCCACGAAAGGTTGTTATCACTTGTTGAACCAACCTGTAACTCATAAACTTGCTCCATGACCCCCAAACGCCGTCTTCTCGAGAATACTTGCAGCCCCGGACTTTAATCAACAGTAACCAAGGGTTTGAATGAGTTTCTTGAGCCTTTTTACCTATCGCGCCCTTTACAGGTCCCCCACCAAGAGAGATTATTCCTTTGAGAAACCAAAAGGCCCGAAAAAGATGTCATTATTGCAAGTAGCATGCAAAGGTACAAGAAGTGGCAAGGAGAAAATCTGTCACACCATAAAAGAGTTAGTGTGTCCAGCTCCATGGGAATTATCTCATTCATCTCCACACACTCAACATCGGGCCACCGATGAGAGAGGCTAACATAGGAAAAAAAGGTTAAGCATGAAGCCACAAACTGAAGAAAATTTTCCAACAAGTAAAGCAAAACTAAGTCATCAAAGTTGAAAACATGCACAAAAGGATCCATTGTGGATTTAACCGGGCCCTTTAAAGTCAATTGACCTCATGTGTATGGAAGATTGACAGATGTTTTTGTTACCACAGATTGGGACGAGAATCGAAGCTTGGTCTAAGAATAGCAATCCTCACAACTACAGACTTAATGTAACGCACTTCATAAATCACGAGAATTGCGATGTGGCCCATGTGGGAAAGGCTTCGCTCCTACCTTTTAAAGAGAGCCTACGAATGCACCACCAAAACTCGCATCACTGGCAGGAGCAGTGCTGCAACACTTCCGCCATGCCAAAAATCGACCTTCCAAGTTACCAAACGATGACAACCTACCCAACCACCACCTCCACCATATAGAGGGGAAAGGAGGAACAACCAACCCTAATGTGGGCCTCGAATTTAGGAAATCGAAGAGCATTCGATCACCGATGCGACAGCTTCAAAAGGTTGTCTACGAGAAAGACCATCAGACACAAGCATTGACGCCTCTCTCAATTCCGTAAGCATCGATCAAATGACGGCAACTCGCAAGAGCAAAGTATGGCACCATCTACTCAAAAAAGGCAGCAATGGAGCAAGGGCTTCGAGTCATCATAGAGAAAAGGCTTATTCCATAGCACCTTCAACAATGCTACTCTGTCGGCCGCCAATAAGATATAAAACTCAACCTCTGAAAGTCTATGTACGTAACATACTAACATTTTCAATGACATCATGCCATCGAAGAATGAAGGATCGATGTTTAGTCCTATAGAATCCATTGCCGCGTAGATGCAGTCGACGCTTGAAATACATGCCCCCATTAGCATTCCATCCAACCCTGTCATGGCACAGTACAACTCGACTTACCTAGAAGTTGATCCCACCTTTGACTCCGCCTACAGAGGTGACCCCTCTTAATCCACTAACAAAGTCACAGCCACAAGCGTTGGCTCTTTACCGAAGAAAAAGCAATCACCTTCATATATTGAAGCTGCAAACACAATGCATTAGGCAAGCAGTACAATAAAGCCAATATCCTCATAAAGAAAACAATGAGAGTTTCCTCGACAATCTCACGCTCAATGGCTACCATCTCTGCAATGATAGCAATGCTCTAACGAAGTCCTGCAAGAGGACTCTAATGCACCAATCGATAGACGTCGTCTCCTATGCACAGCCAACAAAACCCTGCATGTGGTATCTACCTCCGACTCTGCCTCTCCTCGATCTCCCTCGCTTCATTGCTCCCTATCTCCATCCCTATTGCCTCTCCTCACGCCAACCATCTATCACACCCTCGCCAACCTGCTTTCCATGACAATTGCATCTGCCCTTGAAAATTCAAAGCACACAAAAAAAATATAAATCTTTTTAATATAACCAATCGAATAATATTATAATTGTTATGCATCTAACGAAGATGGAACTTTTAAAGAATTATTTTGTACCACAAACATTCGTTTGCAGCATTCAAAAATATTTTTATGTTATTTTGTACTTGTGGAATAAAATGCTCTGGTGTACTAATGAGAAACTTGTCGTCTTCATATAGAGAGAGGATATCACTTTTACCGAATATCACTTTTACCGATTGAGCCGTCTCTGAGTACCACAAACATTCCTTTTAAAGCATTCAAAAAAATTGTTTTTTTCATGTGGAATAAAATGTTCTGATTAATGAAATAGACTTTAGTCCTACATATATAGAGACACTGGCACTTTTACCTACTGAACTGCTCTCTATTCTAGTGACAGATGGCGTACCGGATGCCTTCTTCTTCCTATCAGATGCCTTCTTCCTATCCATCTTCTCTGAATCAGGCAGATTCATGCTAGGTTCCGCATATTTTACCTCTTCTGTCTCTGTCACAACATGGACATCCTCTACTTCCGAGTGATGCTTTACAACTTGATGATTGTCTGGAGATCTACTCGTGTTCATTTCCGTATTATGCTTTTTTTTGTGAGGTCGTTCTACAGTAAAGCAGAGAAAAGCAAATATGACATCATTAGAGCAGTCAGAAGCAAGCAACTAGAAGCATCTTAAGGAAGCTGTAATAACTCCCTTTGGAAAATAGTAAGAAAAGGCAAAACAAATTCTACCCAAATAAAAGTTCAATTGTGGAATTGAAATGCACCCTTCTTGAGAGAGAGAGAGAGAGTGAGTGAGAGGCAGCTACACAACTGGATATTGGAAGATGCCAACTATGATTCACGGATAACTGCATCAGTCTTCAAAAACTCAAAAGCAATCAGAAGATTAATTTAAATCATTTTCATACAAGAAATTAAACTAATTCTATTGTAACTAAATGGAGAAGGAATTTTCAAAGAATTACTGTGTACCACAAGCTATGCATTTGAAACATTAAAGAATATTTAATGTTATTTTGTACACGTGGAATAGAATGCTCCAATATATGAAATGAGAGCTCTTGTCATCTTCATATAGGGACTGTTGGGAGAAAATAAAGAGTGGTTTATACACGAGGCCCTAGGATTCTTTTATATAGGAGAGTAACCCGTTGTGGAAATTACATAAAGAAGAAAGAAAGAATAGAGAATATATAAAAGACATGAAAGATAATAAATAACTCAACACTCCCCCTCAAGCTGGAGCGTAGATATCTATCATGCTCAACTTAGAACAAAATCTATGGTAAGCACATTTGTTGTCTGATCTCCTAAGCTAACATGAGTAGTGGAGATGAGACCCTTTTGTATCATGTCTCTAGTATAGAGACAGTCCACCTCGATATGCTTGGTCCTCCCATGGAAGGTTGGATTGTTGGCAATGAAAAGAGCAGCCTAGTTGTTTGGAGGTGCATGGGAAGAGACACTCAACTGTCAGGTCAGTTAGAACAGATCTGATCAGCATCATCTTTGTACTAGCATGTGCGATGGTGATGTATTCTGATTCTGCACTGAATATTTTTTTTAAAAATCAATTCTGCACTAAATATGACAATCATAATCTGCTTCTTGCTCTTCCATGATACCAAGGAACTCCCTGTGAGCAGTGCAAAACTAGAAGTAGACTTCATATACTTGGGATACACCGCATAATCTGCATCTGCACAAGCTATAACGGCAAGGGATGTACCTATGCTGAATTGATGACCAGTGCTAGGTGAGGCCTTCAGATACCTCGAAAAAAAATTTAGAAAAGATACTTCAAAATCATATGGATTGCATCCATATGTGCTAGTCTAGGCTGCTCCATAAACTGACTCACTTTGCTCACTGCAGGATATATCTGGCCTGGCAATAATCACAAAAAGGAGCTTTCCAACGAGCTCCATGTATCTCCTCTTGTCTACCTCCTCAATATCATCAATGTGTAGCTTCATACTTGGGAGTAGTGGCAGGCTTGCGATCTACCATGCATATCTCAGATAGAGGATCTGTGACGTACTTCCTCACGAGACCTCGTCGGTTCTCGACAAACTCCAATCCAAAGAAGTGGCATAAACTACCAAGTCCAGTTAGCAATGTGAGCCCGAGGCGAACCATTCCTACAATAAATGTTATTGTAATATTTGATATATCAATAAAAGTTATTGATTTATTTTCACTCCCTGTCTGAGATTAAATGAATAAATGCACCATAAGGTCTCTAAGTACAATTAGGGTTATGTACCATGGCCATTTTGATGATCATATAGTTGTTGATTCAATTGTTGAATCATAGAGGTTGGTGCTCGGATGAATATCTAAAGAGTTAGATTGAGGACTCATCAAGCACCGTCAAATGAATTAATAAGAGATGATCTCCAACATGAGTAGGACATGGCAATCCTTTCTCTTTTGACTGATATCTGACTGACCTCTTAATGCAGGTCCTCTGCATAGGAAAGATTCAGAGGTGTCAGATTAGTTAGGTCAAAGAGTTGACTTAACGAGATCGAGATAACCAAGTCCTATATCGTATACTGTCAGGACATAAGCATGCATCCTCTGATCAGAGACAGATGTATTGCTATATATCTGAGTAGGTGCATTTGGCATATCGATAGGTTGATGACCTAATCAAGGTCTATACACCGACAAGCTGGTGTTCATACAAGGACATGAAAAATGCGATCTCTCAAAGGGATCATACAGATTTACTTCTGAATCGGAAGATATGAGCTCACTTATAAGTTATTGGGATCGATTAAATTCCATGCATGATCGTCTTGCTTTGGAAGCATGACAAAAATTTATAGATATGATATATGTTTTTGGAAAGCATAAGATCGATACCAACTCCCAATGACCGAATGAGAAACTTAATGATAAAACCCTAAGATGACAGTGTAAATTGATATATATCTTTGGGTTTATTCCAAGTCTTCCCTTATGTAGGATGTACAGGTATTAGGAATACATGAGGGTGATGTGATCATTAACGATTGTATAACCATGATGCTTCCATTCAGATAGAGTGGTAAAACACGTTTGAATTTTAGTGACTCCTCTTATTAGAAAAGTGATCTGATCTTAGTCCAAATGTTGGACATTGATCTGAATGACATTCAGATGCAATGAGAAGATTAGATCAACGGTCCTGATTTAATCATGCATCTATGAGAGGTCCCCAAGAACTGAATTTAAGATGTGATCTCAATATCCAAGTCACTATATGTGGAACGTACAATTGCCATGTCCTTATCTCCAAGTACTAGCAGAGAAAGCACATTATTCTTGAAAGAGTTCAAGAATAATTCCATTGATGAATTATGTATCTGAGCATTAAGATATTGATAATTAAATGTGATTTAATTATCATGAATAAGGTGAACACAATTCATATTATTTAAATACATGAGAATGATGATCTAAAATAATTAAATAAGATTTAATTATGACGGATATGAATTATATGGATAGTACTATTCATATTATTTATATTTATATTTATATATATATATATATCTATATATTATAAAGGGTAAAATGGGGTCGCCCCCATGGGGGGAGCTAACTTGGCTCCCCCCGCACCATTTCGCCCCCTTTTTATTTTATTTTCGAAATTTCTTCCGTGGATTTTCATCAATATATCCCTATATTATGTCATTCAAATTTCACGCGAAACAGAGACTCCTACAGCCTCCATCCAGAAGGGTCGTTTTAAGCAATTCTGTTACCATTAAAAAATGATTGTCTGAATGGAGGCCATGCGAGTCTCTGTTTCGCATGAAATTTTAATAGCATAATATAGGGATATAGTGATGAATATTCACAGAAGAAATTTTCAAAAAAATAAAAATAAAAAAATAAAAATAAAAAAACCAGGTGAAATAGCGTAGAGGGAGCCAAGTTAGCTCCCCCAAGGGGGCAGCCCCATTTAACCCTATTATAAATGTGATTTATAATATATTAGAGAGAGCTTACTATAAATGGTATTTTCAAATTAATTATTGATGTTAATTCGATTCACATTGATAATTAATTGAAAATATAATTTACATTTTTTGGGGTTGTGAATATAATTCACAATTATTTAATGGCATGATTGCAATATTCACAGAATTAATTTGGAATTAATTTTGTGAATTAATTTACAACAAAAGTTGTTGTAAATATGTATGAAGGATTGGAGGAGCCAACACCTTCCATTTAATGGATGGTGGGCGACCACCCTTTGACTTGGTCACAAGGGTGGTCGTCCCCCCTCCCTTTTTTAGGAGGGTAGGCGGCTTCCCTCCTAATACTTCTATACTAATTAATTTAGTTCAAATTATATTATGTAGATTATTTAATATATTTAATTTAACATAAATTAATTGTTGTGTTTTTACAACAAAATCATGGCCATTGAATAGAAACACAAATCGATCTCAATCATTGATTTTGTGTTTCACGTGGATTGTGATCCATGGACTCCCAAAATGCTATAAAAGAAGAGGAAACCCTAACTCTTCATTAGAACACAACGTCTCTTGTGAATCTCTCCATCTCTCTCATTCTCATGACACGCCACATCTCTCTTTCTCTCTCAAGTGTGGTCGTTCATACCTTGTGTTAGAGAGAATCGCGGTCATCACGATAGCCGTTGTGCTGATGGATTGACTACTTGAAGATCTCCATCTTCTTCAGTGCTTCTTGTTCGTGAAGAAGACCTTAGATTTCGTGTGACGAAATCAGGAGTTCCAGCGCTTGGATCTTCATCTTGGTTTGCGAGAAGCATGTGTCTAATCAACGTGCTCGCAAGCATCTCCTCCATCGGGTCGGATTTGAGACAGGAGGTCTCTTTGCTTACAGACTACGATCCCAACCATGCTTCAAGAGGTAATCCTCCATCTTACTTGGGGTTAGATGAAACGATCCGAGAAGTGTTCAGTTTCATCATTTAAATTTTTTTTAAATTATGTTGCACCAAGCAACTAGTGCGAATAGTCGCTCTAATTGCATATGATGTGATCATCACACTTCCATGATGCGATTAAGGATCTTTACATATCATTCGGTGGTATCAGAGCTTTGGTCGAGGTCTTGGATATGATCCAAAATCCTAGACGATCGAGGTTCAAGTTTCGGATGCCGGGAATCATTGTTTTTGCATTGGATGAAAGATTCGAATCGATTTTTCACTTAATTAAAAACCTACTGTTTGTGCACTGTTTGGACGTGTTTGTTGGTTATGTATTTAAAAATTAGAATGTCCAAATATGTCTCAAAAATAATAATCTTTAATTGGTACCAAAAGTGCATGAAAGTGATTCGAATAGTTCCCGACGTGGAAAATTATTTTGCATGTATTCACGGATCTGTAAGAAAATTATTTTTACTTAATGTTTTCCCATCATGAAATATGAAATAAACACTTGGATTAAGTAGAGAATCAAACCAGCAAACCACTCGAATTTATTCCATGCGATTTCGACTCTGTTTGCCCTAGATATTCCATATTTAGTGGAGGTGTGTCGGAAGATGATTATCATCAAATCTATTTACTTATTGTGTTTATAATTCAATGGAAATCGTGGAAATTATGAATTTGCCCGGATTAAATATGATGCCTAATAATTATGAAAATAATTGATTAATCATCATATGTGATTGAACGAATGTTCCATGAAAACCCTAGTTTATCCTACAATAGTTATAGGACAATCTCTACATGTAAAACATTGTTACTTGAATAGGATTGGGGATTTGCTTAGCAAATCTCCTTTTAATATGAATCAAAATGATTTTTTATAAATATTATATGGTATAACTTCGGTTGTAATACCGAATAACATCTCAAATACAATATGATCAAATCTCATTATCCTGACCTGAGTCAGATATGGTATCTAGTCGGGGATCGTTGGGGTAGTAGGTTGCTCCATGAGCGATCTGTCCCACATACTGTGCATACTGGTCATGACAACGAGTAAGGAAAAGATAATGCTTGAAGAGATCATGGTGTATTTTTCTAATTATTAAAATTTAAATAATACGTATTTTGAGATTATACTATCCTTTAAGTAACAATCAAGATTGTTTGTTGGTTGATTGAATTGGATTAATAATTGATTTAATATGATTAAATTAATTTTATTCAATTAAATACTCTATTATGAATAGAGTTGTATTTCCCGTAGAAGAATTGATTATGTGAATATGATTCATAATAATTAAATAAAATTTGAATATGATGTGGAGGATCACATAAGTGACATTCATGCTCTCCCGTCAAGGTGAAGAGTTCCGTCACCATGGATTGTATGTAGGAGACGCCTGTCCAAAGTGACAGCTCCTGCATACAAGCGCACATGGAACGGGGCCTTTGCTTCTCGAAAGAGTAAGACCGTATACGTAGTAACCCCAACATCGAGTCCTCATATTATTAGGGCGATATTGGATTGTGTATAACAAGTTCTAATCATGTTGACGGTTGGTTCAATTAACGAAGGGTCCGCACCGCCTTGGGGGTGATGGGCTCGGGTGTTAAAGACCGAATTGGAAAACGCAAGTTGGACTTGTAAGGCGGAATGTGTTCCCGCTTCTTTTTTATATGAGTTACAAGTTCTCATATTATTGGGATGTAACAAAGGTAGAAAAGGAGATCCTAGTTCTTGCTACAGTATAGCAGTAAGTATATCCATCGCTTTGAAAGTGATTAAGGGAATGAACTTTCAGAGTTGAAAAGACATGACTAATTTGATTAAAAAATCCTTAATCAAAGAATTTAAATTGAATATATAATAATCTATAAATATAGTGCATTCTTAATTTCAGACAATGAAGTCCATGGACCCACTCAACAGGCTTTTAGAGGTCAACCAATTGACCAGACCAAATTATACTCGGATTGGATCCACTTACGTGTTATCCAAGAATAAGTACACAAACCCTAAGACACCGGAAGAATTAAAGTTCAATGAAAAATATAATGAAGATCATAAATTGGCTCGATGTTGTATTCTGGGATCTCTCAATTTGCTTCAGAAGCAATATGTGGAGATGGACTGGAGACATGTTAGGATATAATGTTGAATCTCAAGGAGATGTTCATTGATGTCAACCGCACCCAACATTATAATGTTATGAAAGAACTTATCCGATGCAAAATGCAGGAAGGGACTTCGGTTCGTAAGCATATACTCAAAATGTTTGGGTATCTGTCTGAACTGGAAACTCGCAGGGCAGATATCGATGCAGATTTGCGGTCTGACTTCATTCTGTTGTTTGTGCCCAAGTCTTTCAATAAATTTGTAGTATCATTCCACATGAACAAAAATTGAACTTGTATAACGATGAGTTACTGGCCTGATTGAAATCTACATAAGACGTAATGAAAAAAGATAATCCCTCTAGCAGTGCAATGATTGCACTAGTCAAAGGAAAACACGGTCGAAAGCAAGGATCTCGGAAGGACCCGGCCCAGAACAGAAAGAAGAAGAATCAAGGTGTTGGCTCATCTTCTACTGCTTCCACACTGGTGACATCAAAGAAGACCGATGTGTGCCATCACTGCAAGAAACAGGGGCACTGGAAGCGTAACTGCCTAAATTACCTGAAGTTTGCTGACAACGGTAAAGTCCCAGCAGGTATGAATTCTACTTTCATCATTGAAATCAATTTTCTCGTGGGACGAGAAGGTAGTTGGGTCATCGATTCCGGTGCTTATGTTCACGTATACAATTTGTTGCATCTATTTCAAGAAACTAAGAGTCATGATGAAGGGGAGATAGTCATCCAGATGGAATTTGATGCAATTGTTGCAGCAGTCGCCATCGGGGCATGCAGACTATCATTATCTAGTGCAAGATTCAGGAAAGCAGTATGCGTATGCGTTCAGACTGGTTACCAAATAGAGATTAAGCGGTATGCGGGAGCATATGCGAGGTATATGTGGTTCTAAGCAGTTTCCTAATTTTTTATTTATAAATAAATAAATACAAAATTGACTACAACTGAACTAAATTTATGTATAGTTGTGATCTAACAAAAGATCTAAGAAAAATGACTTTCATATAGAGCTCAAAACAATCTCTATCAATCAAATATTAATATTTCAATTGAAAAGTTAGCACACATAATAATTGACAACAATCAGCAAAATATACAAGTATCCGAAAGAAAATCAAAATTTAACACTAATAACATTAGTAATGTACTAATTAAAATAGTATAAGAAAGCATAAATGTTCAAACGACAATATTTTAACCGCTAAACTCCAATATGTGGAGGTGAGACTTGTAACTATGTATGTCTACTAAAATTCATGACACGATGATATGATGTTATTTTTAATAATAAATTGGGTGGACTGACTTTTATTGCAACTTGTATATCAATATATGTGAATATATATTGGTATAAATACCTCTATTATTGATGTATAATGTCATTTATCCCTGTCATTATATTTATTACTGATTCTCCATCAAAAGTACCAAACTCTACATATACCAATATATTGCATTCAAAATAACTATTAGTTGACTAAATTAATTTGCTAAATTATTGGTACATTATTCTTTTTCTTCCTCCCGCATTTCCTCATACAATAAAAACATGGCACAAATCATACTATAACACACATTTCATATACACGTTTGACACATTTCAGAACAATAACATGAAATAGGTGGCTTAAAAAATCACATACAAAATCACATATAAAAAATCACAATAAAAAATTACATATAAAAAATCGCATTTAACCAAAGCAGGCACACAGAGGGCATATGTGGCCGCACAGCCCGCATATGCGGCCCGCATAAGCGCCATGGGCACATCATGGAGGGCTTCTTGAAATCGGTGCGTTGAAGGTGCCGCACACGCATAAGCGGCCGCATAGACCGATTTCGTGAACATTGATCTAGTGGAGAAGTCCTGGTACTTAAAGAATGTCTTTATATTCCAGATGTCAGAAGGAACTTAATATCTATATCTAAATTAGTTAGAAGCGGATATTCCATCCTATTCTAAAATAAACTTGTCATAAGTCGTTATGATAAAAATATTGTGGATGGTGTTCTGACTTCTGGTGGATTTTATGAATTGTGCATTGATGAAAATGTCAAGAATGTTACTACCACTAATAAAAACCCCAAAAGAACCAAGGAGGATGGAAATCATTCAAATATGATATGGCATCAAAGGCTTAGTCATTTATCTGTTGATAGAATCAGTAGATTGATAAAGGATGGATCCTTAATTTTCTACAGGTTCAATCTTTACCTACATGTGAACATTGTATTCGAGGTAAAATGACTAAGACGCATTTCCGTAATAAGGTTACAAGATACGAAGGTATTCTTGACCTAATGCATACTGATGTATGTAGTCTCTTCAATACCGCGAACCGAAATGGATATCGATATTATTTGGCGTTTATTGATGATCATTCGCGATATGGGTTTATCTTCCTATTACGTCATAATTCTGAAACCTTTGAAAAGTTCATGGCTTTGGTTGAAAACCAAACCGATAGGAAGATTAAACGGATTCGATCTGATCGATGTGGCGAGTACCTCTCAGATGAATTCAAGGAATACCTTAAAGAGAAAAGAATTGTCTCCAATCTCACTCCTCCTAGAACTCCCCAACTTAATGGTGTTGCTGAAAGATGCAATAGGACCATCATGGACATGGTCCGTTCAATGATGAGTAAAGCACATTTACCACTTAGTTTATGGGATATGCAGTAGAGATTGCAATATAAGTTGTGAATAAGATTCCTAATAAGTATGTACTTAAAACTGCTCATGAGTTTTAGTAAAGAACCAAACCCAGTGTTAAACACTTGAGGATTTTGGGTTGCTTGGTCCATGCGAAGAACGTGGATGCAAGTAAACTAGAATCTCGCACTCGTGAGTGCTATTTCATTGGATATGTTAAGTATGGTATTGGATACCAGCTTTATGACCTTGAGATTTAGAAGGTATTCGTCTCTAGAGATGTAAAATTTCTATAGGATGACTTCCTTAAGAGTGAAGATAACAATGAAGTAAAGAAACTCGTAGTATCCTCCATGGATGATGAGTTTTCTGAACCAGAAACTGAGAAAGTAAATGAAGATATAACACATGTACCTCTTCGAAAGAGTTCGAGGGTGATTGCACCACCTGAAAGGTACGGATTACATGTGTCAGGTGAAACTAACAATGATCCAGCTTCATTAGATGAAGCACTCGCGGATCATGACATTGATAGATGGATGCTAGCAATGAAGTCTGAAATAGACTCCATGCATAAGAATAGTGTATGGACCCTAAAGGATCCACCTAGAGGGCTAAAACCCATCGGGTGTAAATGGATCTTCAAGAGAAAAAGGAGACCTGATGGGAAAGTAGAAACTTTCAAAGCACGGCTCGTAGCCAAGGGCTACACAGAAAGAGAAGGTATGGACTATGATGAGACATTCTCACATGTAGATATACTTAAAGTCCATCAAGGCACTGCTGGTTATAGCTGCATATCTTGACTATGACATCTGGCATATGGACGTCAAGACGGCTTTCCTTAATGGATACATCGAAGATAATATCTATATGGAGCAGTCCCAGGGTTCATAAACGGGGAATGCAAAGTATGCAAGTTGAAGAAATCCATCTATGGGCTCAAACAAGCTTCTCGTAGCCGGAACATCACATTCGACGAAAGCATAAAGAGTTATGATTTTATGCAGAATCTGATGAACCTTATGTGTACAAGAAGCTTAGTGGGAGGACCATTGTGTTCATCGTGCTTTATGTATATGGCATCCTTATCATTGGTAAGGATACAAGGATGATGACTACTGTTAAGATTTGGCTATCCCATACCTTCAAGATGAAAGATCTTGGAGAAGCCTCTTACATCTTAGATCTGAAGCTGTTCAGAAATCGAGAAAAGAGGATCTTGGGATTGTCACAACATGGGTACATTAAGAAGATTTTAGAGCACTTCGATATGGAGAACTCCAAGAAAGGTTTCCTTCCCTTAAGACATGGTATCCACCTCTCTAAAGGGATAGCTCCTCAAAGTATTGACAAAAAGAAAGCCATGGCTGGATGCCCCTACGCATCACTTGTAGGAAGCTTAATGTCTGTCATGATGTGCACAAGGTCAAATATCTGTCATGCAGTGGGAGTGATAAGCCGTTATCAATCCTGCTATGGAGAACAACACTGGAATGCAGTGAAGAACATCTTCAAGTATCTAAGGCGGACGCAAGATTACATCTTGGTCTATAAAAATGGTGATATCCAAGTCTTAGAATACATAGATTCTTGACTTCCAGTATGATATTGATGATTGAAAATCGACATCAAGGTTTGTGTTTCTATTGAACAGTGGTACTGTGAGCTGAAGAAGCAAGAAGCAGACACTACGGTCGATTCAACAAGAGAAGCTGAATACATTGTTGCATTGGATGCGGCAAAGGAGGCAGTGTGGTTGTGCAAGTTCATCTTGGAGCTTGGCGTAGTTTCCTTTGATACTCACATCCCGCTACTCTGCGATAACACGGGAGCCATAACACAGGCAAAAGAACCCAGATGGCATCAAAAGAGCAAGCACGTGGAAAGAAAATACCACATCATTGGGGAGATTCAAAAGCGTGGTGACATCCCCATCACTAAGGTGGCCTCTGCCGACAACGTTGCGGATCCATTTACCAAACATTCGACTCAAAAGGTTTTCGACCAGCGTGTAATGAGCTGGGTTTAGGATTGTACCTGAATGATTCTGAGGGCTACTGGGAGATTGTAGCAATGTAAGCCCGAGGCGAACCATTCCTACAATAAATATTATTATAATGTTTGATAGGTTATTGGTTTATTTTCACTCCATGTCTGAGATTAAATGAATGAATGCGCTATAAGGTCCCTAAATACAATTAGGATTATGTACCATGACCATCTTGATGACCATACAGCATGGCCTTAAATTTCAGCCAAATTCGGCCGAATTTCTGTCGAATATCGATATCTTGTCGAAATCGAAATTCGACCGAAATGGCCGAAATATAGGGACCCTAGTACAAAAAATGATCGAAATTTCTTTCGAATTTCGACCGAAATTCCAACGAAATTCTGTTACGATCGGTCACCGAAATGGTAAACGAAACGGATATTTAAGGCCTTGTCATACAGTTGTTGATTCGATTGTTGAATCATAGAGGATGGTGGTTGGATGAATATCTAAAGAGATAGATTGAGGACTCATCAAGCACCATCAAATAACAATTCTTTCTCTTTTGGTTGATATCTGACCGACCTCTTGATGCAGGTCCTCTGCATAGGATAGAGATTCGGAGGTGTCAGATTAGTTAGGTGAAAGAGTTGACTTAACGAGATCGAGATAACCAAGTCATATGTCATATATTGTCACGATATAGGCATGCATCCTCCGACCGGAGTACATTTGGTAGATCGATAGGTTGATGGCATAATCAAGGTATATATACCAACAAGCTGGTGTTCATACAAAGACATGAAAAGTACGATCTCTCAAATGGATCATAGAGATTCAATTCTGAATCAGAAGACATGAGCTCACTCATAAGATATTGGGATCGATCAAATTTCATGCATGGTCGTCTAGCTTTGGAAGCATGACAAGAATTTGTAGGTATGATATATGTTTTTGGAAAGCATATGGTCGATACCAACTCCCAATGAACGAATAAGAAACTTAATGATAAAACCCTAAAGATGACAGTGTAAATTGATATATTTCTTTGGGTTTATTCTAAGTCTTCCCTTATGCAGAATATACATGTATTAGAAATACCTGAGGGTGATGTGATCATTAACTTGTATAACCATGACACTTTCATTCTGAGGGAGTAATGAAACATGTCTAGATTTTAGTAACTCCTCTTATTAAAGAAGTGATCTGACCTTAGTCCAAATGTTGGACATTGATCTGAATGAGATTCAGATGCAATGAGAAGCTCAGATCTACGGTCTTAATTTAATCAAGCATCAATGAGAGGTCCCTAAGATCTGGATTTGAGATCTGATCTCAATATCCAAGTCACTATACGTAGAACGTACAATCGCCATGTCTTTATCTCCAAGTATCCGCAGAGAAAGCGCACTATTCTTGAAAGAGTTCAAGAATAACTCCATTGCTGAATTATGTATCTGAGCACTGAGATATTGATAACCAAATGTGATTTAATTATCATTGTGAATACGATTCATATTTTTTAAATACATGTGAATGATGATCCAAGATAATGTGGTATTCAGTCGGAGGGGTCACTTCATAGAGAGTATGTAGGGAATATGTGGTTTTATGTGGTTTGTTTTTTTATTATTAAAAATATAAATAAATTTTTAATAGGGAAAATGGGGTTGTCCCCTTGGGGAAGCTAACTTAGCTCCCCCTACCCCATTTTTCCCATTTTTTTAAATTTTCATTTGAAAATTTCTTCCGTAAATATTCATCACTATATGTCTATATTATGCCATTCAAATTTCGTGCAAAACAGAGACTCCTTCAGCCTCCATCTAGGCAGTCATTTTTAATGGTCGTAAAATTATGAAAATCGACCATGTCTGGATGGAGGATGTAGAAGTCTCTGTTTCGCACTAAATTTGAATGACGTAATATAGGGATATAACAATGAATATTCACGGAAGAAATTTTCAAAAAAAATAAAAAAATGAGAAAAATGGGGTGGGGGAGCTAAGTTAGCTCCCCCTAAGGGGCAGCCCCATTTAACCCTTTTTATATTATGTTAATAACATCTAAATATTATATTTCTTGATTAAAATAATAAAGAATTGAATGTACAAGGAACAAAATTATTGGGATAAAAAGTAATATAGAGTCAAATGAGCAAAAACATCAACTGAAAGAGCATATGGCAACATACCGTATACTTGAGTCAAAAGAGTAAAAATGTTTATTCAAAAAAACGACCGCATAAACGGTATACTCAGCCGAGTATGCGACTTGACCCGCCTAGATGCCCATTTGTTCGTACTCGGAACGCCAAGGCTTTCAAGTACGAGTATGCAACCGAGTATGCGGCATACTCGGTCGCTTTCATGAACACTTAGTGGATGAGATCTAATTATCAAAGATATGAATTATATGGATAGTACTATCCATATTATGTGTGTATATATTATAAATGTGATTTATAATATATTAGAGAGGGCTTATTGTAAATGATATCCTCAAATTAATTATTGATGTGAAATGGATTCACATTGGAAATTAATCGGAAATACAATTTACATTTTTGGGGGTTGTGAATATGATTCATAATTATTTAATAGCATGATTACTATAATCACAAAATTAATTTGGAATTATTTTTGTGAATTAATTTACAACAAAAGTTGTTGTAAATATGTATGAAAGATTGGAGGAGCCAACACCATCCTTTTAATGGATGGTAAGCGGCCACCCTTTGACTTGGACACAAGGGTGGTCGTCCCCCCTTTTTAAGAGGGTAGGTGGCTTCTCTCCTAATCCTTCTATGCTAATTAATTTAGTTCAAATTAAATTACGTTGATTATTCAATCTATTTAATTTAATCTAAAATAATTGTTGTATTTTTACAACAAAATCATGGCCAATGAATACAAAGTAGAAACACAAATCAATATCAACCATAGATTTTGTGTTTCACATGGATTGTGATCCATGGACTCCCAAAATACTATACAATAAGAGGCAACCCTAGCTCTTCTTTAGAACACATCTCTTGCGAATCTCTCCATCTCTTTCATTCTCATCATACGTCCCATTTCTCTCTCAAGTATGGCCGTCCATACCTTATGCTAGAGAAAATCATGGTCATCGTGATGTTCTTGTGCTGACGGATTGACTACTTGCGGATCTCTGTATTCTTCTATGCTTCTTGCTCATGAAGAAGAGCTTAGATTTCGTACGACGAATCAGGAATTCCAGCGCTTTGATCTTCATCTTGGATTGCAAAAAGCTTGCATCTCATCAATGTGCTCGCAAACGTCTCCTCCGTAGGGTCGGACTTGAGACAAGAGGTCTCTTCGCTTAGAGACTACGATCGCAATCATGCTTCAAGAGGTAATCTTGCATCTTACTTGTGGTTAGATGAAACGATCCGAGAAGTGTTCTTGGATCATGCGGTTTCATCATTTAATTTTTTTAAATTACGTTGCACCGAGCAACTAGTGCGACTAGTCGCTCCGATCGCATATGATGTGATCATCACGCTTCTATGATGCGGTTAAAGATCTTTACATATCCTTCAAGTCCTTGGTCACAAACTGTTGACCTAGGAAATCCTTAGCAGTCCAGATGCCATGCTCGTCATCCATTGTAACAATGATATCATCAACATATACAAGTATTGTAACAATACCTCTCTGAGTCTTCGGAACAAACAATGAATGATCGGCAATCGATCTCACGAACAGATGTTGCTCTATCAAGTTTCAAGGCCCTAGGGTTCCCTTATATAGGAGAGTAACATGTTAGGCAAATTACATAAAGAAGAAAGAAAGAATATAGAATATATAAAAGACATGAAAGATAATAAATAACTCAACACATAGTTGCTAGCACTTTTGCATGCTGAACCGCTCTCTATACAAGTGACTGATGGAGGATTGGATACCTTTCAACTTGAAGATTGCATAGAGTTTTACTCATGTCAATGTCCATATCCTGCTTCCGTTTGTGTATTTGTTCTACTATAAAACCAAGAAAAACAAGCATGGCATAATTGCTTTTCAACTTGATGATTGTCTAGAGTTTCACTCATGTTAATTTCCGCATCTAGTTTCACTTCGTGTAATTGTTCTAAAGTAAAATCAAGAAAAACGATGTGGTCAAATCTGGCTAGGCAGGGTACTCAGATTTGTGGATCTCTTTGACAAAAAAGTTTGAAACCACAACATCTTACTATGTACTTGTGAATAAACAACTCGAGAGGAGTTTCTTCCAGTCATGGTGAGGTGTTCGCCAAGGTTGCCCCTTAGTGTCTACGCTATTTGTCTTGACGAATGACGTATTTGCTAGTATGGTTAACTATGTAGTTAAAGAAGGTTTCTCTATTGGATATTCTTTGGGAAACATCTCAATCCCCATCTTACAATATGCAGAAGATACTATCTACTTCCCTGAGAAAGGTAGAGAGGACGAAATGGAAATGATTGCAGTGATCATCAATAGAATCGAAAGGCATGTAAATCATCACAAAAGTAGTGATGAGTATTGATTTCCCCATTATGAGCTTTGAAGTTGGAAATGGAAATGTATGAGTAGGGTATTGATGAATCTATGATTCGTTAATATTGTACTAGAATTTTCACATTAATTTTTGAGCAAATACGCACAAAAATCTCATAAAGTGATAATATAATTATAAATACTTTATCAATAAAACTGAGCTAAATATACATTATTAACATATAACCAAGCCTAAGAAAAAACTAAATATTTCTAAAAAAAAGAAAAAAAACTAAATAAAAATCCAAAAAATAAGTTTTCACTCATACTGTAACATATTCATATATGTGTGTATTGGTGTTATTAAAGGCGAGAGGAACTCCAAAGCGTTAAGGGGTCCAAAACACTTGAGGTGTTAGGCGCTATCCTGAGAAAAGCGAGGCACCATATATAGAAATAAACAAAGTATGTGCGAGTCTATATGTATGTGCGCGTAGACAATACACACATGTGTGTGTGTAATTGTAAACGTGTGTGTGTGTGTGCATAACTTAAATTTCAATCTAAGATCAATTCAATATATTTGTGGGTGTGAGTACGCGTGCGTATATAATTATGTATGTGTACGCGCGTATATGTATATGCATGCATATGTATATATGTATTTATTTTGAAAGAATATGTATAAATGTATATGTTATCACCTAATTATATTCTACTATCAATCCACTATTATTAATGTGTAAACGTATATCTATGCATGTAGATGTGTATGTGTTTATGTATATGTATTAAATATTTGTGTATATATGTGTTTTCACACGTGCTTGCGTGTGTCAATATGCATAAATATTTGTAAACATGTGTAGGTGCGTATGTATCTATACGTGCATGCATATGTATACATGTGTTTGTCTATTTTTTTATTTATACATATGTGTGTTTTGCTTATTTCTATGTATATGTAATCTATGAGTGTGCCCATTGTATTTCAAACTAATATGTATATGCAAATGCAAAAGTATGTGTAATTTTTTCAGTCTATGTAATATTTCGAACTAAAATATGAGTATATATGTATACACATATGGAAAGGATGTGCGTAAACTATGCATACATGTGTGTGCATATATACAAGTATGTGTAAAATGATACTTAAAACCATAATATGTCTAATATAAACTAAACATGGATAAAAGTCGCAAAAAGTGTGCAAAAAGCCCTATTTTTGCCTCGAGTGCTCGTCTTGAGCGCCCAGATCCTCAAGTCAGGCCCTCGACACATGGGCGGTGCCTGATGCAAAATGCCTTGCCAATAGAGAGGCCAGGTACTAACGCTTCACCTTGCCTCAACACATAGGCAAGAGCCCGCAGGCTTTTGACGTCACCAATATATATCATGCAATTAAAAAATTAATGTCAAGTTGACACGAAATCAATTCCATTGTATAAATATGACTAACCTTAACACACATAAAAAACCTAAAAATACTAACCCGTATATACTGGGAAAAAAACCCAAAACCAAGTTTGAGTATATTTGGACTTAAAAGATGATCGCTTACCTCATGCACACTAATACAACACTCTGAAAGTGAGGATCTCTATTATTGACTCAGTTATAGTAATTGCAGCATTCATGCTCAATCTTCCTTGAAACATAACCCTTCCCTTTACATTTCTGTTTTTTAGAAGGGGATATGTTCTCTTCTGCCACAGTTTTCCTCTCTTCCGCCCGGTGGTAGGTGATGGTTGATCCTTTGCCTTTTGGACAAATAACTGGACCGGTAAAGAATTAATAGACTCTCGAGTTTCGTGCTAGTTTGCCGTATACTCCAGCCGTAATACACTTGTAGCGAAGTGCAGGGTCGACGATCCCGAATGTCATCATTGTGTTGTGACTTCTCTGACCAGTGCATGGAAGAGTTCTTGGAGATGTTAGATGCCATTACCATTTATAATGGTTCTAGGACGAGGAGAGATCACTGAGTTTGAAAAGATGAAGATTTTATCGTGAGACGAGCCTACAAAGCCATTGATAGATCATCTATCCTGCATGCAGAGAATGTAGTTCGAGATTGCAAGTACATTAGGGAGTTAAAAGTGCCTACGTGCATTAGTGTCTTCATATGGTTGATGCGCACAGGGTAGATCTTTACTAAAGAGCGTTGGTAATGATAACAATTGCATATTATGCATTGGAGAGGCAGAGAATATCAATCATCTCTTCTTTGCCTATAAAAAGACGAAGGTTTGCTAGAGTGAATTGGGGATTGTTTAGGCCAATACAGAGAATCTCACCGCTTTCTGGGATTCAACCTGCAATGCAAGATTTAAAGCCAACAGAGAGATATTCCTTCCTATTGCGACAAGTTGGGCGATCCGACGTTCACACGACGATGTCCTTTTTTTGGTAGATTGTTTCTGTGTAGCCGACCTACTTAATTGTGGGAAAAGGCTTTGTTGTTGTTGTTGTTGTTTGTTTCTGTGTAAAAAATGTAGTGGTTTACGCCAAAACTCTCCTAGAGGATTAGATCTTGTAAGGTAGTCATGGTATATCTCCTTACTTTAATATATTTTGGGCAGACACCTTAGCGTGTTTCTCCTTGACCTCGAAAAAAATGACACTCTACTTACCTTTGAAATATGGTACTTAGATTATCTACAAAACAAGGCTAATTTCAAAGAAATCGGAGTTTGTGGGTGGAATTTGAGTTTTTTGGCCTTATTGTGTATTGTAGCATTATATATTCTTTATTTATCATTTTATTTACATATTTTTCTCTTTTTGATTTATTTATTTTCCTTTTGTATTTTGACTAACTACAAATTAAAAATCATAAAAATGAAGAAAAATAAAAAAAAAAGATTTTTTTATATATATTCATGTACTCGAAAAGAAAGACCAAAGACCTTTCTCAAGTGAGATGCATCAAGGATGAGGAAGGTCATGTGCTTGTTACTCTGAAGGATATAGAGACTAGATGGAAGCAGTATTTCCGTAAGTTTTTCATTGGGGAAGGAAATAGAGAGAACACTATGGGTGACCTAGCTAGTAGTAAAAGTTACTTGAATCGTGCAAGCTTTAGACGAATACAAAGAAAGGAAGTAGATGAGGCTTTGAAGGTTATGAGACCTGGGAAAGGTGTAGGACCGGATGACATTTCTATAGAAGAATAGAGAGTTTTAGGTGAGCGTGGTTTGACTTGGCTTACAAATTTATTCAATGTTATTTGGAGAAGCAAGAAAATGTCTGAAGATTGGAGAAGCATCGTGGTGCCTGGTGTTCAGAAAATGGCCTAGGCGGCCGCATATGCGGTAGCGGGCCATAGAGCGCATTGCATATGGTCTAGGCATTGAATATGCGCCAAGCTCGTGTACTTGGACCGAATATTCCGCATATGCGGCCGCTTTTGTGATAGGATTCTTTGCAGTCGACCCGACCCGAATAGGGAAATAAAATCCCTTCAGCCCTTCCACACTCAAGCAGAGCTCGAGACTTTCAACGACGCTACAAAGCCCTGGCATCTACTGTCAATTACGCTCCGCCGCCTCTGCCTCCAACGCTCCTCCTTCGACGCTTCTCATCTCCGCCAGTGGGAGCTCCTCCGCCTGGACCTCCTCCGCCCTGGACCCCCTCCGCCTGGGCCCTGGACCTTGCCTTAACGCTTGGACCCCCTCCGCCAGTGGGAGCTCCTCCGCCTAGACCTCCTCCGCGTGGACCTCCTCCGCCCTGGACCCCCTCCGCCAGGACCTTGCCTTGATGCTTGGACCCCCTCTGCATGGACCTCCTCCGCCCTGTTCTCCTCCACCTATCTACAGGTAATCTTTACATGAATCCCTAATCGAAATTTAAGTTTTATTCATTATTAAGTGCTTGAAATTTTTAGGTTAAATTTTGGGGGGGAAATTAGTAAAATTGTTTACATATTGTTATGAATCATATTTCTACATATTTTATTGCCAGTCCTCTAGTTATAACAGACCAATGAGATGTCTTCTTAGCTCATATCTTGGT
The DNA here is from genome assembly GCA_037367405.1 of Ottelia alismoides. NCBI lineage: Eukaryota > Viridiplantae > Streptophyta > Magnoliopsida > Alismatales > Hydrocharitaceae > Ottelia > Ottelia alismoides. The sequence goes on along the minus strand of JAZKJV010005881.1, from coordinate 180,866 downwards.
ATAACAATTCTTTGAATAGTGAATAGTGAATACAATGTCATTAGCTTTCATAGTACTTTATTAGGTTACTAACCAACATATTTCACAAATAATGGATTATTAACTATGAACCTTTTTTGAGTTGTTATGAACCTTTTTTGAGCTGTCATTCATAGATATTTTGTTATGAATCTTATGATCCACTCTTTTATCTCAATAAACAACTTTGGAAATGCTTTCGACCTAAAATCTTCACATTATAATACTTACATTTTATGTTTTTTTAAATATAAAATGTCTAGTATTTGAGTTTATTATTGTATTGCTAATTATTTTTAATTAAAATATTATAAACCGTATAGTCCGCATATACTTCCGCCTACCCGCTTACTCGCTTCAAACTGTCTGACCGAACGAATACCGCATACCGACTTTCTGAACCTTGGTGGTGCCTCTTTATAAGAACAAAGGGGTCATTTAAAATTGTTCTAATTACAGAGGTATCAAGCTTATGAGTCACATTATGAAAATTTGGGAACGTGTGAGCGAAAGAAGGTTGAGGCAAGTTTCCAAAGTAAAAGAGAATCAATTCGTATTCATGCCAGGTCGCTCAACTATTGAAGTCATCCATTTGCTGAGGAGAACAATGGAGATTTATAGAGCTAAAAAGAAGAACCTCCATATGATTTTTATTGATTTGGAGAAGGCTTACGATACGTGAGATGTTGTAGAGAGTTTTGGAGAAGAGACATGTACGTGTCCTATACATTAACCTCATAAAGGATATTTATGATGGGGCTTTATCTTGTGTAAGGATACAGTCTGGGAAGACTGACTATTTTGACATCAACATTGGTTTACATCTAAGTTCAACTTTGAGTTCATATCTTTTTACTTTGATTATGGACAAGTTGACAAGTCACGATTAGGATGAGACACCTTAGTGTATGTTATTTGCTGGTGATATTGCGTTGATTGATGAGACTGGAAATGGAGTAAATGAGAAGCTTGAGGTCTGGAGACATGCATTGGAGACTAAGGATCTCGTATTAATAGAGCTAAGATTGAATATATGGAGTGCACGTTTAAAGGAAGCAACGATGAAGGAATCGAGGTGAAGATTGGTGACGATAACATTAGGAAGACATTCTTTTAGATACCTGGGATCTATTTTGCAACATGATGGGGAAATTTATGGAGATGTTACTAATAAAATAAATGCATGATGGTTAAAGTGGAGAGGAGCCTCTGTTGTTCTCTGTGATAAGAAAATTTCTTTAAAAATCAAATGAAAGTTCTACAAACGATCGTAAGACTTGCTATGCTCTACGGATCTGAATATTCCGAGAAGGACATTAGCAGAAATGAAAATGATAAGGTGGATGTGTGGACACACATGTAAACATTAGATTCGGAACGATGCAATCAGAAGGAAAGTTGGTGTAGCTCTGATCGAGGATCATATGCGAGAAAACCGCCTATGGTGGTTTGGCCATTTGTAAATGAGGTAAGTTGATGCACTGGTTAGGAGATGCGAGTCTTGGGATGTTTAAGCCGGCTAAGAGAGGGTGAGGACCAGATTTTTAGCACGTACAACCATCAAACCAGAGACCAAAGCAAGACTCGACAAAACAGAAAGTGTCAGGGTGTGTCGTCCTTCCGGTCGAATGCGTCTTCTTGCTCCAGCATTCGACGTCAATCTATTACGACCAACACAGTTGTTCGTATTTCATTTTCTTCTTCCTAGCCGACATCCTTCTCAAAAAATCCATCCCTCTCGACACCGAGACAAAAAAAGCAAGAACAAGCAACTTCATGATAGTTCAAGCCCACAACCCAAGAAGTATTGGAATGAGATTATACGAAGGGATCTTATTTTTTAGATATAAGCCTGAGATTAACCCTAGATAGATCCGAATGGAGGCAAAGAATTCATGTATCCAACCCTACTTAATTGTGGGAGAAGGCTTTGTTGTTGTTGATGATGATTCATCTGTACATAGCTCATCTTTTTATTTCACTTTTACTTTTTTCTTAATTATTAAAATCTAGAAAATAGACTAGCATGTAAATATCATAGTATAATTTCTAAAAAATACTATATTTATATATTATAAAGAAAACAAAGAAAATAGAAAATAAAATGACATAAAACCATGTATTTTATATTTATAAATACTTAAAAATGATTTTCCTAGTTGTGTGTAGCTTCTTTTGGTTTCAAGGACTTCATGAATCACTTTTTTATTTAATATCATTTACCATTTTTGGGGTTAGAATTTTCTTTTTTTTCTTTTTAATATTGTATTGATCTTTATCCAACATACATTTGTTAGTCAAAGTCCGAATGACAAATTGTCACATGTTAGGTCCTTAATGGCACGTACCTGTTGACTCGGGTCAACACTCCTAAAACCAATTCACACCTAATCTTCCACCACCCTACAGTGGTTTTTGCAACCTCGGCCTAAAGAGTTGGCCCCTTGGATAGACTATCATTTCCGACAATCCGTTCCAACCCACAATCGTCCAACTTCCCTCGCATGTAACCGCAGTCCTCTCATGCCTCACCTCGGCGATTACACACGTTCACCATCTCCTCGCACCTCGTTTTGAGCAACCACTCAATTGTGCGAAATTCTCATCTCATGCACACAACCACTACCACATTTGTATCAACTTCCTCATCGATCACCCACTACACATTAACCCACGACTTGATGTACTTGTTAATCCACCAACCCCCACACACACACACACAAAAAACCCGATTTTGTGATATTTTCATCCACGCATAACTGCTGCCACATTTTATCAACTTTCTCATTGTTCACATACTGCTCCACATCAACCTACGACCTAATGTCAGTCGAGACCTTCAAACCTCATCCACTAACAACTGCCCTCATTATCTGTCATTAGGGTAGAATCCTCCCTTCCAACTTTGGCCGTCAAAGGTGGCAGTTTCTTGAGTATTTTCCTAGCGACGACGACGATTGAGGACCCCCAATGGTTCGAGCCACTATTGCAAAGCTTCACCGACCTTCTGCGGGCTTCATGGGCCTTTGTCGACTCGCCTAAGTTGAATACTAGAAAGCCTAGAGCCCATCCATCATGCGAACAACATAAACCCTATCATGTAATACCTTCTTTCCTTTTTTGTCTTTTGTGCATTTCCTTCTAATAATCTTCTCATTCCCCTTCTTGGATACTTCTAATAATTTCTCTCATTCTATTTCTTCTCTCCGAACCACCGTCACCTCTTTTTTTTTAAGCCAAACAAGGGGGAAGCACTCAAAGGTGCCCGCCCCAGAATGTATTAAATAGTTAAAGAAAAAAATACATGTGGCAGAAATGAAATTACAAGAGCCATGTCTCTACGAGATATTTCGCCTGGATACAGACATTTTCCCTATAAAACCTTTGTCCCAAGAAAAGCATATCTTTCCTAGTCAACCAGATGGCTCAAATGATGGCCACCGGTTGGAGCAACACTCTTCTCGGGCGCTGTTGGCAAGTATTAATGTCTCACAGAAGGAGAGCAGGCTCCCCGAGCCAACCCAATCTAAGTTCGAACCCTCCCATATAGATCTTGTCTCGTGGCAAAGGAAGAATAGATGTTCAACAGATTTACTCTCGTTGCCGCAAAGCAGGCACCTATCAGAGACAACCCCAAGCAGTCTGGCACAACGATCGCGCGTCATCAATCTCTTGCGTCTGAGTAGCCACAGGAAGAAACCAATACGTTCTGGGAGCCCCAGCCCCCACAGGAAACGACAGTCTCTAGCCAACTCGGCTGACTGCGAAGGAGGCGGCTCGCAGGTCGCCGCAAATACCTTCTCGACCAAGAAAGAGCCCCCCCTCCACACCCAGTGGTCCAGCTCCCCGGAGGGGCCACCAAGAGCCCGCAGAGAGTCCAGCAGGAGTAGAAACTCGTCAAGACGTTGGTCGGAGAAGCTAGCACGAAAGAGCGGCATCCAATTCCCGTCGATCCAACAAGAGGCAACACGGACCGCCCGGTCAGCCACCAGGGCAAACAAGCACGGAAAGCGAGCAGAAAGCTCTCCCCCACCCGTCAAGTCGTCAGCCCAAAATGCGAAGGTCTGACCATTGCCCAAAACCGGCCTAAAAAGCCCGCGGAAGCGAGGAAGGGTCGATAAGATACCCTTCCAAAAAGGGGAAGAAGAGCGTCCAGGACCACATCTTTCCGGAGAGCCAACGGACGCCGAGTAAATCCGGCGGATAAGTTCGGTGCAGAGATCGCAGTTACTCCCCCAGATCTTGCCCACCCATTTCAGCAACAGAGCATCATTCATCACGGCAAGGCGTCTGACTCCAAGGCCACCCGCCCTTCGGAAGGGTAACGGTCTCCCAGCCCACAAGGTGCATGCCATCAGTTATCAGGCCATTCTTGCTCCACAAAAATTTTTGCATGAGTCTCTCAAGTCTCATGCGAATACCAACCGACATGAGACGTGTATACATGAAGTAGATCGGAATCGCCGAAATCACCACCTTCAACAGCACAAGATGACCTACCTTGGAGAGGAGCGAAGATCTCCACCCCGCGAGCCTCTTTTCTATCTTTTCTACAACCAGTAGCCAATCGCCCAACTTTGCTCTACCAAGAGACAAAGGGATCCCTAAGTAGTGGATGGGGAGTTTGCCGTAAACCGAACCAAGCTGATGGCTGCAGTTGCACGCCTCTTCATCAGATAAAGCAAAAGGGATCACAAAGGACTTGCTTGCATTCTGCGTAAGCCCCGACATCTTAACAAAAAGGTCAAGGGTGTCCGCCATGGCGTCAGCCGCGTCACTGCAGCCCTCAATGAAGAAGATGGTGTCGTCGACGTACTGCATGAGAGGGATAGAGATGTCCTTTCTCGAGTAACCGCACGTGAGCCCACTAGCCTGCACCCGAAAGACCATGCAAGCAAGAACGTCTTCACGATAATGAAAAGCATAGGGGCAAGAAGGCAGCCCTGACGGACGCCCCTCTGGGGCTAGAAAAAACCACCCTCCGGGCGGCCATTCACGAGAACAGCCAACGAAGCGGTCGTGACACACCGTTTCATCCAAGAAATCCATAGCTTAGGGAAACCTCGTCTGTAAAGGGCCGCCCAAAGGAACTGCTAGTCCAAAGTGTTGTAAGCCTTGGAGAAGTCAACCTTCCATAGAAGCGCCGCCACATTGTGCCTATTCCAGTCTGCAATAACCTCAGAAGCAGTGACCAGGCAGTCGACAATCTGTCGGCCAGGAACAAAAGCCGACTGAGATTGGGAGATAATGTGCTCAAGAACCCTGCTTAATCTGAGAGCCAAAACCTTAGCCACAATGAGGTAGACGGCATTTGGACAACGCGATCAGTCTGAAGTCTTCAATCTTCTCGGCCACGTCACATTTGGGCAGAAGAAAGATGAGAGCCTTGTTGAGTCTATTGAACCCCACATTGCAGCGACCAAACTCAACCAAGACCTCCATCACCTCAGCCCCCACCAAGTCCCAGAAATCCCTATAGAACGAGACCGGGAAACTGTCCGGTCCCGGAGCCTCGTCACAGTTCAGACTCCAAACCGCGGCCTTTACCTCCGACATGGAGAACTCCTGAACCAAACTGGCAGCGTGCACGACGGAAAGCTGAATGGCGCCCAGACCCGACCACCTCCAGCGACGGCGCGGACCACTCACGGAGAAGTCGCGAAAATGATCAGCAATCGCCCTACCCATCTCACTGTTGACATCGATCTGGACGCCACCAATCACGATGGAGCGGATGGAATTGCTCCGACGTCTCCCATTAGCAATTCTGTGGGGAAAAAAGCGGTATTAGCATCACCCTCCTTGACCCAAGCATGCATGGACCTCTGACGTCATTCCACCACACACTTCAAATCCTCATCAGCAATCCTCCGCTGAGCCGTTGCCTAAGATCCAACTCAGCGTCAATCAGAGGCTTTTCATCCTCCAAGGCATCGAAACGGCTAACCTCTTCCTCAGCCACCACCCTAGCCAAACGTCGAGCCTCCCTAGAAGCACGCTTGAACTAACAAAGCCGACCGCGCAGAGAAGTCAACTTCTGCGAGAATCTCGCAGCAGCGGAACTAGAGATAGAAAGCGAGGCCCAATGAGAGGAGACCAGGTCCCGGAACGAATCCTCTAAAAGCCAGGCCTTCTCGTAGTGGAAAAAACCTCTGAGCGGCAAGTGTTCTCCCGAGTCCCAAAGAATCGGAGTGTGGTCGGATAACGATCTTGGTTTACCAACAATAGAGGACAACGGGAAGAGCTCGAGCAGATTCGAAGATGCTAGGAAGCGGTCGAGACGAGAGTAAGAGCCGGAGTTCCACCAGGTATCCTTCGTGCCAGTCGCGTCCATGACCTCCAATTCTAGAGAGTCCGTAAAGTCCGCAAAATCCGTCGAGCCAGGGTCTTGGTCGCCCCGAAGCCCCGACCTATCGGAGGAGAACAGCGTGTCGTTAAAGTCACCACCAATCAACCAAGCCACCCCAGGGAAAGCCGCTCTAGCCGCACGAAGATCAGACCAGAGCAGGTGCTGCGACGAATGCAGGCAAGGCCCATAAACACAAGAAAGAGCAAAGACAGTATTCGAGCGCAGACACTCCAGAAGCACAGTGATGGTGTGGGCGCCTTTAAGCTCCGCCCGCATTGCAAAGGCGGAACTCCTCCAAGCCACTAGCAAACCACCCGCAGATCCCATAGCTCCCAAAGATGAATGCATGTCCAGCGAACCCACGTCAAAGGAGCGCCAGACCAAATCTGAAAAAGCTTCCAACTTAGTTTCCTATATGAAGACAATATCGCAACCTCGTTCCAAGAATCGTGACCCCAAAGTCTTCCTCTTTATCGGGTCACCGAGACCCCGCACGTTCCATGACAAAATCTTCATTTGGAACCGAGAAAAGGCCTATGCTTGCACACAGCTCCCGCCAGCTCAGCAATCAACTCCTTCCTGGCCGAGGGAGGTGGGAGATCCACAACCACCGCCCTCGCACGCTTCCTTCTCCTATATCTTTTCTCATGCCCCTTATCGATCGCCAAGGCAGGCGCTGAGAGATCTCCTCCCCCGTCCACAGCAATGACCAGGTCTGATGTCCCAATGCCCAGAGCACAGGGGGAAGAGCTCCGGGAACACTCAGGCAAAGAACTCCCGCTTGGGACATCCACCTTGCATGACAAGGCAGGGTACGAAAAAGAATGCTCATGCAGAGAGGGAGCAGGCATCTCGATTTCAGCGAAAAGATACGAGCTCCATGAGCACCAATTTCCCGGGCCAGAAGAGAAGCAAAGTTGCAGGGGAGCGTCAGGGGCTCGAGCCAAGGACGAACCAGGGGCTCGAAGGAGTTGGGTCACATCCAACGGGAGGATCCGTCCGCGAAGAACCACATCCAAGCCAAACTGATCATGGGTGCCCGGGGAGGACATGAGAGATAGAACCGGGCTCCCGCATCCAAGAGAAGCCATCCGAAGATCCGCTCGTAAGATCCGAGTGCAAGGGACCGTGACCAACCGATGATCCGCATCCGAACCAAAAGAGAGAAGAGATCCAAGGCTTTGACATTCCACCGCATAATGGGGGAGGCCAAGCGTCGTAGTAGAAAATCCAGAAAGCTGAAGAGGCTTCTCGAGAGTCACTATATTGTATGCCTCGGGGACCGCGCCAAGGACCGGGGCAGCTGACGATTCATGTCCCAGAGAAGAAGAGGAAAAGTCATCACCGCTGACAGAAGAAGAAGAGGAAGAGTCTTCATCGATAACCGGAGAGGAAGAGGAAGAGACATCGGTGGGCATTACCCACGACGGCGGAGGAGGATCAGAAAAGTGGATCTCCAGGCGGAAGGAGAAACGCCCAACGGCAAGTTCGCCACAAACACCAAGGTCTCCTCGCTAGAGCACTCTATCACAAGCAGAGTAATGGCCGGATCGGAGCCTGGGGACATGCCATCATCCGGGGACATGCCATCATCCAACACCCGGATGACCACGCCCATGTGACCCAATGCAGGCCGCAAGCACCTCAGATTTCTGGAGAGGAAAGGAATCCCCATCACCTCTGCAACCCGAACGACGGAACGTTCGAGCGAACCATCCGCAAAACATGGCAGCCTCCATTCAACGGCACCCCCAACAGTGCCCAACAAAATCTCTCTTTGTTGGAGCCCCAATCCGCGAACGCGGCACCTTCCATAGCCCAGGAGGACCACATCCCCCATGAAGGCCTTGCCAAATAAGAGCCGCAAATCCGCCTCAATGGACGCCGCAGAAACCGAAGCAATCCTCCAGGAGCCCACAAGGAGGCCGACTAGCCCACCCACCCCCTGGGAGACCGGAGCCGAGGTAGGCCAACCGACCGCCGCAGAAGCCTCCGATCGAGGGTGCACAGGTTCCTCATGCGCACCCTGCAGAGCAAGAAACAACCCAGGTTCGCGAACTGCGGCAGTTCCAAAAGACGAACAAGAAACCATGCAGTGTTCGACACAACCACAAGAGAAACAGCGCGGAGGAAGCGCACAGGCCGAAGCCAAGTGCCCTCGACCTCCACAATGGGAACACTTCTTCTCTAGCTTCCTATGCGAAACCACCGTCCAATCCGCCCCGACCCCAACACCCACTGCCTTGCCTGGACAGACCTCGCCGCCCACGACCGGAACCCCCTTACGCTACCAAACTCTCTTGCCCCGCTCTATTTCCCACCGAACACGCTCACGCCAACGCATCCCGCCCATCCTCCTACCGAACACCTATCAAGGATTTGAGATTTTTAATGGCCATCCCGTCACCTCTTTTTCCTCTCCATTCTCCCATCTATCTCACATATCATTTCCACTTATAGCCATCTCTAATTGGGGCTCAAGCTACATTCCACTCGCAAACATGGGAGCTCCATATTCACTCCTAATCTGCTCTGACCAAAACCATGAGCTTCAAGCACAACCATCTTTGTAGGTCAGTCGGAGTTGCACCGCCCAAGAGAGGACTCGGCCTTCAAAGCTCTGCCATTACCGAAGAGACCTTAATCCTCCCAATTAAGTCCCATCTGCAAAGGTAGACCAAAATGAAGAAAGGGGAGGATCACCTACAATTGTTGTCAAATTAACCTCCTGCTTCATGTCCTCCGTTAAAGGAACTAGTACCGCCTCTGTCCAATCTAGAGCCTTCGAGGGACGTCAGCATGCCACAAGGATAGCTAATCTCCACACAATTAGAGCCCATCCACCGTTGAGCACCACATGATTGCAGAGTACAGGACACATCTCAGTCGTCCATTCCTGAGCCCAAGTCACATGCATGTGCGCACGAGACTTGGACATTTGCGCATGTGCCCTGAAGATTCGGATTATTCTAGCCAAGCCACATCATTTCTTAGCCCATGTATGTCTTTTAGGAAATTGATCTAAGGCCCACGGTGACTTTGGCGAAAATTTTTGAGATGAAAGGGGGAGAGTCACCACTTGTTGGAAATAACCCAGATTGTCTCCATTAAATTTCAAGAGAAACAAATTTAACTAATTAAATGTATGTTTTACATTAATTGTACATGATGCATGCATGCACGATGTTTTCTGTGTAGTGTCTCATTCCATTGAACACCAACGCATTCCTAGAGCAACTGCAAAAGCCAAGATCTGATCCATTTACACAATATATGTAACCTTCCATGCGGAAACTATCAAGACACCTGATTTCAGTTATAGATCATGCTTTCATCACCCCGCTGCAATGGAAAAATAGGTGGTCGATGTCCTCATCTCCATATCCGCGAATCGAGCAAACCGTGTCAACATTGGGAATAATCCGCGCATGAAATGCCTTCACGATTAATCTCCCATGTCGCAGTAGTAGGTCAGCGCAAAGTCAAGTGAGTTGTCAAGTCGATCGATATAAAAGAGTATTTAGTTGCATCCAATGTCAAACCCAAGAAGCCGCCAAACATGTCCACCAACGCTGCCACAGCTTCCGCTTTACAAGGGTCGCCTTCAACAAAAAATAGGGTATCGTCCACATACTGTAAAAGATGTATAGAGATATCTCATTTAGTGAACCACGGTGAAATCTATTCTGAAACCCCACATGGAAGATGACGCCGAGTGAATTCGTTGTGATCACAAACAAGAGTGGCATAAGGGGACAACCAGTCTTACACCTTGTTGTGGTTGAAAATCCCCTATGTGGCTTATCGTTCCCCTCCACAAAGAAGAAAGATGTAATAACGCATTTTTTCATCTACCCAATTCGCGCCTTCAAAAAATCCATCTTTTACGCCAACCACAGGAAGTTCCAATCAACACTATCATACGCTTTAGCAAAGTCCACCTTCCAAAGAAAACTAAGTGCTCTACTCCTGCACCACGCCACCTGAATTTTAGTATATAGGACCAAGGAGTCAACCATACATCTCTGATGCATCGTGAAACGAAGAGTTAGTGCTCAATTTTCCACCCGTCAATTAGAGTCTAATTTAATTAGAGTTTGATATATTTCCGTCCAATCAAGTCCATTGCAACTTTTATTTAAATAAGTAGATATATTATGATCTCTAATTAATTAGTTAGAGATAATTATAGTCCAAATAGGATATGTTGGGATTTGAATTTCATTTACTTTCTATTTGTGTAATTCTGCCCCTCCTATATAAAGGGGGTGGGAGTCCCTGGAGTTTTATTTTTTTTAGGTTAAACAAAATTGAAGATTTATCTCATATTTCTCTCCCTCTCTCCTCTCCCTCCACGCAATCTCCACGGTTCTTCCTCAAATCCCGCACAACAAGTGTGTTTTCTCTTCTCCAACCCTCCAACTTCTTCCACCAAACAATTTCCACCGCCAAAATTATTTTGTTTCACGGTTGAAATTTTGCATTTGCATCAACTGGTATCAGAGTCTGGAGACCTCTACCCACGGTTCTTCTAAGATGTGCCTCTTCTATCGATGGTAATCTGGAGCGCTCTACCCGATCCAACTGCTTGTGCTTCCAATTTCCACCTATGTATCCTGCAGCAACTACCCTCTAAATATTGGTCACTCTTCCCTTAGACACGTCAGCCTGAATTTAGGGTTAAGCATCAGGTTGGGCCCAGTATGGCACAGCCCAAGCCCAGTCATGACCGCAGACCCTATGGACCGGGCTTGACTCCGAACTTTTGCGACATTGCAGCCAAGGATGGTTGGCCGGGCCTGAATCGGGTCGGCCCGGTTTGACAATGAAACAAGGATTTCCCATGCTCAGCAGCTCATGTTGGTGCGGTGGTGTTCTTGAAACTATTATTGTATAGTAATTTAAACAAAATGCTACGAACATCAGTGGGCTCGAGTTAAAAAAATAAAAAAACTAGCTACCGTTTGGTCTGTAAGCATATGAATTATACTGTGTATAATGTTTGTTAAACAGCAACATTGCGTGTTTGCTTAAGCATTTCAATCGTAGAGCTTGTACATGGTTCCGGATTTTTTTAGAGACCGGATAAAAACACAAACCAAAATTGCTCCAACCATGATCGACCAAGCCGTATCAAATCAAACAGGTCGGGAAGACAGCAGAAACCAAACGGTACATAAAATTCAAACACCAATTGGAAAACCCGGTTCCCGGTACCCCCGAATAACATCAAAAACTATAGAATCGAGTTCCGTGTGTATACCTGCGCGGAGGAAATCAGTGGAGTCGACGGGAGTGGAGCCGAGTGCCGCCGCCTTCCTCGTGTACAACCGATGCATATCCCTAGCTCGCTAGGGCACAGGAAAAGGATGGACGGCGGAGATCGGCGAGGCTCCGCCCTGTCGCCGATCGGCGCAGGGCGATCGTTGGGCAACGTGGCGGGGCGTTTCTCGGAGGGAAGAGAGAGTAGGGAAGGGAAGAGGAGAGAAGGGGGGAGGAAGCGGACAACAGCAGCGTCACAGTGGAGGAGGTCGAGAGGAAGGGTTTAGGGGTAGGGGGTCGAGGTGTAGCAGTAGCGGGTCGGTCGAGGACCTGGGCTGGCGGTAGGGATGCAAACTCACGGACACCAATAACGATACCGTATCTTTGTGCGGCTATTGAAAATCGATATGAAAAATATGTTGCCTTATTCTTGAAAAAATAAATATGGGTGTAAATCGAATATTTATTGTACAGAAGTAGTATTAAAAAAGCTTTATATATAAGCTAAAATTTACATGTTTTGGTTACATGATATAAAGCTACTAAAATGCGATTGCATTGTCGTGATAATATCAAATAGGGTGAAAGAATGTATAAAATTAATGTATATATATGGAGGGTGGGGGGGAGGGGTAAAAATAAAGTGTGGTGGGGGAGGTTAAAAATAAATCAACGACTATAATTATATATGAAAGTGGATGTATGTATACGAATACGGATGTTTGCGAATATAAAAGTGATATCTATACATGTAACCATTTAAATACGGATATGGTTGTCAAAATCTATACAAAATGATTGGTTGCAAATATGTCCTTATTTGTTTGCATCCCTAGATGGTGGGGGTCGAGTTGCAGGGATTGCAAGGAATTGGGTTTGTTAAGGTCGGGCCTGAATCGAGTCGAAGGCTAGCCACGATTCGGGTTGATATACAAATCGGGCAACCGAGCTTCAGGTATGGGCTGGTTAAAATAAGAGTCTAGCCTAACAATTGAAATGGACCAAAAAAATAAAGCCTAGACTTGCCCATTATACGCTTAGGCTTGGGCCTTGGTCAAGTTGTAACAGATCAGGCACCGAGTTGGGTCGGGCCAACTCTACTTCTAGCAACTGAACCCCCACCCGACCACTTCTCGGATAGCCAATCCTTAAATCCAGCTTTACGCAGCCACGAGCCCTCAAACTTAAAGTAGGTGGTTGTGCACCTCTCCACACCTGAGCTCTACGTGAGGGGCTTATGATCCGACTTGGATCTTGATTAGCTACAGACCTCCACCAATAGAAATCGATGAAGCGGTTCATATGATACCAAAACCCTACGGATCCACGAGCAAGAGGAGGTGTTTCTCCATGTGTATTTCTAGTTGGATCTCCGAAGTCCCATGAGCTAACATCCCTTCCCCTACCTTCTCAAGCATATTCGATGCTAACATCGCATAGTTAAAGTCCCCACCAATGATCCAAGGCATGACCAAGAACCAGAGCCTCGCCCTACTCGATTCTAGCCAGACATCCTCTCTTCTCGATGGAGTTGGTGTGCCATCAAAGGAGGCAATCAAGCCTCGTGCATCACATGAGCGTGAAGATCGGATTGTATCCGACCTAAAGAGGTTCGTCGCACGAGTCGCGATAGCAGCAGAAAATTTAAAATTTTGATGGAACCACATGGATTGGAACCCATTTCCAGCTTGTCCCATCAAGATCACACATGTAAAATGGCATACCTTCGAAGTCTGACGGTGATCTACAAGTCTCCAAGCGAAGAAATATCTTATCTCAACTCCAATTAGACGAAGATGACACTTGAGGACACGAGGATGGACCGTATGCTTCCTGGAATACAACAAGATAATATGAGAATGAAGACTTGTGATTTCATATCACAAAATCCTCTTCCTTCTTTAAGAGTGTGAAACACCGAGGAAGAATGATCGAATCAATCTAGTTGCACAATGGCGGAGCGACCACTAATGTGATGGCATGGTGATGATAACCCTGAGTAGGGGATAGCCACATGGTGAGAGGGTGGACGTGTGTAGAGATAGAGATAGAGAGAGAGACTTGATAGTTTCCAACTATTAGAAATTCCTTCTATAGGGAAGGTTAGGGTTGCATAATTTTATTGTTTTCCAGAGGATGTGCTCCTATTTTTTATTAATGACCAATATTAAATGTGGTTCTCAATCACTTGTATGATTAGGATCGAAAATAATTTATGAACTCTTTTTTTTCCTTAATTGATCTCAACATAAAATAATCACCAATGACTAATAAAAGAAAAAGGGATAGAGACTCTCCTAATACGAGGTAGATGGCCACCATGGTTGATCTCATTGGCCGGCGAATCCTAATTAGGAGCGTATTTTCTATTCTTTTTCCTGTTTTGGATTTAATATCCATTGCAATAAAATATGCAAACATTAAAATATTTTGCAAAATAATTATCAACAAATAATTGCAAATTATTCGTGATATCTGTAAAGAAGTCATCGACAAAAATGAATCACACTCATGTTTTACAAACGAACATCTACATTTATTATATAATATGGATAAAATTCACATGAATATTTATGAATCCTATCCACAATCAAGTATCGATAGGATATTGTAGATCTTATCCACACTACTGACGATTATTGTAGATATTTTTGGCAACGTTACTCTTAGTCATGGTAATTAAATCCAATTTAATTATCTTAGACATCTCTCTACGCATTTCCAAAATATTATGATTCTTATCCACATTAATCTTGTATAATAAATTCCAATTTAATTATTTCAATCCCTCTTCTTTTTCAAATACATATATCTTGTCGTTAATGGATCAATCCTTGAACTCTTTCAAGAATGGCGTGCCTTCTCCGCGGATACTTGTAGATAAAGTCAGGGTGATTGTACATGCTATGTATAGTGACTTGGATATCTAATATCATTCATGTATGTAGATGACCTCTTAGAGATGTCTGGTCATATCGGATAGTATGCGCAATATCCTCATTGATCCAAACCAAATCAAATCAATGTCCAATATTTTTACCGAGACTGGATAACTAGTCTACCGAACGGAGTCATTAAAATCCAAACTTGTTTCATCACTCACTTAGAATGGAAGCGTCATGATATACAATTGATTATGATCACATCACCTTCGAGTATTTCTAATACCCATATATCATGCATATTGGAAAATTGCAATTAAACTGGATCTTCTTGAATTTGTCTCCTTCAGGGATTTATAGTAATTTTCTCATTCAATCACTAGGATTTGGTATCGATCATGTGCTTTCCAATTGCATATACCATGCCTTCAAATCCCATCTTATTACCGAAATTATATGACCATCGATGAAATTCGGTTCGACCCAGTATCTCAAGTGAGCTCATGTTTTATAGCTCAGTAGTGAATATGCATGTCTCCTTTGAGGCATCATATTACTCGCATGCCCTTATATGCACGCCAACACGCCGGTGTATATACCTTGATTAGGTCATCGACCTAATGGTCTGTCAAATGTACATGCCAGGCATAAAGTAATACATCGGTCTCGGTCAGAGGATGTGTGCATGTGATAGTATATAACACAGGTTTTAGTTATCTCAATCTCGCTAAGTCAACTATCTGATTTAACTCAATCGACACCTTTGAATCTCCGTTCGTACATATATGTTGAAGGGTTTGAGCGGTATTATAAAAATATCAAGTTGTAGCACCCACTCAAGATAGTTAAGAAACAAATTTATTTCAACTTCTTTTTGATTGACCACGAGGAAGTAATCCTATGTCGAACAAAAGGAGCACTAACTAAGAAGTTTTCTTTTCAATCGATTTTTATATTCGGTTTGTAATTCACTCACAAACAAACAATGAAAAGAAATAACAACGAAAACAAATAATCACATGTACGTATGCATCACCATATAACAAGTAATTACAAGAAAGAGAAAAGAACAAAGGACACACAACACAAATAATCAACACAAGAAATAAAAAGGAAAATAAATAGAAATCTGGAAATGTATTTTAATGTTTTTATAGTATATCAAATGTTTGTGAAATTTTTGGGAATAATAAAATACAAGTAATATAATAAAACAAGCAGTCCTACACTCCGAAAAACAAGGCAAATACGACACTTGGAAGAATGCTACAAATATCTAGAACTAAAGTCATAAAACTCCTATATTTTTCTATATATATAAGATTATATAGAAGAAAACATGACCTTTTTTTGGGGGGGGGGGTACTATTTCAATTTTTAATGATTTTTACAATATTTGAAGTATTTTTTGATTTTTTTGGACTCCAAACATAACAACATTGAATGTCATATGAGATAGACATATATGAGGACATGCTATAATTTTTGGTACTTTTTCTGAGATGCAATGAATAAACTAAAAATAAAATACAACAAGAAGGCTGAAATGATGTTTTTTTATTTTTTGGACTATTCAAACAATAAGATAAAATACAATAAAAATCCATGGATACAGAGAAAACTCAGGGCGCATGTACTTTTTTTAGGCTTTCAAATAGCTAAAAGATGCTCCTCGAATAAATAGATCACTTGAAATGTTGTAGAAATTCTGCATACCACAAATCAAACTATCTTTAGATGAAACTCGGAAACAAGTTTGGTCTAACTAATTCCTATAACATATCAAAAAATGAGCAAGTGACATCGGATATTCAAAGAGTTACTAACAAAATAAGCCAAACTAGTGCCCTGAATAAAAAAAACATAGATAATAATTCGTGCATCATAATATTGTGAAACTTTGATATAATGTAGATATTTAAAGCAGCTTTCTAACAAATTAATTTGGAGTTCAAGATAGATGATCAACATGCATTTGAATAAAGAGGTACAGAAGCAAAATGTAATAATGAAAATGCAGTTCAAAAAGGTACTCGACCCTGAAGGAGAGGAATACATCAAACATCGTCTGTTATTCGTCCTCTTCCTTCTCCCTTCTTCCTCAAGTTCTGTTGTAGTGTAGTGTGGAGGTTGAAGTTCAGTGAAGGTAGTGTGTATAGTGAGGACGGTGGCTGCAATTTAGCGATGGCGGCATGGGCGTGTAAGTCCAGCGGGATCTACAAGTTGGAAGGGGCTCGATTTTGGGGAACTCGACATGCACACTATCTAAAAATAGTGATCATGAATGGGTTCCTCCAGCGCATGTGGGAGATAGGAGGTTCTCCTCCAGCCACGTACTTGGCTACAGGTTGTGGAGGTTATGAGGGGATATGCGGAGAGTGGCAGCATTGAGGGTGCGAGTTGTGGCGAGGCAATGGAATGGGTTCAAACTGTGATGATTTAACACTAGAAACATGAAGAAACAAGCCATATTAAACTCTAATCTGTTGTTACCTATAATAAAAATTCGCAACAAATGGACGATATCACCACGGATGATCAGTGCTCTAGTGAGTGTGGTCGGTCGTGGCCTCGATTCCGGTGGGGAAAAAGCTTGACGGAGACGAACTCCGTGGTACAATGGAGCAAGAACATCAAGGGATCACACCAAAGAAAGGAAATCTCATCGTGGCCCACACCCATGACCTCTTTGTCATAGAGGGAATGGGGATCTAGAGAACACTTACAACTATGGTGGATGGGTTCAAAAAATGGGAGTTAAGGCTCTTTTTATTTGGTGGAGGAATGGAAGAGATGATGGCTATTGGAGGTGGTCTGATTGAGGTGGAAGAAGGTATAAGAGAGTTGTTGGGTTCTTGCATGGAATAGGAAGAGAGAATATCGAGGTGGAAAGGTTGACCCACGATCATCGTTCTAAGAGGAAGGAGGAATGGATGATATGAATGGTTATCTACCAATGGAAGTGAGTTATTTCAAAATTGTTGGACTCTAATGGGTGTCCTCATGGTTCATGTGGACCAATCACAAAAATGATAAGTTTTTCCAACGAAAATATGCACGAAATAGATAGTAGGAGACTTCAAAATAAAAAAACTTAAAATACAAAACTTTCTCAATTTCCAAAATGTGAATAAAAGATAAAAATTTAAAACATGATTTTTAGGTGTAAAATGGCCATTTTGGACTTTTATGATTTTTAGATTAGTTTTATTATTAATAATACTACTATGTTATATTTTATAGTGATATATAATAGGAGATACATAAAAAATATTTTTGTTTATTTTTTTACTTTTATGAATATATATATATATATATATTCTAAAGATAAAATATAAGTCAAGTTAATTTGTATAGAAAAATACCTATTTGTGTATTTTTTATTTTGTATGTTTTAGTTGCTTTTATACTTGTAATAGAAAAAATAATATATAATTAATAAAATAAAATTGAAATTAAAAAGGAGTTAAAATGGACTTTGTACAAAAATAAAGAAACACAAGTAAAAACTTGTACAAATGGTCCCAAAATGTGATTTTCAATATGAGCTATGATCGCTTTCAAAGTATTTTTAGAATTTAAAGGTTGAGATGATGAAGTTTATAAGTGAATTCAGGTGAATAGGAGTTCATATGCTCCAGATATAAAATCTTGATTGCATGCATATGGGAAAAAAGAAAAGCTAGTCCATTTGATAATTAGTTACGATGATATTTTTGTAATATTTCCATAGTTTTCTATACATTCTTAATGAATTAATGCAAAAGAAATCATTTGAATCGAGGTTGTATAAAAATAATTATGCACACTGGAAGTTTGAATATATATGTGTGTATTTACATCTTTATTGATTTCCTATTTTCTTATTTATTTCTGATCTTTTGAAGTGTTTTAAATTTATATTTGTATTTTTAATGCATGTAATATATTATGTATAATTATTTAAAAATATAGAAAAAATAAAAATATATACAATAAAGAACATGGCTTAAAATACAGATGTACAAGTACTTGTGTACTCCAAATAGCCAACTCTTGTAACTTAATTCCGATTAAAATGAAACCACCTTCATTAAAAAGGTAATTTAATTTTAAAAACAATGGAGTGATTTTGATTCAATTTGAGTTCATATGGAGAAGATATTGATCATTTAAGTTCAATTTACATGTTTCTCATCTGAGCGTACATGGTAACCGATACATGATTTATTTTGTCTATTATTTTTAGTATTTTCTATACATTACATACAAGGTTTATGTTGAATGTATATTTATTTGAGGTGTATAAACTAATAAATAAAATAGTATAAAAATGAGTTATATGACGAATAAGTGAATTGGGATTTTTATGTATTTATATGTAGTGTTTGGCTCTTATTTCCCCTACTTTATTCCTTGTTAACCAAGTCCGTTCTTGACTTAGTCTCATGGTACAGTTTTTCAGTACTTCGCTTCCTTTTCTTTTCTTTCCTTTATTCATTTATTTTAGATTTAAATACAAGTATCTCTACTATATTTATAGGTTAACATGTGAATGTTATTTCATGCTAATTAGTGATATTTACATGCATTCTACTAGAGATTTAAAGCCAACATGAATGAATAAAGTGATGAAATGGAGATTCATCAGCAGATGACCAGCATCAAGAGGTATGTCCTATGTCAGTCTTTTGGGTAAGGATTGCCATCTCCTTCTCGTGTTAGAGATCATTTCTTTATAGTCACTTAACTGTGTGGTTCAGTGCTCAATCTAACTCCATAGATATTCAATGTTGCACCAACCAATATGATCCAACTCTTGGATCAACAATTGTATGATATCAAGATGGATGAGGTACATAACCCTAATTGCTTGAATGGAACTATTATGCAAACCCGATTGTTCTTTATTTCAAATTAAGAAGTAGCGTGCAATAACATCTTCTGCACAATGGCCCTCATTGGGCTCACATGTACAATATGCCATACCCAGAAGAGACCAAAAAATAAAATCCATTTTCATTCAGACGAACAAAGCTGAGACCACCTTGAGTCGACAAGGGAATCGAGGCATTTAAAGACCTCGTCATTCCAACTAATTAGAACATCGCTCGCCCTACCAATCACATCTCTTGCCAACTGATTCGGGAGTCTAAACACCCCCCGACAAACACATTTTACCACAGTCATCGTGGAGTTCAAGCTTGGGTTCTTGGAATATAACTATATCCGCTTCATACTCCATGAGTAGCCTAGCTACCACTTCCACTCTTTCTCCAGGCTTCTCAGCCCCTAATGTTCCAAGATAAAATATTCATCAGAGATCCGATTTGGTAGCCCAGGTCGCAGAGACGCCAACTACAAGTGCCCTACACAAATCGTCGTTATTTAAAGTTGTGGAAACCCCCATACCCATCCATGATCGCCCTCCTCCAACATAAGTCCCCCACCCCACCACCACCCATATGCACCCCCTTCCAACCTCCACCCCCTTATGAGTGACGCTCGACATCACTACGACCCCTAGCTTCTCCCCTCCATAAGACCCCAATACCTCTACCCCACCACCACCTCCATCCCTAAGTATCTTCCTCTTCCTTACACTATGAGCCCCCTCCATAGACTTCTATGTGCATGACAAATCTCGAGATAACGATGTTGGCGGTCTTGGATCAACACATGACAAACCTTGCCAATGTCTAGGATCCCACTTTCCCTATCTTCCACCTGTTGGCGATCTTGGATCCCCACATACACACCCCGAGCGCGTGCCTCGTCAACTTAGATCTCTTGACAAGAGAATAGGGGATCCGGATCTCGCTCCATCGATTCGAACTGGCAAATTGGGGTCTCTCTCTTATTGTAAAAGAAGGAATTAAATCTCAATTTGTTTGCTAGTCAAAACAAAAGGTTGGACTCCTTTCCCACATTAGCACACAACTTGTCTTTGAACAACTCTATTCAATGTCACTCTAAGATTAAATATGGGACTACAAGTACATATAAACCTTTAGATCACGTTTAGATGCAGAAGTAAACTAGCAAAGAGTATTCTTTAAGTTGTTTGTCTATTTCATTGTTTTGATGATTGTGCATGAGTTTTTGATTAAAAGAGGAGTGTGTGCGTGTTGGTGGGGCCCACGAGATGGATAAAAGATTTGAAGAAGGGTGGGTAACCATGCAGAAACCTGGTGGATAACTCTTTTTTCATAATGGTAAGCCTCCAAGTGACCACACCCTTAACATTGAGATCAAACCGTCAACATTGGATATACATCCACATAATTGGTTGCATGTATGGCTTACTCAGATCAAACCTATGCTCTATGAGTGCATATACAATGAATATGGTATAGGGAGTGCGGTGATCTTATCGCCTCCGCATATGCGACCGAGTATGCAACCACCCATGCCGATAATATGGAATGTGCCAATTGGAAACATTCTAGTTCATATACATTTATAGAAAATATCAAATTGCAAAAGTCATCTTATTATTCCAACTTGTATCTAATATCATTTTTAAAAAGAATAAAAAAAATAAGGTGAAAGGGGTAAGTTTCATCTTCCGGACACAATTAATCAACTTTATATATTAAACATAATATTGTAACTTTTCTAAGGTGTCTATACTAATTTCTTTTAATTGTATTTCTCTTCTAATTTATAGATAGCAATCCAAAGAACAAGACAGAATTTTGTAGTACTACCATGTAAATATGTATATGTTATTGTTTAGCCACGATTATCCAATGCTTGGTTGCCGGGTTAGATATCTAATTCACATGACTCCCAAATTTATCATACATACCTTTTAAGCATGTAATAAATCTCTCTATCAAATGAATGTGGTTTTATTTGAAATGGGGTTAAGATGCAAAAATTGGATTTTCGTACTTATATGCCATACTTACAACCGGTTTAACTAAATAGGGAACATGGAGCATGCACATAGGGGTGGATGTAATTCCTGCACCCAACTCCTTTTTCCATTATTTTTGGATTTTTAAGGACCCAACCCTTTTTTCCATTATCTCTGGTTTTTTAAGGACATGTTAGGAGGATTGACTTAATATGTCGAGAGGAATATGTATTTCAAGTTTTATGCAAAACAAATATTCCTAACATATCATGCAGAAGAAGTCAATTTCAGCACATCCAATATCATAAAATTTAATAGTCGTAATGGAGATGATAGAAATCCCAAACTAAGTTGAATTTTAAATGACATTATGGTGATATATGACGATGCATTTTTTTTCCAAAATTTCATTTCAAAAAAAATCAAAAAATGATGGAAAAAATAGCATGTGCAAGAAGTTATCTGCACCCTCGGGTGGAGGCTCCCTTTTCAATTAAATAGGGAGCTAGGAGCTTATACCCAGGGGCGTAAGTAACTCCTTGCACCCGATACTTTTTTTAAATTTGTTTCGATTTTTTGAAGGAAACCTTAGGAGGATTTACTTAATATGCTGAGGGGAATATGTATTTTAAATTTTATGCAAAACCAACATTCCTAACATGTTCATCTAGAATGAGGTAATTTTAGCAATTATAAGATCGTTAAGTTTGATAGACTTGGTAGAGATGATAGAAATCCTGAATTAAGTTGAATTTGGAATGACATCATTCGGATATATATATTGATCTAATCCCTCTAAGGTTTCATTTCAAAAAAATAAAAAGTAATGAAAATAAGATACAAGTTGATGAATCCGTGATACATCATCTTAATACATTAATCTTAGCTCAACTCTTTGAACAAATTATAAAATAAATGTACCTAAATAAAATAAATTAATAAAAACATAACTCTTAATAAAATGAAATAATTATCTTGTAAATAAGTCCACAAAATAATTCAAAATACAATTCACAAAAATATATATAAAAATAAAAAATGTTGAAAATGTTTGTAAATAATCCCTGTAAATACTCAAACTTCCTTGATTTTTGATAAGTTCATACTGAGTCCTTTTGACTTAATTCTTTTTTTAACTTGTACATAAAAATGTATATAAAAATACAAAAATACAAAATAATTTTTACATTGAAAAAATACGGATAGATCTTGAAATGAAATTGCCATAAAGTCCAACTTCTCAGCTAAATTCATGCTTCGCATGAACTCCAAATTCACTGAACTCACTTTTAAAGTTTGAGTTGTGAAATTGTCTATCCAATGAGAGACATTTCATTAAAATCGGAGCTCATTTGCAAAATATTAGTTTTGGGACCTATTTGTATATTGTATATTTTGTACATACTTTATTTTGTTGATTTTATTTTACCTTTCTCTTTATTATTAGAAATAAAAAATAGATTAATGTGTATTTATTTATTTTTTATTTTATCTAATTTTATCTTGACTTTATCTTATTTTAAAATTATAAGAAATCACAAAATATAAAAATGCGATGTTTTATTATTGCATAGGTTATCACTAAAAACACTTTTTATGCAGTTGACCTCTTTTGATTTCAGATCATTCATAAAAGTTGTAGATCTCGTCTAGATTAACAACTTTCATGTTGATCACTTTTTTATTTGACTCCTTCTATTATTTTTCATTATTATATTTAATTCTAATTCTAATTTTTTTATTTTAAATTTTACTTTTTTTCCCTCTCTCTTTTCTTTTCCCGTCTCTCTTTTTTCTCTCTTCGCTCTCTCTCCTCTCTCTCACCAGGTCACGTGCCTTGCACGTGACATGTCCACTCCCCTTACTTCTACAACCGTCGCCTCCCCGCAGCTGTTACATCTCCATAGCCTCCGCCGTTACACGCCCACCTGCAACCTCCGTGCACCACCGTTACACTCCCTTTCTCTACAAAACCCATCCCCCCTCCTTAATCTCCATCCGATGACCCATCAAGAGAGAGAGAGGGGGGGAGAAGGTGATAGCTCCGTCCACCGACGTGATCCAAGGTCGTCGCCGACCTTGAGTCTTTGACTGTAGTTTCTTCACGCGGCGACTGAGCTCAGGTCCTCCTCGTCGGACCCTCAAGCGAAGACCAAAGGAGGGCTCTTCTCCTTGTTGGACATGCGAGCCCACGACGAGCCATTATGCAATAAATGTTATTGCACACATCATTCCCTAGTCTGAAATGAAGAATAAATAATTTGCATAATAGGTCCCTTAGTACAATTAGGGTAATGTACCATGGACATCTTAATAATCATACAATTGTTGATTCAATAATTGAATCATAGAGGCTGGTGCTTGGATGAATATCTAAAGGATTAGATTGAGGACTCATTAAGCACCGTCAAATGATTGCTAAGAGATGATCTCCAGCCTGAGTAGGAGATGGCAATCCTTTCTCACATAGGCTGATATCTGACCGGCCTCTTGATGCAGGTCCTCTGCATAGGAATAAAGATTCGGAGGTGTCAGATTAGTTAGGTCAAAGAGTTGACTTAACGAGATCGAGATAACCAAAGCCCTATATCGTATGCTGTCACGATAGAGGCACGCATCCTCTGACCGGAGACATATGTGTTACTATATGTCTGAGTATGTACATTTGGCAGACCAATAGGTTGATGACCTAACCAAGGTCTATACACCAGCGCGCTGGTGTGCATATAAGGGCATATGAGTAATACGATCTCTCAAAGGGAACATACAGGTTCATTTACTGAACCGGAAGACATGAGCTCACTCATGAGATATTGGGAAGAATCAAATTCCATGCACGCGGTCGTCTCGCTTTGGAAGCTTGACTGAATTTGTAGGTTTGATATATACTTTTGGAAAGTATATGATCAAGACCTACGTATGATATATGCTTTTGGAAAGTATATGATCGATACCAACTCCCAATGATCAAATGAGGAACTTACTGATAAAAACCCTGAAGTAGATAGTATAAAGTTGATCTAATACTTCGGATTTATTTTGGGTCTTCCAGTATGCAGGATGTACAGGTATTGGGAATACCTGAGGGTGATGTGATCATAAACGATTGTATAACCATGATGCTTCCATTCCAAAGGAGTGAGGAAACAGGTTTGGATTTTAGTGACTCCTCTCAGTAGAGAAGTAATCTGGTCTTGGTCCAAATGTTGGACATTTATGTGAATGTGATTCAGATGTAAATGAGAAGATTAGATTTACGGTCTTGATTTAATCAAGCATCTATGGGAGGCCCGAGATCTGGATTTGAGATGTGATCAAAACATCCAAGTCACTATACGTGGAATAATACAATCGCCCTGTCCTTATCTCCAAGTATCCGCGGAGAAAGCGCATTATAGAAAGCGCATTATCCTTGAAAGAGTTCATGGATAATTTCATTGTTGATATATGTATCCAAGCATCGAGAAAATTGATAATTAAATGTGATTTAATTATTATAGATAATATGAATTTGATTCATATTATAAGGAGAGTTATCTGAGATAACTAAATGAGATTTAAAGATATGAATAATGTGAATGTGATTCATGTTATTTGGGCACATGAGAAAAGAGATCCAAGATGATTAAATATGATTTAATTATCATGGATATGAATAATGTGGATAACACTATCTATATTAATCACATATATTATAAATGTGATTTATAATATATAAGAGAGAGCCATATTGTGTTTTAAATTTGTTTATTAATTGCTAATGTGAATGGAATTCACGTTGAATGATTAATTGAAAATATAATTACATTTAGTTTTGGGTTGTGAATGAGATTTCACATAATTTCAATGGCATGGTTGATATTTTCCATAAGATAATTTTGAATTATTTTTTGGTGAAATATTATCGACAAGAGATAATGATATAATCATGAGAAAATGAGATCTCATGAGATGATGAGATCTCATGAGATGATGGTAGCTATCCTCTTATTTTAGGAGATTGGTTTAGTGTTCTCATTATCTCTTCTCTAGTCAAATGTGATTTAAATTGGAATTAATTACGTTGATTTATCAATATGAATTAATTCAAATTAAATCACTTGTTGTTGTGTTTTACCAACAACAATCCTAGCCGTTGAAAGGGACACAATCAATCTCATCCGTTGATTGTGTGTTGTCCATGGATTGGGATCCATGGACTCCCAAAACCCTATATAAGAAGAGGCACCCCTTGCTCTTCTAGACACTCGACATAGATGAATGCTCTCTCTCTCCTCTCTACACGCCCGTTCTCTCTATCTCTCATGTGGCCGTCCACTATGGATGCCCTAAAGAGATCCTCCATCACCGCAGCGTCGTCGTTATGATGCCCAATAGTTTGCTCGTGGATCTCCGTCTACTTCGGCATGCCTTGCTTGTGAAGAAGACGATGTATCTCTTTTGTCGAGATCAGGAGATCCGTGTCTTGGATCGTCAATATGGATTGCGAGAAGCACACGTCTCATCCACGCGCTTGCAAGCGTCTCCTCCGTCGGATCGGACTTAAGACAGGAGGTCTCTTTGTTTAGATACTCGATCGCAACCACGCTTCAAGAGGTAATCCTATTACTTGTTTGTGGTTTAAACGAAATGATTTGAGAAGTGTTCTTGGATCATGTGGTTTCGTCACATAGAAAATTTTAATTTCTGCTGCATCGAGCAACTAGTGCGACTAGTCGCTCCCGATAGCATTTGATTCGATCATCACGCTTCCGTGACATGCTTGAGGACTTTTCTCGTATCCTTCAAGTGGTATTAGAGCCAGGTTGTCGAAGATTTTGGATTAGATCCATGAACCTATGAAGATTCGGGCTCGTTTGGGTTCATGAAAATTTTAGCATTTCAATTTTCACAGCCTTGTCTTGTGATGAAATTTCGGCCCTATTTAAAATATTTAAACACAAAATTTTAAATTGGATAATTTTCCCCATTAATTAAGGAAATACTAGGATTTGAGTTTGCGTAATTTGGATTTCGTTTTCTCAAGATATGATCGTTTTATTGATCATATGTCCACTGTTTCGGGGATGTCGATTAGAGACATAATTAAAATGTTAATTACGATTTTAAAACACCTGAAAATGCATGTTTATCATATAGTTTCGTTTTTAAATCAAGTTATCAATCTCTGGAAATTGATTTTGCTTAATTTGGACTTAAAATGAATGAGATATGCTATTTTTAGTTAGTGAGGGTCACTGTTGGAAATTGCATTATTGTCATGAACCTTGTGATAGTCATTCAAATAAATTGGTGAAAATTAATTGTTAATTTTCTGAAGTAATTATTGATAAATATTTGTGATATATTTAATGATGATAATTATTTCCTTAAATGACATTGCATTAACCAAAATGATAAGATGGTTGATCTTGATCACAATTGGTTAATATGAAATTTCAAACAAACATTGTTTTCATGAAAACTCTAGTTTATCCTACAATAGTTGTAGGACAACGTTTACATGCAAATCCTTGTTTCTTGATTAGGATTGGGGATTTGTTTAGCAAATCTCCTTATAATATTATCAAAATGGTTTTGATGAATATTATATGGTTTAAATTCAGTTGAAGGACCGATGATCATCTCAAGTACAAAGTGATTGACTCGGCATTGCTTTTTTCCCGAGGCGGATATGGTGTCTAGTCGGGGATCGCTGGGGCAGCGGGTCACACAGGTTGCGGTCCGTCCCACTCCCGCCGATACTGTCCATGACAGCAGGTAGGGAAGGAATGATGCCTGAGAGATCATCATGTATTTTCTAATTATTAAATTCGAAATAATACATATTTGAGATAATACCATATTTCAAGTAACAATTAAAAAAATATTTGTTGGATATTAATTGGATCATTAATTTAATATGATTAGATTAATTGGAATCCAATTAAAATTAAAACACTCTATTATGAATAGAGTTGTTATTTCTCTTGGAAGAATTAAACATAGTGAATATGATTCATAATGATTAGTTAGAATTTGGATATGATATGGAGGATCACATAAGTGGCATCCATGGTCTCCCGTCGAGGCGAAAGGTTCCGTCGCCAGATATTGTATGTAGGAGACTCCTATCCGAAGTGACAGCTCCTGCATACAATCCATTTGGATCGGGCTCTTCGCTTCTCGAAAGAGTAAGGTCGTATATATAGTGACCCCAATATCGGGTCCTCATATTATTTGGGCGATATTGGATTTCGTATAGCGAGTATTAAGCCTGTTGACGATTGGTTCAATTAATTACGGGTCAACATCACCTTAGGGGTGGTGGGCCTGGGTGTTAAAGACCGATTTGGGAGGTGCAAGTTGGACTTACAAGACGGAATGTATTCCTGCTTCTTTTTATCTGAGTTACAGGTTCTCATATTATTGGGATGTAACAAAGATAAGGAAGGAGATTCCAGATATTGCTTGAGATATAATGGTAAGTATATCTCTTACATTGAAAGTGATCAAGGGAATGAACTTTCAGTGTTGACAAGGCAGGATAACTTTGATATAAAAATTCCTAAATCAAAGTAAAATAAGTATATATAAAAATATATAGACTTATGTAAATTTCTTATTTCAGATAATCCTTCATAAAACCCACTCAATGTTATACTCAATATAACTAGTAAAATATCATGGATTAGACTCATGATCCAGAATCCAGATATTGTACTTGCAGTTGGACACATAATGTTTGTGGTTGCAATGTGCAAGTTTCCTCATAGTAATAAGGAATGACAATTAAATAGACAATAGATCTACAACCCTAGGGTTTGTATGTCTCTATAGTCTTGATATCGTCAAATGTACTTTGAAAGTGACATGTTGATGATGATCGTAATTGTCAAGTAATCCTTATAAAATCAAAGAAGATGTTTTGGCATACGTATGTGCTCTAGACATTTAATCAAGAATGACATGGTTCACTGCATTATGCGGGATGACAGCTCTATAAGAGATGATGTATTCAAAATATTTGAATACCTACCTGAATCAATGTTTTAAGAGTTTAGATGGATGTAGATATGATGAATGTCATCATTCTACTGTCTATATTCTAATCATTCATGAAGCTTCATAATATTCATATTGTATGAATTTAATGAAGCACGTATAAATGTTGAAATGCTCTTACATTGAATTCTTTTGAATTTAACATAAGAGATCCCCAGTCTTAAGCAATGGTTGTTTATAGATGAAGGGAGTGCAGTGGAAGCATGGGTCAAACCCTAGTAAGAAGGATAATCAAAGAGTTGACCGTACTTCTATGACTTCCATATGATATTCAAAGAGTTGGATGAATGGCAATACTGCAATAAGTTGGTATATTGATAGTATGACTATCAAGTCTGTCTAGAATCCTTAGAGAAAGACTCGGATAGAGCACCAGAATAATCTATATTTAATCATTGAAATTGACTTTCTTATAAGATAAGATTAAAGTCTAATAATTATATCTCATTCTTCTAATGACACTTGCAATTGTTGCATATGTTTTAGAAGATTGAAAAAATTGATCTTAAGATTATAAAGGGATATCACCTCAGAGAGTTGAGGAAGTGAATGCTAGAACTGCTTGCACTTGTGCATCAGTTACAAGAAGCTAAGTGTATGCTAGATGTGTACAAAAGCCAGACATCTGCCATGCAGTGGGAGTAGTAAAGTGTTGCTAATCCTACTATGGAGAGAAAACACTTGATTGCAGTAATAACAAAAACTTCATAGAAGACAAGATTTTTTGAGATAGTGATCTCAAAGTCTTATCTTCAAAAACTTAAGACTTTATAGATAGAGATCTAAAAGGTCTTAACTGTGGATACCTTAAGAGATAGTGATCTCCAGGGATAAAGGTATTCTGATAAGGATTATGGAAATACTGGTTATGATAATTATTAAGCTACAGTGTCAATGACATTATAACTAATAATATTGAGTTTGGTTGCATGTGATGCAACATTGGCATTATATGCGAGCATTATTACTGGGATATGTAAGTGCCGTAAAAGGACTTGGCATAGTTTCGCAGGAATAGAGTGACTGATCAGCTTACCTAGTTATTTTCTAAATAGCCTATGATTGTCACATGAGTGTGGGTTTAAATGTTTAGCCCATTAATGGCTTTTTGGGTTAGTGGGAGATTGTTGGACATGCGATCCCACGGCAAGCCATTATGCAATAAATGTTATTGCACATATCATTCCCTGATCTGAAATGAAGAATAAATAATTTGCATAATAGGTCCCTTAGTACAATTAGGGTTATGTACAATGACCATCTTAATAATCATACAGCTGTTGATTCAATAATTGAATCATAGAGGTTGATGCTTGGATGAATATCTAAAGGGTTATATTGAGGACTCATCAAGCACCGTCAAATGATTGCTAAGAGATGATCTCTAGCCTTAGTAGGAGATGGCAATCCTTTCTCACATAGGTTGATATCTGACCGACCTCTTGATGCAGGTCCTCTGCATAGGAATAGAGATTCAGAGGTGTCAGATTAGTTAGGTCAGAGAGTTGACTTGACGAGATCGAGATAACCAAAGTCCTATATCGTATGCTGTCACGATACATGCACGCATCCTCTGACTGGAGACATATGTGTTACTATATGTCTGAGTATATACATTTGGCAGATCAATAGGTTGATGACCTAACCAAGGTCTATACACCGGCGCGCTAGTTTGCATATAAGGGTATATGAGTAATAGGATCTCTCAAAGGGATCATACAGGTTCATTTACTGAATGGGAAGACATGAGATCACTCATGAGATATTGGGAAGAATCAAATTCCGTGCGCACGATCGTCTCGCTTTGGAAGCTTGAATGAATTTGTAGGTTTTGATATATACTTTTGGAAAGTATATGATCAAGACCTAGGTATGATATATGCTTTTGGAAAGTATATGATCGATACCAACTCCCAATGATCAAATGAGAAACTTAATGATAAAACCGTGAAGTAGACATTATAAAGTTGATCTAATACTTCGAGTTTATTCTGAATCTTCCAGTATGCAAGATGTACAGGTATTGGGAATACCTGAGGGTGATGTGATCATAAACGATTGTATAACCATGATGCTTCCATTCATAGAGAGTGATGAAATGTGTCTGGATTTTAGTGACTCCTCTCAATAGAGAAGTAATCTGATCTTGATCCAAATGTTGGACATTGATCTGAATGTGATTCAGATGTAAATGAGAAGATTAGATTTGCGGTCTTGATTTAATCAAGCATCTATGGGAGGCCCGAAATATGGATTTGAGATGTGATCTCAACATCCAAGTCACTATACGTGGAACAATACAATCGCCTTGTCCTTATCTCCAAGTATCCGCGGAGAAAGCGCATTATCCCTGAAAGAGTTCATGGATAATTTCATTGTTGATATATGTATCCAAGCATAGAGAAAATTGATAATTAATGTGATTTAATTACCATGGATAATATGAATTTGATTCATATTATAAGGAGAGTTATCTGAGATAATTAAATGAGATTTAATTATCAAAGATATGAATAATGTGAATGTGATTCATGTTATTTGGGCACATGAGAAAAGAGATCTAAGATGATTAAATATGATTTAATTATCATGGATATGAATAATGTGGATATCACTATTCATATTAATCATATATATTATAAATGTGATTTATAATATATAAGAGAGAGCCATATTTTGTTTTATATTTGTTGATTTATTGTTAATGTGAATGGGATTCACATTGAATGATTAATTGAAAATATAATTACATTTAGTTTTGGGTTGTGAATGAGATTCACATAATTTCAATGGCATGGTTGATATTTTCCATAAG
Organism: Ottelia alismoides; assembly: GCA_037367405.1. Lineage (NCBI taxonomy): Eukaryota > Viridiplantae > Streptophyta > Magnoliopsida > Alismatales > Hydrocharitaceae > Ottelia > Ottelia alismoides. The sequence goes on along the minus strand of JAZKJV010005881.1, from coordinate 149,655 downwards.
ATAATTTGGAATTATTTTTTGGTGAAAATGTTATCGACAATAGATCATGATATAATCATGAGATAATGAGATCTCATGAGATGATGAGATCTCATGAGATATTGAGATCTCATGAGATGATGGTAGTCGTCCCCTTATTTTAGGGGATTGGTTTAGTCTTCTCATTATTTCTTCTCTAGTCAAATGTGATTTAAATTGGAATTAATTATGTTGATTTATCAATATGAATTAATTCAAATTAAATCACTTGTTGTTGTGTTTTACCAACAACAATCCTAGCTGTTGAAAGGGACACAATCAATCTCATATGTTGATTGTATGTTGTCCATGGATTGGGATCCATGGACTCCCAAAATCCTATATAAGAAGAGGCACCCCTTGCTCTTCTAGACACTCGACATAGATGAATGCTCTCTCTCTCTCTCTCTCTTTTCTCTCTACACGCCCATTCTCTCTATCTCTCATGTGGCCGTCCACTATGGATGCCCTAGAGAGATCCTCCATCGCCGCAGCGACGTCGTTATGCTGCTCGATAGTTTGCTCGTGGATCTCCGTCTACTTCGGCGTGCCTTGCTCGTGAAGAAGACGACGTATCTCTTTTGTCGAGATCAGGAGATCCGTGGCTTAGATCGTCAACATGAATTGCGGGAAGCACGCATCTCATCCACGCGCTCGCAAGCGTCTCTTCCGTCGGATCGGACTTGAGACAGGAGGTCTCTTTGTTTAGAGACTCGATCGCAACCACGCTTTAAGAGGTAATCCTATTACTTGTTTGTGGTTTAGACGAAACGATCCGAGAAGTGTTCTTGGATCATGTGGTTTCGTCACATAGAAAATTTTAATTTCCGCTGCATCCAACAACTAGTGTGACTAGTCACTCCCGATCGCATTCGATGCGATCATCACACTTTCTTGATGCGCTTGAGGATTATTCCCGTATCCTTCAAGTGGTATCAGAGCCAGGTTGTTGAAGGTTTTGGATTAGATCCATGAACCTACGAAGATTCGGGCTCGTTTGGGTTCATGAAAATTTTAGCATTTCAATTTTCACAGCCTTGTCTTGTGATGAAATTTCGGCCCTGTTTAAAATATTTAAACACAAAATTTTAAATTTGATAATTTTCCCCATTAATTAAGGAAACAATAGGATTTGAGTTTGCGTAATTTGGATTTTGTTTTCTCAAGATATGATCGTTTTATTGATCATATGTCCACTGTTTCGGGGATGGCGATTAGAGACGTAATTAAGATATTAATTACGATTTTAAAACACCTGAACATGCATGTTTATCATATAGTTTCGTTTTTAAATCAAGTTATCAATCTCTAGAAATTGATTTTGCTTAATTTGGACTTAAAATGAATGAGATATGCTATTTTTAGTTAGTGAGGGTCACTGCTGGAAATTGCATCATTGTCATGAACCTTGTGATAGTCATTCAAATAAATTGATGAAAATTAATTGTTAATTTTCTGAAATGATTATTGATAAATATTTGTGAAATATTTAAAGATGATAATTATTTCCTTGAACGACATTTCATTAACCAAAATGATAAGATAGTTGATCTTGATCACAATTGGTTAATACGAAATTTCCAACAAACATTGTTTTCATGAAAACTCTAGTTTGTCCTACAATAGTTGTAGGACAACTTTTACATGCAAAATCTTGTTGCTTGATTAGGATTGGGGATTTGTTTAGCAAATCTCCTTATAATATTATCAAATTGGTTTTGATGAATATTATATGGTATAATTTCGGTTGAAAGACCGATGATTATCTCAAGTACAAAGTGATTGACTCGGCATTGCTTTTTTCCCGAGGCAGATATGGTGTCTAGTTGGGGATCGCTGGGGTAGCGGGTCGCACCGGTTGCGGTCTGTCCCACTCCCGCCGGTACTGGCCATGACAGCGGGTAGGGAACGAATGATGCCTGAGAGATCATGATGTATTTTCTAATTATTAAAGTTCGAAATAATACGTATTTGAGATAATACCATATTTCAAGTAACAATTTAAAAAAATATTTGTTGGATATTAATTGGATCATTAATTTAATATGATTAGATTAATTGGAATCCAATCAAAATTAAAACACTCTATTATGAATAGAGTTGTTATTTCCCTTGGAAGAATTAATTATAATGAATATGATTCATAATGATTAATTAGAATTTGAATATGATATGGAGGATCACATAAGTGACATCCATGGTCTCCCGTCTAGGCGAAGGGTTCCGTCGCCAGATATTGTATGTAGGAGACGCCTGTCCGAAGTGACAGCTCCTGCATACAATCCATTTGGATCGGGCTCTTCGCTTCTCGAAAGAGTAATGTCGTATACGTAGAGTCCCAAATATCGGGTCCTCATATTATTGGGGTGATATTGGATTGCGTATAGCGAGTATTAAGCATGTTGACGATTGGTTCAATTAATTACGGGTCAATATCACCTTAGGGGTGGTGGGCCTGGGTGTCAAAGACCGAATTGGGAGATGCAAGTTGGACTTGCAAGGCGGAATGTGTTCCCGCTTCTTTTTATCCGAGTTACAGGTTCTCATATTATTGGGATGTAACAAAGATAAGGAAGGAGATCCCATATCTTGCTTGAGATATAATGGTAAGTATATCTCTTATATTGAAAGTGATTAAGGGAATTAACTTTCAATGTTGACAAGGCAGAACAACTTTGATATAAAAATTCCTAAATCAAAGTAAAATACGTATATATAAAAATATATACACTTATGAAAATTTCTTATTTCAGATAATCCTTCATAAAACCCACTCACTGTTATACTCAATAATAACCAGTAAAATATCATGGATCAGACTCCTGATCCAGATATTGTACTTACAGTTGGACACATAATGTATGTGGTTGCAATGTGCAAGTTTCCTCATAGTAATAAGGAATGACAATTAAATAGACAATAGATCTACAACCCTAGGGTTTGTATGTCTCTATAGTCTTGATATCATCAAATGTACTTTGGAAATGACATGTTGATGATAATCGTAATTGTCAAATAATCCTTATAAAATCAAAGAAGATGTTTTGGAATACATATGTGCTCTAGACATTTAATCATGAATGACATGGTATACTGCATTATGCAGAATGGTAGCTCTATAAGAGATGATGTATTCAAAATATTTGAATACCTACCTGATTCAATGTTTTAAGAGTTTAGATGGATGTAGATACGATGAATGTCATCATTCTACGGTCTATACTCTAATCATTCATGAAGCTTCATAATATTCATATTGTGTGAATTTAATGAAGCATGTATAAATGTTGAAATGCTCTTACATTGAATTCTTTTGAATTTAACATAAGAGATCCCTAGTCTTAAGCAATGGTTGTTTATAGATGAAGGGAGCGCAGTGGAAGCATGGGTCGGACCCTAGTAAGGAGGATAGTCAAAGAGTTGACCATACTTCTATGACTTCCATATGATATCCAAAGAGTTGGATGAATGGCAATACTGCAATAAGTTGGTGTGTTGATAGTATGACTATCAAGTCTGTCTAGAATCCTTAGAGAATGACTCGGATAGAGCACCGGAATAATCTATATTTAATCATTGAAATTGACTTTCTTATAGGATAAGATTAAAGTCTAATAATTGTATCTCATTCTTCTAATGATGCTTGCAATTGTTGCATATGTTTTAGAAGATTGAAAAATTTGATATTAAGATTTATAATTATCCACATGGATATTGATGCAATTGTTGCAACAATCTCTATTGGATAAATGGACTTCATATTTTCAGTGGGAGAGTCTTTAGTCTTAGAGAATGTCTCTATGACCTAGATATTAGAATACACTCATTGTTTGTTTCTAAATGTTGGAAATAAACATGAATTCTGGAATAAACCTATCATAAAGAGTTATGATGGATATATTTCAAATAGTAATCTAACATCTAGTGGACTCCACATAATTAGAAAATTAATGAATGGTTCATTAAGATTTTTAATACTGAAAGTTGAATCTTAAAAGATCAATAGGAGGATGAAGATCATTTGACAATGATCTGGTATCAAGTTTTGGACATATGTATGTTGATGAGACTAGTAAGATATGAAACTTTAGAATGTCTAAAATTTCAAATCTTATATACTTGTGAATATAGTATTCAAATTAAAATGTCCAATACACCCTTCTCTGGGAATGGTGTTTAGATGTCGAGGTATTCAAGTTCTCATACATATTAATGTGTGTGTATCATCTACATCATAATAAACATTATGGATATGTGATATCTATTGATGAGTATGTATGATATGAGATTTCTTCTCTTCACCTAAGAAACCTTTGAAATGTTCAAAGATTTCATAATTTTGGTTTGGAACCAAAGTCTGATGAAAGATGAAATGAATTTAACCTAGGTAGCTTGTACATGTTAGATAAATTCAAAGAATACCTTATGAAGATATGAATATCATTTCTATCTCAATCCTCCTAACAACACCTAAACTCAATAGAGTTGTAGGGAGATACAATTGGATCATGTGTGACATAATTTGATCAATAATGAATTTTAGCATAATTTCCTCTTAGTTTCCTGGTATATATGTAGTAGAGACAACATTATATATCTTTAATAAGATTCCATGCAAGTAAGTTGGAATCTAGAACTAGAGAGTGCTACTTCATTAGGAAAATAAAGGATGGTATTGGATACCTACTTTATAACCCTGAGATATTTAAAAGATCTCATCTCTGAGAATCTGATTCTTAGAGGATGACTCTCTTGAGAATCAATTTGAAATTGAAGTGAAGGACTCATTTAATCTTGAGATAATAATGAGGCTCCTGAAATAGGAAACTAAAAGGATAATTAAAGATAAACATTAATACTCTTCAAATGAGTTTGAGGATGTATCCCATGTGTCATTTAAGTCTGACAATGATCGGACTTCATGTGATGAAGCTCCTGAGGATCATGACATGGAAAGATGGATGTTAGCAATAAAAGTCTAAGGTAGACTTCATATACAAGTGTTGTATATGGACCCTCGAGGATCCACCTATAAGGGTAAAACCTACAAGGTATAAATGGATCTTCAAGAGAAAGGGAACCTGATGAGAAGTTAGAGACCTTCAAAGCGCGGCTCGTAGCCATGAGCTACACACCAGAAGAGAAGACATTGCTTGCGATGAAACTTGCTCTTCAGTAACCATGCTTATACCCATCAGAATATTGCTAATTGTTGCTACACAACTAGGCTTTGACATCTTCGAGATGAAAGTCAAGATTCCATTCCTCTATGAATGCCTCTCTAAGGATATTCACATGAAGTAGCCTCACAGCTTCATGGTTGAGGAAAACAAAGTGTGCAAACTGAAGAACTCCATCTATGGACTCAAATAAGCTTCTTGTAGTTGGAGCATAAGATTTGATGAAATTATAATTGTTATGATTTCAGATAGAATCTTAATGTACCATGTGAAGCTTAGTGGGAGTGCCATTGTGTTCATCATGCTAAATGTAGATAATATCATAATCATTTGGAATGATATAAGGACGATAATAAGTGTTTTATAGACTGGCTATTCCACATCTTGAAATATGATTTCAAGGATACCTCTTAGATCTTAGTTCTGAAGTTGTTCAGAAGCAAAGAGAAGAGGATATTACGATCGTCACATTGGTAGTACACCTTGGACATGTTCCATTTTCTGGAAAATTTCAAGAAAGGCTTCCTTCCCTTAAGATATGGTACTGACCTATCTAAAGGGATATCACCTCAAAGAGTTGAGGAAGTGAATGCTAGAACTGCTTGCACTTGTGCATCAGTTACAAGAAGCTAAGTGTATGCTAGATGTGTACAAAAGCCAGACATCTGCCATGCAGTGGGAGTAGTAAAGTGTTGCTAATCCTACTATGGAGAGAAAACACTTGATTGCAGTAATAACAAAAACTTCATAGAAGACAAGATTTTTTGAGATAGTGATCTCAAAGTCTTATCTTCAAAAACTTAAGACTTTATAGATAGAGATCTAAAAGGTCTTAGCTGTGGATACCTTAAGAGATAGTGATCTCCAGGAATAAAGATATTCTGATAAGGATTATGGAAATACTGGTTATGATAATTATTAAGTTGTAGTATCAAGGACACTATAACTAACAATATTGAGTTTAATTGCATGAGATGCAACATTCGCATTAGATGCGAGCACTGTTACTGGGATATGCAAGTGCCGTAAAAGGACTTGGCATAGTCTCGCAGGAACAGAGTGACTGATCAGCTTACCTAGCTATTTTCTAAATAGCCTATGATTGTCACATGAGTGTGGGTTTAAATGATTAGTCCATTAATGGCTCTTTGGTCTAGTGGGAGATTGTTGGACATGCGAGCCCACGACGAGCCATTATGCAATAAATGTTATTGCACATATCATTCCCTGATCTGAAATGAAGAATAAATAATTTGCATAATAGGTCCCTTAGTACAATTAGGGTTATGTATCATGGCCATCTTAATAATCATACAGTTGTTGATTCAATAATTGAATCATAGAGGCTAGTGCTTGGATGAATATCTAAAGGTTTAGATTGAGGACTCATCAAGCACCGTCAAACGATTGCTAAGAGATGATCTCCATCCAGAGTAGGAGATGGCAATCCTTTCTCTCATAGGCTGATATCTGACTGACCTCTTGATGCAGGTCCTCTGCATAGGAATAGAGATTCGGAGGTGTCAGATTAGTTAGGTCAAAGAGTTGACTTGACGAGATCGAGATAACCAAAGTCCTATATCGTATGCTGTCACGATACATGCACGCATTCTGATCGGAGACAGATGTGTTACCATATGTCTGAGTATGTACATTTGGCAGACCAATATTTTGATGACCTAATTAAGGTCTATACACCGGCGCACTAGTGTGCATATAAGGGCATATGAGTAATACAATCTCTCAAAGGGATCATACATGTTCATTTACTGAACCGGAAGACATGAGCTCACTCATGAGATATTGGGAAGAATCAAATTCCGTGCGCACGGTCGTCTCGCTTTAGAAGATTGACTGAATTTGTAGGTTTGATATATACTTTTGGAAAGTATATGGTCAAGACCTAGGTATGATATATGCTTTTGGAAAGTATATGATCGATACCAACTCCCAATGATCAAATGAGAAACTTACTGATAAAACCCTGAAGTAGACAGTATAAAGTTGATCTAATACTTCGGGTTTATTCTGGGTCTTCCAGTATGCAGGCTGTACATGTATTCGGAATACCTGATGGTGATGTGATCATAAACGATTGTATAACTATGACGCTTCCATTCCTAGGGAGTGATGAAACGAGTCTGGATTTTAGTGACTCCTCTCAGTAGAGAAGTAATCTGATCTTGGTCCAAATGTTGGACATTGATCTGAACGTGATTCGGATGTAAATGAGAAGATTAGATTTGCGGTCTTGATTTAATCAAGTATCTATGGGAGGCACGGGATATGGATTTGAGATGTGATTTCAACATCCAAGTCACTATACGTGGAACAATATAATCACCCTGTCCTTATCTCCAAGTATCCACGGAGAAAGTGCATTATCCTTGAAAGAGTTCATGGATAATTTCATTGTTGATATATGTATCCAAACATCGAGAAAATTGATAATTAAATGTGATTTAATTATCATGGATAATATGAATTTGATTCATATTATAAGGAGAGTTATCTGAAATTATTAAATGAGATTTAATTATCAAAGATATGAATAATGTGAATGTGATTCATGTTATTTGGGCACATGAGAAAAGAGATCCAAGATGATTAAATATGATTTAATTATCATGGATATGAATAATGTGGATAGCACTATCCATATTAATCATATATATATATTATATAAATGTGATTTATAATATATAAGAGAGAGCCATATTGTGATTTATATTTGTTGATTAATTGTTAATGTGAATGGGATTCACATTGAATGATTAATTGAAAATATAATTACATTTAGTTTTGGGTTGTGAATGAGATTCACATAATTTCAATGGCATGGTTGATATTTTCCATAAGATAATTTGGAATTATTTTTTGGTGAAAATATTATCGACAAGAGATCATGATATAACCATGAGATAATGAGATCTTATGAGATAATGAGATCTCATGAGATATTGAGATCTCATGAGATGATGGTAGCCATCCCCTTATTTTAGGGGATTGGTTTAGTCTTCTCATTATCTCTTATCTAGTCAAATGTGATTTAAATTGGAATTAATTATGTTGATTTATCAATATGAATTAATTCAAATTAAATCACTTGTTGCTGTGTTTTACCAACAACAATCCTAGCCGTTGAAATGGACACAATCAATCTCATCCGTTGATTGTGTGTTGTCCATGGATTGGGATCCATGGACTCCCAAAACCCTATATAAGAAGAGGCACCCCTTGCTTTTCTAGACACTCGACATAGATGAATGCTCTCTCTCTCTCTCTCTCTCTCTCTCTCTTCTCTCTACACGCCCATTCTCTCTATCTCTCATGTGGCCGTCCACTATGGATGCCCTAGAGAGATCCTCCATCGCCGCAGCATCGTCGTTATGTTGCCCGATAGTTTGCTCGTGGATCTCCGTCTACTTCGACGTGCCTTGCTCGTGAAGAAGATGATGTATCTCGTTTGTCGAGATCAGGAGATCCGTGGCTTGGATCATCAACATGGATTGCGATAAGCACGCGTCTCATCCACGCGCTCGCAAGCGTCTCCTCTGTCGGATCGGACTTGATACAGGAGGTCTCTTTGTTTAGAGACTCGATCGCAACCACGCTTCAAGAGGTAATCCTATTACTTGTTTGTGGTTTAGACGAAACGATCTGAGAAGTGTTCTTGGATCTTGTGGTTTCGTCACATAGAAAATTTTAATTTCTCCTGCATCGAGCAACTAGTGCGACTAGTCGCTCCCGATCGCATTCGATGCGATCATCACGCTTCCGTGATGCGCTTGAGGATTTTTCCCGTATCCTTTACTCCTCCCCTATGCGAGCTTCGTTTCCAGGTATTTTCTCTTTCCCTTTCCTTCTCTTCTTTCTTCCCTTTCTTCATTCATGCATGCCATGCACACCTCCGCCACACGACCACCTTACCTTTGCATGCCTGCTCAGCACCACCTTTGTTCGTCCATGCGCCTCCCCCCCCCCCCCCCCCCCCGCGCGCACTTGCCACCATCACCATCAATCTTCAACACCTCTGGCCGCTCAACCCTAGCGCCATCCACCTTCGTGGAAGTCCCACCTCAGCTCCGCTTGGCGCAACCATCATACACCCCGCGCCCCTCCGGCCGTTGCGATGCGCCATTGACCTCTGCCATGACCATTGTCCCTCGCAACGATCTGCCCTGATGCCAACAACCCTCCTACCTCACGTCATCTGCCCTGCCTCTGTGTAACACCTCCCCTCCTCCGCATGGCCCACGACCATTACACGTCTCCACCCATCGTTACCCATTTCTTCCACCGTTGCTCCTTCTCCCTTAAAATCCTCGTGTCTCTACTCGTATTGAATCATCCGTTGCTCTTCGAGAGAGAGAGAGAGAGTCCTACACGTGGCGGGTGATAACATCTCCACCTCAGACCTCCTACATTTGGCGAGATCCAGCAGACCGACATCTACTAATGCGAGCTCCAAACTCGTCGATGTAAAGCCTTGAACTTGGCATCTACTAATGAATGATTTGCAAAGCGTGGTACCAGGAGCCAATATCTTGGGTTTGAATGACAGAAGATGTGGTTGCGCCATGTGGAGGCACGGGTAGTTGGATAGCGGCTGGGTCACGATAACATGTATTTAAAGCTGCTAGGTTATATGATAAATGTTAGCATGAGGTTTAAGCAACCAAGTCCTCGAGGACGGTGTGCTCCTTTGTTTGCCAGGCTGAGGGCTTGAGACCCTGGACAATAAAAGAAAAGGAAATTGTCAGGGTAGTATTGGAGGATTGGTTGAGGTGACATGCGGTGGCATAAGCTTAGCAGATCAACGCAATCTCCAATCCTGAAGTGTCCACAGCTTTGGAGTCCATTTAATGGTGAGGTAATTCCTTGGACTAATCCCTAACGTGGAATAGAAAGGAATAGGACTTACATTAATGAGAAGGAATGGACTTTTTACGATAACAAGTTTTGAAAAATTACACAGTTAGTTTGCTTTTCTCTTATTCGTTACTTAGCATTCGCTAATTGTTATCTTATGATTTATGGAAAATCCAACAGATGTCGGTGAGCCATCGCAAGGACTTTAATAATCCAACCAACTAACATGATCATCCTGCCAGCCACAATATCTTTATTCTGTAAGGTAGTTAGTAATCTTTTTGTGCATTTCCTTCCAGCTGATGTACATGTAAATGATTATTTCAATGTTAATCTAAAATTCTGCTTACTTTACTTGTCAAATTAATGGTATTACATATGCTTGAAAAAATCTCTATAGACAATATACAATTGGAGAGATAGATGCACAACTCCCATCAACAATATTTACTAGATCTCTACTCTTAGTTCATTCTTTATCTCTTCCTGTTAATATTTAAATTATAATATACTATAAGCAGAGAATAATCACATGGAAAGGAATAACTATAGCACGGCTGACATCATTCTCGCATCCCCTCTTCCTGACATGAAGTAGAGCTTCTTGATGAGTTAATTAGTAATGGTAAATGAAAGAGATTTGTATACTACCAGTAAAGTATTGCAACTTAAAGGTTATAATACAGAGACTACAATGTACATATTCTATCATAAAATTTCTTCTTTAATCTTAGTACTATAATATTAATTCAGGAATAATCATTGCACATTTTAAATAAAATCATGCAAATCTGGTCATGCTTTCCGGCCTTGAGAAGAAAAAAATAATAGATGTATAACAATTACAAGAAGATTAAGATTCGTACTTGCAGACCTCCAATTAATCAAGGAATTCGATCTTAATATTGCATGTAAAAAATGTGATTCCAAGAGCAAAAAGAAATTAAAACTTGCGCATGCATGGCAACAATATATGTGTAGGAATGTACCTAATGTTTGCACCAATTTGACGGAGAAGTGGAGTAGAAACAGTTGGGAGCAGTTCCAGCAACTGTTGGCAACAAATAGGGAGGAGGAAAACTTCTCTTGTTGGAGTATTTTGAGGAAATGTTATTGAAAAGAGAGAAGATAAAGGATATGGGAGACTTACGGCAGTAATAAGAAGTGGAACGGGGAGTAATTGTGAGAGAAAAAGAAAGAAAGGAAATTGAGCTTATATAACCAAGGAGGAAGGAAATTGAGCTTATATAACCAAGGAGGAGGTCTTAGAAATGGACAAGTGGGGGTGATATTATGCAAGTGTTATAAGAAGAAAAAAGAGAAGAAAGGAAAAAATATATTTATATATATAACTCACGACTGGACTGTGTAGTCTGTGCACAACAATATTTTTTTACTTAGATTTATTTATTTATTTATTTATATTCTCTCGCTTATTTGAATAATCCAAAGTCCTCCGTATTCGTGCCTCGAATCTTCGATTTTAATGTATAATAGCTCGTTTTGATCGTCTCCGAACAACGATCAACATGAGTATAATATTGACATACTTTTGATCAGGTTTGAATGTCCGAAATTTTCGAGATGTGATTTCGGTTTATTGTAATCAAAACGAGGTATTAAGCACTTGAATCCGAAACTCGATGCACAATTTGCTGGGTATTTTGATTTTTCAAATAAAGGAGACAATTGGTTAAAAAAATAAAAATGTTTAAATATTTTTATTCTGTTGTCTTTGGACAACAGACTAAGCTGTACACAACATTTGCCATTTTCTTTCCAACATCTGTCAACATCCCAAGCCCTTACTCTCCCTATTTAATATCACCAAGAACCCCCTCTTTTCTTCTAAATTCCAACGTGAGAAGACCCTTCCTCTTATTTTACTGCTAATACAACTGCTTCTATCAAGCAAATGCTCCCTTTCTCCCTGTTGTTGCTCCAAACAACCACCCAAAGCTGCTGAAATCCCCTCCCCGGAGCCTCCAATCACCCCCATATCTCTTGCTCATGGAGTTGCATGCAAGCCTTTGATCTCTATCCTTAGAGATCCAAATAGGTACACTCCTTTGTCCCTACTTTTGCTGCCATACATGTATCCACCAAACATTATGTCTCATTATGGGTAGCATGTACATGGGTATCAACATCTCTATGATTTTATAATGATCTCTGTAATATGATCATTTGTCTGGAATGATTGTGTATAAGGCATTAATTAATGTTGATTTATCTATAGTAACTCAGTGGTTATGTCTCATTTTGTAAACCTATATTTTTGAATGTAACTTTTGATGATTTTTTGGACCACCTTGCATTGATCCTAAAAGATTAGGATTATTTTTGGGTCTGACTATGCTATCATTAATTGGAACTTTGATTACTCATATCCTTATGGATACAGTACAACTCAATGTTCCTTTGCTTTAAGTCGTGGATAATACAAGTTTCAGTAATTGATGTATTTCAGAAAGTAAATACGTTAACACTTTAAGGCAATAACATGATTATAGAGGTCCTGGATATAATTGGTGGTATTCTGAAAACATTAAATTGAGTTCTCAGCCTTAGCATTCTTTGTTTCTAAAAAGTTAATATGTTAATAATTTAAGGCAATAACATGATGAAATTGGCTTTAGGGAGCCGTATTACAGATGTCATAAAAATGCAAGAGTTAAAAAGGGGGGGGGGAGGTATTTGGTTAGTACTTGAAATTTCAAGTTTGGTAACGAGATGTAATATAACATTAAATATTTAAATTTTCTAGTTCTTAAAAATATGTGCCATATTAGTGGTATTTAAATAAAAGGGTTTTGATTGCTAAAATTAGATATATAAGTATCAAATCAATGTTAAACATTCAATAAGTTGTAAATCATGAAGTTTCGAACGAGAAGGTAGTACTCGAAAGTTCACTATTCATCATAAAAGTATGAGTCGGGTGGTAACAATGTCAAGAGTGTACTTGTAAGGCCTTTTCTCGGTAACGTATTCGCCATAGTATTGTTGTGTAAGTTGAACCAGTTAATCATTCTATAGAATTCTATGGTCTTAGATTTCTTTAATTACGTTTATTATTGTTGAATACTTTATTTATAAATTCTTTTATCTTATGTAAAACTGAGTACAAGAGAGAAGTCTTTATGGCATGTTTGGTTGGAAATTAACGTTCTGATATACCAATAGAGCTACTTAAATTTTAATCCGAATCCACTTAACTGGTATAATCTTATATATATATATATAGAGTTGTGCATTTATATCAAATGTATATGCCCATCATATTTGAGTTGTAATTACTTTTTGCCAATAGGTTTGGCGGTGTTACATCTGAAATCATCAGGGGTTGCATTAGGGGGAGTTTTAGTTGAACTCAGAGAGAAGTATTATAGATCTTATATAAGAGAGGAAGTTGAGTGTAAGTTGTTTTGACTATAGTTGACTATAATTAAGTTAAGTGGACGTGTTAGGAACTTAGTTAGGATGCATTATACAATACCGCATGTCTACGACCTATGGCACTTTTTCATTCCTTAGAGTCATAGTGTGAGGTCACACAAAGACCAATACCACAGACTATCCACTAATGGAATTAAGAATAAGTTCAAAACCTAAATCATCCTCATTGTAAAACTTTATATTTTAGTTTTATAAATAACAAGAAACTAATAATTATATGTATATATATACATATGAGTCATCAACTATTATATATAAGGCTATAAGGCAATTACGGAAATTATGCATATCTACTTCATAATAATGTGTCATACGGGAGGTAATGGGAAAAACTTGAAGCATCCATCACAGTAGCTGAAAACTTATTTTCCAAACAAGTAGTTGTAACTTTTGATTGTTATGCCTTTCTACTTGTTTCTTTTGTATCCATATTAAATACATGCTTATTTTAATATGATTATGGGAAGTACCAGCGCTTGCTGACGCCTCTTCTTCCCTACATGTTTTGGCAGACAAGGAGCCTGCAACACGGTAGCAGGTTGATGACTTTGGTGATCGTGTATACGCCCGACAGTATGGTTTCTTTTGGCTCAGTTTCTTTTGTTGTAGTTTTTGGTTCTGTTATAATGTAAAATGCCTATCTTTCTCTTCTGGATATGTTGAGATATATGAATGTACTATCAGCTCTCATGTATATGTTGTATATATTATGAAAGATAATGAAATAAATTTTTGGTGGTATGTCCTTGTTGAATCTGTTGTGATGAATGTGGTTGGAATGTCTATGCAACAACAATAGCAGCGCGAAAATTTTCCCCCTTTTTCAATACTTTGTGCAATCACATGCGAACGTAATAATGTGAATATTTCATAAACGGGTACCCGGATCCTAAGGGCTTCACATTTCAGTCGGTGCTTCAATACATACTGATCGGGGCATCATTCCTTGTGCAGATCTAGAGCCCGATCTGGAGCCACTGATTGTATCAGATTTCGAGTCAGATCCAAAGAAAGAACTGGCTCCTGGAGGAAAAAGGGAAAGGACCTCAGCACCCACCATAACTATAGTCAGGACAACAACCCGATCAAAATGTGGTGAATGTACAACTCCTCATCCCCATACAGGCGATCCAGCAACAACTCACCGACCGGGCATTGGCCTAGGTTGCTTTCCAGGTTATGCTCAATGACATGAGAAGGGAAAGAGAGAACCGAGGAGGAGGAAGAGATGAAGAAGAAATAGGAGGTGGGCCCCTTGAAGGTGGAGTGACAGAGCCAGGAGGAGGGCAGGCCAAGCCAACCCTCAAGGAGAATTACAACCTGGTGTGGGACACGTTACCGAATGGATACAAATACCTACCATCCATGCTCATTTTTGAGTTGAAGCCTCAACTCTTGGTGATCCTTCTTACGTTCCATGGGAATTCAAATGAAGAACCATACATCCACCTTCAATAATTTGGGCATATGTGGAACGACACACTATCCTAACATCCCGTTAGGAGTGGTGAAGATGATGGTATTTCCATTCGTCTTGCATGAAAAAGCACTCTAGTGTATTATTCACCCGGGGAAAGTCATCACGACTTGGGAAGAGTTGAACTCTACCTTTTTGCATCAGTTCTACCCTCTGGGCGACTCAACCAGATGGATGCTCACACTGCTAACTTCTCCCAAGTAGCCCATAAATCCATTCATGAGGCTTGGGAGAGATACACCGAGCTGCAAGAGAATCTTCCACATCATGACATTCCGCAGACCAGTCCAGTCCAATACATCTTTGGTGCACTCACTCTTGAGAGCCAGAAGACCGTGGATGCCGCGTGTGGTGGTTTGCACTTTAATAAAGATGAGGACATTGTGTGGCAAATATTCAAAGAAATGGTCGAAGGAGAGGCTGCTTTGTCGTCGTCCAAAGCATATCAACGACATCCACACATCCAACAGAAGCCAATACATATGGCGTCATCCCACTAGCATGACAAGGATGAGAGCTCAAAGTTGAGTATTATTGGGAGCCACCTGTCCATGGTGGATGTAATTGAAAAGTGATCAGAAGACCTTGAGAAACTCGCTGTGATCGAACATAGGATGCAACACCTCGATAAACTTGATCAGATTACCAAACAACTGGAGCTGCTGGTAAGTACAATAAGCTTTTGCAATTCTGTCTCTGCATCGGCCGCATCTCCCACTGAGACGAAGGAATTGGCATCAACCCAACCTTCTCAACCGAGTGAGCCACAACCAGTGGTTCAACACATACATTACGTGCAAACCCCAGAGCCTTCATCTCCTCAACAGTCGCAACAAACAACTGGTTGTCTACCAACCAGAGCCCCATATTCTTTCCGATCCATACTCCCCTCGTCCACCTCTCATTCAGATGGTGAATGGAGTTTGGTCAAATTATGTGCAGATGGCCCATCCAGGCGGACCTTAGCAGGGCCAGCCTGCAAACCCTCATCCATTCCCTCAACACCAAGGAGGGAGGTTTGTCCATGGTAGCAATCAACCTCACCACCAACAGTCTCAGCCATATCATCAGAGCTAAAGATAAAATCGGTATCAACAACCACAATACCAGCAATACCAACAGAATCAGCAGTACGCGGTTGTGCCATATCAGTACCCTCCTCCTCATCATCAATAATACCATTCTCCTTCTCAGTATTCCCAGCAGCAACCTTATCAGCAACCTCAATACCACTCGCAGTCTCAGCGTAGTCAGCACGCTGAATCATCAGAGGCACCTCTAGTGAACCCCGCCCTCGGCTGCTTGGCTCAGCTTGTCAAGATCCTTACAGATATGATCCCGAAGTTGGATGACCTCACCGCTGCCAAGACACCAATTCCAGTATAGGTGGAGACTAACCTTAACATTTTTAGAAAATGTGAGTAGATTGTTTGTGATGTCCCGTCCAACCCTACAGAGTCAAAGGTACATAATTTATTTCTATCTAATGATGTTACTCGTAGGAGCGGTAGGACGTTGCAACCATCCATCAATGATGAAAGGTAAGAATAAAGCTTCCACAAGCGAGTCATCATCTTCTTCTTCAACAAACGAACTGGCAACCGGACTAGGTGAGGAGTAAGAGGAAGGAGAAGTATCATAAAAAAATCCAAAAAAATGCCAAAAGCCAAAAACAACAAAAAGAGGACAGCAACAGCTAGAGCACCAACCAACCAACGATGGAGAAGCCATCATCTGCAACCAACCCGAAGGCAGTCGAAGGAGCCCCATCAGCTATTTTGGGATGCCCACCACTTCAGAGGGATGGAGCTCTATTTTTTATCATCCAGTTATTCAGTCCGATGTGGCATAGATTTTGGTGATGTAAATAAGAACAATATTCATTCATTTGGATATGTAAATATTCCTTTTCTAGACACTTTAGAAAAATCCATAAAATTAAAAAAAATTGAAAATAGCTTTGTCAGATCCGGATGTCATGCAAATTATTCAAAATCTTGTTCTTGAGATGCCCTTACTGCAGGGCATTAGGTACATACCAAATATCAAAAAAGGGACTTAAAGAGGCATGCACTTCTAAGAGACAATTGTGCTGAGTCATACAACGAAATGTGAAGCATATGTTGACGACAACCGTAAATGCAATCAACAATCTCCCAAGCAAGAAGAAAGACACGGGAGCACCTCTCATCAAACGCATGATGTTTAATCAAGAGCTCGACCGATCGCCAATAAATCTGATGCCTACTTCATTACTGAAAGAATTTTGGTTGAGACTGCTCAAATCTATAAGGATGAATCTGCAGTTTGTAGATACTTCAATTAACCCGAGGGATTTTGGAAGATGTCATCATCACCGTTCAGAGAATGCAGTTCCATGTGGACTTCATTGTGTTAGATATGGACATCTCAACTCCTTTTATGAATAGTGTTCACGAAAGCGGTCTGTTCGGTGACATATGCGTATGTGGTGCCTTCAGCGCACCGCTTTCATGAAGCCCCCCACTATGCGCCCTGTGCGCTTATGCGGGCCGCGTACACATTTTTTTATTTTTTTAATTTTTGCCACGTTTTTATTGTGTTATTTGTTCCACGTTTTCCCTTACTTTTGCATGTATGTCAACCGAGCATTCCATGACCATTTAAATCCAACGTCAAAGTAGTTGTACAACAAGATTGGAGTAAACACACGAGGAAGAAAAAGAATAATGCACCAATAATTTAGCAAACTAATTTAGTCAAGTAATAGTTATTATGAATGGAATATATCATATGTAAAGTTTGGTACTTTTGATGGAGGATCAGTTATAAATATAACGATAGAGATAAATGATATTATATTCAACAATGGAGATATTTTGTGCGCTAAATTTTCTATTGTGTTGAGCGTTGTCAATTATTTTGTGTGCTAACCGTTCTATTGAAGTATTGATATTTGATTGATAGAGATTGTTTTAAACTCTATATGAAAGTTATTTTTTAGATCTTCTTTTGGACCACAATTATACATGAATTTAATTCTGTTGCAGTCACTTTTGTATATATTTATTTATTTTTAAATAAAATATTAGGAAACCGTGTAGAACCACATATACCCCGCATATGGCCCTGCACACAACTTAAGCGCTATTTAGTAGCATGTCCGAACGCATATGCATACCGCTTTCCTGAACCTTGCTTCTGAATACCCCGATAATACTTGGACGACTGTTTTTCGATAGCCGAAGTAGTGGTGGATTATGGTCGCGAACAAATTACCTTTCGCTTGAACAACAACAAGGTAACAATTCAGACGATTCAAGTGCTGAAAGCTTCAGAATATGCAACAGATGAGAGTGTACCTACATAGCAGATAGAGGACAATCATTTTCTTGTAGAGATCTGAGACACCAATCTTTTTTGTGGATGACATTGAGACTCGCGAATTCCTCTCTGCTGAGAAAGGAGTAGATAGCACAGTCGACTTCCTCTCTATCTTAGAAGATGATATTTGCGCTGATATGCCAAATGAATTGATTAACGGCCACCTGTCCGTAGCAGAGGCAATGGAGATTATTGCATACTTCTTAGAGCAAGATTTTATCATTAAGTTTTTGTTCATCAGTAGATTCAGAGCTTACAAAGTCAAAGGTTGATAATATACAGTTGACGGATTTGACCCCATCAATGTCCTGCACAGTTCATGAGGTTACCACTGAGAAAGTACATACTCCTCTAGATCTCAAGCAGCTTCCAGCAAACATTAACTATGCCTTCCTTGCAGGCGAGCCGAATATGTTTCATGTAATCGTCAATTCCCGATTAACTCAGGAGCAAGAATCTCATGTACTTGATGTTCTAGAAAGAAACCTCAAGGCTATTGGCTGGAAAATTTCTGATCTTCGAGGGATTAATCCTTTATTGTGCTCTCATCACATTTACCTTGAAGAAGACAATAGGTCATCCTGTGAATTCTAACAAAAACTAAATCTGAATCTCAGGGAGGTTGTTATGAATTAAATCATGAAATGGTGCGATACATGCTTCATTTATCTCATCTCTAACTCAAAATGGGTGAGTCCCTTGCATGTCGTGCCGAAAAAGTCAGGGATCACCATTGTGAAGAACGATAAAGGAGAGAAAATCACGACCAGAGTTCCTACATCATGGTGCATCTGTGTTGATTACATATGCCTAAACTTAAGGACCAAGAATGATCTGAGAGATTGGTTGCGGAGGAGTACTTCTACTTCTTAGATGGATACTGTGTGTATAATCAGGTTTCAATCACCCTAGAAGATCAAGAGCAAACCATCTTCACTTGTCCATTCGAGACCTATACCTTCTATTTATGCAACGCTCCTGCGACCTTTCAGAGGTACATGTTGACAATATTTTGCAGAGATGGTTGGTAGTTTTCTTGAGGTATTTATGGACGATTTCACAGTCTACGGTGACAAGTCTGATCAGTGTTTATCATATTTAGATCGAGTTCTGAAAAGATGTTGCGAAGTTAACTTGGTGCTCTCGTGGGAGAAGAGCCATTTTATGGTAACCGAGGGAATTGTGCTAGGCCATGTCATCTTAAAGCATGGCATGTAGGTTGACCCCGCAAAGGTGGAATTCATTTCCAAACTCGAGCCACCTACAAACTTGAAGCAAGTTCAGTCATTCCTTGGGCATGTGGGCTTTTATAGAAGATTCATCAAGGATTTCAGTAAAATTGCCCGACTATTGATCGAGCTCCTAGGCAAGGAGGCTGATTTTGTTGTATATGCCAGAGTCCTCCAAGCCTTTAATCTTCTGAAAGACATAATCACTCAGACCCCTATCCTTCAACTGCAAAATTGGTCTCTTCCGTTTGAGATCATGACAGATGCTTTAGACACACCATTGGAGTGGTTATAGGATAACATAGAGATCATATTCCATTTGCTATTCACTATGCCAACATAACTCTTGACGAGGCTCAGAGGAATTACACCGTCACAGAGAAAGAGCCGCTGACCATCATTTTTACCCTCGAGAAGTTCATATCTCATTTGCTTGGGTCCAAAGTAATTGTGTACACATACCATTGTACTGCCAGGTACTTGCAAGCTAAGAAGGATGCCAAACCAAGGCTAATCAAGTGGATCCTTCTTCTCTAGGAATTCAATCTTTAAATTCGTGATAAACCTGGAGTTAAAAATGTGGTGGCATACCACTTGTAAAGATTGCCAGAGCCAAACACTCTTGAGAAATGCATAATTCCAATCAGTGAAACCTTTCCAGACAAGGCAATTATGTCAGTCACCTCGCTCCCTTGGTTCGCCAATATTGTGAACTATCTTGTATCGAAGAGAACTCCACAAGATTGGTTGAGGCTTAAGATCAACAATTCTTGTCGGATATTCATTCCTATCAATGGGAGGATCCACATATCTTTTGTGAGGGGCAGATTACATATGAAGAAGGTGCATTCCTCAGGAGGAAGTTCATAGTATCCTTGAGCACTGTTACACTCGAGAGTCAGAAGGACACCGCTCTGGAAGACGTACAACAACAAAAGTATTGCTATATGGCCTTTGGTGGCCAACCTTTTCAAAGATGCAGAAGAATTTGTGAAGAAGTGCACTGACTGTCAGAAAATGGGAGGGGGGGACAATTGGAATGAGAGATACAATGCCCCTGAAATATATTCAGATTTCAGATGTGTTCGATGCGTGGGACATTGACTTCATGGGCCCATTTCCAAACAATCAGGGCTATGAATATATTCTGCTTGCTGCCGACTATGTGTCGTTGGGTAAAGGTTATCCCGATCCAAGCCGCCAACAGTCACACCGTCTGTCGCTTTCTGAAAGATAATATTGCACAGTTTGGTATCTTCAAGATTCTCATATCAGATGGGGGTAGCCATTTCATCAACAGAGATGTGAAGAAGCTGACTCAAGAATACTGCATTGAACATCGAGTAGCCTCCCCATACCACCCGTAGTCCAATGGCTTGGCAGAATGTTCGAAAAGGGAAATTAAGATGATTTTTGCAGAAACTTATTCGTGCAGATAGAAAGAACTGGTCTCAACTGCTTGACTCAGTTCTCTAGGCCTATCAAACTGCATACAAGTCTCCTTTGGGAATGTCTCCTTACCGATAGGTATATGGCAAGCCATGCCATTTACCCATCGAGCTGATTCATAAGTCTTTATGGGCAATTAACACCTGCAATTTGGACCAGAGGAAAGCTAGAAAGAACAAAAAGACCGATCTGAACGGACTCCTTGAATTTCATGATTATGCATACGACAACAGCCTCATGTATAAGAAGAAGGTCAAGAAGTGGCACGACAAGCACATCCGCCACAAGACCTTCGATCTAGGTTATAATGTCTAGTTTTTTGATGCAAAGTTAAAACTTTTTCCCATGGAAGTTGAAAAGCAAGTGGACAGGGCCCTTTGTAGTGAAGCATGTGCGTGTCAATGGAAGCATAGTTATATATGGATTGTCAGCTGACGCACAACCTTTCATTATTAATGGACATCTTCTGAAGCCTTACCTCGATCCTGATACCTTCCTGTCTATATTTGACTCCACTCAGGTGGCCTATGAGGACAAAATTCCGACTGCAACATCTAGAGATTCAAACAAAGCGATCAAAAATATTTTCGAGTAGTTAAACAAATTTCTTCTTTTCTTCTTTTCATTTTCAATTCTTTCATTCTTCCAGAAGCTTCACTCATACCATTCATCATTATTATACTTAGGATATGCTTCATCCTAAGTATAAGGGGGGGGGGGGGGGCGAGTGTATATGTGTATTCATTCTTTAATCCCCTCGTCTGTCTCCTCAACTTTTGACATTCTTTCCATACTTAGGGATATTTTACCCTAAGTATGGGTGGATACAGATTGATTAACCGGATAATACCGGAGGTCTAAATGTATCTCACACAGGGCGGAGACACAGTCGCTGTGGTGATCCTCAATAAACCCGGCATAAATCAACAATTAGCCCACAAAATAATATCAAGCAATGGAAATCAAAGTGTGGAGTTAAAAGATGTATATAGAAGCAAGTATGCAGAGGTCGAACACATGGAACAAGCATGACAGATCGGGAAAAATCAATGCATAAGAATGAATGTGATGTATTGTCTACAAATGCTATTTTTATGGGTTTTTAATTTTCTATATTTTTTATTTTTAGTTTTATATTTTGATATTTTGATTATTAATTTTTGATTTTGTATTTTCTTTTTATATTTAATATATTTTGAAGTATAAAATAAAGTATTTATTCAAAATAAGAAAAGAGAGATAATATATTTATAGAAATAAGTAAAAATAGTCAAAATACAAGAAATAAACTATTTTTAGGATTTTTATATTTTTCTAATATTTTTGTGATTTTTTATATTTTTGCTAATTTTTTGGTATTTTTAAAGACAAAAATAATGAAAACAGTGAATAAAATACAAGTCTGAAACTAAAATGAGGATAAAAAATGTCAAATAGAGTAAAAAATTCCTCAAATTAATTTTAAAACAAAGACAATAAAATATAGAAAATTAGGAAATAGAAATTATATTTTTAGGATTTTTTAGGAATTTTTAATATTTTTATAAAGATTTTAAGGGTTTTATAATTTTTAGGAGTTTTATTTTGTATTTTTTTAGTGATTTTTGGTCTGAAGTTAGAACACACAGAAATAAACAAAATATGATTTTTTTTGGAACTTTTCAAAGGGTTTTATAATTTTTGTATATTTTCTATTTCAAACAGTGAAGAAAATGCTTGTTTTGAATTTTTATAAATATTAAAATGCAAGAAAAATGCAAAATAAAAATATAGCATGATAGAGCAATGGAACAGGAACGTATGTATTTTTTTGTGATTTTTAGGAATTCATAGGTGCATGAAATAAATAAAGAAAACAAAAAGAAATTACACCACTAGCACTGGTATTTCTGTAAATATGCAAAAGTATCAGGGCCAAAATGTATTTTTTCCAGAAAATTATAGCTGAATACAAACTTTTGTGGACTAAATATAAATTCCAAGGTCGCATGGGTTTTTCTGCTAAAACACCAAGGTCACGTGCACGGGGCACATGACATGGCAAGGACCTGTATGTAATTTTCAGAAACCTAGGGGCTTAATCACAAAATTTCCACAAAAATATAACTGGAATAAACATTTCCTGGACTGTTTCAAAATACAAAAAGGCATGGGGTCCCTGGTGCAAAATGTCCAACCTCACGTGTACAAGTCACATGAGGTGACGT
Organism: Ottelia alismoides; assembly: GCA_037367405.1. NCBI lineage: Eukaryota > Viridiplantae > Streptophyta > Magnoliopsida > Alismatales > Hydrocharitaceae > Ottelia > Ottelia alismoides. The sequence continues at coordinate 126,401 of JAZKJV010005881.1, read as the reverse complement.
AGCCAGGGACAATATGCAATAATAAAAAGTACAGGGGTGTTTTGGCATTTTTTTACAAAACTAATGGCCTACAGATGAAATTTTATGAACTATTAACTAAACACGAAAACGGTCAGGGTTAAAAATGCAAAATACCCATGGCCTATAGATCCGACGGCGGGGATGCATCCACTTGGACACGTGTCGGCCCCACGTCGAACGATGACGGTTCGGCTACCGATGGCCTGGATTAGATCTTCAGTGGAAGATCAGACGGTGGGGGTGCGTGATCATCCGACGACAGCTGCTTGTTCTGGAACTCTGCCTGGATCCGACAGCGGAGACCGGCGCTGGATGAACAAGGAGGAGCTTCGGTTGGGTGAAGTTCACCGAGCTCAACCTCCGGCCTCCGGTGGTCTTGAAGCTCGCAAAATGGCACGTTCTCTTCCTGGAGGCTTCCTCTAGCTGCTGGAGTTCCCAAAATGCCTCGGCGATGACCGAGGGCTCACATGATGGCGGCGGAGCTTTGCAGCTCCGAGAACCTCCGGCGAGCCACCAGAATCACTCCAGCTGTAGCTTTGACGATCAAATCTGCATAGGAAGGGTTAAACCATTGAGGGCAGAATGCCTCGATGGTTGGCACAGCGAATGGATGCGAGGAACGATGAAATGGAGGACGGTCGGAGCTAGCTCCGACGAAGGGGTCGATTATGGGATCGAATGGATGAAACACACGAAAGAAGATGGGATTTTTATCCTACGTCTATGGGAAATAAGAAAAACACAAAAGAAATGAAGAACATGGGAGACTCAAAGGTGAAAATCACCTGAGATGAAACCTCAACGCTGGTGGTCGGCGGAGGTAGGTGGAGCTGCCTCGACCCTTCCTCGATCCTCCTGACGCCCTGAAGATGGAGCTGTCACCTCCTTCTTATGAAAGAGGACGAAAAGCGAAGAGGAACTGGTCCAAAACGGGGTTCAAATTTTCAAATGGAAGAGGGGGGTGCATATGAAGGAGTTGACGGAGTGGCTCAAAGAATGAGGGATTGGGAGCAGATCAGTGATTCAATGCCCAAGATAATCACTGGGCGTGAATCACCATTCTCCAAGGAATAAAAGTCAAGAAGAATGTTACGCGAAATGGTGAAAGGAATCCCTTGAAAAAAATCGAGATATCAGGTTAAAACCGAGGTTCTAACAACATATAGGGCGTGAGGTCAGACAGTTGACCCATAGTCAACGGTCTGACCCACCTGGTTGGTCCACGTGGACCAACCAGGAAAAATCCCTGGAATTATTTGTAAATTCATTTAAAAGTAGTAAATGATTTAATTAATTTTATATTATTAAATAAAAATGTTTAATATTTTATAAATTAGTTTATTATGGTTTTTATTTATTTTTTAGAGGTATAAAATTACAAGTTACCTTTTATGGCCTATATAAGTATATATATCTATGTATTTTAGTGTTTTATTTTATTTTGTATATTTAATTTTATTAATTTTGTTTATTATTTTATATATTTATAACTTAATTTCATAAACTCAAATGTATTTTTATTTATTTTTCTGAAGTATTTTGTATAATTAAATAAATATATGTATTTAGTATATAGGTATATGTACATGTATTATACCTATGGGTTTTGTACAAGTATTTTATTTTTATGTTTTCTTTAGGTTTTTATTCATGTTTTAATACACATATATTATAAATAATATTTACAAAAGTATAAAAATATAAAATTATAGAAATACTGAATAATAAATAAAATGAATATTTTAATCTGTACAAGTATACAATAGGGGTCCAAAACTCAACTTTCAAATCGTAACTTCGCAAAATATGAAACTACCTTCATTAAATAGGTTATTGAAAATTACATACAACTAAAGTGATTTTAATACATTTCGAAATTTTATTTTAGAGATATAGGTCTGGGAAGTTGGGATTCTAGAATCTTATTCAGATCATAACTTTTTATATGTACATTATTTTTGTGTGAAAACAATTTTGTATTTTTCTATATTTAATTATCTACAACTTTCATGTACAAAGTTTCTTTATTTGAAGCATAAATAGTGGATCAAAAATTAGGTTCCAAAAATGAATAAAGAATGAAATGAATAAAATGTATTTTTATTAGTGTATGGCCCTTATCTCCCCCTACTTTATTCCTTGTTGACCTATTCATCTAGATGCCTAGGTCTCGGGGTTTCGGGTCATAAAATATTTACAATATTTTATTCTTTTTCTTTTATTTTCTTTATTTTATAATTTTGGCATTTAAAACTGTCTTTTATACACTATTTACACATACATGCATGAATGCTAAAATGCCGGAATTAAGGGTATTTACACGCATTTACTAGGATTTTTAAGGCCAAAATCATAGAATAAAGATGATGAAATGTGGATTCATCATCCCCCTATACTTGCCTTTGCTGGTCCCTAGCAAACACTTATGTAATAAGTGCAGAAAAAAAAAACAAAGAAAAGAAAAAGAATAAATTTGGATTAAGCTTCATTATCAAACTTGGCTTCACAAAATCAAAGTTTGGATCTTAAGTCGGACCTTTGAAATTTTAGTGTGGATGGAACCTTAATGGAAATCGGATTTGAAATCCAGCAGCCTTCAAGAATCCCAATACTCTGCTCAAGTCTCCTCAATAGCCAGGTCAGAAATATTTCAACTCATATGCAAACCTTTACGACTGTGAATCTAACTCTTACAGTGTAAGTGATGGTGGCTCTCCCCAACTCGAATGACAAAGAGACTGACTTCTCCAGCATGATAATCCAATGATTCCCCAATCCAGCAACTCCTTCCTCGAGGAGCGGGGTATTCCCTTCTAAGTTCAAGTAACAACTGGCTCAAGAGTATGGGGTGAGGAGAAGAATGGACGGTAGCCAATGTAGCTACCTATCCTAAGATGCAAGACCAGTGTAGTCAAGTCATCCAGCTGCAGGCTCACATAATTAGACTTTGAAGCTCAAGCTTGCTTATTGGCTATACAACATATTCACATACTCTGGCAGGCATTTTATTTTTGTACAAGCCTGTCCACTTTTTTGGAGTTTTTTTTGAAATACTATATACATCAGCATTTACATAAGGAGTTTTTCCTCTTGAGCTAGTGGACTATCCATCTTTTGAAGCTTTATTGCAACCCACACTCTCCTGTCTTTAGAATTCCTTATCACTGGACGGGTTGGGGTGCACTTCCCTCCCTAGAGGAGGACAAGTATTTCCACTTGTGTGCGTCTCATGCCGACAAATCCAATCCCCTCACCACTCCAACTGAGTTGAGCCATGTGAAAGGTGTAGGTGTCCAAGTTAGGTCATTATCAACAAGAGTCGTGTGTGTGCTCCGAAATACTCTACTTAGGCAGTCAAGAATCCATTGAACCAAGCTCTTGATCCTCAAAGAATAAAGTCAACTAGACATGAAGTACCTCGATTCCAGTTCCTATAAGGTTCCTATTATTAGGTAGATTTTAAGGTCCAATCAAACTTCAATCTCCGGATTTTACTTAGACTTGTTCAACTATCAAACTCAATCCGAAAAAATGCTCATGCTATGAAAATGCTATGCAGAAAATATTTTTGTGATGCAATTTTCAAAGATTTTGAACTTTTTTATGGATTTTTGAGAAGGATGATGCATATGCATTTTTTGTTATTTTCAAAAATATTTTTCAAATATTTTTGGTATTTTAATTTTGCAAATGTTTTTGAGATTTTTGAAAAGAGAATATTTTGGCTAAAAATCAGGTTAAAATATTTACACGGAAAAGCATCTTATATTTACAAGAAGTAGATTTTGAGAATTTACAAGGGGTAAGTGGTCAATTTTATAAATATATAATGGATTTTGGTGTGATGTGTATATTCGTCAAACTTATTTGAAAAAGGTTTTTCAAACAATTTTGAAAACTATAGTCAAAATAATTTTTACAAACATTTTTACAAACATATACACACATTTGAAAATCATTTTGCAAAGGTTTTTCAAACAATATATATAGATTTTTCAAAATAATTTTACAACCATTTTCAAACCATTTGCAAATCATTTTTCAAACATTTTGTTTCACACAAAGAAAAGAAATTTTATAAACAAAATATTTTACAAAGGTTGAAAACATGTAACAAAATGTTTTCCAAATAGCTTTCAAAAGATTTTTCACGAAGATTTTCATACTATTTTTCAAACATCTTGCAAAAAATATTTTCACATGATTTATTGATCAATAATACAAAAAGAATATGAGGATTAATCAACATCTTTTTATTAAGGTTTTTAATGAATTTTTAAGTAATGTAATTAGCCATATTGATTAATTAAAAATACGAAAGTACGAGTTATGGTTAAAGTATATACACAGTATATACGACCCCTATACTTAGCTTGAGCTATGCCCTCATAGATCAGAGAGAAAAATAGAAGACATCACTCGTGATGAGTATAGAAAAGTCTAAAGAATAAATGAATAAGAAATGAATGAATAAATGAATTGATCAGAAATCGGTCGTTCCCCCTATACTTAGGATCAAATAATCCTAAGTATAGCAGACTGTACACAAAGCAGGGAGGGTCGAGGGTGGGAATGAACAGATCGTACTTAGACTGCCTCCCCCTATACTTAGGGTAAGATATCCCTAAGTATAGACAAGAAGATGAGACGGTGGAGAGGATCGAAGAATGGAAGAACTCGGGGTGTACACCCCCTATACTTAGGACAAAGTACGTCCTAAGTATAGAAGACTGACAAAAAGGGGCGACACCTTTTTGATAGATAAAGAATATAGAAAAGGAAAAGAAGAACAGAAGAAAAGAAGAAAAGAGAGTAAACAAATCACATCTCAGTCTGTCTCCCCCTATACTTAGGGTGAAATACCTTGAGTATAGACAAAAAAGAAGAGACAGAATAGGGGATCATAGAATAGTACAACTCAGTATGTGCACCCCCATATACTTAGGACAAGGTGTATCCTAAGTATAGCAAAATCATAAGATGACGACGGGGTAGCAGACATAAAGAAAGAAAGAATGGATGATATGGACATATGGCTCTATACAGTGGGAGATGGAAGTGATAACCATGTATGAGATGCAGGTGATATGAGTCAAAGAGCACATCTCATACTAGATGAATAAGGGCAACGTCAACGGTCGGCGGATCATGATCTAGATATAAATTCAGGCGTTGACCGTTAAATCGAAAGGTGGAGGAAGATGACAACTCGGATATATCAATACTACCATTGTCATGTACCTTTCTGACCACATAAGGACCTTTCCATTTACTCTGTAATTTTTCTGGAAATAATTTCAGCCTAGAATCAAATAACCATACACATTGATCTGGCTGAACTGTTTATGGCTGATATGAGAATCGTGCCATATCTTCACTTTTTCCTTGTATTGTAGGCTACTCGAAAAGGTTGTATCTCTCAGTTCCTCCAGGGCTGCCAACTCTGCTTTCCTCTGTTCTCCTATACTCTCGGGATCCAATAATAACTCTGTAACCGCCCATAGTGTCTTGTGCTTGATTTCCACTGGCAAGTGGCACGGCTTGCCATGGATGAGATAAAAGGGAGATGTCCCTAATGGTGTCTTGAAGGAAGTCCGATAGGCCCACAAGACCGAGTCCAAAAGCTATGACCAATCCTTTCGGTCTGGACGGATGACCTTTTATAAAATAGTCTTGATCTCCCTATTCGATACTTCAACAAGACCATTGGTCTGAGGGTGATATGGAGTGGCAACACACTGGTCAATGCTGAACTCATCTGCAAGGGCTCTTACCTTGTCGTTAATAAAGTGAGTCCCCCCCGTATGAAACCAAAACTCTTGGTACCCCGAACCGTGAAATGATATTTTTCCTCAAAAATCGACACACAATCTTAGCATCTGCGGTTCGGACGGGAATGGCCTCGACCCAACGACTCACATAATCCACAGCAAGCAGAATGTACTCAAATCCCTGACTCTTAGGAGATGGGCCAATGAAATAAATGCCCATGCGTCAAAAACCTAACAAAGGTGAATGGGCTGCATGGGCATCATATCTCTCTGTCCGCACATACCCATCTTCTGACAGTCAGTACACCTCTTCACGAATTCATCAGAATCCTTGAAGAGGGTAGTCCACAATGGCCGCATTGGAGCACCTTATGCGTTGTCCGTCTCCCAGAATGATGTCCTCCTGCCTCAAGCTTGTGGCAGTAGGTGAGGACGCTATGCTGCTCTTCTTGAGGAATACACCTCCTCCAGATACTATCCCCTCCTTCACGATAAAGGATGGGATCCTCCCAATGGTATGACTTGGACTTCGCAAGGAAGGTCTCAAGTCGCTGCAAGGGCCAACCTTGTGGAACCGTCTTGGCGACACGATAGTTCACAATGTCGGCGTACCATGGAAGCGAGGCGATGGCAAGGATCGCCTCATCTGGGAATGTCTCAGTAATAGGTGCAATGAGATCAGATTCCTCAAGGTTCTCTAATCGAGAGAGGTGATCCGCCATCACATTCTTAACTCTAGGTTTATCCTTAATCTCAATATCAAACTCCTGCAGCAGAAGGATCCATCTGGTAAGTTGAGCTTTGGCATCCTTCTTTGCCATGAGGTATCCGACGATGGTGTGGTCTGTAAAGATAGTCACTTTCCCAGAATATATGATATGTACTTATCTAAAGTAAGTACTATAGCTAGCATCTCCTTCTCAGTCACAGTGTAATTCTGCCGACCGGCATCCAAAGTCCGGCTAGCGTAGTGAATGGCATATGACATGACATCCCTCCTCTGTCCAAGCAATACCCCTACGGCAAAATCAGAAGCATCCATCATGATCTCGAATGGGAGAGACCAATCGGGTGGCTGAAGGACAAGAGCCTTAGCAACTAGATTCTTGAGAGTATCGAACGACGCAAGACACTTATCATCTACAATGAAATCGATGTCTTTTGTCAGCAAATCGGTGAGCGGTCGGGCAATACGACTGAAGTCTTGAATGAACCATCAGTAGAAACCGACATGCCCTAGAAAAGACCGCAATTGTCGCAGATTGGACGGTGGATTGAGTTTTCTGATGATATCCACCATAGTCGGATCAACCTCCATACCCCTGTTAGAGATGATATGGCCAAGGACCATCCCTTGAGTCACCATGAAGTGACTCTTCTCCCAAGATAAGACAAGATTGACCTCAATGCAACGCTGAAGTACACAATCTATGAATTCAAGACAAGCATCAAACCCATCGCCATAGACTGAGAAATCATCCATGAATATCTCTAAATAATCACCCACCATGTCCGAGAAAATGGACAACATGCACCTTTGGAATGTCGTCGGAGCGTTACACAAACTAAAAGGCATCAGTCTGAAAGCATATGTCCGAAAGGGACAAGTGAATGTCATTTTGTCCTGGTCTTCGGGCGCAATGGCCACTTGGTTATAGCCGGAGTACCCATCAAGAAAACAGTAGTGACTCTTCCCAGTCAGCCTCTTGATAATTTGATCAATGAATGACAGTGGGAAATGATCCTTCTTGGTGGCTTGATTCAATCGTCTGTAGTCCACACAGACCCTCTAAGAAGTGGGTGCCCGGGTAGCTATCTCCTCTACATACTCACTCACAACTGTATTGATACCCGTCTTCTTGGGTACCACATGTAATGGACTAACCCACTTGGAGTCGGAGATGGGGTAGATAAAATCGACACTCCACCATTTCAATATTTCTTTCATGACCACATCTCGAAGGTTCAGGTTCAACCGTCGCTGGAACTCACGCGAGGGCTTGGCATCCTCTTCGAGGTAGATATGGTGGGAGCACAAAGCCAGATTAATCCCCTGGAGATCAGCTATACTCCATCCTATCACCTTGCGGTTTCTTTCAAGAACCTTCATCAAACGAGATTCTTGCTCTCCAGTCAAATCTACTGAGATAATGACTGGGTGCATGTCTGGCTCACCCGCATGAAATCTATACTTCAACAACTATGGCAAGGGCTTCAATTCCGTGCAACTGGGAGCTGGCAAATCCGGCTTTTGATATGTATGAGTGAAGGCTACCAGGTCTGCTTGAGAGAACTCTCGCTGTACGTGAAAATTTGACGAAGGGTACCCTGCTGGAATATCTGTAAACTGTGCTGGCTCGCTCTCCGTCCTAGCTGTCAACTCAGAAGGAATCAGACATGGCAAATACTCATCAAAGTCATCCCAATCAATATTTGAATCCGAGGGATCTGAATCATAAGAACATGAATGAAACTCTGCTTCACCACTCAGCCCACAACTGTCGGCCTCTAATGTGTCCTCTGCTAGGGGTGTGCTCTCCAAACTCTTGACCGCCATAAGCTGTAAGTACACTGAATCTGTGGGTAAGGCGAGGGCTTGTGCAACTAGATCTGCCCAAATTGCTTCATCATCGGTCATCATAAAGTCACACTCCTGGTGGACGTCTCGCTCTACCTCTGTCATCTGCTATGTATCACTGAACTGCTCGGAGCAGGCTGAATCTAGTGCTCTGGTCTCATTGATCATCTCTATTTGTATACTTTCGCCCTCTACGCAAAAGCACACATTCGCACTATCATGATCGGATACCGCCATGGCTGTGGCCAAGAAAGGGCGTCCTAGTATGATGGGGGTATCTGTCACCGACTCAGGGATCTCCATGTCCAATACAACAAAGTTCATGGGGAATTTCAGGCCTTTAATGGTAACGACCACATCTCGTAACAACCCCTTCGGCCTCTTAATAGACCTATCAACACACTGAAGGACTGTCCTACTCCTATGGAGAGGGCCAAACTCGAATCGATCAAGTAAGGCTGTCGGAAGGAGGTTGATAAAAGAGCCACTGCCTAATAGAGTACGATCGAACTGCTGCTCTTGAATCTTGCATCTGACATAGGGAGCTCCTACATCAGGTCTCTTGGCTGGCAGTCGGTTCTGAATGGCAAAATATGTGGTACGGGTGAGCACATGGATCTCTCCTATGTGGTTCCTCCTCTTCCTGTGTATGGTAGTATTCTCTCTCAAGTTCTTCTGGAAGAGGGGGATGTGCTCTAGTGCCTCCTGTAGAGTCAGCTGAATCTGAAATCGATCAATCATCTGCTAGTTGAACTCTAACTGATGTGTCTTTTTTGGATTATCTTTTTTTATTCCCCTTCGCCAAGCGGAGTGCTTGAGGAAGGGAATAGTAGGGCCCTCCTCAGATGGAGGGATGGGAAGAGGTTCCTGTGCCTCTGAAGGAATGGAATCATACCAAGATCATCATACAACACATATGGACTAGGAGTAGATAAAGAAACCTGTCCTTTATTCATATTTTTGATCTTTTTCTTGTTACCACAATCCTGAGATATAAAAGGTGGCAACACAACAGATGGAAGCACAACAGGAATATAATTGGTGGCATCAGTACCACCCACGACATCTGTCTTTGCGGTATCAACACCACACTCTGGCTCAGCGTCAAGTGAAATGGTGGCATCAGCACCACCGCCTGCATTTGGAGTCATGACGGCCTCAATACCGTCAACTAGATCTATGTCCTTGGTGGCATCAACACCACCGTCATCAACATCATCAATGGCATCAGCACCGCTACTCTCCTCGTCTAGCACTCCTAGTTCCCCATGTGGTTGTCACTCAGACGAGGCGCCGCGTCTGGCATCCTACCGCTCCATGTAGTCATAAAATCAACATCACACATAAAAGAAGACATGTCATTCAAAGAGTCACTAGGAATGGTATCCTCTGTAGACTTTACCTGCTCAGATTTCCTTTTCAAATTATTCGGATTAGGCTTAATCTGTGTTGGTATGGCAGCCTTGACCTTGATGATATCCATCATCTCCTGCCGGAACTCATCCATTTCCCGCCGGAAGGATGCCTGCTGTTCAGAGAGAAAGCGAGCGAGGTCGTCAAGAGCTGGGTTCTCTAAGGCAGGTGTCAGAGAACCAGAAGTGTTCCCATGCTGGAATGAGGCTGCTGCTGCTGTGAATAGTGAGGGAGAGGTGGGAGTATGGCCGGTGAGGCTGCTGACGCTGCCTCCACTGCTGTCCCTGATAAGAGGGACGAGGACCCTGCTGGTACTGCTGGTGGGAGTGATAAGGCTGCTGCTGCTGCTAGCTATTCTGACTGCCCTGAGTGGGAGGCTATTGTTGGTATGAGATGCCTCTAGTGGTCCAACGGAATCCGGGGTGATCGCGATGAATCTCGGCATGCTGCGGGTACCGGTCGTACCATATCCCATTGACTTCCATCAATGGCTCCTGCTCAAAGGGTGGTGGAGGAAGAATTGCCAGTGGCAGATACGGCTAGTAGACCACCATCTGAGTGTCCTGAGATAGCGGCGACGGTGGCTAGTGCTGTAGCTGCTGGACCGGTGATTTAGCCAAAATTCACGGGGTCTAAATTAGTGTCTCACACAAGGCGGAGACAACCGTCGCTGTGGCGACCCTCAAATGAATCCTGGACTAAAATCAACAATTAACCCACACACAATCAATCAAGCAATGATAAGCAGATGTGAAGTTAATTTATTTTTAGCTCTACATAAAAGATGCATAGAAGCAAGTATGCAGAGAGTTCGAACACAGGGAGCAAGGCAGGGTAGATCAAACATGTGTGTGTGTGTGTGTGTGTGTGAAAGTGAATGTATGTCTACACTATGCAAATGCAAATATTTTTGCAGGTTTTTGATTTTAAATATTTTTTTATTTTGTATTTTAATTTTTAATTTTCCGATTTTATATTTTCTTTTTATATTTTATTATATTTTATTTTCTTTTTCAATATTGGAATATATAAACTATGTAATAAAAGAGGTGATAAAATATTTATAAAAATATGCAAAAATGCTCAAAAATTCAGAAATAAAATCTTTTTGGTCTTTTTATGATTTTTTACTATTTTTTGTGATTTTTGGGTATTTTTCAGAATCTTTTTGGTATTTTTAAATGGCAAAATAAAGGAAAACAGGGAACAAGCTACTGGCTGAAGGTATATCAGGAATGAAAAATATCAAACAGCCATAAAATTTTCCCAAACTAATTTTAAAATAAAGAGGATAAAATATAGAACCTACAGGAACTGAGTTTGCAATTTTTTGAGTTTTCTAGAAATTTTTAGATTTTTTGAAGTTTTTAAGTATTTTCTAATTTTTAAGATTTTTCTTTTAATTTTTTTAGTGATTTTTGGACTGACATTAAAGTAGGATAAAATACACAGTATGAATTTTTTTAGAATTTTTCGAGGTGTTTTACTATTTTTTGGTATTTTCTAAGCTAGTCAGTGTTGAAATGGCATGTTTTTGATTTTTAATAAATATTAAAATGCAATAAAAATAAAATACAAAAATATAGCGTGCAAGTGCAAGTTAACAGGAGCTTAATGTGATTTTTGGGGATTTTTTGGAATAAATATGATGCCTAAACTAAATAGAGCAAGCACACAAAAATTCACAACCTAGCAGGGAACTGTTTGTGAATAGATAAAAGTCTGAGGGCCTTCGTGCAATTTCCACACAAAAATAATAATTGTAAATGCAATTTAATGGACAAATTATAAAATCTCAGACCCGCAGGGGTATATTCGCAAAAAACACCAGGAAGCACGTGCTAGATCACGTGCGCCTGGTAGGGGCACGGTTGTAATTTATGAAACGTGCGGAGGAAGTTTGCAAAATTCCCAAAAATTTTTATACTACACTCAAATGTTTTAGGACTAAAACTAAATAGGCGAAAAGCCTGGGGCTCTCTTGCAAAATGCCCAGACGCACGTGACAAGCACGTGCGCCAGGCGAGGACCTGTATGTAAAATCCTAAAACCACAAAGGGGTAAGGTGCAAATATTATAAGTATTTTTAACTGCAGATAAATGTTTGTGATTTATTTATTAAATACAAAAATGCGCGAGGAGTTCAACGCAAAATACCCTCGCTGGATCGATGGGACGGCTGATGGTTCTGATATGCCACGTGTCGAGATCTTGACGGTTTGCTTCTGCTCGCGATCGAACGACGCTCCTTTGTCCACTTAAGCCACGTGTCAGCACTGAGGAACCCGATGACGGTTCGACGTGAGCGGCTCAGATTAGAAGATAAGCGTGGGATCCACGGCTGAGGTGCTCCAGATCCGACGGTCAAAGGAGGGGTTGGACGAACAGACACGATCGGACGGCGTTGGGTGCTGGAGGACGAACTGCAGATGAACGCGCCGATGGCGAGTTTGGAATTGTGCCCTCTCCTTCCTCCGGTCACCCCGAGCCTTACTGACGGGCGCTGCGTGCTCCTGCAGGTTCTCTCTACACCCTGGTGGCGTCAAAATAGGCTGGCACCCCCCAGGAGCAACCCCACGATGTCGAGGAAGGTGGAGAGCTCCAGGTGGTTCGGCGATCTCCAAAATCGCCTCCAGGTGAGCCTCTTTGTTCCTGGCACCTGCACAAAATGAGTTAAGAGAGGCGAGGGCAAAATGCCTCGCCTCACCTAGCAGTGATAGGCAGTGTAGTGCGAAGAGGGAGGAGCTCACCGGAGCTAGCTCCGGTGAGGTGGACGGCGAAGGCGAATGGAATGATATCGGTCAAAGATCAAAGAGGGATTAGATTCCTAAGCCTACTGGAAATAACAACGAGCAAAAAAATTGAACAAAAAGGCAGACCTCAAGGGATGTTGACCCAAGGTTGAACCTCATGGCGGCGCGGCCGCCGGAGATAGCTGGGAACGCGCCTCGGCCCTCTGCTGCACCTCGACAAGGTCAGGGATCAACCCCCTGTCACCGGGGATCCCAAGCGATTCCTCGGATGTCTCAGCTCTGGCCAAAGGCGGTTCAAATTGCAAATGAGGGAAAGAGGGGGTTTTTGAACGGATAGCGAGTGGGCTCCTAGATCAAGGCGTATCGATCGTCGTGATAATCCAAAGCCCAAGAAAACCTATAGGCGTGTAAGAGCTTTGAACAAGGATCAAAAGTCGTGAAGATGATGACATCAAAAAATGCAAGACCCGTCCTCGAAAAATCTGCAAAAATGCGACAAACACCACTTATGACAAGTAACAGGCTGGGGTCAGAGAGTTGATCGCGGGTCAACTCTCCAGCCCCCCTGGTTGGTCCACGTGGACCAACCAAGAAAAAGCCTGAAAAAATGATTTCAAAAATTATTTAAAAATAGAAAATGAATTAATTAAAATTTGATTATAAAATAAAAAATATTTATTTTTATGTAGTATTTTATTCTGATTTTTAATTATTTTTATGAAGTATATTTTTACACGTTGCTTTTTATAGCCTATATAGGTATTTTACTTGTATATTTTAGTATTTTATTTTTATTTTGTATTTTTAGTTTACTTAATTATGTTTATTATTTTACAAAATTATGAGATACTTTTATACACATAAATATATATTTATTTTATTTTATTGATGTGTTTTGTATATTTAATAAAATAGAAGTGGATATTATACATGTATAAGTATAGGTAGTATACCTATGTATCCTATATACATGTATTTTTATTTTGAGTTTTATTTGGGTTTTTATTCTGATTTTAATATACATATATTTATATTATAAGTAATATTTACAAAATTATAAAAATATAAAAATGCAAAAATAATGAATAAATATTGAAATGAATATTTTAATCTGTACAATTATACAATGAGGGTCCAAAACTCAACTTTCAAATTGTAGCTCCGCCAAATGCAAAACCACCGCCATTAAATAACTTATTTTATTCTATATACAATTAAAGGTGAGTTTGCTGCATTTGGAGTTTTCATCTATGAGATACAGGTCTGGGAAGTTGGGATTCTGGATTTTTATTCAGACCATAACTTTTTATCTGTACATTATTTTTGAGTGAAATCAATTTTGTATTTTTCTTTATAAAGTTATCTACAACTTTCATGTACAAAGTTTCTTTATTTGAGGTCTAAAAAGTAGAACCAAAAATAGGTCCCAAAATGAATAAAGAATGAATTAAAAGGTATAGGTATTTGACCCTTATCTCCCCCTACTTTATTCCTGATCGACCTATTCATCAAGATGCTTAGGTCTCAGGGTTTGGGTCATAAAATATTTACAATATTTTATTCTTTTTATTTTCTTTTATTTATTCTATAATTTGGGCTTTAATTACAGTATTTTATACACTAATTATATGCACATGCATGAATGTTAAGATGATGGATTTAAGGGTATTTACAGGCATTTACTAGGGTTTTTGAGGCCAAAATGATAGAATAAAGATGATGAAATGTAGATTCATCAACCGGCTCTGCCTGGATATGGTGAACCTGGCGGTATGTAGCAGAGGGCTGGGTGGAGCTGCTACTACTGGAATCAACACGTGACCTGGGAGGCTGCTGCGTAGACATCTGTGCCACCTGAATGCATAGGATTTGGGTCTTCAGGTCACTCATTGTCTTCGTCAATTGGTCCATCTGTGCAAGCCCTTGGCTCTGTTTCTTCTCAAGGATCTCGATGCAGTCTAGCTTCTCGCTAATGATCCCCATGTCGGCGACGGCAGATTCAGCCTAAGCTGCTAGTACTGACGGAATGTGGGTACCGGCATCGATTCGTGCAATTCTCTGGTATAAAACTGCCCCTTGGGGGACCTTCGGTTGTCTGTAGACCGGGGCTTGAGCCATCACTGTTGAGTTCTCTGCCATCCCCTCATAGATGGCCCAAACCTGGTCTTCACCCTTGGAAAAGTAGGACCCTCCATAAGAGGCATTCACAAGCCCCTACAGCTCCGGTGTAAGCCCACAAAAGAAACTCTGAACAAGGTTGGGCTTTGATATCTCGTGATGTGGACACCGGTCAATGAGCTCTCTAAATCGATCCCAAGCCTCATGGAACTGCTCATTCGGGATCATAGTGAAGTTGCTAATCATAGCTCGCACTACGTTGGTCCGGCTGAGTGGATAGTACTTGTTCAAGTACTCGGTCCGGAGCTGCTCCCAAGATGCGACGTACCTTCCTAGATGCTTCAGCCAATAGGCTGCTCTGTCAACTAATGAGAACAGGAAGGCAATCATCTTTATAATGTCCTCGTCCACCATTCTATCGTGGACAGTGCTACAAAATCATCTCGAATTCCTGCAGATGGAGATGAGGCTCCTCGGTGGCCATCCCATGAAACTTGGGCAACAACTGGATGGTTTGGGGGCGAAGCTCGATGTTCCCGTCAATAGGAGGAAGCTGGATCCATCGGTGAGTGAGGGTTGCATCCGGATTGTGCAACTGTCTCGTGGTCCTTGGTGGTGCCCCCTCCTGGTGAGGGTCTCCTCCTGCTCCTCCTCCTGCTTCTGGTATCTCTCCACTGCCCTCGGGTCTTTCTCCTCTGTCCTCTCGCATTTGCGTCAGCTCTCTCATGATGTCACCTATAAAGGCTCCCTGATCTCTGATATGTCTTTGCATAGTTTACAGGGAAGCTAACAATGAATTGTTGATGGAGTCTGATCATACACATACGAAGGTTGTCCCTGCTCATCTGGGCGTCCCTCACTGCTGGCCATGTCTCGGGTCTCTACGAAGGCAAAAGTACCCATCTCATGTGCCGTCAAATGTCTAGAAATCTGTATTGCACTAAACTTTGACACTACAAGACTGATAGAAGAAGAAGGGTGGTCAAGGGGGAACATGGTGGACATAAACTCAGGCTCGGAGAGTGGGTCTAAACTCCCCAAAGCTGACCTAGATGAATAGGAAGGAGTGCTCGATAGCGGTGCCACCAGACATGGCCTAAGGGATCTCCTTCCCATCATCGTAATCTAGAGAAAAGGGCGGATGATATCTGGAATGCAAACAAGATGTGAAAACAAACCCCCGGTTCACCTACACAACGCTTGAGCTGATGACCGTGAAGGCTCGGTCGATTATCTTTTCAATTTTATTTAGGTGATTAGTCAATCTATCAGAGCGATTAAGCGAGATGGTAGGACCCGATGGTCCCAGGAGACTGTCCTGATCTAAGGTTAGATCTTTCCCAGCCAGTATGAATTGCGGACCGTTTACCGGCTACCCGATCAATTCACTCTGTTAAGGACTTCACGTCCGCTTTATCGGTTACCGGAGAGATCCTCACTGGAGAACGACTAACCCTAGAGCAGTAGTCTGAGAGGAGTTCAGGTATGGATCTATCCTAGTGTTCGGATCACTCTCTCGCTGTATATAATCAACCAAGGAGGGGTTACTCTCCCCAAGACAAAAAATTTGAGTGAAGTGAGTTTTAAGGTCAAGTTTGCATTAGTAGTCCCAATTTCATTTGGTTATCGTTTTTTAGTATTTTTTTGAATAAAAGCAATGCCTAACGAATTTTCTGATTTCCTTGGTTATTTTGAGTTCAATAAAATAAGGGAGGAAGTTGGAAAAAGCCGATGTGCGATCAAATGCAATGATGCATGCAGAGTTAGAAATACGTACCTTGCTCCAACACTCTACATGCAGGGTGATCCACGCATAAATTTAAAGACAGGAAAATAAACTACCTATATGATGCACGAGGAAACTGTCCCTAGATGAGCAATTTCTATTGATCGTGAAGCACAAGTAGCTATGAACTAGGAAGAGAAACCGGAGTCCGGTCTAGGAGGCCGATCGGTGTCCACTAAAGTGGATCCTACCAGCAATGTATACGACCTCTCTCAGCACGTGGTCTCTAATCCAAGTCAAATAGCTTTTTTAAATGAATTTTAGCTAAGTCCAATTACGGTCTATAGGTGCAAGTGAGATATTAAGTCTGGGGCCTTAGCTATTTACGTCACAATCAACAAAAACTCCTAAATCTAGGGCTAAATCCTCATGAATCAAAATAAAAGAAAAGTCAAATAAAACAAAACCGGCGAGAAAACCGCAAAAACCGACGAGGCCCCAAGGAACAATCCCTCGGGCAATGGACCCCGTGAAGTGTCGAAGTGTCCAAGCCCTGATTATTACAATTAAGAGTCACTCTCTCACTTCAAATTACAAAAATAATTACATAAAATAAAAACTAGAGCTAAGTCTACAAAATCTCTCTAAGTCTCCTTGGTGCAAGAGTGGCAAACCGAAGACGGCTTCACGTGGGTGCGCAGGCGCCTAGAGTCGAGTGCCTCCCTCAATCCACGGTACCTCTCACAAAGTCAACACAAAGAAGGAGTTAGACAGCTCAAGCAATATATATCAAAAACAAAGGAAAAATGAAGCTAGAATATAGATAAATAATATCACAATCAATCTCAAAGAAATCCGATCTATACGTTGTTGCTCCCCGGCAACAGTGCCATTTGATTAACCAGATAATATCGGGGGTCTAAATGTATCTCACACAGGACGAAGATAGAATCACCGTGGCGACCTTCAATAAACCTGGACTAAATCCAACAATTAACCCACAAATAATATCAAGCAACGGAAATCAAAGTGTGGACTTAAAATTTATTATAAACTCTACATAAAAGATGGGTATAGAAGTAAGTATGTAGAGGACGAACACATGGAACAAGCAGAACAGATCGGGAAAAATCAATGCACAAGAATGAATGTGATGTTTTTGTCTACAAATGCTATTTTTTGGATTTTTAATTTTCTATATTTTTTTAGTTTTGTATTTTATATTTTGATTTTTAATTTTTGATTTTGTATTTTCTTTTTATATTTAATATATTTTTTGAATTATAAAATAAATTATTTATTCAAAATAAGAAAAGAGAGATAATGTATTTATAGAAATAAGTAAAAACAATCAAAATACATGAAATAAAATATTTTTAGGCTTTTTATATTTTTTCTAATGTTTTTGTGATTTTTTTATATTTTTGCTATTTTTTTGGTATTTTTAAAGTAAAAATACTAAAAATAATGAATAAAATACAAGTCCGAAATTAAAATGACGATGAAAGATGTCAAAGAAAGTCAAAAATTCCTCAACTTAATTTTAAAATAAAGATAATAAAATAGAGAAAATTAGGAAACAGAAACTATATTTTTAGGATTTTTAAGAATTTTTAATATTTTTATAAAGATTTTAAGGATTTTGTAATTTTTAGGAGTTTTCTTTTGTATATTTTAGTGATTTTTGGTCTGAAGCTGGAACACACAGAAACAAACAAAATCTGATTTTTTGAATTTTTCAAAGGGTTTTTATAATTTTTGTGTTTTTTTTGTAATGTAAATAGTGAAGAAAATGCATGTTTGTGAATTTTTATAAATATTAAAATGCAAAAAAATGCAAAATAAAATTATAGCATGATATACCAATGCAACAAGAACGTATGTTAATTTTTTGGGATTTTTTAGGAATTTATAGATGCATGAAATAAATAAAGGAAACAAAAAGAAATTACACTACTAACAGGGGTATTTATGTAAATATGCAAAAGTATCAGGGCCAAAGTACAATTTTTCCAAAAAATTATAACTGAATAAAAACTTTTGTGGATTAAATATAAATTCCAAGACCCGTAGGGGTTTTTCTGCAAAAACACCATGGTCACGACACAGGGCACGTGGCCTGGCAAGGACATGCGTAGGGGTGTAAACGAACCGAACATGAACGAACCTATATTTTTTAGGTTCGGTTTGTTTATTTAATCGAGCCTAAACTTGTGTTCAGGTTCGGTTCGTTTATTTTCGAACCGAATCCGAATCGAACCTCTTTTTAAATGAATCGAACCTAAGCGAATATCGAACTTAAGATTTCTCTAATAAGAGGGAGTGAAAAGAAGAGAAATGGAAATATATATGTGTATTTACAGTTAGAATAAATATTCATTTAGTTTTTTTATCTAACTCATCTTCATCGTTTGAAAAATTTAGATTAATAAGGATTTGTCTCTTTGAAAAAAGTATAATTATAATATATTTTATATCTATTCAGATGGAGATAAGGAATAAGAATAATGCAGAGATATTCGATAAGTAATGTTTGTACTTGTTCTGTTGATTTGAAGATAAAGAAGGAAAAAGTACTAGACCATAGATGATAGATATTGTATGCACGATGTGACTATTTATTTTTGGATAGTTATACCAAGATAAAACCTAGTTATCCTGTAAATATCTAGTTATCTATAGATAAAATTCACTTATCCTGGGATAAAAACCACTCATCTCAAAATAAGTCCACTTCTACGGATAAGGATTTGTAAATATGTATATGTGTATGTTTATCGAGCTTTTAACGAATCGAACCTGAGCGAATCTATGATTTTTAGATTCGGCTCGTTTATTTAATCGAGCCTAAACTTGTGTTCAGGTTCGGTTCGTTTATTTCCGGACCGAATCTGAATCGAACTATTAGCGAGCCGAACCTGAGCGAATATCGAACTTGAGAATTTTCTTACACCCCTAGACATGCGTGTAATTTTCAGAAACCTAGGGCTTAATCACAAATTTTCCACAAAAATATAACTGGAATAAACATTTCTTGGACTGTTTCGAAATACAAAAAGGCCTGGCGTCCCTGATGCCAAATGTCCAACCTCACGTGTACGGGTCACATGAGGTGACGTGGCTAGGGACCAATGTACAATAATAAAAAGTATAGGGGTGTTTTTGTAAATTTTACAAAACTAGTGGACTACAGATGAAAGTTTATGAACTATTAACTAAATACAAAAATGGCTGAGGTTAAAAATGCAAAATACCCATGGCATGTAGATCCGACAGCGGGGCAACATCCACTTGGACACGTGTCGGCCCCACGTCGAACGATGACGGTTCGGCTGCCGACGGCCTGGATGAGATCTTCAGTGGAAGATCGGATGGTGGGTGTGCGTGACCATCCGACGGTAGCTGCTTGTTCTGGAACTCTGCCTGGATCCGACGGTGGAGACCGGCGCTGGATGAACAAGGAGGAGCTCCGATTGGGTAAAGTTCTTCGAGCTCAACCTCCGGCCTCCGGCAGTCTTGAAGCTCGCAAAGTGACACGTTCTCTTCCTGGAGGCTTCCTCTAGCTGCTGGAGTTTCCCAAAATGCCCCGGCGATGACCGGAGGGCTCACACGATGGCGGCGGAGCTTTGCAGCTCCGAGAACCTCCGACGAGCCACAGAATCACTCCAGCTGCGGCTTTGACGCTCAAACCTGCATAGGAAGGGTTAAACCATCAAGGACAAAATGCCTCGACGGTTGGCGTAGCGAATGTTTGCGGGGAATGACGAAATGGTGGACGACCGGAGCTAGCTCCGGCAAAGGGGTCGATTATGGGATCGAATGGATGAAACACACGAAAGAAGATGTGATTTTGATCCTACAACTACGGGAAATAAGAAAAACACAAAATAAATGAAGAACAGGGGAGACTCGAAGGTGTAGATCACCTGAGATGAAACCTTAACGCCGGTGGTCGACGGAGGTAGGTGGAGCCGCCTCGACCCTTCCTCGATCCTCCTGATGCCCTGAAGACGGAGCTGTCACCTCCTTCTTGTGAAAGATGACGAAAAGCGGAGAGGAACTGGTCCAAAAAGGGGTTCAAATTTTCAAATGGAAGAGGGCATGCATATGAAGGAGTTGACGGAGTGGCTCAAAGAACGAGGGATTGGGAGCGAATTAGTGATTCAACACCTAAGATAATCACTGGGCGTGAATCACCATTCTCCAAGGAAGAAAAGTCAAGAATATGTTACACGAAATGGTGAAAGGAATCCCTCAAAAAAATCGAGATATCGGGTCAAAATCGAGGTTCTGACAACATACAGGGGGCGGGACAGATAGTTGACCCGCGGACAACGGTCTGACCCACCTGGTTGGTCCACATGGACCAACTAGGAAAAAGCCCTGGAATTATTTGTAAATTCATTTAAAAATAGTAATTGATTTAATTAATTTTATATTATTAAATAAAAATGTTTATTATTTTATAAATTATTTTATTATGATTTTTATTTATTTTTTAGAGGTATAAAATTACAAGTTACCTTTTATGGCCTATATAGGTATATATCTATGTATTTTAATGTTTTATTTTTATTTTGTATATTTATTTTTATTAATTTTGTTTATTATTTTATATATTTATAACTTAATTTTATAAACTCAAATGTATTTTTATTTTATTTTATTTTTCTGGAGTATTTTGTACAATTAAATAAATAGATGTATAAAGTATATAGGTATATGTACAAGTATATACCTATGGGTTTTGTACAAGTATTTTATTTTTATGTTTTCTTTAGGTTTTTATTCCTGTTTTAATACACACATATATTATAAATTAATATTTACAAAAGTATAAAAATATAAAATTACAAAAATAATGGATAATAAATTAAAATGAATATTTTAATCTGTACAAGTATACAATAGGGGTCCAAAACTCAACTTTCAAATCGTAGCTCCACAAAATATGAAACCACCTTATTAAATAGCTTATTGAAAATTACATACAATTAAAGGTGATTTTGATACATTTCGAGTTTTATTTGAGAGATACATGTCTGTGAAGTTGGGATTCTGGAATCTTATTTAGGATCATAACTTTTTATCTGTACATTATTTTTGTATGAATCAATTTTGTATTTTTCTATATTTAATTATCTACAACTTTCATGTACAAAGTTTCTTTATTTGAAGTATAAACAGTGGATCAAAAATTAGGTCCCAAAAATGAATAAAGAATGAATTAAATAAAAGGGATTTTTATTAGTGTCTGGCCCTTATCTCCCCCTACTTTATTCCTTGTTGACCTATTCATCTAGATGCCTAGGTCTCGGAGTTTCAGGTCATAAAATATTACAATATTTTATTCTTTTTCTTTTCTTTTTCTTTATTCTATAATTTGGCATTTAAAACTGTCTTTTATACACTATTTACACATACATGCATGAATGCTAAAATGCAGGAATTAAGGGTATTTACACGCATTTACTAGGGTTTTTTAGGCCAAAATGATAGAATAAAGATGATGAAATGTGGATTCATCACAGACCAAGTTGATGAATTGTTTATTCCCACCCTCGACCCTCCCTACATATAGAACACAATTAGCTATACTTAGGGTTATTTCATCCTAAGTATGGGGGGACAATCGACTTCTCGTTCATTATTCCTTCATTCTTTATTCTGTCGTGTAGTATAGGCTTTTCTATACTCAGTACGAGTTATGTCTTCTCTTTTTCTCTCTGATCAACGAGGACTTTGCCCAAGCTAATATAGGATGGTTGTATATACTTCGTAACCATGCCTCGTATTTTCGTATTTCAATAAGTATGCTAGAATACAATCAATACTTGTATCAAATTTATTAAAATTATTTATATATAGTGATTAATAAATCATGTTGAAATTGTTTTTTTTCCCAAATGTTTAAAAAATAGTTTGAAAATCCTTTTGAAAAATCTTCTGAAAAACTGTTTGGAATTGTTTTATAATATATTTTCAACCTTTGTAAAAATATTTTATTGTAAAAATTTCTTTCTTTGTTTGAAATAAAATATTTTGAAATCTATTTGCAAATGGTCTTAAAAATGGTTGCAAAAATAATTTGAAAATATCTATACATACTGTCTGACAAATCTTTGCAAAATGGTTTTCAATTTTTGAAAAATGTCTATATAAAAATTATTTGTCAAATTAGTTTGCAAAATAAAGTTTTTCAAAATATTTGTGAAAACCTTTTCAAATTATTTTGAAAAATATGTACATAATTCAAATAAATAAAGATTCTTTTCAAAACTATAAATACCTTGTGTAAATCCTTCACCCTAATTCTTATAAATAATAAAAAACACTCCTGTGAAAATATCCGCACATACCCCCTTTGTTATAAGAACTTTTTTGTTTTATAAATCCCTAAAAAGCGCAATAAAAATTCCAAAAAAACATTTGAAAAATCTTTCCAAAACTTGCATAAAAATTTGCATTTTTTTTCAAAAGTCCATAAAAAGTTCAAAATAAAAAAATGCCATCACAAAAATATTTTCCTTGCATTGTGCATAGTATTTGCATTTTCCGGATTGAAATTGATAATTGAACTAGTCTAAGCAAATTCCGAAGATTGGAGCTTGGTTGGACCTAAATCTACTTAATTACGTGCACCATATATGAACTAGAATTGAGATACTCCAGGTTTGCTAGATTTAATTCTTTGAGACCACGAGATTTAGTTCAGTGTCGTCTTGACTGTCTAAGTAGAAAATTTCAAAAATGCGTATGACTCTTGTTGATAATGACCTAGCTTGCATACTTGCACCTTACACTTTGCTCACCTTAGTTGAAGTGGTAGAAGGTTGGATTTGCTGACATGAGTCACAAGCCAATGGAAACATCGGAAGTCACATTTGTGGCCATTGTACGCCAATCCGATTGATGAATCTCCATTTCATCACCTTTGTTCTTTCAATTTGGTCTTTAGACCCTAGCTGAATGCATGAATTTACCATTAAGTTTTCAAAATAAACATTCATTAATTTATACAAAATACTATATAAAACATTGTGCATTTATTATATTTATTACCAAAATAAAAGAATAAAGAAAGAAAAGAAAAAGAGCGAAGTGTCAAGGAAATTAAAGTAACCCTAGCCTCTGAGACTCAGTCATCATGATGACTTAGCCGACAAAGAATAAAGTAGTGGGAGATAGGGCGGCTAATTGTGCAGAAACCACAATCGGATCACTCTGCAAAATAGGTCAATAATTACTTTTTTGGACCTATTTTATCCTTTATTATCTACGCCTCAAATAAAGAAACTTTGTACATGAAAGTTGTAGGTAAAAATGTATAGAAAAATACAAAATTTATTTCATACAAAAATAATATATAGTGTACATTTTATGCACAGAATTAAACTCCTAATACCCAAATTTCGCAGACTCATATCTTCCAAATAAAAAAAATCAAAATGTATCAAAATCATTATAATTTTATATAACTTTTGATAAGATATTTAATGAAGGTGGTTTCATATTTTTTGGAGTTAAGGTGTGAAAGTTAGTTTTTGGACCCTTATTGTACAATATACTTGAATAAAATATTCATTTACTTATTCTTTCTTATTTTATAATCTTATATTTTTATAATTTTGTAAATATTATTTATAATATATATACATCTTAGAACTAAAATAAAAACATAAAAAAACCATTAAAATAAAATATGTATACTAAGGAAATAAATGAATATACAATACATATACCTATATATTATACATTCCTATTTATCTAAGTATACATATTATATCATAAAAATATAATAAAAATATATCCATATGCGTAAAAAAAGTAATAAATATATAAAATAAGAAAATAAAATAATAAAATCAAAAATACCAATAAAAAATAAAATACTCAAAACATTGGTAAATATACCTATAAATAAACCCCTATAAGTGAACTTGTAAATAAGCACCTCGAAAAAATAAATAAAAATAAGTATAAAATATTAAAGAAAATTAGAATACTTTTCATTTTATAACCTAAAAATAATAAAATCAATTATTATTTATTTTCTATTTTCCACGACATTTTGCCTTGGAATTTCCTGGTTGGTCCACATGGACCAACCAAGCACCTCCATTTGTTGACCTTGATCAATTGTACCTCATCCCCTTTGAATTCTGTCAGAAGTCATGAGCACACCTACTTCGTCGATTTATCAGATCTCCGTTCTTCATCCATTGCTCTCGAGACTTCCATCTTCCTGTAGCCATCCCATCCTTCATCCACAACCTTCCTAGAATCCCCACTAACTCCATATCAATCCCACATAAAACCCCCTCGAAACTCGCTCAAAAACCACTTATAAATAAACCCCCTGATCCGCTTTTGCTTTTTTATCCCTTTTTCCTGGTCCTTACCCCTCAATTCGCTCCTGAAGGCTCCCCCAAGGTGACAGCTAGGCAAGGATGGTGTTTGCAGCAAGGAAGGCCCACTGGGGAGGAGTATCCAACCACCTGCAGCAGACCTTCGATGCATGGTTCTACTCCTGAGCTTCTAGCTCAGTTTTCACGACCCCGATTACGGGCCGTCAGATCCTCCCATATCCAGATCTGGTTATTCGACAATAATTTATTCAGCAATCACGACTAACATTCAGAAACAAACTGCAATTAAATATACTCAGAAGGAAGTATTTCAATACTTTTCCATTTACAAAATAAAGTTCACATGATACATTGTCCCACTATAACCATTTACATGTACATCAGCTGGAAGGAAATACACAAAAAGATTACTAACTACCTTACAAAGTAAAGCTACTGTGGCTGACTGGATGACTATGTTAGCTGACTGGATTATTAAAGTCCTTGAGTTGTCTTACCGACACCTGTTGCATTTTCCATAAATCATAGGATAACAATTAGCGAGTGCTAAGCAACGAAGAAGAGAAAAATAAACAAAGAGGTAATTTTTCAAAACTTGTTATCACAGAAAAACTTATACATTCTCATTAGTTTAATTCCTATTCCTTTCTATTCCACATCAGAGATTAGTCCAGGGAATTACATCACCAATATATGGACTCCGAAGCTGTGGATGCTTCACGATTGGAGATTGCGTTGATCTGTGAGCTTATGACGTTGCACGTCACCTCAACCAATTCTCCAATACTATCCTGACAATTTCATTTTCTTTTTATTATTTAGGGTCTCAAACCCTTAGCCTAGAAAACAAAGAAGCACACCATCCTCGAGGACTCGGTAGCTTAAAATCTCAGGCTAACCTTTAATAACATAAACCAGTGGCTTTAAGAACATGTTGTCGTAACCCAGCTGCTATCAAACCACCCGTGCCTCCACATGGCATGACAACATCTTCCGTCGTTCAACCCGAATATATTGGCGCACAGTACCACGCATTGCAAATCATTCATTTCGTGCATACTTATCAAAACAAGGCCAACCATGTACCACCTAGGTAGGGTCACACCAATACGGGTTCCTTCCGACAAACCTACAGGTTGCATGCCCGACCTGTAGTTCTACTCCCAGTCATTCTTACCGTAAAACACGATCCTTTTCAGAATCAAACTTAAATACACATCAATTCGCATGATGTAATTCTTTTGTGAAGTATTCAATTTGTATAATCCTCAACATTGAGTATAGCCTCACATATACATTAATTCATATATTTATATACTCATATTTATGCTCATTTTAACTTCCAAACCCTAACTTTCCAAGCCACTGCATCAATTCGATTCTTAGACCTTATTTTAGTTGAAATCACAAAGCAACCTTTCATACTTTCTCAAAATAACCAAATTAGGGTTATTCGTAGCAAGGAGCATAAATACAGAAATCTCAACGACCTCATATGAAAACCCAACAGTAAAAGGAAGGATTTCGTTACCTAATCGAACTCTCTCTCTCGTATGCAGTGTTTTATCGCGATTCTTTTTCAAAAGGATGATTTATAGCTCCTAAAACGATTGAATTTTATTTTCGTATAAAAAATGCTAAGAACGTCCCAAGAACGTGAAGAACGAACGAAGAATACAAAGAATACGAAGAACATATTTTCTCTTGAAATTTCAGCAGAGCTTCCCCTTATACGGGGTGATATTTCTAGGAAAGTTTAAGCAGAGTTTTCCCTTATATTAGGACATATTTCCATAAAAATTTTGATAGAATTTCCCAATATATCGGGACATAACAGGAAGAGGTTTCTCTATAAAATCATCGAGAGGAAAACAACACAGAAACTGAAAGAATATAACCAAACTACAAGCGATGGAGAATCGGTATACACCACGCGTTTTAGGTGAGTGAAGGTGTGATGAATCACAGGGTTCACTGTCGTGCATAGCCGCCCGCACCTAAGTAGGGTGTTACACAGATTTCTCCTCGAACAACAATAAAAAACAAATCGGAAACAAAGACGAATCGAAAACAAAGCTGGAAAAAGAACATGAATAGAAAACCTAGGTTATGAAGCAAACTAAGAGAGGATCATACCTTCCTCCTCCTCGTTCTCCCGTTAGCGCTTCACTAGCGCTCCTTCCTCACCTCCCACTTCTCCTCCCGACCTCTCAACCCTAGCCCTTGGGGTGGTGGTGGTAGTGGAAATCGTAGAGAATGAATGGGTGGGAGGGGGCTATTTATAGGCTCCAGAAAACTACTAACAACGGTTAGAAAACCATGGTTTAGATCTTAACCGCGGTTAGTGACCCATGGTTTTGGTCAAAACTTATCCGAAGCTTAGGGCTTAAGTTAGAACTATTCAGAAGATTCTAGATTCGCTAATGACGCTTAATTAGCGCTAATCATGATTAACTTTTACTAATCATGATTTAACTTTCACGGCTTACGCTGGACTTTTGCTAACCATCGATTATTATTCTCTAATAGTCGTTAACAATCCTCAATCCATCATTAGTTTCTTTAATCGTACTTTATTAGTCTTAATGATGGTCATTAAGAGTTAATGATGTCATTGACCTCCTTACTTCTCTTTCTTCCAAAAATCATAACAAATCAAAATGAAGTCCGATTCATACGAAACAAATTCCGTTGGTTTCCTCTTGACGAGTCGGATCTTATGATATAGGATCCGAGAGATGATCAAGTTCAAGGCTTTACATCAGTCGAGCCCTTTTCTCAGCATTCCTAGGTAATCTTGTAGTGTAGATTTCATTCTGCATCATTAATTTTAGGTTTGATCCAACGTGTCGCATTTAATTCGCAAATCAACAATTCCTGGAGCTAAGCCTCCAGGTCAAAATCACAATCATCCGACCGTCAACTTGCCCCGATCTTCTCGTCATCTCACTCCTCCGCACCTTCTCCACCAAATCCCCATTTCATCCAATTCAGATCCATTGTGGATCTGGGATTTAGAGTTCCCTCCTCCGCTCAATGCCGGAGCTCCCCTCTCCATTCCATTCCCCACGTTATTTCGATCAATTCCTGGGTTCAGGAGATATACCTTGTACCTAGTAACGTTTTGGTGCTGATTTGCAAGTCTAAGGATGCATCTAGGACCATGACGACCAACTGGAGCGGCTTCAGGTGCTCTGACTTCGCCGGAGCACTGCGAGCCCCCTCGCCTTCCTTGGAGTCTGCTGTCACACGCGGAGGATGCCCAGCTTCCTACTAGGTTTGTTAGAAGAGCATCCCACGACCGGAGCACGAAGGAGCAACGGATCGAAGTTCACCGGCGGCGGGTTCTTGGTTGTTCTTCTAGATAATCCAATATCGTTGGATCAAGAACAAGGGCTCAGGTCTAATCCTGTCCCTTAGTTATATTTGAAATGTCGTCCATTCAGAAACGCACGACCAGACACGTGGCAAGCGCATATCGGCTGGATCTGAGGCGTTAGTGGGTAATTTTCACAAATATCCTCTGCACTTTTTGTAATTTCTAAAAGGTCCTATAAACATTACATGAAGTTTAAAGTAGTGGGTAAATTGCACGTATCCCCTAGAACTTTTCGAATATTACAATTTAGTCCTTGTTAGAGTCACGTGCGTAAACATGTTTTATGTTATAAAAAATTACATGAACACCCTCACAGGTTTTATATATTTCACTTAAGTATTGAAACTTTCATAGATAGTTCAAAAACTATCGGATATTTGCATTTCACACCCTAAGTATATTTGGTATTACATTTATGCCCTTCAGGACTTGTAATTGTTGACTTAATATCTTTATTATATATATATATCATTTGTTCTCCAAAAATCATCAAAAAACAGAGGTAGGTTCTTGATTGCACACACTTCCATGCCATAATTTTATTTCTAAAATTTAGGATTTTTAATATATATTAAAAATCAAACAGAGCACAATTATTCCATGTTTAGCTTATAAAATACTAAAAAGATATAAAACATTTTTGAAAAATTCCAAAAAATATATTTTGTGTTTGTTTATTTATTTTCTAATTCCAGAAATTAAAAATGCTAAAAATAGAAAAAAAATTCGTAAAAATTAAAAAGCTCCAAAATCCAATTAAAAAGATCAAAAATTTTAAAAATACCAAAATTATATTTTTCTATCTCTAAATTTTTATTTATATTATTATCTACCTTTTAAAATTTATTTAAGAATTTTGGACTTATTTTTCTATTTTTAATCTTCATTCCAATTTCAGGCATTTATTAAACCCCTGATTTGGGATATTTTTATCTTTAAAAATATATAAAATTAGCAAAATTCACTAAAAAATCACAAAAACAATAAAATTATTTAAATAAAAAATCTTATTTTTGTAATTTTCAGTTATATTTATATCTATATTATCCTATAGTATATATATAATCTTATATATCATACACTATATATTTATTAGAAAAATGAAAAATATGAAAAATATAAAAAGAAAATAAAAATCAAAAAATAAAAATCTATAGAAAAATATATAAAAACAAAAATTAAAAAATAAAACCCACATTCTTGAACTAATATTGTGCACAGCTATATATATACATACATGTATTATTTATTCATTAATAATATTAAGTGCCACATCGCGTCTTCCCTGTGTTCGACACCCTACTCTGCTTGTCACTATACCATCATCTATTTGCATGTTTTATAGTAAATTTTGATTCACAACTGCTTCTTTATTGATTGATTTATTCTATGTGGGTTGATTGTTGTTTTGATCACCTACGGACTTGTGAGAGGTCATTTCAGCGACATTGCTCCCGCTTTGTGTGGAGCGTACGACTTTCTCCTTTGTGTTAGGTGGTCAAACAAATGGTGCCTTTGTCGGGGAGCAATGAATTGTAGCACTTTTTTTGTATATATAACTGTTCATTATTGCCTTTATTTCTCTTACTATTTATTGATAATTATTTGACTATTATAATCCCATTTCTTTGTTTATTTTTCTTGCGATGACCTCTTGGTGACGGCCATCTCTTAGGAGGCGGGCACACCCGAGGCGAGCGGAGGTTGGCTTTTTCTTTTGAGCGAACCAGGAGAGAGCAAGAGGAAGAACAAAAGAAAAGGAGAAGAGCAGACTGGACTTAGATTTTATTTTCATTTTTTTGTGAAGAGAGCAATTTATTCATAATTAATTTGTAATTAACTCGGACACTACTCTCTCCACCACACGAGGTCCATTGCCTGGGTGTATGTTCACCTAGGGGCCTCGTACCGGATTTTTCGTGTTTTATCGCTTTTATATTTTATTTGTTTCCCGTGATTTGAGCTTTCTGCCTTTGTTTATATTTGTTTTCTGTGAGCGAGACCTTAGATAGTAGACTATTTGACTCGGTAACTAGGTCCAAAGCCCTAACAACTATGCATGCACCTATAGTATACTTCGCTTGGACTTAGTCAAAAATTAATTGCTAATTACTTGAACTTGGAACCATGAGTCGGGAGAGACCTCATAAAATGCTTGCAAGACCCGTTGTGGCGGGCACCGAGAGGTCTCCAAGACCGGACATATAGGATCCATTTTTGAGTGGTTAGCATTTGGTTCTTCCTAATAATAGCAGTTATTGTTTAAGACATTTTCTTGCTTTTGCATATCGCCACGCAGTGTAATTATTTCAATTCTGCCGTGCATCTCGCATGTAGAGAGTTGATAAGCACTATAAGTAATTATATCTTTGTATGCATCATTAGTCACTCAGGTGAGATTTCCATCTTAGTGACGAGTTGCATGGCTTTTCCATCCTATCCCCCTGTGTTTATATCACTTATGACATAAAGGAAAAGTACAAAAAATGTTAGGCGGCTTGCTCTGAAAAATACTCCAAAAATGTGAAAACCCAAAAATTAAAAAAAGGGATCGCTAAATAAACTTGATCTTAATTAAAATTCGTAATAAACCATTCATTGTTTGGGGTTCACAAAGCCCACCCTTTTTTCAGATACATTCTAGACAGAGTGAGGCGTGACCCGCTAAGGATAAGAGCCCAAATCTTGATCTGTGGCGCCTTGATTATCACTTGGGTTGGCGAAGTATTGGCGCTTCTATCGTACGTGATCGAGTAGGGCCTAGTCGAGCACCGTGTTCCCGCCTTGTGTGGAGCATCCAACTTGGTCTGACGTACTGATCTTAGGCTACGCCCTCACGAGTGTGTGTGTCTCATCGGTTTGCTTCCGAGTAGATCCTTGCATGCTCACGAGTGATTCCGTTGCGAGCGAGGTCTGAAGTATTGGTTTCTCCCATTGGCCTCCCCTTTCTACTTATTTGGCTGAGTAGATGTCCAGGCACGAGATCAAGGACCTTTCAGTACAAAGATCACATGTTACAAAGGAGGTTGAAGAAGTACGGGGTGCTTGCCTGGCAGTACACATGCTCCTATAGGGTTAGCACACTTAAGGACTTGTTATAAGATAGCTCGAAACTAACAATAAAATTGAAAAGAAAAAAATAGTCGAACTCATACAGCTTCACATGTGTTGAGTGGGTGAACCTATCGTTGTTTTGTGTTTGTTTAAACAGATCAATCTCGGGGCACATCGGTTTCTACCGACGATTCATCAAAGATTTCAGCAAAATCGCCCGACCCCTGATCGAGCTTCTAGGCAAGGAGGTAGACTTTATTGTAGATGACAAAGTCCTCCAGGCCTTTTCTCAGTTGAAGGAAATAATCACTCAGGCCCCTATCCGTCAACCGCCAGATTCGTCTCTACCATTTGAGATCATGACAGATGCTTCTGATTATGCTATTGGGGCAGTTTTAGGATAGAGGAGAGTTCATATCCCATTTGCTATTCACTGTGCCAACAGAACTCTGGATGAATCCCAAAGAAACTACACTGTCACTGAAAAGGAGATGTTGGCAATGGCATTTACCCTAGAGTAATTCAGAGCCCATTTGCTTGGAACCAAGGATATAGTGTTTACAGACCATTCGGCCATCAAGTTCTTACAATCCTAGAAGGATGCTAAACCAAGACTCATCATATGGATCCTTTGCTCTAGGAATTTGACCTTGAAATATGTAATAAGCCTGGAGTCAAAATATGGTGGCCGATCGCTTGTCGAGATTGCTAGAGCCAGACACTCCTGAGCAGAGCCTGTTTCCGATTGCTGAGACTTTTCCATGTGAATCCATCTTGTCAGTCACCTCGCTTCCCTGGTTCGTCGGTATTGTGAACTATCTTGTATCCAAGAAAACTCCACAAGATTGTCCTAAGCTGAAGAGGGACAAGTTCTTGTCAGAAATCCATTTCTACCTGTAGGAGGATCATGCAGGGGCATATTTCATCTGGAGAAGATGCATTCCTCAGGAGGAAGTCCACGGAGTCCTCGAGCATTTCCACTCAAGAGAATCAAGAGGACACCACTTTGGAATAAGAATATCAGCGAAAGTTTTACAATGCGGCCTTTGGTGGCCAACTTTATTTAAGGATGCAGAAGACTTTGTCAAGCATTGCACTGATTGTCAAAGATTGGGCAGTACTGTTAGGACTAGAGACACAATGCCCCTAAAGTACATTTAGATTTCAGATGTGTTTGACGTGTGGGGCATTGACTTCATGGGCCTATTCCCTAACAACTAGGGATTTGAGTATATCCTGTCCATTGTCGATTATGTAAGTTGTTGGGTGGAGGCTATCCCAACCCGAGCTGTCGACAGTCACAACGTCTGCCAGTTTCTAAGAGATAACATCATTGCTAGGTTATAAATCCCTAAAATTCTTATATCTAACGAGGGTAGCCACTTCATCAACAGAGAGGTGAAGAAGCTGGCATAAGAATTCTACATCGAACATCGTGTCGCCTTTCTATATAACCCACAATCCAATAGCCTGGCCGAATGTTCAAATAGGGAGATGAAGACAATTCTACAAAAACAAGTATGCCCCGACAAGAAGAATTGGTCTCAGTTACTCGATTCAGTACTTTGGGCCTATCGGACTGCGTACAAATCATCGTTGGGAATGTCTCCGTACCGCCTACTATATGGTAAGCCATGCCATTTGCCCGTAGAAATCATTCACAAATCTTTGTGGGCAATAAATATCTGTAGTTTGGATTCCAAGAAGGCTAGAATGAACGGAAAGTTGGATTTGAATCAGCTCCTTGAATTCTGCAAGTATGCATATGAAAATAGCCTGATGTACAAGGAAAAAGGTCAAAAAGTGGCACGATAAGCACATCCGCCGCAAGGCCCGAACCGAGACAAATAGTTTGGTTGTTTGATGGAAAGCTCAAGCTATTGCCAGGTAAGTTGAAAAGCAAGTGGACATGGCCTTTCATATTGAAACAAATGCGTGGCAATGGAAGCATCGTCATATCCGGTTTGTCAGCTGACGCACATCCATTCGTGATCAATAGACAACTTCTGAAGCCTTATCTCGAACATGACACATTTCTATCAGTGGTTGACTCAATTCAGGTGGTCTACGTTGAAGAACTCACAGTCGCAGCATCAAAACAGTCAGACGAGGCCAACAAAAACATTTTTGAATAGTTAAACATTTTCTTCTTCTTCTTCTTCTTCTTCTTTTCTTCTGTTATTCTTTTATTCTTCTATAAAGTCACATTCATCCCATACATCATTGTTATACTTAGGATATGCATCACCCTAAGTATGGGGGGGGGTGGATTCGGGTGCTCATTCTTTGACCCCTCGCATGTCTCCTCAAATTGTAACATTCTTTCTATACTTAGGGGTATTTTACCCTAAGTATAGGGAGACATGTCGAGCCGTTGATTTATTCCTTTACTTGTTCCCACCCTTGACCCTCCCTGTTTTTTGTGCACAATCTGCTATAACTAGGATTAATTGATCCTAAGTTTAGGGGGGACGATCGACTTCCTACTCTTTAGTCGTTGTAGTATAGACTTTTCTATACTTGGTACGAGTTATGTCTTCCTTCTCTTTGATCTACGAGGACATAGCTCAAGCTAAGTATAGGGAGGGTCAATATATACTATGTATATATTTTAGCCATAACTCTTACTTTTGTATGTTCAATAAATATAGCTAAAACAGTTTTTTATATACATACTATAAAATCCTTTAAAACTACCTAATAAAAAGATTAGTATTCCTCAAATTCTTTTTGTATATACTTATTAATAAATCATTTGAAATTATATTGCAAAATTATTTGAAAAATGGTTAAAAATTCTTTTGAAAAATATTAGGAAAATATCTTGTAAAATGCTTTCAACCCTTGTAAATTTTTTGTTGTAAAATTTTCTTTCCTTTGTGTGAAATAAAATGTTTTGGAAAGCGATTTGTAAATGGTTTAGAAAATGGTTGCAAAAATATTTGAAAAAATAATATACACTATTTGAAAATCCTTTACAAAATATTTTTCAAATGTTTGTAAATGTTTGTAAAAATTATTTGTAGAAACTATTTTGGACTATAGTTTTCAAAATTGTTTGAAAAATCATTTTCAAATAAGTTCGAGGAATATGTACATCTTTTTGATAGACACTTTTCACCAATTGAATATAATTATATGTATAAATCATAATCTACCCCTTGTAAATTTAAAAACTCTTGTAAATATGAGATGCATATCCTTGTAAATATCTGTACCTATCTTTTATTCCAAAAATATTTTGTTTTCAGAATCCCAAAAACATTTGCAAACATCTTTTAAAAAAATGCATAAAAATATGCAAAACCTTTTTCAAAAAACCATAAAAAGTTCAAAAGTTTGAAAATTACATCACAAAAATATTTTCTGCATTACACATAACACTTGCATATCATTGGCATTCTTCGGATTAATCTAGGCGATTGAACAAGTCCAAATAAAGTCTGAAGATTGGAGCTCAGAATAGATCTTAATACACCTAATCTCAGAGGAACCCATTGAGGATAGGAAGTGGGGACAGTTCAGGTCACCATGACTTAATTATTTAGATTCCATAAGTCTATGTTCATGGGTCAATTCAATGTGCCTAATAAGAACCCTTCATGTCATCCGTACGACTCTTGAGACAGTGACTTGACTGGAACCTCACACTTCACTTAGCTCCACTCAGATGGACTATTGAAAAATCTTGGGGTCTAAGTCGGGACGATGCAAAGTTGCTTCATCAAGGGTGACTCTGGAACCATTCTTCGGGATTGTAGACATCATTACTCTAATCCACTTCTTTTGCTAACAATGATATCTAAAGACTGGAGATGGATTGAAATAATGCTTCGGATGAGGGATGGTCTATCGGCGTAACTTTTTCCAAGATTCCAAAAAAGTGGATGGAACAAAAGATGCCATATCCACCGAGGCACAAACAAGAATGCAAAAACTATGTAAAGTCAAAGAAAATATCCAAAGAAACCTACAACAAAAAATTACACAAATACGAGCTTTAGAAGAGCCTACTTCTTAGTGAAGAATATGTTACACTAACCAATTTCACAAGGGAATGAAGACTGCACTGATCCAGTAGCCATGAGGTCTAAAGATGGAAGTCGTGGGTTGCAATAAAGCTTCAAAAGAGGGATAATCTACTGGCTCAAGAGGAAAAATTCCTTTTGTAAATGTTGCTGTAAGTCATATTAAAAAATGTAAAATTAAAAACTCCACAAAAGTGGACATGCCTGAATGAAAATAAAATGCATACTGGACTATGTATATATTTCTATAGTCAATAAGAAAGCTTGAGCTTCAATGTCATATTCATGTGAGCCTGCAGCCGGATGACTTGGCTACACTGCTCAAGCATCCTAGGATAGGTAGCTACACTAGCTACCATCCATTCTTCTCTCCACCTCCTCTTCTTGAGCCGGTTGTACTTGAACTTATAAGGGAGCACCCCGCTTCTCGAGGAAAGAGTTGTTGGATTGGTGAATTAAGCTCACCATGTTGGAGAAGACATACTTTTACTGCTTCAGCCAAGGAGAGCTACATATCAAACACACTGTCCAAGATTAATTCATAGGCATAAGAGTTTACGTATGAGTTGACTTATTATGACTCGACTATTTAGGAGACTTGAGCAGGGTTTTGTGATTCTCAAAGGATGTTGTGTTTCAAATTCGTTCCCGAATAAAGTTCCAACTGTGCCTAAAATTCAAAGGTCGACTTAAGCTCCAAACTTTGATTTTATGAAGATAAGTTTAAGAATTAAAATCAATCCAAGTTCTTTCTTTTTCTTTTCTTTATTCTTCTTTTTCCGCACTTATAGGCATAAGTAACGAGTCCTAAAATACCATTGTTAATTTGCATGAATTATCGTGCATTTAAATTAATGCATTTCGTTGTAGGTGGGCAATCAGAATCAGTCAAGAAATAACCACACGAAATTTAGTCAATTTTAATTAGTGTGGTTTTATGTTTATTTTACCTGGGCAAGTCCCAAGGTCGAACTCAAGGAGGCAAAGGAACAACCTAGAATTTTATCTATCAAAGTTCGTACACCGTTTTCGAGGCGATCCTTTTTTGTATTTTTTAATGCAAGTTTGGGGTGCAAAATGCAAATTAGTCCGATATTATTTAGAGCAATTATTAATTATTTATGAATTTTCACGCACAAGATGTGCAAAATATGTAATTTTCCACCAAACAATTAATTAATAATTAACCACAGATCACAAAAATGTAAAACATATGTCAAGATGTAGAAAATTAGTTGTAGAACAAAATGCAAATTTTTGATAAATAAAATAATGCAATGTAGAGGATCAAAATGAATGGGGAACACAGGGGTATTACTTCAAATAACAACAATAAAATAATGTAGGGAGAACTAACTTGTGATTACCGGAAACATAAAGGGGGTAAGTGCAAAATTTCCAGCGGTCACGTGCAGCGCACATCACCTCTGGAGAGTGGGGGTGATGTTGTGAATAGGAAGATCTTTGGGGTGGCTTCTGCAAAAGTTCCAGTAGGTCACGTGCGATGCACGTGACCTCTGGGCTGAGGTTGCTTCTGTGATTTGAGGAAGCTCCAGGGGTGCTGGCACAAGATGTTCGAAACTGGAGGGGTGCCGATGCAAAGTTCCCTCAACGCACGTGCCTCGCACGTACGTGAGGGCCTCGGGCTTCGTGGCCGGTGTTGGCTTGCGATGGGGTAAGGCGGAGGTGGATGCGACCGGCAAAGGGTCGATGCTCCGGTGGTCCTTCGTGGATTCGGAGCAGGTGGCTCCTTCGTAGTTGAAGGTCGAGGGAGAACCACAGAGGCAGAGGGGCTGCTGTGCACGGCGGTGGGCGCCTGCAGCCTCTGGCCATGAGGAGGTGACCGACGGAGGAGGCCAAGCTGCTCGCTACCTGGAGCGGAGGCGTGTCAAGGGTGGTCGTACTTCTGCGGCAACAGGAGGTTGTTAGGCGGTGGCGTGAATTGCGAAAGTGGAGGAGCCTCCGAGAGCGGGCGGAGTAGCGGTCGGAGGAGAAGCTACCAGAGGATGAAGCTTTGTCGATGGATAAAGGGGATGTTGTCGAACTAGAAGGCTCATGGTGTTGATGAAGATGGTGGAGTCGAAGTTGGATAGGCTCGACAGTTGAAGAACCGGAGCTAAAGTAGGCGCGAGGGATGGTTGCGCACTGCAACGAGGTGCCAGACCTCAGATCTCGCCGCGAGGAGATGAAGTCTGGGCTGTCACCACCAGAGTTCTCCCCTTCGACATGCAATCGATGGATGATGAATGAGGGGGCGGCGAAGTCGGTTTTATAGGGCATGGGAGAATCGTCGGAGAGGGAAGAAGGGAATCGAGATGGGCGATTGACGAGGATACGAGATCGGTGATCGATCTGATGCGGGATATGGGCGACGAAATTAAGGAAAGGTGGTAGTGATTTTTGTGGCGGAGGCGACAAGATCAGAAGAGGAAAGTGGAAGATGGGAGGAAGATGAAGCAGTGGCTGCCGCTCGGCTGAGATCGGACGACCCTAATGCCACCACGTGGTAGGAAGGGGAAAAGAAGAGGGTCGTCTGATCGGCCTAGATCAGACGGTCCTGATTGTGCCACGTGTCGGGTTTTTTTAAAAATTTAATTTTTAATTTTTTTATTTTTTATAAAAACAAATTAATAAAAAAGCTCAAAAATGGGTGACATGTGGCGACTCCAGAAGCTACCACGTGTCAGCCCCATAAAAATAAAAAACTAAATACAAAGATAGTTCTGGAATAAATAGCAAACAGCCTTGTATCGAAAAATGTTCTTCACGAAAGTTGCTAGTCTCAATGAGATCTACAACTTTCATCAAGAGACCATAATCAAAATCGACTATCTGCATAAAGTGATATTTTGGGGTATCCCATGTACATAGAATACCTTGATTTTTGGGTTTTATAATTTTTTGTCATTTTTTGAACCAGATAAAAATCCAAAAAAAATATAGGATAAAATCAAAGATAAATCTTTACACATTAATATATATTTTTTGGATTTTAATTAAGTAAGAAAAAGAAGAGATAAAATAAAATGTGAAAATGACACTTTTGTAGAGACAGTTAGTGAAGACTCAGACTCAGTTAATTTCTTTGATTTCAAGCTTAGTTTGGATTTGGATTTTTATGCATTTTAATAAAACTTTTATCAATTAAGACAAATGAAAATG
Organism: Ottelia alismoides; assembly: GCA_037367405.1. Taxonomy (NCBI): domain Eukaryota; kingdom Viridiplantae; phylum Streptophyta; class Magnoliopsida; order Alismatales; family Hydrocharitaceae; genus Ottelia; species Ottelia alismoides. The sequence goes on along the minus strand of JAZKJV010005881.1, from coordinate 88,029 downwards.
AAATAAAATAAAATGGATTAATTATGTACATGAAAATATTAGGTCAAAAAACCGCTAAAATACAAAATATACGAAAGAGGCCCAAAATCCAACTTTCACGTATGAGCTCTGATTTACTTGAACTTGGTCTTGGTTTGAAGGTAATTGAATGTAAATTAGTTCAAAAGTGAGTAGGGTCAATTCGGATACTGTATGAGGAAGATATCGAGGTTTTAGTCCGGAAATCCTAAAAATAGGGTTTGGGTTTTTGGTCCACTTATTTAGGTTATGTTTTTTTTTGTATTTTTAATTTATTCTTATTATTAATATGTACAATAGAGGTGGTTTCGGGTCCTTTGGAGTTAGCATGAATTAGTTAAAAATCGGAGAAGTTAGGCTATTTTACAGGTCATTTTGGCTGGGATTTTTGGCTTCTTATTTTGTGCAATAATGAGCAATAAAATGCAATTCTTATCAAAACATGCATGAATGCTAATTATGCAGAATAAATGAATAAATGCCAATGAATTTTAGGGATTTGAGCTTAATTCATGATTTTAAAGTGATGAATCTGAGATTCATCGTCCCCCTATACTTAAACCTTGCTCGTCCCTGAGCATCAAAAGCAATGCAATGAGGTGAAATGAGATTGGGTTCCATACCGAGATCATGAGCAGAAGGTGAAAATGGAACTAGACCTAAGATTTGGGTTAGTAGTGTGGCGGAGCTTTTGTGAGACTTAGAATTTTAAAATCAACAGCCTTCAAGTTCTACACATCATTGTCATAGTTTTGGCTCAGAAGTCATCTTAGATCGATCCTCCTCCCAAAACATACCCCATGAACATTGAACAATCGACTCATGTGTGTGAAAGGTTTTAGCTCTTCCCATCTAGAATGCCAGACTACCATGCAAACCTCCTCTCCTATAACTCGTCTTCAGGGAGTCAGGTGTTTCCTTCTAAGGTCTGTCGTGTTGTGTTCACAATCAAATATAGGGAGAAGTTATAAGAAGGAGAAAAGAACTGGAGGATGACCAGTGTATTCACCTCTCCTTATGAAGCCGTCCAGTTTAGCCAAGTCTCCACCAAGATCTACAGGTTTTCTTGAAGCTTGGAACTTTTTGGTCAAATGTTTATTTAGTAGTGGCTTCTTTGTATTTGGATTTTGGTGGTTATGCATGGATATTGTTGTGCCCCTACGGATACAGAATCTTTTTTTCCGTACATATTTTAGGGTCTTAGAAAAAATTGTGCCCAGTCGTCCATCCCTTTTCCGAAGCTTTATTTCAACCCATACTCCGGTCTTTAGATTTCCACGCTACCAGAAAAGAAACTCACACGGTCTTCTAACACCCTGTCTGAGTTGAGCTAAGTGCATAGTGCGAGAGTACAAATTAAGTCCTTATTCCAGAGTCGTACCCAAAATGAAGAGACTAGGTTAAACACTAGGAGTCAAACTCTGTACATTGTCATGTGGAACTCAAAGAATTAAGTCAGACCTGAAGCTTCTAAAATCCTATTTCTCGGTGAAGTTCCTGTGAAAATTAGGTGGATTAAGGTCAAGTCCAGACCACTCTTGGTTTCTGCTCATAACTCAGTCAAAACCCAAGGACTTTTCACAAATGCAAATGCATGTAATGCTGGATGAAGTGCAGGTGTGTGAAATGCAGAAACAATTTTTTTATTTTTTATGCAAGGGATTTTTTTTTGAGATTTTTATGCAAAACTGAATAAGAAGCCATTTTTTTCAAAAAATTTTGGTTGGACACAGTCAGTGTTAGTAGCAAAACTCTTTTTGTGTTCAAGTTAGTTATCCACCCCGTAAATACATATAGACTTACGCGAAAGTACGAGTTATGGGTAAAATATATATACAATATATACACACACACCCTCCTATTCCTAGTGAGTATTGTGTCCTCAGAGCACAAGAAGCGTAAAGAAGACATAACTCAGGCTAAGCGTAAGAGAGTGAAAGAAAGAGAACAAGATACATCGGTCCGCCCCCCTATACTTAGGATGTGAACAGTCAAAGTATAGAAGAAGAGCGAAAATGAGGTGGTCGGGATATGTGAATGAGGAGAGTATATACAGATGGGCATCAATTCCCCCTATACTTAGGCTTTGGTCAACCTAAGTACAGAATAAGGGTGGAAATGAGGCGATCATGAGAAGGAGTTTGATGAGGGGAATGGTATATACATATGGCATCGGTCCCCCATATACTTAGGCCTTAGCCTAAGTAGAGAAGAAGATGTACAAGGAGACCGATGTGGTCGGGAGGGAGGGCAGGTAGCTGATGAATAAGGCAGTTTTTGGCCGATCTTTTTGTGAGCATGTGGTGGGAGGTCGTAATGATACGACAGAGATGAAGAATATGATTCCCAACTAGGGATGAAAACAAATTTGAATATATTCGTATCCGATCTGCTATCGTATTTGTTTTATACATATTTTGGCATCTATATTCGTATTCGTTTTAATCTGGATGTGGATATGGATATCATTTTAACATTCGCTAATATTCACATTCGTATTCGTATATTCATTTTTGTACATAAGTATAGTGATTAATTTATTTATAGCTACATGTAACAATATTATACGATTGTATTCACCATTGTTGATATAAGTGTTATGAAATTACTACATATGATATATTTATTTTATGTGTAAACCATCCTAAACATATACATTTTAATTAACATGTTAAATCTTTTTGTTATTATTCGTATCTGATTCATATTCGTTTTACATTCGTATTCGTTTTTTAAGGATATGGTAACATATTTTTCACATCCGTCAATATTCGTATCCGCGTTCGTATTCGTATTTTAAAATGGATAAGGATGTGATTATACCTATATTTGTATTCGTATCCGATCATTTTCATCCCTATTCCCAACCATTATCAGTGTTATTCTCAGAGAAATCATGCTGGATAGTAGATGACGTGTATGAGTCAGATGAAAGATAATCATCATCGGAGTTATCCTTAGAGGAATAGTATTTAAAAGTAGAGACACTCCGGATATTCTTATCCTTTAGTTGCTTTATTTGTTTTCTTAGAATTCGTTCCTTCTTGAGATCAAGCAATTTATCCTCGGATGAATACTCTGAAGCACCCGTCTCAATCGGCTCATAATAGATTATTCCAGTATATTTGATGAGATCGGGCGAATCAGCTTTGGATGAATAATAGTGAGGAACAGGAGTTGTCCAACGGGAATCGAAGTTTGGATCCTTGCGAAGGTAGGGTTTTAAGACTGTCGAACAGACCTCGCTCATGTAGATTACGTTTTCCGGTCCTAATGAGGAATCATCAGAAAATTCCTCTTCTGGAAGGTCAAAGGTGACTTTTTTTAGATGTAGGAGCAATCATTTGTTTCGTGAAGGTGCTGAACCTGGAAGTGAGGTGTTGACACTTGAGTCTCCAGATGAATAGCCATTGAAAATTTTCTCCTTGGTCGGTGTTCGTCCCGTGTGTTTGTTCTTAGTTTTCTTGATGTTGGTGCACTCATGAGTTGGATTGATTTATTCAAGGTAGTCAGAGAAGGTAGACTCAGGGTGAGCCCATCCATATGTCTCAAGGTCATATAAGAAACACTTTTCTATGGTAAGATCCGCGGGAAATGGAATAGTGGGGAGAGCCTCTGCATGTTCGTTCTCAAATTACTTGATGCTGGAGCATTCCTGTGTCGAGTTGATTTGATCAAGGTAGTTAGAGAAGGTTTCAGCTGACTTAGGGTGCGCCCATGCATCATGATCATATGAGTCATATATTCGATTTTCTATGGTGAAAGCAGCTGGGAATGGAATAAGGGGGAGAGTCTCTAAACCAATAGTCTCATCAACAACCGCTATCTCAGGTGTAGCAGCGGGTAGGGCTCATCTACCGCTTGATGGTTACGGTTGTCGAGGGCTTCGTGGGTTGCCTCAAAAAATCATGGTTCCTCAAAGACTTGTTGAGATCGAAGTACTCCCAATACTGTAAAGTTGATTTCCCAAGTCTCACAATCAATAATTGCTTTACCCAAGGCCAAGAATGGCTTTCTGAGAATGATTGGAGACTGGTTGAATTATCCTTGATGCTCAATATCAATGATCGTGAAGTCCACTTTGAGCGGAGCACCTTGGAATGTAACGATGAATGAAATTGTTCCTCTCGACCGCTTTATCGATCGATCAGCCAGTTGCACGATCTCTCGCATCTTCCTGATAGGTCCGAGTTTGAGCTCGTTAAATACAGAGGTCGGGAGGATATTAATTGGCAAGTCGTCATCAATTCGAGCATGGGTAAATATTGTTTCTTTAATTCCACAGTCAAATCTGGGCAACCGCTTCACTATGCGGTTCTTGGTTTTTCTCCTCAACACCAAGGAGGAGACCATTGACAAGATATGCCTTTCAGTCTGTGTTCTTATCCTGCCCGATTTTTTCATCATTAATCTGTTCATTACAAATCCTTTAAGGTTGGGGATGTGTTCAATGGCCTGTATAAAGGGAAGTTCAAAAATCAGTCTCTTCTCCAGTGCTTTCCGTAAAGTAGGATCCAAATTCTTCAGATCTTCTTCAGTTTCAATTTTTATGTATTTTTTCTGGATTTTCGATTTTTTGGTTGTTTTTTAATATTTCAATTTTTTTGGTATTTTCTGTGTGGTGTGTGGATGAGTAGTGTTCCTCATATGAGGATGAGCTTAGATATGCTGAGTCAGATTCAGAGTGATCCCTAAGGAAATAATATGCATAGGTGTCGCTGTGAGGATCGTCTCTGGGGTGATAATAATCTATAGGTTTCTGAATATCCTCAGAATTTTCAACATGAGATCCAATGTTTTCCTCATCCATTTTCATATCCAAGCTACCAGAGAGTGAAATTAGTCGATCGGCAAACTTTCTAAATCTATCCTCTATTAAATCAAATCTCTTATTTATCCTCAAAATATCATCTTCTAAAATCTTTTCATGATCAATCATGGGAGCATTTGGCGTGTGTTCTTGTTTTGAATTCGAGATTCGGTAATTTCATCTTCCATTTTCTTATATGATCAGAGAAGAGACTCTCTTGAAACATCCAATATATGATTGTCATTTTCTGAAAATTTATCATCAAAAATTATGAAAGGAGTTTGCTCAGTGCAAGGATTTTACGGGAATCTATAGATCTCATACTCAACATGACATGTCTCAGGCATGCAATGCTGGTTTAAATAGAGTCTATTTCCACGGTCATGATTGATTGTATCCCCAAATAATGGAGCCATATTGGTGCATATGTGTCGATATCATTAGTTTGATCCTCTGTATGTGTAGGATGATCGAATGAGTGGTATTCGGGTCGATCAATAGGGATCTGGTCATTATGGTCAATCCAACCTCGTTGATCATTAGGTGCGGACTTCTCCTTGCAGTTTGATCGAGCCATCATATTATTCCCTAAGCTACAGTATGATTGTATTTCTGCGAATTTTGGACTTATCCCAACAACATCATGAGGAAATGATGAAGGTGGGTGGATATGGTCTCTCAGCCAATCATGAGTCTCAAAAGTGATTTGTTCTTGAAATGGTGCATTAGTTTCAGCGAGAAACCAAGAATACGATGGCTCAGTCCAGGATAGCAGTTTCTCAGGTGGTCGAGGTGAAAAATATGAGGCTATGGTGAATTTGATTGGATGATTCGAGTAGAGTGGCTTGGAATTTATCGAGGGGCCAGATTCATATGAGAGTGAAAGTCTCCGACAAATGTTGGAGGATTCTGGAAAGAAGAGGGTTTAGATGATTTGTGCCTGACCGAGACAAATTCATTTTCATGATATAGATCAGATGGATACTCAGACCATTATCATGTTTTTTGTCAAAGGAGGTTGATGATGAATCGACATGGTTGATCTCGGTGCAAATGCACAGGATATTCGAAATAAATTTTTATCAAGGAGATTGATGGCACAAGCGTGCGGATTTTAATCTTCGAAATCAGTTCACGTACACCAATGCAAACACAAATCAAACTACAGGTTCACCAACTCACACAATGAAGCCGCAAGAGTTCAACAATTATCTTTTTAATTTTAGTTGGTGATAAGATAATCTTGGAAAATAATTAGCGAGCTGTTAGGTGCCGAAAATTTTCTTAAAGACTGGACCAAATTCTTATGACTAGTTGCACATACTTTCAGCTAGTATGGGTGTAAGTACGGACCGTAAAATGGCCACCCGTGTTACTTAAGGACGGAGCCTTACGCAATGTCCTTTAAACCACCCACTCTGCTACGGAAATCCGGACCGCTTACCGGCTACCTGTATTCCTCACTGAGAAGTAGCTAATCATTTTTAGAATCAGTAGTCTGAATGATAATTTCGGAGCTGGGCTCTAGCCTTAAGTGTCGTCTCTCGCTCACTCGGACAGATAAATTCATCCAAGGTTGGGGTTGCTCTCCCGCAAACATTCTTAATTTTATAGGTTAATTAAAATCGGCTATATTTAGTAGTCCCAATTTTAATTAGGTGATCACTAAATATTTTGGTGAGCACAAAAACATGTCTACCGTCCAGTCCCAATTTCCTTTAAAATTATGTGACAAAACATGAGGGAGAAATTCAGGAAAAGCTGATGTATGTTAAAAACGATGATGTATGCTAAGTTAGAAGACTTATTGTGATTCCTCGCAATCTCCATGTGGGATGCAATACAAGAATTGAAAATTTATTCTAAATGAATGCAAGCCGATGAAACCGCATCTAGCAGAAAGTTCTACTAGCTGGGAAGAAATGAGTTAAAATTTTAACTAAGTTGAACGATCTAATATGCATCTCGATTTGAGTGAAGTGTGTCCTAGGTTTTATGAGCACAGTCAAAAATTAAAAGCTCTAATAGTCGTATGTGCAGGTCTACCCTAAGCGACACTCAAGGCATGCCCCACCCTCACCGGAGAATGAAACATGTCATGACACACCACAGAAAAAGTTCAAGGTTTTTTTACACACGCGAGAGTCCAAATGGACACTGCTATAAATGAGCAAATAACTACAGAAATTAAAATTGCAGAAATAAATCCTAGACTCTATGCTCTCTCACGACTCGACCCGATCTTAATTTTTAATACGGCTTTTCGGAAGTCGGTGAAGATGCGTCAGTTCTCGAAAACCGCTCCACGTACGTCGAATACCTCACAAGAAAAATAAGAGAGAGAGTGTAATAGAGTAACATAAAAATAAATCGAAATTAAAATAAAAATAAAAAAGAAATAAATGTAGAAAAAAAGGAAAATATACAGTGAAGATTCGGGGGTCAGACTACCCGAATAAAGAAAACCGAACACAAAACTTTTTAGACAAAATCTAAGCCATTTGCCTTCCCGGCAATGGTGCCATCTGACGAGTCCTAAAATGCCCTTGTTAATTTACGTGAATTATCATGCGTTTAAATTAATGTCATTTCGTTGTAGGCGGGCAATCCGAATTAGACAAGAAATAACCACAGGAAATTTAGTAATTTTAATCAGTGCTATTTTATGCTTATTTTACTTGGGAAAGTCCCTAGGTGGAACTCAAGGAAGCAAAGGGACAAACTAGAAATTTGTCTATCAAAGTTCATGCATGGTTTTCGAGGCGGTCCCTTTTTTGTATTTTTTTAATGCAAGTTTGGGGTGTAAAATGCAAATTAGGCCAATTTTAAGGACTAGAAAATGAATATCAATCAAACAATGTCCACAAAATATGAAACTTGGCCAAGATGATAATTATGATGAAATGAATGCACTATAATTTTTTTGGAATTTTTGGATGCAAGATAAATACTTTATGAATTTAGAGACACGGTTAATTACTTATGAATTTCCATGCACAAGATGGGCAAAATATGTAATTTTCCACCAAACATTTAATTAATAATTAACCACGGATCACAAAAATGTAAAACATATGCCAAGATGTAGATAATTAGTTGTAGAACAAAATGCAAATTTTTGATAAATAAAATAATGCAACGTAGAGGTTCAAAATGAAAGGGGAACACAGAGGTATTACTGCAAATAGCAACAATAAAATAATATAGGGAGGACTAACTTGTAGCGATGGGCATGGGTAGGGCTGGGCCAGGCCCTGAAGGGCCCATGCCCAAGCCCATCAAAAAATTTCGGGCCTTGGGCTGGGCCTAGGCCCGCGATTTTTCTAATCCTTCAGCCCAAGCCCATGCTCGACCCGACCCATCTGCAACTTGAGATTCATATAGCATAAAATTTTGAGCCTTGGGCTGGGATGTCCCATCTCTATTCCTTCGGCCCAAGCCCAGGCCCAATTATTGCCATTATCCAGCATAAAATCTCTGTTGTTAGCAATTGCAGCTCCACAGCTTCAGTTTGCTTGTACTTTGTATTCTTCCGAATATAAAGAGACCAGGAATATGAAATGTTCAAAGTGAGAGAACTTTGTTTCATTACTTAGCCAGTACCTGGTAGTGCTTACATAAACTAAGATGTATGCATTTCTCAAATAATAAGCTACATCTAAAACATTCATCAAATTGCAATTTGCTTTCAATACACTGGGAAGAAAATAGGTCCCATCATAATAACCTTCAGCAGATACCATTAAAAATTTTTAAGACTCCGATATAATGATCAACTTTCCCAGTAAATCCTTTGTGTGATTCTTTTCCAATACAGATAATTCCATCAATCGTAAGAATATATATATATATATATATTGAATAATCCATAAAAGAAGACAATAACAGTATAACACCTATGCTCTAACTTTTTCAATTAAATTTGTAGCCTTACTATTCTTACAAACTCAATGTAGTGCTCTCATGTTATACCCGCGATTCCATATTACACTAACAGGTAGGACATTTCTGTGAACTTTGTAAGAATACAATGATGTCCAGGGCATAAATCTGACTGGAAAACTCATAATGGTTTACAAAAAAATCCCATCATTCTAATATCAAATATTAAATGTATCATTAGTAAGGCATATGTCGAAATTGTCATACAATTGTCTAGCCACTCTATGTGTACAACACAGAAAATCTATCACCTACACACTTTCTATCGGTCCTACATAATTCATTGACGGCTTAGTGATTATGTTTGGCGGCTTCTTGCGTCTACAAAGAAGATGAAGTTTAAATTAGGCTAAGAAAAGAAGATATGCGGTATAATAATGTGCATTGGATTTGCTTATTTAAACTTACCAAGTAGCTTCTCATTCTCCTCCATCTCTTCTTTTTATCTTCATCCTCAGAAATGATATCCTTATGCTCTTCCTCACGAATCCAATCCCCAACACAAACCAATGCCTCCATTGTTGTTGGATGGAGTCTACTTCTATACGAATCTACAACTCGACCCCCAGTGCTAAATGCACTTTCAGATGCAACCATGGAGATAGGAATTGCCAGAATATCATGTGTCATTATTGATAACACTAGATACTTACTAGAATTCACATCCCACCATTTTAAAATATCAAACTTGTGATCCTCTTCATTGTCTGCAGAATTATATTGTAAATACATTTCTATCTCAGTTTTTCCACCTTCAGATGAACTAGCTTCCTTCTTTTTCTTTAAGAATTTGCTTCGAGTATATTCTTTTCGCTTTGAGGGACACATGTTTTCCCGATCAAGGCCACAAGATGAAGAAGTCTCTCTAGGAAATTCTGATTTGTACTTGTTAGAGTATTCATCAAACATTTTGTATAATGTACTTTGAACACGTTCGATGTAATCTTCAACTTCAACCTTGGGATAAAGCTCTGAATAAGAAAATCTGAGAAACTCAAGCTTGTAACGGGGATCTAAAGTTGATGCAATCACCAATGGCAGCATGGCATCTTTTTCTCTCCAATACTTGTCAAACTTGGAAAACATTTTTACACCCATATCACTGTGAGAGGGGTCCTCATGCCTTATGAGAGAATGCAAATCCTTCTCTATATCAAAAAGCAAACTAAAAAACAAGTTTGCAGTTGAATATTTTTGTCATGAAAAAACTTATGTGGCATCATAAAAGGCCTCTAAAATTCCACAAATCATCTCAACTTTTTTCCACTCCCCTGCAGATGGTGAATCAGACAATTGGAAATCACACCCTTTCAAATGATTGAAGACTTTTTAATATAAAAGAGCAGATCGGAGCATCAAATAGGTGGAGTTCCATCGTGTACTTACATCTAGTCTCAATCCTTTGGTCACTTGAGTGCGTTCTTGTTGAGAAATTTCAAGAAAATCATGGAATCTTCTGGTTGAGTACTTAACATATTTTACAAGATTTCAGATTTTGCAAGTTATGTCCTTAATTTCAGACAAGCCATCTTGGACAACAAGATTCAGTATGTGTGCCCAACAATGAACATGGAAAAATTTGCCATCCAACAACAAAGCACCCTTTGATGCAAAATGATCAACGAGATTCCATACAACGACATTGTTCGTAGATGCATTATCAACTGTAATAGTGCACAAGTTTTGTATATACCAGTCATTCAAACGGTTGACAATCATATCAGCAATGTTCTCACCTGTATGACGTGAATGAAGAACACAAAAAGAAATAATCTTCTTATTCAACTTCCACTTGCCATCAATAAAATGTGCAGTGATGGAAATGTAGCCCAGATTCTGATTTGATGTCCACGTGTCCGTTGTGATAGACAATCTTCCAACAAATTTCAGCAACTCCATTAGTCTCTCCTTCTCCACCTCGTATAATTTCAGACTATCCCTTTTTATGGTATACATTGAAAGAACCTTATGCTTAGGTTGCAAGTTTGAGATAAAGGTTTTAAATTTGGGATTCTCTACAATCTTAAAAGACAATTTGCTGGATACAATCCATCTTGTAAATTCATCCCCGCTCCGCTCTTGTTCAAATTTCCATGTTGCAATCGTGCTTCCTTGATCAAGATTAGAAATTTTCAGAAGGCTCTGAGACTGAGACCTTGCTTGTTTATTGTAATATGGACAAACTTTGTTTAAGTGACGATCAATATGACTAGTCCCACCTTTTGTACCGCATGTGAGTTGTGTCTTACAGTGATTCCATCTGCACATCTCTTTTCCATCAACCATCCCCACTCTTGTCATGTGCTCCCAATCCCATGATATAAACTATCATTCTCTCTTCCTTGAAACAGTTGTATCCGTATCTAAATCTACTTCATTCGGAATAGGATGATTGTCGACAATAAGAGGTGGAAGTGTAGATTGCTCTGAATCTTATTGTGCTCCTAACATATAAACATATATGAATGAAAAAATTGATAAATTAAGGGAAAAGATGCTAAACACAATCATATACATAAAACTTATTATATTTTTGCATACCAAAACAACAGAAAATAGACATATATGGCTATACCTTAGGCTAGGTTCCTATAATCCTAGCAGCTGGGGCGGACCGGAGGCGGGAGGCGACATGACGGTGTGAGACGAGCCCTAGATAGAAATTGAAGGTATGTAATACATGACAAGTGGAGCCCTAGAACTACAATAGGGGGAAGGGTTTGATGACTAGAGAGCTCAAACCTTGAGAGAGGCTAGGTCGGCTTGGTCGACCTAAAGGAGGAGGCGGCGGGCCGGCTGGATCGGTGGAGGCGGCGAAACAGTGGCCGATGAGAAGAGGCGGTCGTCGGGTCGACGGGCTCGGGCTGCTCAGATGCCTGAAGGAGGAGGCGCGCTGCCGGGTACACGAACTAGGACTGCTCGGAGGCATGAAGGAGGAGGCGCGTTATCAGGTCCACGGGCTAGGGCTGCTTGAGGACGAAGGGGGATTCACGTCGTGAGAATGCCGAGAAGAATGGGGTATCGGGGGTAGAGGGGGGTCCGCATGAATGAAAATTAGCTTCTGCTGGGGTATGTTATTGTCTAAGGCCCGCATAAGGCCACGCGGGCCCGGTTTGGGCCTAGGTTCAGGCCTCTCATCGGGCCTATGTTCAGGTTGGGCTTCGGGCCGATCTTACGGACCAGGTAGCGAGCCTTCCATGGGCCCGATATCGGGCTGGGCTGGGCCAAGCCAAGCCCATGCCCGACTTGAAAAAATTTTGGGCCTACTTTTTTACTAACTTGTAATTACCAGGAACATAGAGGGGTAAGTGCAAAATTTCCAACGCTCACGTGCGACGAACATGACCTCTGGACGATGGGGGCGTTGTTGTGAATATGAAGATCTTCAGGGTAGCTTCTGCAAAGGTTATAGTAGATCATGTGCGATGCACGTGACCTCTGGGTTGAGGTTGCTTCTGTGATTTGAGGAAGCTCCAGGGGTGTTGGCACAAGATATCTGGACCTGGAGGGGTGCCGATGCAAATTTCCCCCAACGCATGTGCCTCGTACGTATGCAGGGGCCTCGGGCTTTGTGCCCGACGTTGGCTTGCGGTAGGGTGAGGCAGAGTCGGTGGATGCGACCGGCGAAGGGGCGATGCTCCAGTGGTCCTTCGTGGATTTGGAGCGGGTGGCTCCTTCGCAGGCGAAGGCCGAGGGAGAACCACGGAGGCAGAGGGGCTACTATGTACGACGGTGGGCTCCTGCAGCCTCTAGCGCGGAGGAGGCGACCGACGGAGGAGGCCAAGCTGCTGGCGATTTGGAGCGAAGGCGTGTCGATGGTAGTCATGCTTCTGCGGCGATAGGAGGTTGTCAGGTGGAGGCGTGAAGTGCGAAGGTGGAGGAGCCTCCGAGAGCGGACGGAGTAGCGGGCGAAGGAGAAGCTGCCGGAGGATGAAGCTTTGTCGATGGATGGAGGGGATGTTGTTGAAGTAGAAGGCTCCTGATGTTGATGATGACGGTGGAGTCGAAGTTGGATAGGCTCGACAGTTGATGAATCGGAGTTGACGCGAGGGATGGTTGCGTGCTGCAACGAGGCGCCAGACCTCGGATCTCACCGCAAGGAGATGAAGTCCGGGCTGTCACCACATGAGTTCTCCCAATCGATGTGCAATCCACTGATGATGAACGAGGGGGTAGCGAAGTCGGTTTTACACGGCATGAGAGAATCGTCGGAGACGGAAGGAGGGAATTGGGGATGGGCGGTTGCCGAGGATACTAGATCGGTGATCGATCCGATGCGGGATACGGGCGGTGAAATTAAGGGAAGGTGGCGGTGATTTTCGCGGCGGAGGCGGCAAGATCAGAAGAGGAAAGTGGAAGATGGGAGGAAGATGAAGCAGCGACCGTCCGATCGATCGAGAGATCGGACGACCCTAATGCCACCACGTGGGGATGAAGGGGAAAAGAAGAGGGTCGTCTGATCGGTCGAGATCAAATGGTCCTGATTGTGCCACGTGTCGGTTTTTTTAATTTATTTTTTTTATTTTTTTATAATACGAATTAATAAAAAGTTCAAAAATGGATGACATGTGGCAGCTCCAGGAACTACCACGTGTCAACCCCACAAAAATCGAAAAATAAATACAAAGATAATTCTGGAATAAATAGCAAACGGCCTCGGATCGAAAAATTTTCTTCACGAAAGTTGCTCGTCTTAATGAGATCTACAACTTTCATGAAGAGATTAAAACAAAAATCGATCATATGCATAAAGTGATATTTTTGGGGTATCCCATGTACATAAAATACCTTGATTTTTGGGTTTTATAATTTTCATAATTTTCGAGGCAGTCCTTTTTTTGTATTTTTTAATGCAAGTTTGGGGTGCAAAATGCAAATTAGTCCAATTTTAAGGACTAGAAAATAAATATCAATCAAACGATGTCCGAAAAATATGAAACATGGCCAAGATGACAATTATGATGAAATGAATGCACTGTATTTTTTTTTGGAATTTTTGGATGCATGATAAATACTTTATGAATTTAAGAATGCAAATACAATGAATTTCAATAATTAATTATAATAATAATTAAACCTTATTATTTTCAAGAGATAAAATTATCCAAGATCTATCACTATGTGATCAATCGCAGAAAAATCCTAAACATAAAAAATACAAGATTTAATATATATTAAAAACTAAAGACCGAAATAGGAAAAATGATTTTTACAGGCAAACTATAAATGCAAATGCAATTCTTTTTGGGCACGATGTTAAACACAATTAATTCTTGAGTCAATGATTTTTCGGCAATTTTTAGAGCAACGGTTAATTACTTATGAATTTCCACTTACAAGATGGGAAAAATATATAATTTTCCACCAAACAATTAATTAATAATTAATTACAGATCACAAAAATGTAAAACATGTACCAAGATGTAGAGAATTATTGTAGAACAAAATGCAAATTTAATTAAAATAAAATAATGCAAAGTAGAGGTTCAAAATAAAAGGGGAACACATGGGTATAACTGCAAATAACAATAATATAATGCAGAGAGGACTAACTTGTAATTACCAGAAACATAGAGGGGTAAGTGCAAAATTTCCAACGGTCACGTGCAAGCGGGGGTGCTGCTGTGAATAGGAAGATTGTGCCACGTGTCAGGTTTTTTATGCTAAATTTATTTTTTTATTTTTTTATTTTTTTATTTTTTTTATAAAAACGAATTAATAAAAAACCCAAAAATGGGTGACACGTGGCAGCTCTAGGAGCTACCACATGTCATCCCAACAAAAATAAAAAAATATATACAAATATAACTATGGAATAATTAGAAAACGACCTCGGATCGAAAAATTTTCTTCACAAAAGTTGCTTGTCTCGATGAGATCTAGAACATTCATGAAGAGACCAAAGTGATATTTTTGGGGTATCCCGTGTACATAGAATACCTTGATTTTTGGGGTTTATGATTTTTTTGTCTTTTTTTAAACCAGATAAAAATCTGAAAAAATGGGATAAAATCAAAGACAAATATTTACACATTAATATATTTTTTTGGATTTTTATTAAGTAAGAAAAAGAAGAAATAAAATAAAATGAGAAAATGACACTTTTTGTACAGACAGTTAGTGAAGACTCAGACTCGGTTAATTTCTTTGATATAAGATTAGTTTGGATTTGGATTTTTGCGCATTTTAATAAAACTTTTATCAAAGAAGACAAATGAAAAGAAATAAAAATAAAATAGATTAATTATGTACATAAAATATTAGGTCAAAAATCACTAAAATACAAAATGTACAAAAAAGGCCCAAGCAGGGTGATCTGAGCATAAAATAAGAGACGGAAATTAGACTAGTTTTATGATGCACGAGGAAATCGTCCCTAAGATGAGCAACTTCTAATAGCGAGATTTTCAAGCAGCTAACTATCAGGAAGAGAGACAGGGTCCGGTCTTCGATGCCGATCAATGCCCACCACAATGGGTCCTGCCAGTGTTGTATACGACCTCTCTTGACATGTGGTTTCTAATCCCAATAAGCTAACTTTTTATGTTTATTTTAACTAAGTCAAATTATGTTATAGGAATAGTAAGATATTAATGTGTTTAAACCTAGTTAATTAAGATCTAAACCAAAATATACGTCCTAAATCTAGGGGCCAAAATCTCGAGAATCAAATAGAAAATAAAGCGAAAAACCATGAAAAACCAAGTTGAGGTCCCCCGAGTACACAAGTACTCGGCAAAACAGACCTTGAATAGTCTAAGTGTCCAAGCAAGTCCAAACAATCTAAGTTATTACAACAAGAGTTTTTGCAAAAAAAATAAAACTTTCTATCCAAAATAACTGCTCCTCTCCTCCTCTGCCCCACCTCAGATGCGGGCTCCTCCAAAAGCGATACGATTCGTCCTTGGGCAGTTCCTTGCACAAAAAGTGAAACAGAGAGAGAGAGAGAGGTCAGAAAGCAGTTATAATGGATAGATACAAAAATCATAAAAAATGAAATCGACTACTAAGCCGTGCTTCCCAACAATGGAGCCATTTTGATGACTGGCCAAGCGACTAGGGTTAAGTAATAAATAAATCAAAGATCGTTGTGACCCAAATCACTCGACGGGTCAACAAGAAAATCAAACCACTCAATAAATAAAGCAAGGAATGCAAGCAGTTTCGCTATTTTATTTACCTGGTATAGCGACCAGGGTCAAACACAATAACAAGATTTAAAAACTAAGTAGTCAAATCTCCAAAAACAAAGTATTTTTGGTGGTTTTTTATTTTTCAATGTTTTTAGTTTTCAATAAAAAGCAAACAAACACAAAGGATAAAATACACACAAACATTATTTTTTGAATTTTTCAAAATGATAAAAAATACTCAGAAAATTATAAGGAAAATATTTTGGATTTTATAGGTTTTAAAGTGTTTTAGTGATTTTTATAGGATTTTTAGATTTTTTTTAAAAAAATCAAATACTGCTAAAAAGGCAAAACAATGCATAACCAAGAATAATTTGTGAATTAAAATATTTAAAGTACCCAAAATTCCTCGATGATAATTTCATGATAAAATAGAGATAAAATCCTACAAACAAAAAATTGAAAACACAATTTTGGGTTTTTTCTTTAATTTTCTACAATTTTATAAGTTTTTGTTTGTTTTGTAACTTTTTAAGATTTTTATAAATATTTTTCAAAAAAAATAATATTAAAAATAAAAAATAATAAAAGACATCTACATGAATTTTTGTTGAATTCTTAGATTTTTTTATAATTTCTATAACACAAATGACCTGTTTTAGGGGTTTTTGAATTTTTAAAAATAGAAAATACAAGCAAATCAACTCATGAAAATTACCATAAATACTACACATTATCAGAAGCTAACTGTAATTTTTAGGTGAATTTTAAAGTTAACTTAATATTTATTTGGTCCAATAAAAGAGCATGAGTTAATAATAGTTCACATGGACCAAAAAGTAATTATTTTTATTTTACGAACCAAACAGATAACAAACCACTAAAGCATAAGCCCAAACTTGCAATTAATCCAAACAATGCACACACATCACGTGATCCAGGCTTCCAAGGGTATATATGAAATTCTAAAAAACCTTTCATTCATGCCATAACATCCAGAAAGCACATGACTACTGTTGCAAAATACCAGGTAAAGCACGTAGGGACACATGTGATTCCAACTCGACAGGACTAAGATGCAAATAAGCAGAATATAAGGTCCAAACTGTAAATATCTTAACTACATATTTTATTTACTGAACAAAAGCTAAATACGGAAACATGCAAGAACAAAAAGGAAATTTACCCTGAAGGCACGTGTAACGCGCTTGGGTGCTTTGACAACTCTGATGGTCTTTTGCAAAGTTAATCTGACGGTTTAGAGATGGTCAAGGATGTGCGAATAGATCTGTTACGTCAGACCTATATAATGGTCTGCAGGGGGATGCGTGTCGGGCAGCTCAGATCTGTACTTGGTCCAATCGAACCATCCTCGAGTAGACGTGGATGGACAACTACGATCAAAATTGGGCGCAAAGGGGGATCAGACAGCTCTGGAGGGTGCTGGAAGAACTGAAGCCTGATGAACTTCGACCTCTTACAGATCTTACGATCCACGAGTCTAATCGGCTAGTTGTAAGGTCCAATACCTTCGTGTAGCTCATTCGCGTCTGATGGAAGGCTCGGATGCGAGGGCGGATGGTTGGATTGACATGATGGCGCTCCCTTGCCTGGAGCTACTCCGCCTGAGTAGGTGGAACTCAAGATGGTACTCCTCGTGCCCGAACACCTGCAAGGGTAGCATGACTCGATGGCTTTGCTCCAATCCTATTATTGCTTTGGAAATATAGGGAAGCGATGGGGAATGAGGTTCGACCTCCGACGAAGGTGGGGGAAAGAGTCTCTGCTTGATCATGTTCTAAAAGTGAGATTCAAGGTGGCTAAGATGCGTAAGAAGGGTGGCAATGAGTCGAGGGGTCGATCTGAGCAGATGAAGGTGGGTAGCAGAGCTCCGACCAGCTAGTCGGAGCAAAAGAATGTGCAATGACGATGAAATGATAAGATGGATCGAAATGGAAAATGCGGGCGATAGAGGTGATACATGAGGTTTCTGAGGAGTTCATATACATCAGGAGGCAATGGATGGTGGGGTTATGGCCTCGACCAGGTTGCAGCAGGCTGGGAGGCTTCACGCGGCGGAGCTCCGGCCGCGTTGTGAGCTATAAGCCTCCAAGCGTCTCCGACGAGTCCTGAGCTGTCCTCTGATGGTTGTCACTCCACTGAAGGTAGCTAGGAAGGAATGGGGGTGCGAGGGACAAGCTGGAGTGCGTAGGAGGTGAACGAGAGAATATATAGGGTGCCCGAGGGTCCAGAAAGATCGGAAGGAGGAGCGAACCCTAGGCAGATCCGGCTGCACCTAGGGATCCACGAGGATCATGGATCTTAGGGCTTTAATTGGGCACATGAATCAAGGAGAATAGATATTGGAGTCGGGCACTAGAAATTGGAGAAGAAGCTCCAACGAGGCACGTGTGGATCCGACCCGACTAGAAGGGGACGTTGACCAGGGTCAACGTTCCCACATGGACCAATGAGAATTCAGGATTTACAAAAATAAAAGGAAATTGAATATAAAATAGTAAATGATTTTAAATTAAAAAGTATATAAATAAAAAATGTTTATTATTTTATAAGTTATTTTTCTGTGATTTTTAAGTATTTTTATGAAAATAAAAATAAGGTATATACAATATATAGTTTTATGTACAAGTATAATATACATATGTATTATGTGCAAGTATTTTTATTTATTTTCAAAAATACTTTTTACTTTGTATTTTATTTATTTTCACAATAATTTTAGGAGTACAAAATGATTTCTATTTAATTTTTATGAATTATTTATGGTTGTAAAATAAATGGATATTGTCTTATGCACATGTGTATTTCGTATAAGAAGTTGATTTTATTTTTATTTTATTTTTATGATCTTTATTTTATTTTTATATTATTTCTAAGGATGTATACAAGTGTGTAAAAAGAATAAAATAACGTTCTTTTGTCAAAAATAAATAAATAACTATTTTGTACAAGTATATGTGATATACACAATACATAGTGTACCCTTATATCTCTGTACTTATTTTCTTTGTGATCATGTCACGTCTTTCCCTTCTCTTGGGGTTTGGGTCACTCCGTATTTATTCTAAATACATCCTTCTTTTTCTTTTCCCTTTATTCCTTTTTTGCAAAATAAGTATTAATTAGGGTAAATTACAAAAAAGGGACTCGTCTATACCTCAATTCTCAATTAAGGGACTCATTTTTCAATTGTAACAAAGAGGGGCGTGGTCTTATATTTTTGTCTCAAATAGAGGGATCTGTAAGCTTCAACAACCCTTATATGTCGACGTTAAATCCTTAAGTTGACGGTTCAGGCCCCTCTTTGTTACAATTCAAAAATGAGTCCCTTAATTAAGAATCGAGGCATAGTTGAGAACCTTTTTTGTAATTTACCCTATTAATTATGAGATATTAACAAAGACATGCAAAATGTTAAGTTATTGTATTTACAAGTATTTTTAGATGGTTTTGCTAATAGAAAGAGCTAAAATAAAAGAATAAAAAATGAGAATCGTAGATACATCAGTACCCAATGTATTATTTCTGTCACAATGTAGTTCTTTTCCAATGAAATAAGGAGACATCATGATAAT
The DNA here is from genome assembly GCA_037367405.1 of Ottelia alismoides. NCBI lineage: Eukaryota > Viridiplantae > Streptophyta > Magnoliopsida > Alismatales > Hydrocharitaceae > Ottelia > Ottelia alismoides. The sequence continues at coordinate 68,530 of JAZKJV010005881.1, read as the reverse complement.
ACTCGAGGAGCTCGATCAATTGTTACCTCAATGACCTTCGGCAAAAGTGTTATGAAGCTCAACGAGCAACATGAAGATGGTGTTGCAACTAGGGCTGCTAATCGAACCGAACTGTAACGAACGAACTTATGTCGAGTTCAGTTCGATAAGAAAGTTCGAAAGTTCGAGTTCGAGGTCGGTTCGATAAATGTTCGTTAGGATATGTTTGAGTTCGAGTTTGTTTAGAAAACGAACGTTCGAGTTCGGTTCGATAATAGTTCGTTAACAATTTAACTTAACTAAAACGTATTTATATGAACAGGTTCAAAATTGAAGTTCGATAAGAAGGTTCGATAAGTAGTAAAAATAAGAAATTATTCAAATTAAAGTGATATAAAGACGGATAAACACCACAATTTCTTTAACTCGAAATTTATCGTGTGTATAAATACCAAGTTACACAAACAAATACAATCACATATACATATATCGAACTCGAACTTCTCGAACTTTTATCGAACGAACATATGTTATGTTCATGTTCGGTTCGTTAAGCTATCGAACTAAAATTTGAAGTTCATGTTCAATTCATTTAGAAATGAACGAACATTTTTTGAACTATTATCGAACGAACTCTAATCGAACACGGACATGTTCAGTTCGATTAGAAGCCCTTGTCGCAACAAGGTCCAAGATCAAACCTCGGAACATGCCTGAGAGATCATCTCTCGTCTCCTTAAAGGGCCTTGTGGACACTGCTATCACCGATGGTTGTATCCAAAGCTGGGGCATTTTCCTTTGTACGGGTGGATGGTCTAGATTGTGGGGATGGGTAGGTTTTATAGGTGTGGTCAGAGGTCAAAACCGTAGGAGAAAGGTGCGGTCGTCGCCTGCATTACATGCAGGCAAAGAGGGGATTACATCCAGCAGGTATCTGGCGTGAGATGGGCGAGGGAACAAGGGATTCAAGGTAGGATTTGCATGTAACGGGTGGAAATGTGAAAGTTGACCTGGGGTCAATGACAAGAGGCGTATGATTGGTTGGAGAAGAGAGGAAAGAAGTGGGAGGGTGGATGATGTGGATAGGTGAAGCAAGACAAACCATTGGTTAGATGCCATGTGGTGCTTGACCATTGACCAGACCCGTAAAAAGGAAAAAATTGAAAATAAATTAGAAGGAGAAGTCAAATAAAAAATGTTCTTCATAAAAGCATGCATCTTGAGGAGTGTTTTTATGAAGGGCTCAAGCTTAAAATAAGACTCATGTATAAGATACGATATTCGGAAGGCATTTTATGTGAATAAAATACCTCCTTTTCAACGTTTTTTTTATTTTTTTCTTTGATTTTTGATAAACTCTACATAGAAAAGAAAATTAAATAAAATACCAGAAGTAAGGACAATTACTATCTATTTTTTGGATTTTTAATAGTTGAGAACAAGGTTAAATAGAAATCAAGAAAGATATATATATATATATATAATCACAACACACTACTTTTGTTTTTTGATATATTTTTTGGATTTTATTTCTTTATGTCAAGCTAGTAAATAACTCAAAGAAGATGAATGAAAAGGAAATAAGCTAAAACAGTTAGTTTTTGTACATAGCATAGGTTCAATGACAATTATGAGTTTATTTATTTACAAGGAAATGCCATAATTTCTCACATATTAGTGAACTTAATTAATTAGAATTAGATGGTTTATTTAGTGAATTGTTAAGGAGAATTTGCTAATATCTTCATAAAGAGTATATGAATCAAGGATTCATTAGCACGTGTGCACACACACACACACATACACATGCATGCACACATGCGCGCGCCGCCCACGCCCACGTACACACATGCATGCACACACGCATGCACATGCACCCACACCTACACCCATACCCACACCCACACCCATATACATATTCCCACGCACATGCACACACTCAGACACATAGTCCCACACCCACACATGCATGCACAGACACACATACACAATCGCACACACACACCCACATGTATGTGCACACACATGCGTACATGCACGCAGGGATGCATGCATACACACCCATACACACGAGCACGTGCACACGCGCACACACGCACCCACCCACACCCACATCCCCCATATACACATGCACACACACACTCGTACATGCATGTGCACATGCGTGGCATACACGTGCATGCACGCACACCCACACATGTGTGTGTGTGGAGAGAGTACCCTATGGGCCATGCTCGCCATCAGAGTCTTGGTGAGCACCAATTACAAGCCATACACATGAATTAGCAGTTGAGTGATTATCCATTTCATGGGATGTTTTTGGAAGGCTGTTAATATGCTTTACGACGATTCAACAATAACTGTATTTTCAATTATATCATTTCCTTAAAAAAAGAAGTCAGATTTAAAAAAGAAATTACTCAAAATAATGAAATCACGCAGAAGATTAAGATCGAAATGCTCGGATCAGTTATATATATACAGTGGCCAAGTAAATGGTTGCTACAAGATCAATAATACCAAAACAATGGTCGATAATTTTACATCCATAATATTACCTTGTACAGAATTCAGACACACACATACATATACATATGTACATACATAAACACACAGTGGTCAAGTAAATGCTTGTTGTGAAATTAATGATACCATAACAAATGATCTGTAATTTCCATATGTAATATTACATTGAACATAATTCGGTAATTTAGGGATAATACTCAAGTAATATATTTACATTCAGTAAATTATTGTTGTGAGATTAGTAAGATTTATATTTATGTCTCATGCCATAGGTTTAGTAATATATAAATAACTCTCAAGTAAGTGATTTTTCTAATATCAGTATTAACAAAATAATGGTCGGTAAGTTAGGGACATTACTCAAATAAAAAATTAACATGTAATCAATAATATATTCTCTTTATTTACGATGACTATGGAAATTATACTTTGAAAAAGAAGTTATTAAATACATGCAAATAAAGAAAGAATTAGTAAAAATAAATGGAATGCTTCCTTAACTGAAAAGGTGGGGATATGAGTTTTTATCAATTTTTCCCTTCTAAGATATTGAATAAGTTATGCCCCTCCATTTTTTTAGAATATCAGTCGTATCCCTACCTTCTTACAAGATTCACAATTCCGCCCTTTTGTAATATTAGTTATTCCCCTACTCTACCTGAATAGAAGGGTAGAATTGTGAATTTTACAAGAAGGTAGGGGAACATCTGATATTCAAAAAAAAGGAGGGTATAATTGATATCGCAATATCGTAAAGGGGCACAAGGGATCAAAACCCAAAAAATATTACAAAATTAAATGCAATGTGCATTACATACCTAATGGTATTCCACTATTACTAAGCATTTGTTATGGTATTCATGATTTAGCAACAAGCATTTACTTGACTAGTGTGTGTGTATGACTAAATTATGTACAAGGTAATATTGTGGATGTAAATCACTGACCATTGTTTTGGTATTACTGATCTCACAACAACCATTTACATGACCATTTTATACATATTATTGATCTGAGTGCTTAGATCTCATTCTTCTCTACGACATCGTTGACTTGAATATTGTCTTTAAAAAATGCATTCCCTTTTTTGAAGGACACGAAATAATTGGATATTATAGTTGTTATTAAACACGTGTTTGGCTAATAATTGAAAATTTAGTCACTACTAGTACACATGCATGTCCTATAATTGGTGCTCACCAAGAATCTAATAGGCACATGGCCCATTGAATAAGTCCTATATATATAGAGGGAGAGAGAGAGATGTGTAGGTATCCATTTCAAATGGATACATAAATGTATAATATATTGCATTCATAAATATTTGTATCAATATATCCATGGTGTAGTGATAATCGTACGTTCAAATCGATGTTGTATAGGAAATTAGAAAGACTAGTGTATCAAAGACGAAGAAAGCTACATAATCTTTAACGAAGAAAAAAGTGTAGGGCTCGACTTGCAACAAATCTCTCGATGCACCTTAGAGATCTCAGCCTTTTGAGATAAATTCAACCCCCCAAAAGCCAAAAAAGCACTTTTCTCTAATAAATTAGGTGATATTTATAGAAGACAATTTATCTCTGTGATTTTTTATGCTTAAGACATCAGATTTCGCTTTCGAAAATTCTTAGTGTAATGTAGTAACCCAATGTCACTACTTTCTAGGAAATATATAAATCTAATTTATCTCATCTCTATATTTCTTATACCAATTTTACATTGTAAACACATATGAATACATATGTGTATGGTCCCTTACCAAATATATATCGTATATTTGTATCCATATCTATTTTAAAGTAGATATGAATTTGGGTGTTACTTTAATATCGTAAATATCTATATCAGAATTCATATAACTATATCGATAATAGTTATAATTTATTTGTAACCATATTGTATACAATTATTATGAAATAAATATATCTAGTATATTCGGCTCATTGTGAACCCCTCAGGATCCGGGTACCCGTTAATCACACACTCGCACTATTATTCACATGAGATCGCATGAAGTTGTAGAAAAGCAGGGAAAAGTTTTCGCACAATTATGACATTCATTTCCATCACATAACCACAAAGTAAAAGAGACAAATGGCACCAAAATTCTTTTCATTAATATTCATATCAGTTTACAACATGTACAAGGATCTTCCATTTTACAACATATATCCCAAAGTGTGAAACAAAAGAGATAGCATTTACATCATTATCTGAACAAAAACTGAGACAAAGTAATTCATACCGTCTAGTGTATACTCTGTCTCTAGGAAGCATGTATAGCTACTGAGCTGCTACTAAACTGCAGGCTGTTTGCCTGCCAAACACATTAGGAAAGAAGAGGCGTCAACCATTGCTGGTACCTCCCAAAAACTTATAAAAATAACTAGACATTTAATATGTGCAAAAGCGAGCAAGTAGAAAGGTGGAAAGTAAAGTTTACATCTACTTGCGTAAGTAAAAAGGTTTTTCAGGCTATTTTTAAGCATCTCAAATGTTTATCCCATAACCCAACATTTCCCATATGTGACATTTTTATATAGTTGTTGAGTATTCATGAGTGTATGAGTGTAAGCACATATGTCATTTTCTTCAGAGATCACGTTGGTGAGTGATAATGAAAAAGTTAAGATTGTAAAGATCTATTAATTTATTTAAATTCTTGGGTAGAGAGAATAGTCTTTTGATCATAACTTCTCCAATTCTTAACTTCAATGTTTCAGATATAACTCCAGATATTGTAGATGTAGATATGGATGATCTAGATATAGAATCGCCAAGTCTGTTGGCAAAGTAAACTCAAGCGGTGAAGAAGCCTACAAATGGCTCTTCCGTCTCGCCCTCTAATTGGAAGCGTGGTCCAATAGAGGGATAGGTCTACTCCCAAACTACGCCACTGAGACGGGTGAGAGAGACTTTCTAGAAAAGTCGCTCTAGAAACCTGCCCGACTAGTACGGGCGAACATGCTCGTACAAAAAACTGAAAACCAAGGATCCCCCGCCTGGGTATCCTAAAAGACAGGGTCAGCGGAACAGGTCTAAAGTCAGGATTCCAATGAGGCGTAAAAACACTGCGAGCTCGCGTAAAAACCGAAAAGGGATTGAGATCCTAGACCTGCGCACTTGGTGGCCGCTGCCCTAACTGGGCTTCCTATTCTTTCGCCCAGTTGAGGGTCACCGCGCCCTCGCACGATCATGGTAAAGATCACCATGATCGGCACATATCACAATTTGATCATCTTAAGGATGTACATGATTTCATCTTTCTTTCTCAATCTCATATATTGTATGTGTCGTGAGAAAACCATTCACCACCAATCACACCATTCACCCTAGATCCAAGATTTTTAGTGAAAACACAAGCAAGAAGAGATGGGCACAATGGACAAGGGTTACAACTAGTGTTCTATAACTATAGAGGTTAATTATGAATGTTGAATTTAAATGATGAACATTAGTAGACGGTTTGGATTGTATCATAATCTTCTCATTTCTAAGCCTGATTTCATTTGCAAGTGATTTAACATCAGAATTCGACGTCAATCTCTCAGTGTACCAAAAATATTGATGTAGCGAGAATGGATAGCAAATAAGGAGAATAAGATCAAGTATCATCTGCAGATTTTCGAATATCACCATTTATATATATAAATATATTTTCAGCTAATATAAATTAAATGATAGATTTTGTTTAGAACCTGGATACAAGGCAATATACTTAGTAGCTAAGTGGTCTTAAATTAGTCTAGTTTGCATATTAATTATCATCAATTAAAAAGAATCTATGGTGTGGCCCAACCTACAAATTCTTCTATCACGATCAACAATAAATTTGTCCATGAGGATTGTGTCTATATTTCGTACAACTGACTCTCTGTGATATATAAGGTGCTTGTATATGGACCAGATTGTCTAAACCCAAAAATGATTATTGACATCCCCATAACTAAGTTCTTGTTTTGAATATATCTAAACTTAAAGAACACCAACTTATATGAATATGGTTTAGCAACGTACAAGATCTTTCAAGTGCATAACAAACTACAAGAAAATGTGAGATGAATTACTCGCAATTATGTTTGAATAATTCATTGCATTGGATAAAATTCTATGTAATATGATAATTTAATAAGTAGACCATCTTGACAAGTGAAATTTCCTAGCAATATTTACTACTGGAAGTGCGTCACCCTAGCTCTCTTGAGCATAAATAATATGTCCTACTTCGAAACAAACATATCAATAATTCATAGTAGTACCTATTAACACAACCCATTCTATAGATATTTACCGATTAAGTAATGACCTGTACATACATAATAAATGGACTGCTAAATATTCATTTCTACTTTTGGACTTTATCTATTAGAATATATATATATGTATGTATTTATATGTATAGATAAGAATGTTATTAGAAGTTTATATCCACTAATTAGTAGTAAGTAGATAGCAATTTTCTTTTTCATATTAGAATCGTGACATCCATAACTGGTAACTTAAAGTTGTTACTCCATTTATATTTGTATTTGGTAACATGCCAGAATATCCCATATGTGTTTTAGCTTATGATAAAAATATTTCACAGGTTCTTTACAAAAGCCAATATTTTTAATTGATTCTATATATATTCTGTTTACAGAAGTCGTACAATTAGTATGCTAGAAAATTTCAGTTTATATATTTAATTTAAAAAATAAACCCTATCCAGATTATTCTACCCATTTTCGAACTTAAAAGCACATGCATTTGCTTAGTATGGAATGATAAAAATTATATATCATTTTTAGCAAGACATCAGTTAGCATTAATAAATTAACTAAATTTTTATTTAAATTTCTTTTTTTTCTGAATAAACAGCAGCACTATCAGTAAATCTGAATTTCAGGTTTATTTCATGAACCCCATCCCAAAATTCTTAACAAAACAGGAATTTAGTTGTGTAAAAAGTCATGTATGACAACAAGGATGGAGAGGAATGTACATCAGGTCTCCAAATTGGAGAAAAATAATGATCTTACATGTAACAATTGGCTGAAAAAAGATAAATTTAAATATTCATGCATGGCAGCAATAAGGGAAAAAGGGGATGTACCTAATGTTTGTCCCAATTTGGTGACGGAACAAGAAGTAGTGGATTCTCAATTGCAAGGAGACTCTAATCTTCTCTTGATTTGGTGGAATATGAGATCTAGCCGTTGCTGGACAGTAACAAGAATAAGGGAAAATAGAGGGACAACGTCTCCTTGATGAATTTGGAAAAGAAGTAGGGATGATTGTAGGAGTATGGATGGTAACAAAAGAGATGCCAAGGATTTGTACCTCTTGAAATGTCCAGTTTTGAAGAAGATTGACCTGAATTCAAAGCATGCAGTGGCTCTTGGAGTAGCAGTGGCTATGGAGATTCCAGGAATTTGAAGAGAAAGGAGGAATGTTCTCGTTGGAATTTAGATGAAACAAGATGGTCAAATTATGTGAGAGTTGTTTGTTTATATTACCAAAGAAGTGGTCTTTTATGATGCCAAGTGGCATTAGGAGGAAAGCTAAGTGGAGGAGAAAGAAAATTTTAAATCTGCCGACCTGTACAGTCTGTACAGAGAAAAATATTTTTTTACCTAAACAGTAGCCGACTGCTACTGGAATTTAAGTTTTAATAATTTTTTTTACATTATCTCTTATTCATTTGACAAACTTAAAATGAACAGTACGTGCACCTCGGGTCTCCGTTTTCGACGCGAAGCATCTCGATTTGATCGTCTTTCAACGACGATCAAAATGAGTATAATATTGATATACTTCTGATCGAGTTTTGAATACCCGAAATTTTCGGATACGTTTTTGTTTAAGATTAAATTTTGTGATTTAATAATATCAAATGACCTGAGATTGACGAACGGTCGATTCCTTGGTCTCGTGTCGTCGAATCGGATCTAATGGCAGTCTCGATTCGTTTCACGGTTTCCGAATTTGCGTCGCAGCTTCTCGCGGCACGAATTATGAAGCGACCGATTTTTGGTCGATTTCACCCGAACAACTTTTGATTTATGATCAATTAATCATTTTAAGTTGTTTGACATTGACCAATAACTTTATTGGGTTCATTGGACCTAAATCGGATTGAGTTCGGGTTCTATTGGAAACCAGGTGTTACAAATATAAAAACCTCAAAGGGAGTCTCGTCCTCGAGACTCGAGTTAAGGTTATTATGTGTCTTGGATTTCATTTGGTCATAAAAACCTCAAAGGGTTTTGAACCTATAAAAACCTCAAAGAGAAAACAAGCCATATATTTATTATGTATCTAATTACAAAAGCTTGTTTTGATGCTTACATCAGAAAAGCTGCGGGTATCGTGCCCGCATGTCGGCTTCGGTCTCCCACGTCGCTTCTTCGACACCGTGTCGGTGCCACATCACCTTGACCAATGGAATCTCTTTGCTGCAAAGCTTCTTCACAGCACGGTCAAGTATCTGGACTGGCTTCTCCTCATAAGTCAGATCCGACTCTACATCGAGATTCTCGTAACTGATAATATGTCGAGGGTCGTGCACATACTTCCTCAGGTTGGATATGTGGAAGACATCATGAATAGCTGATAGATGTGGAGGAAGGGCTACTCGGTATGCAACCTTCCCCACACGAGCAAGAATCTCGAACGGTCCAACATATTGTGGCGCGAACTTGCCACGAACACCGAATCTCTGCACTCCCTTCATGGGAGATACTCGCAAAAATACCCAATCTCCAACCTGTATTGACGGGAATTTTATTAATATGTGAGATTACGTTAAATTTGTAAATAAAAAAAGAGAAGAAGATTGGATACATGAAATTTCAAATCTCTTCTCTTACGGTATGCATAGCTCTTCTGGCGGCTTTGTGCCGTCACAAGCCTCCGTCTCACAAGATCAACAGCTCTCGCGGTCTCCTCCAAGAGATCTACGGAATATAAAGCATGATCACCTACCTCACGCCAACTGAGAGGTGTGAGGCATCTCCGCCCATATAGGGCTTCGAATAGTGCCATGCCAATATTGGAGTGATAGCTGTTGTTGTACGTGAACTCCACTAACGGCAGATGGTCCTTCCAGGACCTTTTCCACTCCAAAGTGCATGCGCGAAGTAGATCCTCAAGCGTCTGAATGGTGCTCTCACTTTTCCCATCTGTCTGCGGATGATATGCAGAACTCATCCTTAGCTCTGTCTGTAATGCTGACATAAACTGATGCCAATAATGAGATGTAAATCTCGAATCCCTGTCAGACACCACCTCTCTTGGTATACCATGCAGCCTGATAATGTTCTACACATAGAGCTTGGCCAACCTGGATGGAGTGTAAGTCGTGTTGACAGGTATGAAATGGGCTGACTTGGTCAACCTATCAACAACGACCCATATAGAATCATGGCCACTTGGTGTCTTTGGCAGACTTGTGACAAAATCCATAGAAATGCTCTCCCACTTCCACTCGGGAATGGGGAGAGACTGCAGTAATCCTGGTGGTCTCCTGTGCTCAGCCTTGACCATCTGATAGGTCATGCATCTGATAACATGTAGTGCCACATCGCGCTTCATTCCATCCCACCAGAAATGTCGATGAAGGTCACGGTACATCTTTATACTGCCTGGATGGATAGATAACCATGAACTGTATGCCTCATCCAGAATGTCTCTGCGAAACTGCTCGTCATTGGGTACAACGACCCATCCTGCCTTCCATAAAATAGACTCTGCTACGACAAAATCATCAACTTCGTCCTTGACAGCACGCATGTATCTATCATGAATCCAAGGATCGGTCTTCTGGCCCTCTACAATACGATCCCAAAGACTGTTGTATCGTGGAGGCATGGCGGTAGAAATGGATGCGCTCTCCTGAGGATGCCAATCGGTCAAAGCAGCAAACGTATCCCATGTATATAGCCAGTTCACCGTACCATCAGCATGCGCTCTCCTGCTGAGTGCATCAGCCACCACGTTTCCCTTACCAGGATGGTAAGAGATCGTGCAATCATAATCCTTCAGCAGCTCGAGCCATCTGCGTTGCCTCATGTTCAGCTCCTTCTGATCAAAGATGTACTTCCGACTCTTGTGGTCTGTAAAGATCTCGAAATTCACCCCATATAGGTAGTGGCGCCAGATCTTCAAGGCGAAGACAACTGCTGCCAACTCCAAGTCATGTGTGGGGTAGTTCCGCTTGTGCGGTCTTAACTGCCGTGATGCGTAAGCAATAACCTGTCCTCTCTGCATCAACACTGCTCCTAGGCCTTCTCCAGATGCATCTATGTAGACCGTATAGTCCTGAGTGCCTGAAGGAAGAGCAAGAATATGCGCTGTAGTCAACCTCTCCTTCAGTGTCTGGAAGGCCTGCTCACATGAATCGTTCCAAATGAATGGAACTCCCTTCTGCGTCAATCGTGTCAATGGACGGACGATACGTGAAAATCCGCTGACGAAGCGTCTGTAATAACCTGCTAATCCGAGGAAGCTCTGAATCTGAGTAACTATCTTGGGCTGCTCCCAAGACATAACTGCATCAATCTTTGCAGGATCAACCGCGATACCTGCTCCAGAAATGACGTGCCCCAAAAATGAGACCTGGGATAACCAGAACTCACACTTGCTCAACTTGGCATATAGCTTGTGCTCCCGCAATGTGTCCAAAACAATCCGTAGATCATTCGCATGATCCCATTCATTCCGTGAATAGATGAGTACATCATCGATGAACACCACTACAAACTTGTCCAAGTATGGACGGAAGACACGATTCATCATATCCATGAAAGCCGTAGGTGCATTGGTGAGCCCAAACGGCATCACCACAAACTCGTAGTGTCTATAGCGAGTCTTGAAGGCTGTCTTCGGAATATCCGACTCGCGAATCCTCAGCTGATGGTAGCCTGAGCGAAGATCGATCTTCGAGAAAACCGAAGATCCCTGGAGCTGGTTCATCGATACGTGGCAAAGGATAACGGTTCTTCACCGTTCTCTTGTTCAGCTGCCTGTAGTCAATACATAACCTCATGGATCCATCCTTCTTCTTGACAAATAGAACTGGAGCACCCCAAGGTGAAGTGCTCAGCCTCACGAATCCCAAATCAAGTAACTCCTGCAACTGTACTTTCAGCTCCCTCAACTCGGCTGGTGCCATGCGATATGGTGCCATAGAGATCGGCTGTGTATCTGGCAGCAATGTGATCTCGAACTCGATCTCTCTCTCAGGAGGTAATCCTGGTAGCTCATCTGGAAACACGTCAGGGTATTCTGAGACTACTCGGATGTCCTGTGTCATCAGCTCATGGTCAAATACCTCCAAAATAAATGCAAGATATGTATCACAACCCTGATCAACAAGTCGCTGAGCCCGCAACACTGAAATATACTCCATGGCGGAGTCATGCAAAGTACCCTCAAAAGTGAACTCGGGTAGATCAGGAATCCTGAAGACAACCGTCTTCCTAAAGCAATCAACAAGTGCATGATGAGTGGATAACCAATCCATTCCCAAAATCAAGTCGAACTCATCAAGATGCAGAAGTAGACAATCTGCGATCATCTCATGACCGTCAATCAGTACGAGCAAGTGCCTGACTATCAGTGAAATAATGAATAACTGGCCACCTGGCCCTCGGATGTGATATGGAGAAGATAATGTCTCTGCTACTCTATCTAAAGAAGCTAGTAGCCTCAAAGAAAGAAAAATATGTGTCGCTCCAGAATCAAATAAAACGTGGAAAGCTCGATAAGAGCAGTCGGTATGTGTGTTAGCTGGTCAATTGTCTCCTGGCATGGTCGGGATGCCATGGTTCTCATTGAGAACCAGAATTAGTCGTAAAATTACCATTTGGAGATACTTATAATATATGCCTTTTCTTTTCTTGGGATATAATATGAAAATTAATGAAATCGGTGACAACTGTGGCAATTAAATATGAATGTCATATTTCCCTTCTCGGATTCACGACAAGTCGGAAGACTGTTGCTATCCGGAAACTTATGAGATCGAAATTGTAATACTACGAACGTGCGTATCGGGGTACCAGTGCTCTGATACCAAACTTGTGAACCCCTCAGGATCCGGGTACCCGTTAATCACACACTCGCACTATTATTCACATGAGATCGCATGAAGATGTAGAAAAGCAGGGAAAATTTTTCGCACAATTATGACATTCATTTCCATCACATAACCACAAAGTAAAAGAGACAAATGGCACCAAAATTCTTTTCAGTAATATTCATATCACTTTACAACATGTACAAGGATCTTCCATTTTACAACATATATCCCAAAGTGTGATACAAAAGAGATAGCATTTACATCATTATCTGAACAAAAACTGAGACAAAGTAATTCATACCGTCTAGTGTATACTCTGTCTCCAGGAAGCATGTATAGCTACTGAGCTGCTACTAAACTGCAGGCTGTTTGCCTGCCAAAAACGTTAGGAAAGAAGAGACGTCAGCCATTGCTGGTACCTCCCAAAAACTTATAAAAATAACTGGACATTTAATATGTGCAAAAGCGAGCAAGTAGAAAGGTGGAAAGTAAAGTTTACATCTACTTGCGTAAGTAAAAAGGTTTTTCAGGCTATTTTTAAGCATCTCAAATGTTTGTCCCATAACCCAACATTTCCCATATGTGACATTTTTATATAGTAGTTGAGTATTCATGAGTGTAAGAGTGTAAGCACATATGTCATTTTCTTCAGAGATCACGTTGGTGAGTGATAATGAAAAAGTTAAAATTGTAAAGATCTATTAATTTATTTAAATTCTTGGGTAGAGAGAATAGTCTTTTGATCATAACTTCTCCAATTCTTAACTTCAATGTTTCAGATATAACTCCAGATGTTGTAGATGTAGATATGGATGATCTAGATATAGAATCGCCAAGTCTGTTGGCGAAGTAAACTCAAGCAGTGAAGAAGCCTACAAATGGCTCTTCCGTCTCGCCCTCTAATTGGAAGCGCGGTCCAATAGAGGGATAGGTCTACTCCCAAACTACGCCACTGAGACGGGTGAGAGAGACTTTCTAGAAAAGTCGCTCTAGAAACCTGCCCGACTAGTACGAGCGAACGGGCTCGTACGAAAAACTGAAAACCAAGGATCCCCCGCCTGGGTATCCTAAAAGACAGGGTCAGCGGAACTGGTCTAAAGTCAGGATCCCAACGAGGCGTAAAAACACTGCGAGCTCGCGTAAAAACCGAAAAGGTACTGAGATCCTAGACCCGCGCATTTGGCGGCCGCTGCCCTAACTGGGCTTCCTATTCTTCCGCCCAGTTGAGGGTCACCGCGCCCTCGCACGATCATGGTAAAGATCACCATGATCGGCACATATCACAATTTGATCATCTTAAGGATGTACATGATTTCATCTTTCTTTCTCAATCTCATACATTGTATGTGTCGTGAGAAAACCATTCACCACTAATCACACCATTCACCCTAAATCCAAGATTTTTAGAGAAAACACAAGCAAGAAGAGATGGGCACAGTGGACAAGGGTTACAACTAGTGTTCTATAACTATAGAGGTTAGTTATGAATGTTGAATTTAAATGATGAACATTAGTAGACGGTTTGGATTGTATCATAATCTTCTCATTTCTAAGCCTGATTTCATTTGCAAGTGATTTAACATCAGAATTCGACGTCAATCTCTCAGTATACCAAAAATATTGATGTAGCAAGAATGGATAGCAAATAAGGAGAATAAGATCAAGTATCATCTGCATATTTTCGAATATCACCATTTATATATATATATATATTTTCAGCTAATATAAATTAAATGATAGATTTTGTTTAGAACCTGGATACAAGGCAATATACTTAGTAGCTAAGTGGTCTTAAATTAGTCTAGTTTGCATATTAATTATCATCAATTAAAAAGAATCTATGGTGTGGCCCAACCTACAAATTCTTCTATCACGATCAACAATAGATTTGTCCATGAGGATTGTGTCTATATTTCGTACAACTGACTCTCTATGATATATAAGGTGCTTGTATATGGACCAGATTGTCTAAACCCAAAAATGATTATTGACATCCCCATAACTAAGTTCTTGTTTTGAATATATCTAAACTTAAAGAACACCAACTTATATGAATATGGTTTAACAACGTACAAGATCTTTCAAGTGCATAACAAACTACAAGAAAACGTGAGATGAATTATTCGCAATTATGTTTGAATAATTCATTGCATTGGAGAAAATTCTATGTAATATGATAATTTAATAACTAGACCATCTTAACAAGTGAAATTTCCTAGCAATATTTCCTACTGGAAGTGTGTCACCCTAGCTCTCTTGAGCATAAATAATATGTCCTACTTCGAAACAGACATATCAATAATTCATAGTAGTACCTATTAACACAACCCATTCTATAGATATTTATCGATTAAGTAATGACCTATACATACATAATAAATGGACTGCTAAATATTCATTTCTACTTTTGGAGTTTATCTATTAGAATATATATATGTATGTATATTTGAATTGGAATATGGCTCTACAACAACAGCTTTAAGAATGTTATTAGAAGTTTATATCCACTAATTAGTAGTAAGTAGATAGCAATTTTCTTTTTCACATTAGAATCGTGACATCCATAACTGGAAACTTAAAGTTGTTACTCCATTTATATTTGTATTTGGTAACATGCCAGAATATCCCATATGTGTTTTAGCCAGAAAAAAAGAAATTTAAATAAAAATTTAGTTAATTTATTAATGCTAACTGCTGTCTTGCTAAAAATGATATATAATTTTTATCATTCCATACTAAGCAAATGCATGTTTAAGTTCGGAAATGGGTAGAATAATCTGGATAGGGTTTATTTTTTCAATTAAATATACAAGCTGAAATTTTCTAGCATACTAATTGTACGATTTCTGTAAACAGAATATATATATAGAATCAATTAAAAATATTGGCTTTTGTAAAGAACCTGTGAAATATTTTTATAATTTCAGGTTTATTTCATGAACCCCATCCCAAAATTCTTAACAAAACAGGAATTATGTTGTGTAAAAAGTCATGTATGACAACAAGGATGGAGAGGAATGTACATCAGGTCTCCAAATTGGAGAAAAATATTGATCTTGCATGTAACAATTGGCTGAAAAAAGATAAGTTTAAATATTCATGCATGGCAGCAATAAGGGAAAAAGGGGATGTACCTAATGTTTGTCCCAATTTGGTGACGGAACAAGAAGTAGTGGATTCTGAATTGCAAGGAGACTCTAATCTTCTCTTGATTTGGTGGAATATGAGATCTAGCCATTGCTGGACAGTAACAAGAATAAGGGAAAATGGAGGGACAACATCTCCTTGATGAATTTGGAAAAGAAGTAAGGATGATTGTAGAAGTATGGATGGTAACAAAAGAGATGCCAAGGATTTGTACCTCTTGAAATGTCCAGTTTTGAAGAAGATTGACCTGAATTCGAAGCATGCAGTGGCTCTTGAAGTAGCAGTGGCTATGGAGATTCCAGGAATTTGAAGAGAAAGGAGGAATGTTCTCGTTGGAATTTAGATGAAACGAGATGGTCAAATTATGTGAGAGTTGTTTGTTTATATTACCAAAGAAGTGGTCTTTTATGATGCCAAGTGGCATTAGGAGGAAAGCTAAGTGGAGGAGAAAGAAAATTTTAAATCTGCTGACCTGTAGGTCTGTACAGAGAAAAATATTTTTTTTACCTAAACAGTAGCCGACTGCTACTGGAATTTAAGTTTTAATATTTTTTTTACATTATCTCTTATTCATTTGACAAACTTAAAATGAACCGTACGTGCACCTCGGGTCTCCGTTTTCGACGCGAAGTATCTCGATTTGATCGTCTTTCAACGACGATCAAAATGAGTATAATATTGATATACTTCTGATCGAGTTTTGAATACCCGAAATTTTCGGATACATTTTTGTTTAAGATTAAATTTTGTGATTTAATAATATCAAACGACCTCCGATTGATGAACGGTCGATTCCGTTGGTCTCGTGTCATCGAATCGGATCTAATGGCGGTCTCGGTTCGTTTCACGGTTTCCGAATTTGCGTCGCGGCTTCTCGCGGCACGAATTACGAAGCGACCGATTTTTGGTCGATTTCACCTGAACAACTTTTGATTTATGATCAATTGATCATTTTAAGTTGTTTGGCATTGACCAATAACTTTATTGGGTTCATTGGACCTAAATCGGATTGAGTTCGGGTTCTATTGGAAACCGGGTGTTACACTCATCTAAATATTCCTTGTACTAACTTTAATATAAAAAAGTAGAAATGCATTCATATCCGATCAACTATTAGATCCATTTTACACAAATTTTGATGTGTATTGGTATCTATTTTAAAATGAACATATTTATAGTATCACTTAGTTATCTGATGAGTCGAAAAAACCCGAGAGACTAAGGGAGATAAATATCACGGGTCATTGTGACCTCAATCCCTCGAAGGCTCGAATCGGATCAACAAGAAGATAAGACTACCAAATAAAGCAAAAAGTCAATAAAATCGAATAACGGTCTCGTTATTTATTTAACCTGGTATAGCGACCAGGGTTGAACACAAGGAGCACGGATTGGCAAAGTGGCCTACGAAGTAGTCAGAAAATGAAATAAAATAAAGAAAATATTTTTGGTGGATTTTTTTATCTTTTTTATTTTTTTGTGATTTTATATTATAAGGAATATATAAAGAAAAAGCAAAAAGAGCACAATCAACAATTTATTCAACATACAAAGGCAAACCAGAAAATTAAAATAAAATTCTTTTTGTGTTTTTTAGTGTTTTCGGTAATTTTCTCAGAATTTTATGATTTTTAGTTGATTTTCTAAAAATGAAAGAAGGCAAAAAAGTGAAATCAATGTGCAGTCAGATTTGAAAGGTTATTTATAAATATCTAAATAACCTCTAAAAATCTGAAGGTAATTTTATATCAAACTATAAATGAAAACTAAGCTACGGGAACAAAAATTGCATTTTTTTTATTTTTTAGAATTTTTTATAATTTTTTAAGGTTTTTAGGGTTTTATAATTTTTAGAGGTTTTATAAGTCCAAATAAAGCAAAAATCGAACTGAAGCAAGAAGACAATAAAACAAACAGTAGCTAATTTTTTTGGAATTTTTGAAGGCTTTTTATATTTTTAATTGATTTTATAATGTAGACAGTAGCAAAAACAAGGGTTTTTGCATTTTTAAAAATATAAAAACAACTGAAAATGACCTAAAAAATTAGTGAAATTTTTACACAGCGGCAGGGGCCACGTGCCTAAATTTCACCAAATTTGGAGTTAATTTAGTATTTTATTCAATCAATAAACAAGCTACATCACACATGGACCTAATCGCAAGAAAAACAAGTTTCAGGGGCTAAAATGAAACATGTGCAGAAACTATGGGGGGTTCAGTGCAAAATTTGCATAAATTTCAACACATGTTCAAATACAGTATGCACAGGGGCATATATGCAATATTCAAAACTAAAAATTCGATTCACAACAGCCAAAAACCCCAGCCCAATAAATGCAAAAAGACCAGAAAGGTACGAGGCACGCACGTGATCAGCACTTAGAGGGACTAAAATGCCATTCCTATTTATAAAGATGTAACCCAATTATCCAAAACCTATGAGGGCATACATGCAAATCACCCAGATATTCACGTGTCAAAGCACGTGCATCACACACAGAGGGACTGAAATGCAATATCTAAAACTACCAGGTTCAAAGTGCAAATTACCCAAAATAAAAACAACTACTCTAAGTATTTATAGGACTAAACTATAAATGCGAAAAGGAAAGGGGCCTAAAGGATATTACCCTTTATTACGATCCGACGGCTGCGAGGCATCCACGTGTGATCTAACGGCTGTGGATGGTGGATGCCCCTTCGGCAATGGACGTCCCGGATCTGATCCTCAGCTAGATCGAACGGTGGAGAGCCTCCCTCAGATGGATGAACGAGATCTAATCTGGCGCGAGGGGGCTCGATCGACGGCTCCGGAGGCTCCTGGAAGAACAATTCGCCGGGGTGTTTCGCCGATCTAATGTGCGCGCGAAGGACCTCCTCCGATGCTGTGGAGATGGGCGAATCGAAGAGGAGGGTCATCCGCAGTGATTGGTGTGCTCAGATGGGGCTGGGAGGACCTCGAGGGTCCCCGACGACAAAGAATAGCTGGAGCCGTTGTGCTTCTATATGAGGACCTCCAGATGAGGTCCTTAGACCTTCAAACCTGCACAGAAAGAAAGAGGGGTCGAGGGCAAACTGCCTCGACCCAGTGAAGGGCGAAATGGGTGGACGAGAGAGTCGGAGCGTGGGTCTCCGATGAGCGGCGGCGGAGGAGGACCTAAGTCCTGGTTCCAGGGCGAACCAGGATGATCGGGGCAGCGAAGAAGGTGCGGAGAGGTCTCCTGAAGGTGATAGGATGGTCGAGTGGTCGAAAGGATAGACAGAGCGGTGTGGATTGGCCGGCGAAGGCCGGCGACGCAAAACCTAAGATCTTGAATTAAAGTGCATCTAAAGGCTAACATGGCTACCTGGTGGCTGAGAGTGTTTGCGGGGGAGATGTTGAGTCTCTTGGGATCCTCACCTCAATAGAGCGACGCCTCCAGAGGCTCGAGCTCGCCGATGGTAGAGCGCAACGGCGATGACCATCGGACCTGGGGCTAGGACGCCTCTATCCTCGCTGCAACACCTCCTAGGGCTTGATGTCACTCAAGGCAAGAAGTTGGAGGTCCTGGGAGTCGAAGACGGTGGCCTAAGGTGCGTGAAAATGCGGCTGGAGGCGAGGTCTTATGCTGGTAGGGGTCCAGGAAGATGGGAGTCGGGTGAGCAAATCGGTGCACGGATCCCTAGGAAGAAGGTCAGGCGTGGATCATGGGTGTACGAGCTACAATCGAAGCTCGGGGTTAGGGAAGATGGGAGGCGGATCACGTCGGGAAAAATTGGTGAAGTGGGGTCGGCGACGTGGATCCGCGAAGAGGTGGTCCTGGGGGGAGAGTTGACCGGGGGTCAACATCCCCCTATGGACCAATCAGAGGGCGCCAATCTAAAATTATTTGAAAATTCAAAATAAAATAGAAAAAGGCTTTATTTTAAAATATTTTCAAAAATGATAATGTTTATTTATTTTCAAAGTATTTTTTAGTAATATTTATTTATTTTTTTGAAAAATAAATTATGTATATACATTATATAATATTATATACAGGTATAAATACATATGTATTTTTTATTTTTATTATTTTTATTTTTGTATAATTTTCCCAATTTTATATTTTATTTATTTACACCATAAAATTTGGGATATAAAATAATTTTTATTGGATTTTTATTAATTATTTACAAGGGTAAAAAATAGGTCTTTTATTCTTATATACATGGTATATGTGCACTGAAGAGAGAAATTATTTATTTTTGTTTTTATTTTATTTTTCTCAATTTTATTTTATTTTTATAAATATATACAAAATAAGATAAACACATAAATATTTTTATTTTATGAAAATAAAATATATACACTAAGAGGGGGATTTACACAAGGTTGAGTTACCATATCTCTCTCTACTTAATTTATTTTGCGATCAGGCCCATATTGGGTCCTCTCTTGGGTTCAGGTCACTCAATATTTATTCTAAATATTTCCCTCTTTTTTTCTTTTTTTCTTTATTCTTTTATTTTTGCACAAAAATATGCTAATTATGGCTATTTACACAATGCATGCAATTTGATACTTTATTCTATTTACAAACATATACATGATGTTTTGCAAAGATTTTTAGCTAAAATAAAAGAATAAAGAGTGATGAATGAGGATTCATCACCCCCCTATACTTTACTTTTGCTAGTCCCTTAGCAAACACTTATTTGAAAAAGAAGTGAAAAAGAGAAAAGAAAAAGAGGGGAAAATGAATCAATGCTGATTATTAAACTTGCCTTCATTAAATTGAAGTATAGAGCTTAGTCAAATCTTTGGATTATTAATGTATCGGAACCTTATTTGGACTTAGGTTTAAAACTTAACAGCCTCTAAGTTCCACTAATCTATAGTCAAGACTCCTCAACAATCCAGATCAGAACAAGTCTACATACACAAACTCTGAAGATCATGAATCTTTCCTTGTACTGTGTAAGTGAGGTATAGATCTCCACCTCAGAAGTAGCAAAGTGACAACCCTCCCCAAAAAGGTAACTCTAAGACCCTAGTCTGGCAACTCTTTCCTCGAGGAGTGGGGTATTCCCTTCTAAGTTCAAGTTCAACCGACTCAAGAAGAGGGGGAAAGAAGAGAATGGACCATGGCCAGTGTAGCCATGTATCCTTGGGAGCTCAACAAGTTCTTTTCTTTTTGCATTTTTTGAGCATATTTACAACATATCTACAAAGTGCAGCATATATACATAAGGAGTTTTTCCTCTTGAGCCAGTAGACTATCCCTCTTTTGAAGCATTATTGCAACCCACAGCTCTTGTCGTTAGACCTCACGGCTACCAGACCAAGTTGAGACACACTTCCTTCACTATAAGAAGAAGAGAGGTTCCGCCTAGAAGTACTACCCTCATGTGCTACCCCAAGTCAAAGAAGACTGCCTCCTCACCACCTCATTCGTAGAGAGCTCGGTGTAAAGTGCTGGTCCAAGTAAAGCCATTGTCTGTAAGAGTCATGTTTGTGTTGTTAAGTGCTCTACTTAGGCTCATCGAGATGACATATGATCATAGCCTAGTGGACTCAAAGAATTAAGTCACCATGGACCTGAAAAGTCTCAACCCTATGCCCTACAAGGTTCCTCTTAGAATTAGGTGGATTAAGATCTTAACCAAGCTCCATTTTTCAATTTAATTCCAGGCTAGTTTAAATGTCAACTATGATTGATGAAAAATTATACAAATATTTACAAATATGCACAACAACAACAACAAAGCATTTTCCCATAATTAAGCAGGGTAAATATTTACAAAGATGCAATTTACAAAATTTTACAAATGTGCAAAATTTTTGATGTATGCATGAATGCAAGTTTTGCAAAATATTTACACAACTTTACACAAAGAATTTGCAAACTTTTATTTTTCAAACATTTTACAAAAATTTTGTATTATATACATAATTTTAATATCAAAATATTTACAAGCTATTTACACAAAAGATTTTTACAAACATTTTTACAAACATAATTTTGTACATAGCTATGTATGCGCAATGAACTGATTTTATTTACAAGGAAAATTTTTTAATTTTTATGGATTTTTAGGTTTTTTAGCCATTTTTATTTATTAACACACTCACACAAAGTATGAGTTATGGCTAAAGTATATATGAAATATATACGACACTCCCTATACTTAGCTCGAACGATGTCCTCAGAGTGAATCAAGAGCGACGAAGAAGGGATAACTCGTGCTTAGTATAGGGAAGTGGAAAGGAAGGCTATATACAAAGACGAATGAAAGAATAGAAATGCAAGAAGAAACTCGGAGGTTTCCCCCCTATTCTTAGGATCAAGTAATCCTAAGTATAGCAGGCTATACACAAAGGGAAATCCGAGTGGAGAATGTACAGGGTCTACCTCCCCTATACTTAGGGTAAAATATCCCCAAGCATAGGCAGCAAAATAGAGGTAGAAATGGATCAAAAGAAACTCAAAAGTCTCACACCCCCCTATACTTAGGGTAAAGTGCACCCTAAGTATAGCAACGTCGAAGATGCAAATGGGGTGTTGGACTGAAGAATAGTGTGATAGGGACAACTGGATCTATACAAGTCGGGAGAACAGTGATAATCAGGCGTGAGATGCAATATATGTGAGTCAAGAGACCACATCTCACGCAAAGTGAATAGGGGCAACGTCAACAACCAACGGCTCATGATCTAGATATGGTTTGAGCTGCTGCCCGTTAACACGAAAGGTACTCTCAAAAGACAACTCATATATCAATACTCCCATTATTGTGTACCTTTCTGACCAGATAGGGTCCCTTCCATTTGCTCTGTAGCTTCCCTGGAAATAATCTCAACCTGGCATCGAACAACCATACTCGTTGTCCTGGCTCAAACTGCTTGTGGCTGATATGAGAATCATGCCACTACTTCACTCTCTCCTTGTATTTAAGGCTGCTCGAAAAGGTTGCATCACGAAGCTCCTCCAGGGCTGCTAACTTTGTCATCCTCTGATCTCCTACACTCACTGGATACATAAGAATATCTGTGACTGCCCAAAGTAACCTATGTCTAAGCTCAATAGGTAAATGGCAGGGCTTGCCATAAACGAGGCGAAAGGGAGATGTACCCAAAGGCATCTTGAAGGACGTCCGATATGCCCACAAGACCAAGTCCAAAAGCTGTGACCAATCCTTTCGGTCAGGGCGGATGACCTTCTGTAATGTAGTCTTGATCTCCATGTTCGATACTTCAGCAAGACCATTGGTCTGAGGATGATACGATGTGTCTACTCGATGGTCTATGCTAAACTCGCTAGCAAGGGCCTTTACCTTGTCGTTGACGAAATGAGACCCCCCGTCAGATATCAAAACTCTAGGTACCCCGAACCGTGAAATGATATCCTTCCTCAAAAATCTGCAAATAGTCCTAGCATCTACGGTTTGGGTGGGGATGGCCTCAACCCAATGACTAACATAATCCACGACCAACAGAATGTACTCGTATCCATGACTCTTAGGGAATGGACCCATGAAATCGATGCCCCATGCGTCGAAAACCTCACAGAAGTGAATGAGTTGCATCGGCACCATATCACGTTGTCCACAAGTGCCCATCCTCTGATAGTCAGTACATCTCTTCACGAACTCATCAGAGTCCTTGAAGAGAGTAGGCCACGGCCGGATTGGAGCACTTTCTATGTCGTTCTCCTCCCAGAGTGATGTCCTCCTGCCTCAAGCTTGTGGCAGTAAGTGAGGACGTTGTAGTGCTCCTCCTAAGGAATGCACCTACGCCAGACGCTATCCCCTCCTTCATGATAAAGGACGGGATCCTCCCAATGGTAGAACTTGGCCTTCGTAAGGAAGGTCTCAAGTCGCTGCCTGGGCCAATCTTGTGAAACTCTCTTGGCAACAAGAAAGTTCACAATATCAACGTACCACGGGAGAGAGGCGATAGCAAGGATCGCCTCATCTGGGAAGGTCTCACAAATAGGCTCGATATTCTCAGAATCCTCAAGAAACTCCAATCGGGAGAGATGATTCGCCACCACATTCTTGACTCCATGCTTATCCTTAATTTCTATGTCAAACTCCTGGAGTAGAAGGATCCATCTGGTCAATCTGGCTTTGCATCCTTCTTTCCCATGAGGTACCTGATGGTGGTATGATCAGTGAAGATGGTCACTCTAGATCCAATGATGTAAGATCTGAACTTATCTAGGGTGAACACTACGGCTAGCATCTCCTTCTCAGTGACGGTGTAGTTCCGCTGAGCGGCATCCAAAGTCTGGCTAGTGTAGTGAATATCAAAGGGGACTCCATCCTTCCTCTGTCTTAGCACGACCCCTACGGCAAAATCGGAGGCGTCCGCCATGATCTCGAATGGAAGAGACCAATCAGGCTGCTCGAGGACAGGATCCTCTACAACTAGACTCTTTAGAGTCTCAAATGATGCAAGGCACTTATAATAGACTATGAACTCAGTGTCCTTGGTCAGCAGATCAGTCATCGGCAGGGCAATCCTATTGAAATCATGAATAAATCGTCGGTAGAAACCAACGTGCCCCAGAAAAGACCGTAACTGCCGCAAGTTGAACGGTGGATTGTGTTTTCTAATGACATACACCTTGGCAGGATCAACCTCCATGCCCCTGTTGGAGATGATATGGCCAAGCACCGTCCCTTGAGTCACCATGAAGTGACTCTTCTCCCATGAAAGCACCAGGTGCACCTCAATACATCGCCGGAGGACGCGGTCTAGGCAGTCAAGACAAGAATCGAATCCGTCGTCGTAGATCGAAAAGTCGTCCATGAAGACCTCCAAGCACTCCCCCACCATGTCCGAAAAGGTGGACAACATGCACCTATGGAATGTCGCCGGAGAGTTGCACAATCCAAAGGGCATCCGTCTGAAAGCATATGTCTCAAAGGGACAGGTGAAGGTAGTCTTCTCCTGGTCCTCGAGCGCTATGGCCACCTGATTATATCCGGAGTACCCGTTCAAGAAACAGTAATGGCTCTTCCCGGATAGCCTCTCTATAATCTGATCAATAAAAGGTAGCGGGAAATGATCCTTCTTGGTGGCATGGTTCAATCGTCTGTAGTCCACACAGATCCGCCAAGAAGTGGGTACCCGGGTAGCGATCTCCTCTCCAGTCTCACTGACAACTGTGGTGGTGCCCGTCTTCTTGGGCACTACATGCAATGGACTTACTCACTTGGAGTCGGAGATGGGGTAGATAAAATCGGTGCTCCACCATTTCGATATCTCCTTCATGACAACATCTCGAAGGTTCGGGTTCAGCCTCTGCTGGAACTCACGCGACAGCTTTGCGTCCTCCTCGAGATAGTGGGAGCACAGGGCCGGACTTATCCCCTGGAGATCGGCTACACTCCATCCAATAGCCTTGCGGTTCTTTTCAAGAACCCCCATCAGACGGGATTCCTGCTCTCCAGTCAAATCCGTTGAGATAATGACTGGGTGCATCTCATGCTCACCCGCAAGGAACCTATACTTCAGCCATGATGGTAGCGGCTTCAGCTCTGGACAACTCGATGCTGGCGGATCTGGCCTCTGAAAAGTCTGAGTGAATGTGACCAAATCGGCATGGGAGAATGAGAACTCTCGCTCGTAATCTGAATCTAGCGAAGGCAGCTCTGCTGGTATCTCTCTGCTCTGCTCTGGATCAGTCTCCACCCTAGCTGTAGGCTCTGTTGAAGTCAGACACGATATCAACTCATCAAACTCTACCCAGTCGAAATCTGACTCCAAGGGATCTGTATCAGAATCACAAGAAAAGTATGCCTCACGATCGGGAACTGGCTCTGCTGCCTAAGATGTATCCTGGACCAGGGATGCGCTCTCCAAGCTCTCCTCTTCTAGTATTTGTGCATCAGCGAACTTTGAAGGTGAGAGGATGGCTGATGTCTGCTGTCTGAGCACTCGGGTATAAGGTACTAAATAGGTCATTGTGACCCAAGCGATCAAGCGCGGACAATCAAGAAAAATGAACCACTAATAGAGATAAAACAGATAAAACACAAAATAGCGGTCCTGCTATTGGATTAACCTGGTATAGCGACCAGGGTCGAACTCAAGGAGCACGGATTGGCCTTTCGGCCTACGAAGTAGTAAAAAGGAATAAAATAAAAGAAGAAAATATTTTTAGTGGTTTTTAATTTATTTTATATTTTTTTGGATTTTTTAATGTATTAAGAAAATAAGAAAAGTAAACAAACACACACTTCAACAAATTATTAAATGCACTAAAAATCAATCAAAAATTCAAAAAAAATATTTTTATATGTTTTATAATTTTTAGTGTTTTTGGTGAATTTTTGAGAATTTTCTGATATTTGTTTAATTTTCTAAAAATAAAAAAGTGTCTGAAATCAAAGGTACTGTCCAGCCGAGCTAAGAAGGCTTAGATAAAATATCTAAAGCCCCCAAATTAGCTGGGAGGTAATTTTCCTGTAAAGAGAATAAAACAAGGAAAATTTAGGCACCTATTTTATTATTTTTGGATTTTTGTTTTAGTTATTAGAATTCTTATACGTTTTTAGGTTTTTTTCAATTTTTAGATGTTTTAGATAATGAAAAATAGCCAAAATTGGCTAGAAAATCAAGCTACGTAAACCAAATAGTAGACAATTTTTTTTGTAATTTTTAGACACTATTTATTATTTTTTTGTGATTTTTAAAGTTAGACAGTGGCAAAATTAAAGGTTTTTGAATTTTTAAAAATATCAAATGAAATAAAAAATGTCCTCAAAAATCCTTGAAAATTTTACACCATGGCAGGAGCCATGTGTCCAATTTTCGTTGGATTTGGAGGTAATTTGCTATTTTATTCAAAAAGAAAGAGAGGGTATAGTGCACAGGGACCAAAGTGCAAATACCCAAGAGCCTGGGTGGTCTGGTGCAATTTACCCAGCGAAACACGCGCCACGCGCGTGCCTGGGGCACTCAGGGACCCAAATGTAATGAAAATAAGTCCCGAGGACTTATTGGTAACAGGTACCAAAAGTCCAAGGGCTTATCTGCAAAATACCCACAAATATCACGCACATGTCGAAATAAATCATGCACAGGGGTATAAATGCAAATAGGTAAAAACTTTCATTCAACTGTTAACATCCAGAACAACAGGGGCATAAGATGCAAATATCCCAACAAACCACGTGACGAAGCACGTGTCAGACCATGTACAGGGGTATATCAGCAAATAAAAACAAGCGCACGGGTCTCTATGCAAAAATACCAAAACTTAAACAACTACGCTAAATATTTACAAGACTAAAAGCAAAACAAAATAACTAAGAGGGCCTAAGGGTAAATTACCCTTTATTACTCGGAGCGGCTGGATGGAGGGCACGTGGCGCATCCAACGGTGGTGAACAGCGGCCTCTCTACAGCTGGGCTCCTCGGGATGATCCGACGGCTAGGGCTCCTCTACGTGGGCGATCGAACGGTGTAGGGCGCAGATGGCTAACCCTGGCGCATCGGATGGCTGGAATCGGTCCTCCTGATGATCGGGCGGTGACTGCTGCTCCCCAGATGGACGGTGTCGATGAAGTCTGGAGCTGGAGGACTAATCAAACGGTGGAGGAGGATCCTCGAAGAACAGATGACCGGCAAAGTTTGCCGGCCCGGTGGCTTCGCTCCGGGGCTCCTCTGCTGCGCCTGAAGGTCGGAGAAGCTCCGCAAGGGTGTCCCGCAGGTGGTGGTGGGCTCCGATGATCCAGCCGAGCTCTGAGGAGCTCGGGCAAGGTCGGCGGAGCTGCGCCTCCTGGCTGAATGACGAAGGACCTCAAATGGCCTCCGTTCGACCTGCAAAGCAATCCAAAAGACTCGCGGGTCGAGGGCAAACTGCCTCGACCCGGTTAGGCGAGGTGACGATGGAAGGTGGGTCGCGGCGGATGAGCTCCGGCGAAGTGGGGACGGTAGAGCTCGAATCCCAGCTCCTGTGCGAGCTGGGTTGGATGGGGATACAGAGAAGGTGCGCGGGAAGATGGCGAGGGCTATGGCAATGCCCGATGATCGAATGGTGGTCGGAGACGATGGGAATCGACGATGGACGGCGGCGGAGCGAATTGGGCGTAATCGGAAATCAACGAAAAAGAAGGGCCTACGAGGTTACCTGGGTGGACGAATAGACTGGGGAGGAGCTAAGGAAGCTCCTGGTCGTTGCCTCGAGGAGCGTCTCCCTCCGAGGCTCGGTGCTCACGCTGGTGGCGGAGCAGCGGCGGCGTAGCTCACCGGATCGATGGATTCTCTTCCTCCCCTCGCTTCGACAGGCTCGGACGCGAGCTGTCACTCTCGCGCACTCTCTGGAGCTCACATGTGAAGGATTCGAATGGCCAAAGATGGTGAAATGAGGTGGCGGAGCAACGGCTAAATATGGGTGCGGGTCCGGCTAGACGAGGTCGGGTAGGGCGTGGAGGCGCGCGGATCCCGATGTGGATACCCCGGCGAGGGTGTCGGATGTGGCAGGAGTGAAACGGACCTAGGGTTTAGGTGGGATTCAATTGGGTTTAGGCACTAAAAATTAGGGAAGTCGGGTCGGGCGCCTAAATCCGCAGGAGGTGGTCCTGGGGGGGGGGGGGGGTAGTTGACCGGGCGGTCAACATCCCCAGGACCCAATAGAAACAGGCCACGTGGCTGGATTTTGAAGTTAAAATTAAGGGTAGCTATGGGCCGATTTAGCAAAAACTCAAAACATGAAATATTTTTATTTTATTTTTTTCTATTTTTTTGTGATTTTTAATTAATTTTTAGAAATAAACATAAGGTACTTACATTATATGTACTATATAGGTATATGTACACTATTAGGGTTTTTAATTTTTGATTTTTAATTATTATTTTTATGCAAATTTATTCCTATTTTATATTTTATTTATTTTCATTATAAAATAAGTAATAAAAAGATATTTTTATTTTATTTTTATTATTTATATACATAGGTAAAATAAATACATATATACACTTATATACATGGTATATGTACAATATATTTTTGTGTTTTTAATTTTTGCTATTTTTATTTGATTTTTGTTTTGATTGTTTTTATTTTATTTATTTACACTATATAATAAAGAATATTTACAAAAACTATAAAGATTAATTTTATTTATTTATAGAGCTAAATAAATATGTAGGTGAGTCTATGTACAATGTGAAAGTGATATTTTTGTTCTTTTTGATTTTCATATTTTTATCTTTTGTTTTTATATTTATAAATATATACACAAATTTACAAGCCTATTTTTGGTGAGGAAAATACCTTTATTTTATTTACATAAGTATGTACACACATGAGCCCCTATCTCCCTCTACTTTGGCTTTTATGCGGTCAGGCCCATGCTGAGCCCTCCCTTGGGTTAGGTTGCTCAATATTTATTCTAAATATTTCCCTCTTTTTCTTTTTAATCTTTATTCTTTTATTTTTGCACAAAAACATGCTAATTATAGGTTTTTACACAATGCATGCTTTTGGTAATTATTCCTATTTACACATATCTACATGCATTTGCAAAGGTTTTTGTAGCTAAAATATAAGAATAAAGAGTGATGAATGAGTATTCATCACCCCCCTATACTTAACTTTGCTAGTCCCTTAGCAAACACTTATTTGAAAAAGAAGTGAAAAAGAAAGAAAGAAAAAGAAAAAGAGGATGTACATAGATCAAGGTTGATTATTAAACTTGCCTTCATTAAATTGGGGTATGGAGCTCGATCAGATCTTTGGATTATTAGTGTGTCGGAACCTTATTTGGACTTAAGTCTAAAACTCAACAGCCTCTAAGTTCCACTAATCTATAATCAAGACTCCTCAATGCTCCAGATCAGAACAAGTCATCAATCACAAACCCTGAAGACCATGAATCTTTTCTTGTCCTGTGAATGTGAGGTCTAAGCTCTCCACCTCAGAAATGGCAATTTGACAACCCTCCCCAGCAAGGTAACTCTATGACCTCAATCTGGCCACTCTTTCCTCGAGGAGCGGGGTATTCCCTTCTAAGTTCAAGTTCAACCGGCTCAAGAAGAGGAGGAAGAAGAGAATGGTTCAAGGCCAGTGTAGCCAAGTACCCTTGGGAGCTTGACCAGTGTAGCCAAGTCTCCCTGCTGCAAGCTACATCAGGTGGATCATGAAACTCAAGCTTTGCTTATTGCACTCTATATACATACTCCGGTGGGATTATCATTTTCTATCAGACCCACCACTTTTTTGGAGTTATTTTCTTTTTCCATATTTTTTTTCAAGTGCATCTGTACAACATATACATGTGCAGCATATATACAAGGAGTTTTTCCTCTTGAGCCAGTAGACTATCCCTCTTTTGAAGCTTTATTGCAACCCACAACTCCCGTCGTTAGACCTCATGGCAACCAGACCAAGTTGAGACGCACTTCCTTCACTAAAAGAAGAAGAGAGGTTCCGCCTAGAAGTACTACCCTCATATGCTACCCCAAGTCAAGGAAGACTGCCTCCTCACCACCTCATCCGTGGAGAGCTCGGTGCATAGTGTTGGTGTCCAAGTAAAGCCATAATCTATATGAGTCATGTGTTGTTGTTAAGTGCTCTACTTAGGCTCATTGAGATGACATGTGATCATAGCCTAGTGGACTCAAAGAATTAAGTCACCATGGACCTGAAAAGCCTTAAACCTAAGCCCTATAAGGTTCCTCTTAGAAGTTAGGTGGATTAAGATCTTAATCAAGCTCCATTTCTCAATTTGATTCCAGGCTAGTTTAAATGTCAACTATCATCCTAGAAAAACTATATACATATGTACACAAGATGCTTATTGACACAAATTTTTACAAACATGCAAAATTTTTGGAAAATGTTTTGAAATCATGGATGAATGATGCATGAAGTGCAAGTTTTGCAAAAAGATATTTACACACATTTACACAAGATTTTTGCAAACTTTTGATTTTCAAAACATTTTGGAAAAATTTTGTACTATATACATAATTTTGATACCAAAAATATTTACACAAACTTTACACAAAAGATTTTTGAAATCATTTTTACAAAAATAATTTGTACACTAGCTATTTATGTGCAAATAAAAGAATGTTTATGTACATGAAAATTTTTAATTTTTGTGGTTTTTAGGCATTTTATTTATTAACACACTCACACAAAGTACGAGTTATGGCTAAAGTATATATGAAATATATACACACCCCCCTATACTTAGCTCGAACGATGTCCTCAGAGTCAAGAGCGATGAAGAAGACATAACTCGTGCTAGGTATAGGGACGTGAAAAGAAGGGATATATACAAAGAAGAATGAATGAAAAAGAAGAGTCAAGAGGGTCTCGGGTCTTCCCCCTATACTTAGGATTAAATAATCCTAAGTATAGCAGGCTGTACACTAAGGGAAAACCGAGTGGAGAATGTACAGGGTCTACCCCCCCTATACTTAGGGTAAAATATCCCTAAGTGTAGGCAGCAAAACAGGGGTAGGCAGAAACAAAAGGAATACTCAAAAGGTCTCACATCCCCCCTATACTTAGGGTAAAGTGCACCCTAAGTATAGCATAATCAAAAGATGAAGAAAGGGATGTGGGACTAAAGAATGTAGTGATATGGACATCTGGATCTATACAAGATGGAAGATCAGTGAAACTCAGGCGTGAGATGCATTGGATGTGAGTCAAAGACCACATCTCACGCAAAATGAATAGGGGCAAGATCAGCGACCCGCGGCTCATGATCTAGGAATGGTTTGAGCCGCTGGCCGTTCACTCGAAAGGTACTCTCAGAAGACAACTCAGATATATCAATGCTACCGTTGTCGTGTACCTTTCTGACCAAGTAGGGTCCCTTCCATTTGCTCTGTAGCTTCCTTGGAAACAAACGTAGCCTCGCATCAAACAACCATACTCTCTGTCCAATCTCAAAATGCTTGTGGCTGATATGAGAATCATGCCACTCCTTCACTTTCTCCTTATAATGTAGGCTGTTTGAGAATGCTGTATCTCTCAGCTCCTCTAGGGCTGCCAACTCTGCCCTCCTCTGGTCTCCCATACCATCTGGATCCATAAGAATATCCGTAACTGCCCAAAGTGACTTGTGCCTCAGCTCAATAGGTAAATGGCACGGTTTGCCATATACGAGGCGAAAGGGAGATGTGCCCAATGTTGTCTTGAAAGATGTCCTATATGCCCACAAGACCGAGTCCAAAAGCTGTGACCAATCCTTTCGGTCAGGGCGGATGACTTTCTGCAGTATAGTCTTGATCTCCCTGTTCGACACCTCGGCTAGACCATTCGTCTGTGGATGGTAAGGTGTAGCAACACGATGGTCTATACCGAACTCGCTAGCAAGGGCCTTCACCTGGTCGTTGATGAAATGAGATCCCCCATCAGAAATCAGAACTCGTGGAACCCCGAACTGCGTAATGATGTGCTTCCTCAGAAATCTGCAAACTGTCCTCGCATCAGCGGCTCGGGCGGGGATAGCCTCAACCCAACGACTAACATAATCCACGGCCAACAGAATGTACTCAAATCCCTGACTCTTAGGGAATGGACCCATGAAATCGATGCCCCATGCGTCAAAAACCTCACAGAAGTGAATGGGCTGCATCGGCATCATATCACGCTGTCCACAAGTGCCCATCCTCTGACAATCAGTACACCTCTTCACGAACTCATCTGAGTCCTTGAAGAGGGTAGGCCACCACAAGCCGGATTGGAGCACTTTCTGTGTCGTTCTCCTCCCAGAATGATGTCCTCCTGCCTCAAGCTTGTGGCAGTAAGTGAGGACGCTATGGTGTTCCTCCTGAGGAATACACTGATGCCAGATGCTATCCCCTCCTTCGTGGTAAAGGATGGGATCCTCCCAATGGTAGGACTTGGCCTTCGCAAGGAAGGTCTCAAGCCTCTGCCTGGGCCAATCTTGTGGGACTTTCCCAGCAACGAGAAAGTTCACAATATCGGCATACCATGGGAGTGAGGCGATAGCAAGGATCGCCTCGTCTGGAAAGGTATCTCGAATGGGATCAATCTGCTCAGACTCCTCAGGCTGCTCTAAACGGGAGAGATGATCCGCCACCACATTCTTGACTTCAGGCTTATCCTTGATCTCAATGTCGAACTCCTGGAGTAGAAGGATCCATCTAGTAAGTCTGGCCTTGGCATCCTTCTTTGCCATGAGGTACCTGATGGCGGTGTGATCTGTGTACAAAGTCACTCTAGATCCAATGATATAAGATCGAAACTTATCTAGGGCGAACACTACGGCTAGCATTTCCTTCTCCGTGATCGTGTAATTCCGCTGGGCGGAATCCAAAGTGCGGCTAGCGTAGTGAATGGCAAATGGAACTCCATCCCTCCTCTGTCCCAGCACTGCCCCTACGGCAAAGTCGGAGGCATCCGTCATGATCTCGAATGGGAGAGACCAATCAGGCGGCTGGAGGACAGGAGCCTCAATCACACACTGCTGGAGAGTCGTAAAGGACGAAAGACACTTGTCATCGACAAGGAACTCGGTGTCTTTCGTCAAGAGGTCAGTCAACAGCCGGGCAATCCTGCTGAAATCCCGAATAAATCTCCTATAAAATCCAACGTGCCCCAGGAATGACCGTAGCTGCCTCAAATTGGACGGCGGTGCGAGTTTTCTAATGACATCCACCTTGGCCGGATCCACCTCCATGCCCCTGTTGGAGATGATGTGGCCAAGCACCGTCCCTTGAGTCACCATGAAATGACTCTTCTCCCAAGATAGAACCAAATGGTACTCAATACATCGCTGGAGTACTCGGTCTAGGCAGTCAAGACAAGAGTCGAATTCATCGCCGTAGACCGAGAAATCGTCCATGAAGACCTCCAAACACTCCCCTACCATGTCCGAAAAGATCGACAGCATGCACCTCTGAAAAGTTGCAGGGGCGTTGCATAGCCCAAATGGCATGCGTCGAAAGGCATACGTGCCAAAGGGACAGGTAAAGGTGGTCTTCTCCTGATCCTCAGGAGCGATGGCCACCTGGTTGTAGCCCGAGTACCCATCCTGGAAGCAATAATGGCTCTTCCCTGCCAGTCTCTCAATGATCTGGTCAATAAAAGGTAGGGGGAAATGGTCCTTCTTGGTGGCCTGGTTGAGTCTCCTGTAGTCAACACAGACCCTCCAAGAGGTGGGTACCCGTGTAGCAATCTCCTCTCCCGACTCACTGATCACAATCGTGATGCCCGTCTTCTTGGGCACCACATGCAAGGGGCTGACCCACTTGGAGTCGGAAATGGGATAAATAAAATCTACACTCCACCATTTTGATATTTCCTTCATCACGACCTCTCTCAGGTTGGGGTTCAGTCGTCGCTGGAACTCACGCGACAGCTTTGCCCCTTCCTCGAGATAGATATGGTGGGAGCACACTGATGGACTAATCCCATGGAGATCTTCTACGCTCCATCCGATTGCCTTGCGGTTCTTTTCAAGAACCCCCATCAAACAGGATTCTTGCTCTCCAGTCAGATCGGCGGAGATGATGACTGGGTACATCTCAGGTTCGCCCGCAAGGAACCAATACTTCAGCGAAGTAGGGAGCGACTTCAGCTCTGGACAGCTGGGTGCTGGCAAATCTGGCTACGGAAGGAAATGTGTCAATGCTGCTAAGTCTGCCAAATCTGCCTGGGAGAAAGAAAGCGAACTCTCGCAAACTGGATCTGGAGAAGGCTGCTCAACTGTGCTGTCTCTGATCTGCTCTGCATCTACCTCCTCCTCATCTGTAGGCTCAGGTGGACTCAGGTCTGGCATCTGATCATCACAATCTGCCCAATCAGACTCTGAATCTGAGGGATCTGCATTAAACGTGGTGGCATCAGTACCACCGTAACACCAGGTGGCCTTAGCACCACCATCACTGAAAATCGTCTCGCGGTCAGGGACCGGCTCTGCTGCCTCTGTGGTATCCTGGACCAGGGCTGTGCTCTCCAAGCTCTCCTCTGCTATCATCTCGGCATCAGTTGTGTCTGAAAATGAGAGGATGGCCTGTGTTGCAGGATCTGCCCATGCTGCCTCATCGTCTGTGATCACAAAATCACAGTCCTGGTGGATGTCTGGCCCGTCGTCTGTCAGCTGCTCTGAATCTGTGCTGGCCTCTGAGCATGCTCTCTCTCTGGCTCTGTAGTCCTCGACCGTCTCTATTTGTATACTCTTGCCCTCGATGCGAAAGTATACCTTCCCGCTATCATGATCAGTCACCGCCTTGGCTGTGGCCAAGAACGGATGACCGAGGATGATGGGGGTATCGGCCACTGAATCAGGGATCTCCATGTCCAACACTACGAAGTCCACGGGGAATTTCAGGCCCTGAATCGTGACGATAACGTCTCGCAACAACCCCTTCGGCCTCTTGACAGATCGATCAGCAAACTGAAGGACTGTCCTGCTCTGTCTAAGAGTGCCCAACTCGAAGCGGTCGAGAAGGGCTGCCGGAAGGAGGTTGATAGACGATCCGCTATCCAATAGAGTCCGGTCGAACCTCTGCTCACTAATCTGACATCTGACATACGGGGCCCCTGAATCTGGCCTCTTGGCCGGCAGACGGTTCTGGATCGCAAAACACGTGGCTTTCGTCAGCACATGAATCTCTGAAGTGTGGTTTCTCCTCCTCCTCCTGACTGTGGTCCTGTCTCTCAAAGATCGCTGAAGAAGGGGGATGTGCTGCAAAGCCTCCTGGAGGGTCAGCTGGATGTGAAATCTGTCGATCATGCTCTGGCTGAATTCCTCCTGCTCTCTCTTTTTTGGGTCTTTTTCTTTTTTCTTCCCCTTCCCCATCTGAAGGGCTCTAGGGAAGGGGATCACAGGGTCCTTCACAGGTGAAGGACTAGGAAAAGGCCTAGACGGCTCGACGGCCGGATCCGCACATACATCAAGCACCACAGTGGGACCAGAAGAAACTAAACCTTTTCCTTTATTCACAACAGTGTTCTGAGATACATGAGAATGAGGAAAAACATCTGATATCTCTGCACAAACACCGATGGCCTCAGTACCACCACGGGCTGGCTCTGCTACTAGACATCTCGCGGCCTCAGTACCGCGGGCTGGCTCGGCTACTCTGGTGGCATCAGCACCACCTCCTCGAACTGGTGAAGCGGCGGTCTCAGTACCGCCGGTGGAATCAGCATCCTTGGTGGCATCAGTACCACCGTCATCATCGTGTGCGGCCTCAGTACCGCTCTCCTCCTCCTCCTCATCTGGCGCCCTGAGTGGATCCTCGAGTCGTCGCTCAGATGAGGCGCCGCCTGCTGGTGCTCTACCGCTCCTAAGTGTAACAAAATCAACATCAAATAGATCCGAAGACATATCATCAAATGGATCACTAGGAGTGACGTACTCAGTGGAAACTACCTGCTCAGATTTCCTCTTCAGGTTGTTCGGATTTGGCTCTATCTGTGCAGGAATGGCGGCCTTCCCTCTCACAAGGTCCCGCATCTCCTGGCAGAACTCATCCATCTCCCGTCGAAAAGTAGCATGCTGGTCCATGAGGAGGCGGGCTATGTCATCCAAGGCAGGGCTCTCATGTGAGCCCGACGGGTAGCCTCTCTGGTGCTGAGGCTGCTGGAACTGGTGCTGCTGGTAAGAGGGGTAAGAGGAAGGATGCTGCTGCTGCTGTGGTGGGTGAGCCTGCTGCTCACGTCTCCAAGACTGTCCCTGCTGCTGATAGGGACGAGGAACGAAGGACGACTGCTGGTGTGACTGATAGGCTGGGGGTTGCTGCTGCAGCTGGTGATCTCTCTGCTGGCCATACTGCCCTCCCTGACCTGATGACTGCTGCTGGGGCTGGGTACCTCCACTCCCCCACCTGAATCCAGGATGGTCTCGTCGGATCCTAGGCTGGGGCGGTCATACCAAATCCCGTTGACATCCATCAACGGCTCTGCATCGTAGGGGGCTGGCGGGAGTACTGCCAGAGGCTGATCCGGCTGGTATACCACCATCTGCATGTCTGGAGATGGTAGGGACTGGTAAGAGGGCTGCTGCTGCTGGTACGGCTCCGCCTGTACAAGGTGAACCTGTCTAGGATGCTGAAAAGAGCTGGAGCGCTGGGACGAGCTGCTGCTGCTGCCGGTGTCGCCTCACGACTGGAGACGAGGCTGTGAAGCCGTCTGTGCCTCCTGGAGACACATGAGCTGGGTCTTCATGTCGCTCAGAGTCTGTGCCATCTGCTCCATCTGCGTAATGCTCTGGCACTGCTTCTTCTGCTCGCATCTGCTCCATCTCTCTCCTCATGTCGAGTATAAATGCTCCCTAATCCCTCAGCTGCTGCTGGACGGTCTCTAACGAGGCGATCAGGGTGGAGTTGATCGCTCCCTGATCCAATACGAAGTGCTCAGGCTGACGGGAGCGATCCTCAGAACTGCCGGCCATGGCGTCTGCAAAATCAAACGAGCCAAACTCAGGTGTTGTCAAATCTGTGAGTCTCTCCTCTGGCTCGTATCTCTCAGAACCGAAAGAAAGGGGGTCGAGGGGGAACAGGGAGGAATCATACTCGGGCTCGGAGAACTGGTCTTGGCTCTCGCGGGCCAACCTAGATGATTGGGTAGACGTGCCCGAAAGCGGTGCAGCCAGAGGCTGCCTAAGAGAGCATCTACCCATCATCTTGATCTGGCGAGTAGTGCGGATGAGATCTGGAGAAACTATGATCAGAATGCAAACCCCCGGTTCACCAACGCAACGCGAGCTGAAGACCGTAAAAGCTCGGTCAAATTATCTTGTCAATTTTTATTAGGTGAACACACAAGATATCAGAGCGCTTACGTGACCTGTTAGGATACCCGATGCTACCCCAACCGACTGGCCCGCACGGAGAAGTCGGTAATCAGTCGGGAATAACACCGGAGGGCTCTACCTAGGGTGTGGGTCACTCTCTCGTACAATCAAACCATACAATGAGGGGGTTGCTCTCCCCAAGACAAATTTTTAGGGTGAGTGTCTTTTAGGGTCAATAGTTTTATCCAGTCCCAATTTTATGATTTTTCTTTTTAATATTTTTCAAATGAAAGCAAAGGCCTAACGAATTTTTCGGTTCTCCTGGTTATTTAGTCCAAAATAGGGGGGAGAAGTCGAAAAAGCCGATGCGCAATGAAATCAATGATGCGTGCTGAGTCAGAAATGCGTACCTTGCCTCCAGCACTCTACATGCAAGTGATCCGCGCAGAATTTAAAGACAGGAAAGTAAACTGCCCTAAATGATGCAACGGGAAAAATCGAGTCCTATATGAGCAATTTCTACACGCAGAACCGTCTAATCGGTCACCGACCTCCAAGCCAAAGAGTCCGGTCTTGGCCCACCCCTCCTCTGCCCGACAAATCGGGGGTAGGAGAAAGCGCTTTACAGGGTGAGCTGCGGCACGTAGGCTACGAAGGGGATGAGTCGATTATTTTTATTAATTGATTATTAGTGAGTCCAATTAGCGCACTATTGGAACAGGCAAATAGTTAAGTGTGGGGACCCTACTAATTACGGCACAAGCAAGAGAAAATCCTAAAGCTAGGGGCTCGATGAAAACCGCGTAAACACCGGAAAAGGCAGTAAAAAATGAAAAGAAAACAAAGCCACGTAAAAAGCCGCGAAAAAGCCTAAGGGTCCCCCGAGCACACCGGTGCTCGGCGAAACAGACCCGCTAAGTCCAAGAGTCCACAAGAGTGTCCAGTCTGAGTCCATGTATTATTACAATAATAATCAAATAAAAGTAAAAAGTCTATCTAATCCTCTCCCACTCCACTCTCTCTCTTGCTCTCTCATGCGGCTCCGTATAGAAGGGAGCCGCCTCCAAGTTCCTCGGTTGCACTGGCTTCTCGAAATCGGCCGCCTCGGTCCTCGGGCCCTCGCAAGAAAAAGAGATGAGTGGTCAGATCAATAAAAATAATCAATTAATAAGAAGAAAAATAAATGAAAGAAAATGAGGGTATAGATGCAAAAATACAAAATAAAATAAACACTCAAAATAAAACAAAAACAAAAATAAAAGGAAAATAAAATAAAATAAAATAAAATAAAAAAGAAATAAAAACAAAAGCCGCGAAAAAGCCGCGAGCTCTGAAAGATCCGCGAAAAGCCGCGAAAACAAAAACGAAAATAAAATAAAATAAAAACTACTAAGCCGTGCTCCCCGGCAACGACGCCATTCTGATGTCTGTTGTCTGAGCACTCAGGTATAAGGTACTAAATATGTCGTTGTGACCCAAGCGATCAAGCGCGGACAATCAAGAAAAATGAACCACTAATAGAGATAAAACAGATAAAACACAAAATAGCGGTCCTGCTATTGGATTAACCTGGTATAGCGACCAGGGTCGAACTCAAGGAGCACGGATTGGCCTTTCGGCCTACGAAGTAGTAAAAAGGAATAAAATAAAAGAAGAAAATATTTTTAGTGGTTTTTAATTTATTTTATATCTTTTTGGATTTTTTTAATGTATTAAGAAAATAAGAAAAGTAAACAAACACACACTTCAACAAATTATTAAATGCACTAAAAATCAATCAAAAATTCAAACAAAAATATTTTATATGTTTTATAGTTTTTAGTGTTTTTGGTGAATTTTTGAGAATTTTCTGATATTTATTTAATTTTCTAAAAATCAAAAAGTGACTAAAATCAAAGGTACTGTCCAGCCAATTTAAGAAGGCTTAGATAAAATATCTAAAGCCCCCAAATTAGCTGGGAGGTAATTTTCCTGTAAAGAGAATAAAACAAGGAAAATTTAGGTACCTATTTTATTATTTTTGGATTTTTGTTTTAGTTATTTAGAATTCTTATAAATTTTTAGGTTTTTTTCAATTTTTAAGTGTTTTTGATAATGAAAAATAGCCAAAATTGGCTAGAAAATCAAGCTACATAAACCAAATAGTAGACAATTAATTTTTAGACACTATTTAATATTTTTTTATGATTTTTAAAGTTAGACAGTGGCAAAATTAAAGATTTTTAAATTTTTAAAAATGTCAAATGAAATAAAAAATGTCCTAAAAAATCCTCGAAAATTTTACACCATGGCAGGAGCCATGTGTCCAATTTTTGTTGGATTTGGAGGTAATTTGCTATTTTATTCAAAAAGAAAGAGAGGGTAGAGTGCACAGGGACCAAAGTGCAAATACCCAAGAGCCTGGGGGGTCTGGTGCAATTTACCCAGCGAAACACGTGCCACGCGCGTGCCTGGGGCACTCAGGGACCCAAATGTAATGAAAATAAGTCCCGAGGACTTATTGGTAACAGGTATCAAAAGTCCAAGGGCTTATCTGCAAAATACCCACAAATATCACACACATGTCGAAATAAATCACGCACAGGGGTATAAATGCAATAAGTAAAAACTTTCATTCAACTGTTAACATCCAGAACAACAGGGGCATAAGATGCAAATATCCCAACAAACCACGTGACGAAGCACGTGTCAGACCATGTACAGGGGTATATCAGCAAATAAAAACAAGCGCACGGGTCTCTATGCAAAAATACCAAAACTTAAACAACTACGCTAAATATTTACAAGACTAAAAGCGAAACAAAATAACTAAGAGGGGCTAAGGGTAAATTACCCTTTATTACTCGGAGCGGCTGGATGGAGGGCACGTGGCGCATCCAACGGTGGTGAACAGCGGCCTCTACAGCTGGGCTCCTCGGATGATCCAGACGGCTAGGGCCTCCCACGTGGGCGATCGAACGGTGTAGGGCGCAGATGGCTAACCCTGGCGCATCGGATGGCTGGAATCGGTCCTCCTGATGATCGGGCGGTGACTGCTGCTCCCCAGATGGACGGTGTCGATGAAGTCTGGAGCTGGAGGACTAATCAAACGGTGGAGGAGGATCCTCGAACAACAGATGACCGGCGAAGTTTGCCGGCCCGGTGGCTTCGCTCCGGGGCTCCTCTGCTGCGCCTGAAGGTCGGAGAAGCTCCGCAAGGGTGTCCCGCAGCTGGTGGTGGGCTCCGATGATCCAGCCGAGCTCTGAGGAGCTCGGGCAAGGTCGGCGGAGCTGGGCCTCCTGGCTGAATGACGAAGGACCTCAGATGGCCTTCGTTCGACCTGCAAAGCAATCCAGAAGACTCGCGGGTCGAGGGCAAACTGCCTCGACCCGGTTAGGCGAGGTGACGATGGAAGGTGGGTCGCGGCGGATGAGCTCCGGCGAAGTGGGGACGGTAGAGTTCGAATCCCAGCTCCTGTGCGAGCTGGGTTGGATGGGGATACGGAGAAGGTGCGCGGGAAGATGGCGAGGGCTATGGCGATGCCCGATGATCGAATGGTGGTCGGAGACGATGGGAATCGACGATGGACGGCGGCGGAGCGAATTGGGCGTAATCGGAAATCAGCGAAAAAGAAGGGCCTACGAGGTTACCTGGGTGGATGAAGAGACTGGGGAGGAGCTAAGGAAGCTCCTGGTCGTTGCCTCGAGGAGCGTCTCCCTCCGAGGTTCGGTGCTCACGCTGGTGGCGGAGCAGCGGCGGCGTAGCTCGCCGGATCGATGGATTCTCTTCCTCCCCTCGCTTCGACAGGCTCGGACGCGAGCTGTCACTCTCGCGCACTCTCTGGAGCTCACAGGTGAAGGATTCGAATGGCCAAAGATGGTGAAATGAGGTGGCGGAGCAACGGCTAAATATGGGTGCGGGTCCGGCTAGACGAGGTCGGGTAGGGCGTGGAGGCGCGCGGATCCCGATGTGGATACCCCGGTGAGGGTGTCGGATGTGGCAGGAGTGAAACGGACCCGAGGTTTAGGTGGGATTCAATCGGGTTTAGGCGCTAAAAATTAGGGAAGTCGGGTCAGGCGCCTAAATCCGCAGGAGGTGGTCCTGGGGGGGTAGTTGACCGGGCGGTCAACATCCCCAGGACCCAATAGAAACAGGCCACGTGGCTGGATTTTGAAGTTAAAATTAAGGGTAGCTATGGGCCGATTTAGCAAAAACTCAAAACATGAAATATTTTTATTTTATTTTTTTCTATTTTTTTTGTGATTTTTAATTAATTTTTAGAAATAAAAATAAGGTACTTACATTATATGTACTATATAGGTATATGTACACTATTAGGGTTTTTAATTTTTGATTTTTAATTATTATTTTTATGCAATTTTATTCCTATTTTATATTTTATTTATTTTCATTATAAAATAAGGAATAAAAAGATATTTTTATTTTATTTTTATTATTTATATACATAGGTAAAATAAATACATATATACACTTATATACATGGTATATGTACAATATATTTTTGTGTTTTTAATTTTTGCTATTTTTATTTGATTTTTGTTTTGATTGTTTTTATTTTATTTATTTACACTATATAATAAAGAATATTTACAAAAACTATAAAGATTAATTTTATTTATTTATAGAGCTAAATAAATATGTAGGTGAGTCTATGTACAATGTGAAAGTGATATTTTTGTTCTTTTTTATTTTCATATTTTTATCTTTTGTTTTTATATTTATAAATATATACACAAATTTACAAGCCTATTTTTGGTGAGGAAAATACCTTTATTTTATTTACATAAGTATGTACACACATGAGCCCCTATCTCCCTCTACTTTGGCTTTTATGCGGTCTGGCCCATGCTGAGCCCTCCCTTGGGTTAGGTTGCTCAATATTTATTCTAAATATTTCCCTCTTTTTCTTTTTAATCTTTATTCTTTTATTTTTGCACAAAAACATGCTAATTATAGGTTTTTACACAATGCATGCTTTTGGTAATTATTCCTATTTACACATATCTACATGCATTTGCAAAGGTTTTTGTAGCTAAAATATAAGAATAAAGAGTGATGAATGAGTATTCATCAATGGCCTGTGCTGCGGATCTGCCCAAACTGCCTCGTCATCAGTGATCACAAAGTCGCACTCCTGGTGGAAGTCTCGCCCTGCCTCTGTCATCTGCTCTGAATCTGAAGTTGGTTATGAGCAAGCTGAATCTCGAGCTCTAGTCTCCTCGATCGTCTCTATTTGTATATTCTCTCCCTCGACGCGAAAGTATACCTTCCCTCTATCATGGTCGGACACTGCCTTGGCTGTGGCCAAGAACGGGCATCCTAAGATGATGGGGGTATCGGTCACGGACTCAGGGATCTCCATGTCGAACACTACGAAGTCCACTGGGAATTTCAGGCCCTGAATCGTGACAACAACATCCTTCAGCAACCCCTTCGGCCTCTTGACAGGTCGATCAGCAAACTGAAGGACCGTCCTGCTCTGTCGTAGAGGGCCCAACTCGAAGCGGTCGAGTAGGGCTGCCGGAAGTAGGTTGATTGAAGACCCGCTGTCTAATAGAGTACGATCGAACCCTCCTGAATGTGGCATCTAACATACGGGGCCCCTGCATCTGGCCTCTTGGCTGGCAGACGGTTCTGGATCACAAAGAAAGTGGCGCGAGTGAGCACATGGATCTCTGACTGATGGTTCCGCCTCTTCCTCCGAACTGTGGTCTTGTCTCTGAGTGATCTCTGGAATGTGCTCCAAGGCCTCCTGCAGAGTCAGTTGTATCTGAAATCGGTCCATCATGTGTTGGCTGAACTCTAACTGATGGGACTTTTTTGGGTTTTCTTTTTTACGTCCCTTAGCCAAGCGGAGTGCTTGGGGAAAGGGGACGGTTGGGTCCTTCTTAGATGAAGGACTAGGAGAGGGTATGGAATGCTCATGGATAGCAGAATCCACACAAACATCATCAGGCAACACAAGTGGATCCGAAAACAATAAACCCTTTCCTTTATT
Organism: Ottelia alismoides; assembly: GCA_037367405.1. NCBI lineage: Eukaryota > Viridiplantae > Streptophyta > Magnoliopsida > Alismatales > Hydrocharitaceae > Ottelia > Ottelia alismoides. The sequence continues at coordinate 25,110 of JAZKJV010005881.1, read as the reverse complement.
TACAGAAATGTCCTGAGGTACATGAACTGACTGAAAGACAACAGGACTAGCAGAAGTAGAAACGGTGGCCTCAGCACCACCCTCAGCATCTAGATCAGCGGCATCAGTACCGTGCTCTGGCTCGGCAATTGGTCTAGTGGCATCAGTACCACCTCCTCCATCTGGTGAAAAGACGGCCTCAGTACCGTCGGCTGAATCATCATCCTTGGTGGCGTCAGCACCACCATCATCACATGTGTACGAGCGGCATTAGCACCGCTCTCCTCCTCGTCTGGCGCTCCTGAAGTGGCATGGGGTCGTCGCTCAGACGAGGCGCCGCCTGCTGGCATCCTACCGCTCCTAAGTGTAACAAAGTTAGCATCAAACATATATGCAGAAATATCACCAAGTGAATCACTAGGAGTGGTGGTCTCTGTGAACTCTACCTGCTCAGACTTCCTCTTCAGACTGTTCGGATTGGGATCGATCTGGGCAGGGATGGCGGCTTTCCATCTCACAGTCTCCCTCATCTCCTGACGAAACTCACCCATCTCCCATCGAAAGGTATCCTGCTGCTCGGACATGAGGCGGGCTAAGTCATCAAGTGCATGGTTCTCATAGGTCGACCCATGAGAACCTGACGGGTGGCCTCGCTGGTAGTGATGTTGTTGTTGCTAGTGAGGGTGAGAGGGGAACTGCAGATGATACTGCTGTTGAGGCTGCTCTCGCCTCCAAGGTTGTCCATGCTGATAGGGACGAGGACCATACAACTGGTGGTGGAATGACTGTTGCTGTTGTACCGGGGGCTGGGGCTGCTGGTGAGTCTCTCGCTGTTGGCCGTACTGGCCACCCTGAACTGGAGGTTGTTGCTGGGAACTGGTGCCTCCGGCCGACCAGTGGAATCCGGGATGGTCTCATCGGATACCGGGCTGGGGTCGGTCATACCAAATCTCGTTGACATCCATCAACGGCTCCTGCTCGAAGGTGGGCGGAGGGAGTACTGGCAGGGGTTGATCCGGTTGGTAGACCACCATTTGAGTGTCCTGAGATGGTGGTGGCTGGTAGAACTATGGTGGCAGCTGGTACGACTCCACCTGGACATGGTGAACCTGTCTAGGCTGACTGGAGTGCTGGGACGAGCTACCACTGCTGCTCGGATCTCCTCGTGACCTGAGACGGGGCTGAGAAGCCGTCTGTGCCTTCTGGAGACACGTGATCTGTGTCTTTAGGTCACTCATCGTCTGTGCCATCTGATCCATCTGTGATATGACCTGGCACCGCTTCTTCTCGATCAGCTCGATCCGGTCCAGCTTCTCGCTGATAATGTCCATGTTTGTGGTTGTAGACTCTACCTGTGCAACTGCCGCTGACGAAGTGGAAGGACCGGCATCGACCCATGCTATCCTCTGAAACTGCACGGCCTGTGGCTGGGGTCGTCCCTGAGTATAGAGTCGGGTCTAAGACATCACTGTATAGTTCTCGCCCATCTCCTCATAGATGGCCCAGACCTGATCCTCATCCTTGGCGAAGTAGGAACCGACACAAGAAGCATTCACCAAGCCTTGAAGCTCTGGTGTTAGCCCGCAAAAGAAGCTCTGAACTAGGTTCGGCTTCGAGATATCATGGTGCGGGCATCTGACTTTAAGCTCTCTGAACCTCTCCCATGCCTCATGGAACTGCTCGTTGGGGAGCATGGAGAAGTTGCTGATAAGGGCCCTCGCTGCATTGGTCCGCCCGAGTAGATAGACTTGTTCAAGTACTCGGTGCGGAGCTGCTCACAGGTGGTCACAAATTTCCCCAAATTCTTCAGCCAGTTGGCTGCTCTGTCTACCATGGAGAATGGAAAAGCAATCATCTGAATGGTATCCTCGTCCACCTGTCGATCATGGACAGTACTGCAGATCATCTCGAACTCCTGGAGATGAAGGTGTGGCTCCTCAATCGCAAGCCCATGGAAATGGGGGAGAAGCTGGATCGTCTGAGGGGGGAACTTGAAGTCCCCCACGATCGCTGGAAGCACGATCCACCGATGTGTGAGTGTCGATCTGGGGTTGTGTAACTCCCGCATCGGTCTGGCTGCTGCTGCTGGCTGAACCGGCTCCTCAGGCTGATCTGGAATCTCAGGTCCGTCTCCTGCGGGTCTGTGCTGCTCGCGATCGGCTCTCATCCTCTCCATCTCTCTCCTCATCTCCACCATGAAAGCTCCCTGGTCTCTGATCTACTGCTGCATCGTCTTGAGGGAAGCTATCAAGGTGTTGTTGATCGCACCCTGGTCCAATACATATGTCTGCTCGGCTCTGGGTCCTCCGGTGCGGTCCTAGTTGCCGTTGGCCATGGTCTCTGCAAAGGAAAAACACCCAAGCTCAGATGCCGAAATATCTGACTGCTCCTCTCTCTGATCGGGTACCTCAAGACTATAAGAAGAAAGGTGGTCAGGGGGGAACAGGATGGAAGCAAACTCGGGCTTGGAGAGCGGGTCTCGGCTCTCACGAACTGACCTAGATGAACGGGCTGGAGTGCTTGTAAACGGTACAACCAGAGGCTGCCTAAGGGACCTCCGACCTATCATCATGATCTGGCAAGTCGGGCGGATGGGATCTGGAAAGCAAACAGGATGGTCAAGCAAACCCCAATTTCACCAACGCAACGCGAGCTGATGACCGTAAGATTCCAGTCTTTTATCTTGTATTTTTTATTTTGGTGATAAAACAGTCTAACAGGGCGATTAAGCGAGCTGTTGGGAATCCAACGCCCCCAGGAGACTGTCCCGACCCCGAACTAGATCTTTCCCAACTAGTACAAGACGTGGACCGTTTACCGGCTACCCGATTGGCTTGTTCTGTTAAAGATATCACGGCCCACTTTACCGAAAAACGGAGCGATCCTCACTGGAGAACGACTAGCCCAGAAGCAGTAGTCTGAAGAAGGGTCGGATATGGCTCTACCTAGGGTGCGAGTCACTCACTCACCCAATCAAACTATACAAGGTGGGGGTTACTATCCCAATACAAGAATTTTTTTGTGAGATGAATTTTAAGTCCAATTTGCTTTAGCAATCCTAAATTTTATGATTTTCTCTTTTTTATGTATTTTTCAAATAAAAATAATGCCTAACAAATTTTTCGGTTCTCCTGATTTTATTAAGTCCAGAAATCGGGGGAGGAGAAGATGAAAAAGCTGATGCGCGAAGAAATCAATGATGCATGCAGAGTAAGAGATGTGTACCTGACTCCAGCAGTCTACATGCAGGGTGATCCGCGCATAAAAATAAAGACAGAAATAAAACTACCTATATGATGCACGAGGAAAACAGCCTTAGACGAAGCAATTTCTACACGGAGAGAACAGTAGCTAACGGGTCAACGGGAGGGGTCGGAGTCCGATCTCTGATGCCAATCGGTGTCCGCCACAACGGATCTTGCCAACACTGTATATGGCCTCTAGCTACACGTGTTCCCTCGAGTGACCAGGTTAGTTTTTTCTTTATTAATTATTAATTAGGTCCAATTAGACGGTCTATAGGAACATGCAATCTAATTAGGCTGGGGTCCTAATTAATTACGTCACAAGCACAGAAAATCCTACGGCTAAGGCTAAATCTGCATAAATCAGATAAGCAGTAATAAAATGTGAAAAACCAAAACCAGCGAAAAACCGCGGTGAGGTCCCCCGAGCACACCGGTGCTCGACGAAACAGACCCCGGTAGTCACCAAAAGTCTGAAAGTCTGGTTGTCCCTGTATTATTACATAAAAAATAGTCTGTTGAAAGGAAACTAACTACAGCTAATCTACGACTATCTACGGCTCCTGCACTCCTGTTTGCCTCCCCATGCTCTCCTGCGGCTCTACGAAGAAAAGAGCCACCTCCGGCTTCCGTGGTCGCTTCACCTTTCCGAAGAAAGCCGCCTCGGTCCTCGGGCCCTCGCAAGAAACACAAACAGAAGTGTATCAGCCCAAGTTATTATTAAAATACAAATAAAATAAAATAAAATATATGCAAAAAATAAAAATAAAAAAAATAAAATAAAAATAAACAAAAAAAGAAAATAAAAAGAAAAGAAAAGAAGATAAAAAGCCGTGAGAAGCCACTAAAGAAAGAAAAGTTGCGGAAAAGACCGCGAAACTAAAAACCGAACAAAAACAAAAATAAAAAGACTACTAAGCCGTGATCCCCGACAACGGCTCCATTCTGATGAGCCGAAAAACCTGAGAGACTAAGGGAGATAAATATCACGGGTCATTGCGACCTCAATCCCTCAAATCAGACTCAGCAAGAAGATAAAACCACCAAATAAAGCAAAAATTCAATAAAATCGGATAGCGGTCTCGCTATTTATTTAACCTGGTATAGCGATCAGGATCGAACACAAGGAGCACGGATTGGCCAAGTGGCCTACGAAGTAGTCAGAAAATGAAAAAAATAAAGAAAATGTTTTTGGTGGATTTTTTATCTTTTTAAATTTTTTGTGATTTTATATTATAAGAAAAATATAAAGAAAAAACAAAAAGAGCACAATCAATAATTTATTCAACACACAAAGACAAATCAGAAAATTAAAATAAAATTATTTTTGTTTTTTATATATTTTTTAGTGTTTTTGGTAATTTTCTCAGAATTTTTGATTTTTAGTTGATTTTCTAAAAATAAAAGAAGGTAAAAAACTGAAATCAATGTGCATCCAGATTTGAAAGGTTATTTAAAAATATCTAAATATCTCTGAAAATCTGGAGGCAATTTTATATCAAACTATAAATGAAAACAAAGCTAAATGAACAAAAATTGAATTTTTTTATTTTTTAGAATTTTTAATAATTTTTACAACGTTTTTAGGATTTTGTAATTTTTTGGGGTTTTATAAGTCCAAATAAAGCAAAAATCGAACTTAAGCAAGAAGACAATAAAACTAATAGTAGCTATTTTTTTGGAATTTTTGGAGGATTTTTTATATTTTTAATTGATTTTATAATGTAGACAGCAGCAAAAACAAGGGTTTTGGATTTTTAAAATATAAAAATAACTCAAAAATGTCCCCAAAAATTAGTGAATTTTTACATAGTGGCAAGGGCCACGTATCCAAATTTCACCAAATTTGGAGTTAATTTGGTTTTTTATTCAACCAATAAACAAGCTACAGCACATAGGAACATAATCGCAAGAAAAACAAGTTTCAGGGGCTAAAACGAAACATGTGCAGAAACTATGAGGGGTTCAGTGCAAAATTCCCATAAATTTCAACACATGTTCAAATACAGTACGCACAGGGGCATATATGCAATATTTGAAACTAAAAATTCAATTCACAACATCCAAAAACCCTAGCCCAATACATGCAAAAAGACCAGAAAGGCACGAGGCACGCACGTGATCAACACTCAAAGGGACTAAAATGTCATTCCTATTTATAAAGATGTAAACCATAACATCCAAAACCCCTAAGGGCATACATGCAAATCACCCAGATATTCACGTGTCGAAGCGCGTACATCACACATAGAGGGACTGAAATGCAATATCTGAAACTACCAGGTCCAAAGTGCAAATTACCCACAAAAAAAATAATTACTCTAAGTATTTACAGGACTAAACTATAAATGCGAAAAGGAAAGGGGACTAAGTGATATTATCCCTTTATTACGATCCGACGGCTGCGAGGCGTCCACGTGTGATTTGACGGTTGTAGATGGTGGATGCCCCTTCGGCGATGGACGTCCTGGATCTGATCCTCAACTGGATCGAACGGTGGAGAGCCTCCCTCAGATGGATGGATGAGAACTGTTCTGGCGTGAGGGGGCTCGATCGACGGCTCCGAAGGCCCCTGGAAGAACAAGTCGCCGGCGAGTTTCGCCGGGCTAATGTGCGCTTGAAGGACCTCCTCCGATGCTGCGGAGATGGGCGAATCGAAGAGGAGGGTCATCCGTAGCGATTGGTGTGCTCAGATGGGGTCGGGAGGACCTGGAGGGTCCCCACCGACGAAGAATAGCTGGAGCTATTGTGCTTCTATATAAGGACCTCCAGATGAGGTCCTTAGACCTTCAAACGTGCACAGAAAGAAAGAGGGGTCAAGGGCAAACTGCCTCAACCCAGTGAAGGGCGAAATGGGTGAACGAGGGAGTCGAGGTGTGGGTCTCCGACGAGCGGCGGAGGAGGAGGACCCAAGTCCCGGTTCCAGGGTGAACCAGGATGATCGGAGGGGCGAAGAACGTGCGGAGAGGTCTCTTGAAGGTGATAGGATGGTCAGGTGGTCGAAAGGATAGATGGAGCGGTGTGGATTGGCCAGCGAAGGCCAACGACGCAAAACCTAAGATCTTGAATTAAAGTGAAGCTAAAGGCTAACGGGGCTACCTGGTGGCTGAGAGCGTCTGTGGGGGAGATGTTGAGTCTCCTGGGATCCTCGCCTCAATGGAGCGACGCCTCCAGAGGCTCGAGATCGCCGATGGCGGAGTGCGGCGGTAATGACCACCGGACTTGGGGCTAGGACGCCTCTATCCTCACTGCAACACCTCCTAGTGCTTGCTGTCACTCAAGGCAAGAAGGTGGAGGTCGTGGGAGTCGAAGATGGCGGCCGAAGGTGCATGAAAATGCGGCTGGAGGCGAGGTCTTATACTGGTAGTGGTCCAGGAAGATGGGAGTCGGGTGAGCAAATCGGTGCATGGATCCGTAGGAAGAAGGTCGGGCGTGGATAATGGGTGTAGGAGCTACAATCGGAGCCCGGGGTTTGGGTAGATGGGAGGTGGATCACGTCAGGAAAAATTGGCAAAGTCGGGTCGGCGATGTGGATCCGCGAAGTGGTGGTCCTGGGGGGAGAGTTGATCGGGGGTCAACATCCCCCGTGGACCAATCAGAGGGCACCAATTTGAAATTATTTGAAAATTCAAAATAAAAAAGAAAAAGGCTTTATTTTAAAATATTTTCAAAATAGAAAATGTTTATTTATTTTCAAAGCCTTTTTTATTGATTTTTTTTTTGAAAAATAAATTATGTATATACATTATATAATATTATATACAGGTATAAATACATATGTATGTTTTTATTTTTATTTTTTATTTTTATTTTTTACAATTTTCCCAATTTTATAGTTTATTTATTTACACCATAAAATTTGGGATATAAAATAATTTTTATTGGATTTTTATTAATTATTTACAAGGGTTATAAAAATAGGTCTTTTATTCTTATATACATGGTATATGTACACTGAAGAGAGAGAAATTATTTATTTTTGTTTTTATTTTATTTTTCTCAATTTTATTTTATTTTTATAAATATATACAAAATAAGAGAAACACATAAATATTTTTATTTTATGAAAATAAAATATATACACTAAGAGGGGGATTTACATAAGGTTGAGTTACCCTATCTCTCTCTACTTAATTTATTTTGCGATCAGACCCATATTGGGTCCTCTCTTGGGTTCAGGTCACTCAATATTTATTATAAATATTTCCCTATTTTTTTCTTTATTCTTTTATTTTTGCACAAAAACATGCTAATTATGGCTATTTACACAATGCATGCAATTTGATGATTTATTCTATTTACAAACATATACATGGTGTTTTGCAAAGATTTTTAGCTAAAATAAAAGAATAAAGAGTGATGAATGAGGATTCATCACCCCCCTATACTTTACTTTTGCTAGTCCCTTAGCAAACACTTATTTGAAAAAGAAGTGAAAAAGAGAAAAGAAAAAGAGGGGAAAATAAATCAATGCTGATTATTAAACTTGCCTTCATTAAATTGAAGTATGGAGCTTAGTAAAATCTTTGAACTATTAATGTGTCGGAACCTTATTTGGACTTAGGTTTAAAACTTAACAGCCTCTAAGTTCCACTAATCTATAGTCAAGACTTCTCAACAATCCAGATCAGAACAAGTCTACATACACAAACCCCGAAGACCATGAATCTTTCCTTGTACTGTGTAAGTGAGGTATAGATCTCCACCTCATAAGTAGCAAAGTGAAAACCCTCCCCAACAAGGTAACTCTAAGACCCTAGTCTGGCAACTCTTTCCTCGAGGAGCGGGGTATTCCCTTCTAAGTTCAAGTTCAACCGGCTCAAGAAGAGGGGGAAAGAAGAGAATGGACCATGGCCAGTGTAGCCATGTATCCTTGGGAGCTCAACCAGTGTAGCTGAGTCTCCCTGCTGCAAGCTTCATGAGATGGAACATGAATACCAAGATTTGCTTATTGCACTATACACACTCCGGTGAGATTATCATTTTCTCTCATACCCACCACTTTTTTGGAGTTATTCTTTTCATTTTGCATTTTTTTGATGTGCATATTTACAACATATCTACAAAGTGCAGCATATATACATAAGGAGTTTTTCCTCTTGAGCCAGTAGACTATCCCTCTTTTGAAGCATTATTGCAACCCACAGCTCCTGTCGTTAGACCTCTCAGCTACCAGATCAAGTTGAGACGCACTTCCTTCACTATAAGAAGAAGAAGAGAGGTTCCGCCTAGAAGTACTACCCTCATATGCTACCCCAAGTCAAAGAATACTGCCTCCTCACCACCTCATCCGTAGAGAGCTCGGTGTAAAGTGCTGGTCCAAGTAAAGCCATAATCTATAAGAGTCATGTGTGTGTTGTTAAGTGCTCTACTTAGGCTCATCGAGATGACATATGATCATAGCCTAGTGGACTCAAAGAATTAAGTCACCATGGACCTGAAAAGTCTCAACCCTAAGCCCTATAAGGTTCCTCCTAGAATTATGTGGATTAAGATCTTAACCAAGATCCACTTTTTAATTTAATTCCAGGCTAGTTTAAATGTCAACTATGATTTAGTAAAAACTATACAAATATTTACAAAGATGCAATTTACAAAGTTTTACAAATGTGCAAAATTTTTGAAAAATGTTTTGAAAACGTGGATGTATGCATGAATGCAAGTTTAGCAAAATATTTACACAAATTTCTCAAAGTTTTTGCAAACTTTTGTTTTTCAAACATTTTACAAAAATTTTGTACTATATACATAATTTTGATATCAAAATATTTACAAGCTATTTACACAAAAGATTTTTACAAACATTTCTACAAACATAAATTTGTACATAGCTATGTATGTGCAATGAACGGATTTTATTTACAAGGAAAATTTTTTAATTTTATGGATTTTAAGGTTTTTATAGCCATTTTTATTTATTAACACACTCACACAAAGTACGAGTTATGGCTAAAGTATATATGAAATATATACGACACCCCCTATACTTAGCTCGAACGATGTCCTCAAAGTAAATCAAGAACGATGAAGAAGACATAACTCGTGCTTAGTATAGGGAAGTGGAAAGGAAGGCTATATACAAAGACGAATGAAAGAATAGAAATGCAAGAAGAAACTCGGGGGTTTCCCCCTATACTTAGGATCAAGTAATCCTAAGTATACCAGGCTGTACACGGATGACCCCAAAAATTCTCACTATCGGGCTAAGGTAAAAATATTTGGTGTAGTTGCGACCTGAATAGAGAGATTCAGTCAACAAGAAAATCAGAGACCACCGAAATAAGAGAATAAATCGATAAAATCAAAAGCGGTCCTCGTTATGTATTTAACCTGGTATAGCGACCAGGGTCGAACTCAAGGAGCACGGATTGACCGAATCGACCTACGAAGTAGTCTAAAATGGAATAAAATAAAAAGAAATGTTTTTTGTGGATTTAAAAATATTTTTTATTTTTTTATTTTTTTAATTATAAAGGAAAATATAAAAACAAAGGAAAAAACCAACAAACCAAGATTTATTCAACACATCAAATAAAAAATCAAATAAAATTTTTTTTAAGTTTTTTTTATTTTTAGGTGTTTTTGATGATTTTTTCAGAATTTTAAAATTTTTAAGATTTTATAAAAATCGAAAAGGGCAAAAACAATGAAGTAATGTGCAATTAGATTTGAAAGGCTAATTAAAAACAAATAATCATCCTATAAAAATCTGAGGGCAATTTTTATGAAAAGTAAAAATAAAAACTAAACTAAAGAATCCAGAATTGTATTTTTTTGATTTTTATAGAATTTTTAAGAATTTTTATAAGATTTTTAGGGTTTTTTAATTTTTTGAGTTTTATAAGTCCAAATAAGCTAAAAATAGAACTGAAGCAAGAAAACAACAAACAAACGAGCCCTAATTTTTTAGACTTTTTAGAGGTATTTTTATATTTTTAATTGATTTTCTATTTCAGACAGTAGTAAAAATGAAGATTTTTGATTTTTTAAAAATAATAAAAAGCAACAAAAATGTCCTAAAAATTTAATGAAATTTTTACACAGTGGCAGGAGCCACGTATCCAAATTTCACTTGATTTGGATTTAATTTGATATTTTATTCAACAAAAACAAAAGCTACAGCATACAGGGACCTAAGTGCAATGAAAGTTAATTCCATGGCCGAATGTATAACATGCGTTGAAACGTTAGGGCCTAAAATGCAAATAGCCCAAAACACACGAGCTCAGCACGTGACTTGCACTCACAAGGGTATTTATGTCATTCCTATTTATAAAATACCAAACAGTAACACCCCACAACTACAGGATAAAATGTCCAAAACTTCCACTAACTCACGTGTTGAGGCATGTGTTCCATACACACAGGGACTAAATAGCAATATCCAAAAATACTAGGGACCCATATGCAAATTACCCAAACAAAAATAACTAAATAAAATATTTACAGGACTAAACTATAACAGCAAAAAGAACAGTGGCCTACTGGAAATTTACCCCTTTATTAAGATCCATGGCCGAGGTAACACCACATGTACGATTTGATGGCTGAGAAGTGATGACGCCCCTTCGCTGATCAACGGCGTGGATTTGATCCTCAGATGGATCAATGGTCAGACGAATCCCTCAGATGAACGGATGAGATCTATTCTGGCGTAAGGGGTCGATCTGACGGCTCCTGGAGATCCTCCAAGAATAGGTCGCCGGCAAGTTTCGCCAGCCCAATACATGCGGTGGAGGGGTCCTCCGGTGCTGCTCTAAGAGGGGAAATGACGCCCGAGGAAGTCCGCAGCTGCTGATGTGCTCAGATGGGGCCGGGAGGTCATGGAGAACTCCGACGACGAGAAGCTCCTGGAGCACATGTGCTCGAGTGTTCAGACCTCCAGATGAGGTCTTTAGGCCTTCATTCCTGCACAGAAAGAAAGAGGGGTCGAGGGCAAACTGCCTCGACCCGATTACGTGCGAAGAAGATGGTCTAGTGAAGCGGGGCGGCGTTCTCCGGCGAGGCGACGACGGAGGAGAACGAAGGTCCTGCTCTGGGGCGAGTCAGGAGAAATGAAGGGGTGGAGAAGGTGGAGCGGAGTCTGGCGGATGTGATAGGGTGGTCGGAAGGGTGAAATGGTGACCGGAGTGGCGTGGATTGGCTGGCGAAGGCCGACAGTGCGAGTCTGAAAATCCTAAAATTAAAAGAAACCAGAGAGCATCTGACCTAAAGGGTGACTGCAATCGTCTAGGCTGGAGGTCGGGGACCTCCAAGGTTGTCGCCTCGATGGCTCGACGGGGCCAGAGGCTCGGTCTCACCTTGCGGCGGAGCACGGTGGTGAAAATCGCCGGATCGATGGCTCCCGGCGCTCGAGTCCTCCCTGCAACTCTCCCTCACGTTGCTGTCACTCAGGCAAAGATGAGGAGCTCATCGGCGGCGAGGGGGATAGCCAAAGATGGAGTGAAATGTGTGGCGGAGCAGAGACTATATAGTGCCAGGGTCCGATAAGGTGGGAGTCGGGAGAGATTCTGGGTGCACGGATCCCTAGAAGAAATGTCGGGCGTGGATCGTGGATTGATCGATGATAATCAGGGCCCGGGGTTTGGATGGATGGTGGTCGGATCACGCCTGCAAAAATAGGAGAAGATCGGGTCGGGGCGCAGATCCGGGCAAAGTGGTCCAAGGGGGGCAGTTGACCGGGGGTCAACGTTCCCTCGTGGACCAATCAGATTATTCCTTTTATTAATTATTTGTAAATTCATTTTAAAATAGAAAATGATTTTATTTGAAAATATTTTCGACATGAAAAATGCTTATTTATTTTCAAAGTATTTTTTAGTGATTTTTATTTATTTTTTTGGAAAATAAAATACGTATTTACATTATATTATTATTATATATAGGTATGTACACCTATGTATTTTTGAATTTTATTTTTAATTACTTTATTTATGTATATTTATTCCCATTTTATATTTTATTTATTTACACCATAAAATATGGAATACAAAATGATTTTTATTGGATTTTTATTACTTATTTACAAGGGGACAATAAATAGGTATTTTATTTTATATACATGGTATATATACACTGATGAGAGAGAATTTATTTATTTTTATTTTTCTTTTATTTTCCCATTTTTATTTTATTCTATAAATATATACACAATAAAGGGAACACATAAATATTTTTATTTTTAGAAAATAAATTATGTACACTAAGAGGGGTATTTACACCATGTTGAGCCACCCTATCTCTCTCTACTTATTTTATTTTGCGGTTAGGCCCTTGTGGAGCCTTCCCTTGGGTTCATGTCATCAATATTTATTCTAAATATCTCCTTCTTTTCCTTTGTTTCTTTATTCTTTTATTTTTGCACAAAAACATGCTAATTATTAATATTTACACAATGCATGTATTTTGATAAATTATTCTATTTACATGTATCTACATGGTGTTTTGCAAAGGTTTTGTAGCTAAAATAAAAGAATAAAGAGTGATGAATGGGGATTCATCACCCCCCTATACTTAACTTTGCTAGTCCCTTAGCAAACACTTATTTGAAAAAGAAGTGAAAAAGAAAGAAAAAGAAAAAGAAGGAAAAAGAATGAATCAATGTTGAATATTAAACTAGCCTTCATTAAATTGAATTATGGAGCTCAGTCAGATCTTTAGATTATTAATGTGCCGGAACCTTATTTGGACTTAGGTTTAAAACTTAACAGCCTCTAAGTTCCACTAATCTATAGTCAAGACTCCTCAATAATCCAGATCAGAACAAGTTTACATACACAAACCCTAAAACCATGAATCTTTCCTTGTACTGTGTAAGTGAGGTATAGCTCTCCACCTCAGAAGTAGCAAAATGACAACCCTCTCAAACAAGGTAACTCTAAGACCTTAGTCTGGACACTCTTTCCTCGAGGAGTGGGGTATTCCCTTCTAAGTTCAAGTTCAACCGGCTCAAGAAGAGGGGGAAGAAGAGAATGGACCATGGCCAGTGTAGCCATGTATCCTTGGGAGCTCAACCAGTGTATCTAAGTCTCGCTACTGCAAGCTTCATAAGATGGAACATGAGTCTCAAGCTTTGCTTATTGCACTATATACACTCCGGTGGGATTATCATTTTTCTATCAGGCCCACCACTTTTTTGGAGTTCTTTTATTTTTGCTTTTTTTTTTATGTGCATCTGTACAACATATCTACAAAGTGCAGCATATATACATAAGGAGTTTTTCCTCTTGAGCCAATAGACTATCCCTCTTTTGAAGCATTATTGCAACCCACACCTCATGTCGTTAGACCTCATGGCAACCAGACCAAGTTGAGACGCACTTCCTTCACTATTAGAAGAAGAGAGGTTCTACTTAGAAGTACTACCCTCATATGCTACCCCAAGTCAAGGAAGATTACCTCCTCACCACCTCATCCAAAGAGAGCTCGGTGTAAAGTGTGGTTCCAAGTAAAGCCATTGTCTATATGAGTCATGTGTATGTTGTTAAGTGCTCTACTTAGGCTCATCGAGATGACATATGATCATAGCCTAGTGGACTCAAAGAATTAAGTCATCGTGGACCTGAAAAGTCTCAACCCTAAGCCCTATAAGGTTCCTCTTAGAATTAGGTGGATTAAGATCTTAACCATGCTCCATTTTTCAATTTAATTCCAAGCTAGTTTAACTGTCAACTATGATCCAGGAAAAATTATACAAGTATTTACAAAGATGCAATTTACAAAATATTTACACATGTGCAAATTTTTTGAAAAATGTTTTGAAAACATGGATGTATGCATGAATGCAAGTTTTGCAAAATATTTACACAAATTTACACAAGGTTTTTGCAAACTTTTGATTTTCAAAACATTTTACAAAAATTTTGTATTATATACATAATTTTGAAATCAAAAATATTTACAAGCTATTTACACAAAAGATTTTTACAAACATTTTTACAAAAATAATTTGTACAACTAGCTATGTATGTGCATAAAAGAATTTTATTTACAAGGAATTTTTTTAATTTTTATGTATTTTTGGGTTTTAGCCATTTTTATTTATTAACACACTCACACAAAGTACGAGTTATGGCTAAAGTATATATGAAATGTATACACCCCCCTATACTTAGCTCGAACGATGTCCTCAGAGTCAAGAGCGATGAAGAAGACATAACTCATGCTTAGTATAGGGAAGTGAAAAGGAAGACTATATATAGAGACAAATAAAAGAATAGAAATGTAAGAGATCTCGGGTTTTCCCCTATACTTAGGATCAAACAATCCTAAGTATAGCAGGTTGTACACGAAGGGAAATCCGAGTGGAGAATGTACAGGATCTACCTCCCCTATACTTAGGGTAAAATATCCCTAAGTATAGGTAACTGAACAGAGGTAGAAAATGACGAAGAAAACAAACAAATATATACAAGATGGAGGGCATCACTCCCCCTATACTTAAGGTGAAGAATCCTTAAGTATAGGCAACAACAGGAGTAATGAAACGGAACGACAGGAACAACTCGGTGTTTCCACCCCCTATACTTAGGATGAGGTATATCCTAAGTATAGCAAAGATAATCCTATACGAAACCTGGGGTGAAAACAAACACAGAAGAAAGAAAGATCAAATCACGATGAAACATGTATATACAAAAGGGTATAATGTTGAGGTGCCTCTCAACAAGCGCTAGGTTTTACGCCCCTAGCTGGGCGCAAAGGCTAGGATAAAGCTGTGTCCAGGTTCAGGACGACATCTGTAAGGCGAATGTCGTACTGTCGTCATAGTCTCGGTATGAGAACATCGACGAAGTCAACAGTATAAAGAATGACATCCAGGTAGGCAATCAGGCGGATGTCTGCTACCGGCCAAGGATATGCGAATAAGTGATCGGGATCCGGTATCACAAGAGAAATCGTCGGCTCAAGATCAGACTGGAGTGGAAGTGTATAGCCGAAGAAATCAAACATGGAGAAGGGTGGATCAGTCATAGAATCCTCCACATCAATCAGCATCTCAAAGAGGTATGGAAAGTGAAGATCAAGAGACTCTCTAAGAAAACTGATATCCGATGCATATACTGTAGACAAATCGGACATATCATCGAATATCTCAAGGATCGGCTCATCCTCGCGAGGGTCGTCGAGGTGAGATGAATCAGAATCAGAAGGATCAGAAGACTCAGTTTCGTGATTCGCCAGATCGGACACACTCTCAGAAGATGATACCGAGCACTCATCGTGTGTGGCATTCTCCCATAGATAACCCTCGGGGAGAAATGCAAGATCAGTGGTGAGAAAGAAAGGATCAGGATCTATAAGGGCATCTGCGCTGCTGTCAAGCACCCACTCTGTGCACCAGGATGCGTCATCATCTGAAGTCTGTCTCTCGGCAATCTGGAAGCAGGAGAAGGTACTGGTCAACACCGTGGAAGCTGGCAATGTGGTTGCGGCTGATCCTCGCTCTGCAGCAATGATGGCTGTCATATGGTCCTCATCAAGTGTATATGTCTCATCAACGTGGAGGAGAAAAGGCTCGAATACGGGACTCTCTATGTCTAGCCTCTCAAAGTGGTGTCCCATATCAAATTGTGGCTGCTGGGCTGAGTCAGGGTATCTGTCTGACTCCGAGAAGTGTGTCTGCAGAAAAGAATCTGAATCATCCAGAACTGGAATCTGGAATGGATGGATCGATGGTTGTAGTAGTGGGGGCTCCTATGTCTCCTGGAGTATCAGAAGATCTGATATCCAAGAATTGTCAACTGAAAACTCTGGGGCTGACTCGAACTCTAGCTGGAAGATCAACGGGAACTCGAGTAGACTCTGAGTCAGAACCTCCAGTAGCAGTCATGTCCTCTGTACTCTGTGGTGCTGCAGAATCCAAATCCTCGGGCTGGTGTGTAGAAACAGTTTCCTCATGTAGTGCGACACACCCCACTGGTACTGCAACATCCTCATGTGTTGTCCCGACTACGACATCTCGTGAAGATAGTCTCTGTGAAAGTAACCTCGAGAAGGTATCCAGTAAGTCAATGTCGGAACTGCGGTGTGAACCACCACACGAGGTAATCACCAATGCTATCTGATACGTGGTCATCCCCCGCATGGAGATCTCGATAAGGTCGGTCGGTGAAAGTCCGTGCTCAGGAAATCTCCTCAAGAGGTCAAGAAACCTCAGCCATGCCTCTTGTAGTGGCTCCTGGGGGTCTACTGAAAACTCTGTGATAATAGACCGCATCATATCTGCTCTACGCTGGGGAAAGTATCTCTGTAGAAACTCTCGGCATAGCTCTCCCCACATAGCGAATATCTCTCCCAATCGTCGATGCCATCTCATGGCTCTATCCTGAAGTGTGAATGGGAAGGTCTTCAGCATCATCTCCTCTGCAGTGATGTCTGAATAGATCTGTGTCCTGCAAAACTCCTCGAACTCAGACAAGTGAAGATAGGGCTCCTCGTGCACCTTCCCCGAAAATATCGGCAGACTCTGAATAAGCTCCAAATCCAGAATGAATGGACCTAACGTAGAAGCTGACTGAGCTCCCTGTCCTATCTGTTCATCCATCAAGCTGGCATAGGAGGCATCTGATACTCACATAGGCTCTCTATGATCGCGTACGAAGTGCACTCTCAACTCAGCAATGACATCGTCCGGGTCTCGCATCTGCTCAATCTGATATCCGCGGACGTCTAGCGCAGCATGCCCAAAGTAATGAAAGGGATGGGAGGGAGGGAACGGGAGGTTGGTCAGAGATCCGACCTCCTTCGAAGGTGGACTGGACTGATAATCAAAAGATGGAGAAGCCGTAAGAGTCGGCAAGAGGTGAGGGGGATCCATCATCCATGGATACAGAAGAGGAAGAGAAAAGTGAAGGGAGGGTGGGGAGGGAGAAAAATACATGAATAGATAGAAGAGAAGATAGATGGGGAGAAGGCAGAAGGGATCTGGAAACACACAAGATGAGAAAACAAACCCCCGATTCACCTACTCAACCTTGAGCTGAAGATCGTAAGGGATCGGTCAATTATATTGTCAATTTAATTTAGGTGATCAAGCCAGTCTTTCAGAGCGATTACATGAGCTGATAGGAATCCAATATTCTTAACAGACTGTCCCGAATAAAAAGTCGGTAGTCTGTCAAGAAATTGGATATGTCTTTAGCCTAGGATGCAGGTCACTCTCTCGCTCATCCAAACCAAATAAGGAGGGGGTTACTCTCCCCAAGACAGATTTTTAAGTGATGTGTCTTTTAAGGTCAAGTGTGATTAGCAGTCTTGATTTTATTGTTTTTGTTTTTAGGTACTTTTTTCAAAAAAAATCGTCTAATGAATTTTCTGATTTCCTTTTTCTTTCTAAGTCCAGAAAAACGGAGGGAGGAAAACAGAAAAGCCGATGCGCGACAAAATCAATGATGCATGCACGAGATAGAAGGCGTACCTGACTCTAGCAGTCTACATGCAATTATGATCCACACATAAATTTAAACTACCTATATGGATACAATGCGAGAACCGTCCTAAACAGAAGCTCCTATTATCGTGAAGCATCGGTTTATTTACCTAAGTCCAAGCGTGATCTATAGGAACAGATATTCTTATTAGGGTTATGGACCTAATGCTACCTGGCTCAACGAAAATAAAAACCTAAGTCTAGGGGCTCAAGCATAGAAATCCGCGTGAAATCAAAGAAAAGAAAAGCGGCAAAAGCAAAATAGCGGTGGGGTCCCCCGAGCACACCGGTGCTCGGCGAAACAGACCCCGAAAAGTCCACAAGTCTCAGAAAGTCCTGGTACCTATATTATTACAATAATAAATAGTCTGAAAATAAACTAACTATCCTAAGCTAATCTACTATCACGTGTTCCTGCTCGCCTCCTCGCACTCTCCTACGGCTCCGTACAGAAGGGAGCCGCCTCCGGCTTCCGCGGTTGCTTCGGCTCTTCGAGAAAAGCCGCCTCAGTCCTCAGGCCCTTGCAAGAAAGCAAACAACGGTGTCAGACACAGATTATTATAAAAACAAGCAAGATAAAATAAAATAAAATGGCACTATATGCAAAAATGAAAATAAAATACAAAATAAAACAAACAAAAACAAAATAAAATAAAAGAAAAAAAAGAAAGAAAATAAAAGAAAATGAAAAACCCGCAAAAATCCGCGAAAGAAAACAAACGACCACGAAGAAAACTGCGAACGAAAAACAAAATCAAAAACGACTACTAAGTCGTGCTCCCCGGCAATGGCACCATTCTGATGACCTGAAAATTCTCACTATCGGGCTAAGGTAAAAATATTCGGTGTTGTTGTGACCCGAATAGAGAGATTCGGTCAACAAGAAAATCAGAGACCACCAAAATAAGAGAATAAATCGATAAAATCAAAAGCGGTCCTCGCTATTTATTTAACCTGGTATAGCGACCAGGGTCGAACTCAAGGAGCATGGATTGGTCGAATCGGCCTACAAAGTAGTCTAAATGGAATAAAATAAAAAGAAATGTTTTTGGTGGATTTTTATTTTTTTTAAATTTTGTTTATATTTTTAATTATAAAGGAAAATATAAAAACAAATGAAAAAGCCAACAAACCAAGATTTATTCAACATATCAAATAAAGACAGAAAAATAAAATAAAATTGTTTTTATATTTTTATATTTTTAGGTGTTTTTGGTGATTTTTTTAGAATTTTACAATTTTTAGTTGATTTTATAAAAAATCGAAAAGGGTAAAAACTGTGAAGTAATGTGCAATCAGATTTGAAAGGCTAATTAAAAAACAATCAGCCTATAAAAATCTGAGGGCAATTTTTATGAAAAGTAAAAATAAAAACTAAACTAAAGAAACCAGAATTGCATTTTTATTTTTATAGAATTTTTAAGAATTTTTGTAAGATTTTTAGGGTTTTTTTAATTTTTATGAGTTTTATAAGTCCAAACAACCTAAAAATCGAATTGAAGCAAGAAAACAACAAAACAAACAAGCTCTAATTTTTTTAAGAATTTTTAGAGGTCTTTATATTTTTTAGTTGATTTTCTATTTCAAACAGTAGCAAAAATGAAGGTTTTTGATTTTTTAAAAATAATAAAAAGCAACAAAAATATTTCAAAATTTTAATGAAATTTTTACACAGTGGCAGGAGCCACGTGTCCAAATTTTACTTGATTTGGATTTAATTTGATATTTTATTCAACAAAAACAAAAGCTACAGCATACATGGACCTAAGTGCAAAGAAAGTTAATTCCAGGGCCGAATGTATAACACGTGTTGAAACGTTAGGGCCTAAAATGCAAATAGCCCAAAACACACGGGCTCAGCACGTGACTTGCACTTACAGGGATATTTATGTCATTCCTATTTATAAAATACCAAACAGTAATACCCCACAACTACAGGATAAAATGTGCAAAAGTTCCACTAACTCACGTGTCGAGGCACGTGTTCCGTACACACAGGGACTAAATAGCAATATCCAAAAATACTAGGGACCCATATGCAAATTACCCAAACTAAAAACAACTATATAAAATATTTACAGGACTAAACTATAACAACCAAAAGAACAGGGGCCTATAGGAAATTTACCCCTTTATTAAGATCCACGGCCAAGGTGACGCCACATGTACGATCTGACGGCTGAAAAGTAATGACGCCCCTTCGTTGATCAAAGCATGGATTTGATCCTCAGATGGATCAACAGTCAGACGAATCCCTCAGATGAACGGATGAGATATATTCTGGCACAAGGGGTCGATCTGACGGCTCCTGGAGATCCTCCAAGAACAGGTCGCCGACGAGTTTCGTCGGCCCAATACGTGCGGTGGAGGGGTCCTCCGAGGCGAGTCAAGAGGAATGAAGGGGTGGGAGAAGTAAAGTGGAGTCTAGCGGATGTGATAGGGTGGTCGGAAGCTGAAATGGTGACCGAAGTGGCGTGGATTGGCCGGCGAAGGCCGGCGGTGAGAATCTGAAAATCCTAAAATTAAAAGAAACTAGAGAGCATCTGACCTGAAGGGTGGCTGCAATCGTCTAGGCTGGAGGTCGGGACCTCCGGGGTCGTCGCCTCGATGGTTCGACGGGGCCAGAGCTCGGGCTCACCTTGCGGCGGAGCACGGTGGTGAAAATCGCCGGATCGATGGCTCCCAGCGCTCGCGTCCTCCCTACAACTCTCACTCACGCTGCTGTCATTCAGGCAAAGATGAGGAGCTCATCAGCGGTGAGGGGGATAGCCAAAGATGGAGTGAAATGTGCGGCGGAGCTGAGACTATATAGTGCCGGGGTCCAATAAGGTGGGAGTCGGGAGAGATTCTGGGTGCACGGATCCCTAGAAGAAATGTCGGGCGTGGATCATGGATTGATCGATGATAATCGGGGCCTGGGTTTGGATGGATGGTGGTCGGATCATGCCTGCAAAAATGGGAGAAGAACAGGTCGGGGCACAGATCCAGGCAAAGTTGTCCGGGGGGAAATTGACCGGGGGTCAACGTTCCCTAGTGGACCAATTAGATTATTCCTTTTATTAATTATTTGTAAATTATTTTAAAATAGAAAATGATTTTATTTGAAAATATTTTCAATATGATAAATTTTTATTTATTTTCAAAGTATTTTTAGTGATTTTTACTTTTTTTGAAAAATAAAATACGTATTTACATTATATTATATTATATATAGGTATGTACACCTATGTATTTTTAAATTTTTATTTTTAATTACTTCGTTTATGTATATTTATTCCCATTTTATATTTTATTTATTTACACCATAAAATATGGAATATAAAATGATTTTTATTGTATTTTTATTACTTATTTACAAGGGGGAAAATAAATAGGTATTTTATTTTATATAATGGTATATAAACACTGATGAGAGAGAATTTATTTATTTTTATTTTATTTTATTTTTCCCATTTTTATTTTATTTCTATAAATATATACACAATAAAGGGAACCCATAAATATTTTTATTTTTACAAAATAAATTATGTACACTAAGAGGGGTATTTACACCATGTTGAGCCACCCTATCTCTCTCTACTTATTTTATTTTGCGGTCAGGCCCTTGTAGAGCCTTCCCTTGGGTTCAGGTCACTCAATATTTATTCTAAATATCTCCTTCTTTTTCTTTGTTTCTTTATTCTTTTATTTTTGCACAAAAACATGCTAATTATTAATATTTACACAATGCATGTATTTTGATAAATTATTCTATTTACAGGTATCTACATGGTGTTTTGCAAAGGTTTTGTAGCTAAAATAAAAGAATAAAGAGTGATGAATGGGTATTCATCACCCCCCTATACTTAACTTTGCTAGTCCCTTAGCAAACACTTATTTGAAAAAGAAGTGAAAAAGAAAAGAAAAAGAAAAAGAAGGAAAAAGAATGAATCAATGCTGAATATTAAACTAGCCTTCATTAAATTGAAGTATGGAGCTCAGTCATATCTTTGGATTATTAATGTGCCAGAACCTTATTTGGACTTAGGTTTAAAACATAACAGCCTCTAAGTTCCACTAATCTATAGTCAAGACTCCTCAATAATCCAGATCAGAACAAGTCTACATACACAAACCCTAAGACCATGAATCTTTCCTTATACTGTGTAAGTGAGGTATAGCTCTCCACCTCAGAAGTAGCAAAATGACAACCCTCCCCAACAAGGTAACTCTAATACCTTAGTCTGGACACTCTTTCCTCGAGGAGCGGGGTATTCCCTTCTAAGTTCAAGTTCAACCGGCTCAAGAAGAGGGGGAAGAAGAGAATGGACCATAGCCAGTGTAGCCATGTATCCTTGGGAGCTCATCCAGTGTAGCTAAGTCTCCATGTTGCATGCTTCATAAGATGGAACATGAGTCTCAAGCTTTGCTTATTGCACTATATACACTCCGGTGGGATTATCATTTTCTATCAGGCCCACCACTTTTTTGGAGTTCTTTTATTTTTGCATTTTTTTATGTGCATCTGTACAACATATCTACAAAGTGCAGCATATATACATAAGGAGTTTTTCCTCTTGAGCCAGTAGACTATCCCTCTTTTGAAGCATTATTGCAACCCGCACCTCCTGTCGTTAGACCTCATGGCAATCAGACCAAGTTGAGACGCACATCCTTCACTATAAGAAGAAGAGAGGTTCTGCTTAGAAGTACTACCCTCATATGCTACTGATAACTAGGGTTAAGCGAGGGTCTAAATAGTCCACACAAGGCGGGACCACAATGTCGCTGCGGCGACGGCTCACAAAACCCTAATTAGTCAACAATGAACCCACAACAGTATTAATCAAACAATGAAAGACAAGTGTGGAGTCAAATTTATTATTGACTCTACATAAAAAAGTGTATAGGTGTAAGTATGTAGAGGTCGGACTCAGGGAGCAAACAGGATAGATCAATGCAAAGTACACAATGTGAGTGTGATTAAGTGCCTACAATATGCAAATGTTTTTGTGGGTTTTGAATTTTAATTTATTTTTTTTATTTTTTTTAAATTTTAATTTTGTATTTTGATTTTTAATTTATTGATTTTTATATTTTCCTTTTATATTTTATATTATTTTTTTTCTTTTTCAATATTGGAATATATATACTATATAAGAAAAGAGGGGATAATGTATTTATAAAAATAAAGAAAAAATACTCAAAAATCATAAAATAAAATGTTTTTGGTCTTTTATATTTTTATAATATTTTTGTGATTTTTCGGAATTTTTCTGAATATTTTTTGTATTTTTAAAAGCCAAAATACAAGAAACAGTGAATAAAACTGCTGGCCAAAATTAAAATGGGAATGAAAAATACGAAGCAGAAAAAAAATTTTCCTAAATTAAATTTAAAATAAAAATAATAAAATAGAGAAACTACAGGACCTTAGTTTGCTTTTTTAGGAATTTTCTAGGATTTTTTAGATTTTTATAAAGTTTTTAGGGGTTTTGTAATTTTTAAGGTTTTTGTTTTGAAATTTTTAATGATTTTTGGATACAAGTTAAAAGACACTAAAATAGACCTTAGGTAATTTTTTTGGAATTTTTAAAAGAGATTTGATATTTTTTTAGTATTTTCTAATGCAAATAGTAGCTAAAATGCATGTTTTTTTATTTTTAATAAATATTAAAATGCAATGAAAATAAAATGCAAAAATATGGCATGAAAGTGCAAGCACACATGAGCTTATAGTATTTTTTGGGAATTTTCGAGTTAAAATGATGCTTGAAATAAATATGGAAAGCATGCAAAAATATAAGGCCAGGCAGGGGTATAAGTGCAAATAGACAAACATCCAGGGGCCAAGGTGAAAATTTCACACAAAATATAATACTGAATATTGCATTTAATGGACCAAATACAAAATCCAAGAACCGCAAGGGCATCCCTACAAATAACCCAACCAACCGCGTGACTAGCACACGCTTGGGAAGGGTACAAATGTAATTTCCAAAACTGCGAGGGCTTTAATGCAAATATTCCAAAAATATTACACGTGATAACAAAATTTCTGGACTGATACAAAATAATAAACCCTGGGGGTCCCTTGCAAAATGCCCCCTTCACCTCACGTGTATTGGTCACGTGAGGTGACGTAGCGAGGACCTGAATGTAAATACAGATAACACAGGGCTTAGGTGCTAATTTTACAAAAGTTTTTACACTGCAACTAAAAGTTTGATGGTTAAATAAAAATTACAAAACTTACGGGGGATAATATGCAAAATACCCACGCCTAAAGGGCTCGTGCACGATCCGACGGCTGATGGTCTTCCACTTGCCATGTGTCGATGATCTGACGGTTGATGACGCTTCGCATTGGACGGCGAAGATTTGATCCTCGGGTGAAGATCTGACTATGGAGGACTTGGCATGATCCAACGGTGGTTGGGCGATCTGGAGCTCCGCCTTGATCCAACGGCTCCGAAGACCGGAGCAAGAACAGCAGAGGAGCGCCGGCGAGGCGACGTTCTCCGAGCTCCTGCTCCTTCTCCGGCGAACTTCTGGGCTCCAAAAGACGGATGGAGACTCCTGACGGTCTGGGGTTTCTCCCAGGAGCTTCAAAAGACCTCGGCGACGGCCGAGACTCGCGAGGGAGGGCGGTGGAGCTGGAGAGCTCCACGGAGCTCCGGCGAACTTCAAAAATGCTCCTGGGCTCGAGTCAACGATCCTTGACCTGCAAAAAGAAGTGAGAGGACCCAGGGCAGAATGTCGGGGTCCCGCGGTGGTGGAATGGCGTCGCGAAGCGGCGAGGAGGTGGTCGGCCAAAGGAGCGCTCCAGCAAGGTTCACGTGAACAGCGATTTGATTGGTGGAACTAGAAATTTCTTTAGGGCTTTTAATTCTAAGGCTACTGGAAATGAAATGCAAAAGAAATAAAGGGGAATAGGGATAGCCTCGACGGTGGATCACCGGAGGGAAGTATACCTCGACCGCCGGTGAAGGGGGAGGTTGTGGAGCCACCTCAGGCAATGCTCGACCCACCTGAAGGGCTCTACAGGGAGTTGTCACCTTCCTGGAGCTTCAAGGTGCGAAAGGGAGCTAAACCTATGGAGTGAGGGTTCAAATTCAAAAGGGAAGAAGGGGCTCCAATTTATGTGGTTTGACCCGATGGTGAAGAGGCTCAAAGAAAGATGCGGGCAGCTCGATGCAGCGATCCACGACCCAAGGAGAACCTTAGGCGTGAATCACCACAAGTCGAGGAAGAAAAGTCATGAAGACTTCAACACAAGAAGATGCAACTAGCATCCTCAAAAAATGCGAGAAGCGGGGTCAAAAGCACGTTCTGACAAAGGCTACGGGAGGAGGTCAGACAGTTGACCGGAGGTCAACTGTCAGACCATCCCGGTTGGTCTACGTAGACCAACCAGGAAAAATCCCTGGAAATGATTTATTAATTCATTTAAAAATCGAAAATGATTTATTATTA